>VDFB02270651.1:449511349-449715725 GCA_007258455.2 Sequoia sempervirens
CTATTGCAAGATCTATTTCTCCTTTGTATACTTTACATTGAGATCTCTAGGGTTTTCCTTTAATGAAATGATTGTGAAATTTGTTGTTCTATGTTCTAAACCATAAAGCAACCAATTTTCATTGTTTTATATACATATATTCTTGTTTTTTGCATTTATTTATCTCTTTTATTATCTAGTATATTAATGATGTATTCTTATCTCTAGAATTCAATAGATTAAGTGAAGCAACATATGACATTGGGACATCTTTCAAAAGTTTTAATTATTATTTTGAGTTATACAGATGATGGAACATACCATGGGTGTCTGTGGATCACACTAATTTCCTATATAGAAAGCTTCAAATTTCAATGCCAAGTTCCTCACTTAATTCAATTTTATGTTATGTTATCTACTTCTATAAATTTACTTTCTATTTTATATATACCATTTTACTAATTTATTCTAGATTTTTAATAAATAAAAACATTTTATCTCTATTTTTAAATCATCACTAAAATTGTAGAATTATTTTTTAAAAGGGTAACAAACTAAATACAATCCTAATGAAAAATAAAGAACATTGTTTAGCTAGACATCTTAGCAAAATCATAATTTTTCTTCTTTTAAAAAAAGATGGAATGATATTAATATACACACTATGCACATTTTTCTTTAGTAAACCCTTAAAAAAATCATTTTACAAATTAATATCATGTAAGGGAGTAATTATTTTAGAACATAATAAACATTTTTTTTTCAAATAAGTGTTAATATGTTCATTTTTTCCTTGGACACACTTAAATAGGTTAGAAATAGTAATTGTTAGGCTCACCTTCATCAAATAATCAAATGTGTGAATAGATCCATGAAGAAATAAATAGAAAAATTCAACAGCACTTTCCTTTAGAGTCCTTGGAGATATCTTAGGAAACTATTTCTCCCTAGATAAGAAGTCTACACATGTTTTAGTTAAATATCTCAAGTATGTATTCATATAATCATTTTGATATTATATTTCTAAATGAGATGCCACAAACTTGTACGTAAAAGATGAATAACAATATCAAATGACAATTTTGTGTATTAGTATCCTTAAATTCATCACCATCTTTTCTGTGAGGTTTTAAGCCCACTTTTTATCTACTTCATCTATTATTTGTATTAATACACCTAAAGTATAAGAAATAATAATAACAATACCTTAATAATACATCAAACAAATTATATTCATACTATTATAACAACCTTGAGTAATTTGATAATGTGTAATACATATTGATTATGATATTTATTAACTATTAATTTATTATAAATAATATTGATAGGAATGACATTATACTAAAACTAATAATATTCAATATAAAAAAAAAAAACTTAAATTATAGATAGAAAAATATGACAAAATATGGTAGAAACATCAATCAATCTAGAGGTAAAAGGGACCTAGAAGAACAACATTCAAAATGATATTGAGATACACACTATGCATAATTATCCTTTGTAATTCTTTAACTAACATATTTCTATTTTAATATCATGTGAGGGAGAATTAATTTGAAGTATTTTAGGACTTCAATATTTTGACATAAATATGAATTTACACATGGAGATAGGCTAGGCTCTTATAGAATATAAATTATTTCAAGACACCTTTGAACATTAAATTATCATGTGTGGATAAATAAAATGAGGCAATAAAACGTATAATTTAGTAGCACAATCCTCTAGAGTCTTAAATTGTGTTATCATGTCTAGAGCTATGTATACATGTTTTGGTCACATGTATATGCATTGCATATCTTCTTTATTTGGTAAAGTATATTCTTGTATGTATGTATTTCTTTTGTTTTGGTCTTATCCCTTCTCTACTATCATATTTTCTTTTAGAGTATTTTCTTCCGTAGCTCAATTTTTTTCTAATTATTTTTCTATTTTTATTCAAAAAATAATAATTTTATATGCATGGTGAAGTTTTCATTCATTTTAATATTTATATTCCTTGGGATTAGTCATATAACTAACCAAATTAAAATGGATTAAGCATGCAACACGTTTCTATGAATCTCTATTAAGCTTGATAATTCTAACTTCATGAATGAATCAGACACATTAAATCACAACCAAAGGTATAGCTCCCAATTATCTAACCAATTTATACTATGTAAAGTAGTAAAAATATTAGGACCAATTACAATATGATATAAAATAGGTACTTCCTTAGGTTCAATAGTTGGTAGTGTAATATAGAACAAAGTATGGATCACTATATCCTATTAGTCATTTTCAATTATAGTCTTTAACGTGTATAGGATGAAATTTTTAAATGATTAGGTACTGAGAAATCTTTCAAACATAATGTATATTTACATTCATCACAAAAATCATCCACAACAATGATATTGGGTTGCTTAATATTATTGGTATGATCATGAAATTTGATTACTATAAAATCTTAAATGACTATTTGTAGTTGCAACTAAAGGATTTATATTCATTAACACTTCAAATATAGATTAAGTTCTTATATATAAGATTGAAAGGCATGAGTAGAATTAATAATATTAAACTTAAAGTAAATAACATCTTAATTTATTTATGTAGATTACAGATCAACGTCATTTATTTATGTATATTGTAGAGGAGAAACATGACGTAGAAGTTGGTAGACATGACGATCTTCAACCCATCATTCTTGAGAGGTGCAGCCCAAGTCTTCCTTAATCTTGCTGATCAACGCATCTAACTCGGCCAGACGATCTTCAACCTGGGTGAAAAGATAAAGGACGAACTTTGTGACTTCAGTGATTTTATCATCAACAGACAATAAGAGAGCAGCTTCTCTTCCTTGAGCACTCAACTCCACTCCGGAGTATATTTGTGGATCGAATGAACCATCTGCATATATAAATTCAGTTTATAGTCAGTAGCCTTTAATACAAATGAAGTAGAGAAGATACTAGACTAGCTTACCTGGGGGTCTTGATGTGTTCGTTTTAACAACCAGCATCTCGCTTACGCCGGTCCTGTAGGCTTGCTCAAGTTCATACCCATAGCCGGACCCATCCATCCATCCATCCAAAAGGCGGAGAATACTCCACGTATCAAGGATTCCTTGGCTTTTAATCTCTTCTAAATTGCTTTTAACTTCATCCACAGAAGCCAAACGCCACGGACCTGATGAAAACAGGCTTGCATCCCTCTGGACCTTCTTAAATTCCATGGGGACAGTTTTGAGCATATACTGCAATGAACCTCAGAAACTGTGAGCGAGAATGCCTATTTATCTCTTACGTGCGTTTCGGGAGAAGCTAATCTTTTATATATTAATTTCGTCATCATATGTTGTTTTCAGCGTTTTATTTTCATTTGTTCTGAATATCTTATAGGTGGCCGGCATATTGTTTTGCCATCTTTGTACTAACGTTAGTATCAATCTATATCCATTTTATTTTTTGTCTTTCACGGACATTGTTAATGATTGTCTATTGGACCCCAAACTTCATATCAATCTTTTTTAATTAAAGGCTTACTGTCCATAATCAAAGTCTTTCAAGTTTTCCTCAAGAAAACTATTAAGGTGTAGTCAAGTACAACTTTCATGACTATTAGTTTGAAAAATATTAGAACCATTGTTAAATTATTCTAAGCAATGAAAACCCAAGTGATTTCAATTTCAATTATATACATATTCTTAAATTAGAAAAGGAACTATACAGTGTGCTTTGATTCTTGTTCTTACATCAACAAGAATTCTTTAGTGGTGCGCCATTCTAATGTCAAAAGAACTTAATTTTTGTTTAACGAGATTGTATTTTTGTGTTTTCTAATCTACTCCCAAAGAACATACTGATCATCTCTAGATTGTTTTTGAACATTGTTAAGAGTTTGGTAGTTACGTCAACACAAAGGTATTATAAATTTCACTCACCAAGGATGAATCGTCTTAATTTCATAAGCACGTGCACTTTGCAATCTCAGTCATATAGCCCTTTGAGTATTTGTCAATAACAACTTACAAACAATATCTATTGCTAAAGCAATGGGCTATAAAGAGGAGAACAACATTCTATCTGCACATTATTTTTTATCATTCAATTCACATACAAACTATCTTGAAATGTGACCAAAATTTACAATATTGACTTACACATCTAGGTAGAGAGAACAAAGCTAAAATAGAACTAAGGGAATGTTTCTTAGATGGTTGGAGTGATAGTAGGGAAGAAACAAAACCACTATAGATAGTTTCCTTGATGTTGGGTAGTTAAGTCACTATCACGCCTTTATTTTCTTCATGAATTTAAGCTCAAACATAAACTAGGATATGTCATTAATACTTATAGATCTATAGGTAACTAAACCTATTCATGCTAGGATAATCCTCAATAACTCCTTATGAAAAAGTGACTCCATATAGCATATTGACAAGAAGAAGCCAAATACATCTTGAACCATTTTACAATGCTTTCATTGGTCAACCAATCAACATACTACTAGGTTAGTGATATACCCTTGTAGATATGAATAGAATGCTATATTTTAACAGCAATCAACCAAGCATGGAGAAACCCTTATAAAAATGAAAAAATATAAATTATATATATCTCCAAAAGTTTACAACATGTGAGGTACAAAGAAGGAATTGTATGAATTGATGCTAAATATTATATTCCTAGGTTGCCTTTTTAAGCTCCATCAAAATTCCATTTCCCCGTCTCTCTAGGGATGCCTCCATTTAAATTTTTTTATGATAATATTTTTGTTTTGAAAATGTATTGGGAATTATGAACTTACATTAAATGTCATCTCATGATAATATTTTGCTCAAAATTTTTGGATTGAAATTGTGTGAGTTTTTTTAATCTTTATAAACATTTCTGATCAAACTCCATGATCCATCATTAAAAAAAAACAAGCAACAAGAAAGTAGAATGATAGAAAGAGATAACAAACTTGGATAGATAAATAGATAAAAGGATAAGAGAACTGAAGGAAAAACACTTAGAATTGACCCAAAAATTAAAAAATTAATAAAAGGAAAATGAAATAATTAAATAATCTAACCAAAATTGAGCAAAACATTAGAAAAAAGATTGCAAGTGACGGGTTGAAAAGTTCTTTGGCTTAAAAGTATGCATGCTTAGTCTGTCCCAACATTTAATGGTAATCTGAATTATCTTCAAACAGATTGTAATCACAGCTGATGAATTTTTGGTAAAGTCAATCTTCCGGTACTCTTAGATTGTAAAGTAGGTCTTCATTCATAGCATAGCGACTATTCAACGTGAATTGCGGGATAGAAATAGGGTCATATTTAATTGAAGCTTGTGTAACATGGATGGTCAAGCCGGCATTATTGAATGTAAATGTAGTTCATGGACCTACACAAAATAGCAATTACAATGGAAGGCCATTGATAGTCTTTAATTTATGAGTGGTTGATATTTTAAAAATAGTAAGTATTAAAAGTATATTTGGAAAGTCTTATGTCAAATCATATGTTTTCAATAAGTTACGTCATGACAAAGGTAGTATGTCACATGCAAGCCAACTTAAGGCATGTCGTCCACATCCCAAGCTTGCTCTTATAAGTTCATGAAAGGTGATCAACTAGCCAAACGAGACAATGACAAGTGACATATGATGACAAGGCTACTTAACCCCTTGCCCCCATTTAGTGCAAGACAAGGATGAGCCCAAAATGATTGATAAGATGCATGGTAGAGTTAAAATTAGAGGTGCCCCCACATAAGAAAGAGCACCAAACTCCTTAAGATGTTGGATTTTACTACTCAAAGCCTTACATTCATTAGTAGAATGACCGTGAACTCTATGATATGCACAACATGAAGTATTGCAATAGAATTTATTTCAAGTTCTTAGAGGAAGGGATATCAAGTGATCTTGGAGGAGTCTTGACAAGATACCCTCTTGATCAATGATAGATGTTCCTTTATTATGTGGCAAAGATTTCTCTTGCTTGGTACAAGATGTCATATCTACGCTAGACTCTTTAGATTGCGAGATTGTGTTCTCTTCTTGAAAGGAGGATGTAAGATATAACGAATGCAAATCATTAGTTTTTTGCAAGATGAAATTGACATTAAGAGAGGATGTCTTTGTTTGTTTCATTTCAAGCAAAGGATAATAGCCATGACTAGTAGTGTCTATCAATTCAGGATGTACTACTATTAAAGTTGTCTTAGAAGAATCATTTGTGAGAGTGTTGATATTAAGTCAAGGTTTGTCTATTTTGATCAAAGGACAATAACCAAGACCATGAGTTTTTTCTTGCATGTTAGGATCGATCGGGACACAGATGCCTTGTTCCCTAGCACCACATCCTTTTCCACTATATCCAAGTTTTTTCATAAGTTCATAACCTTTTCCATAAATCTTTTTCATATCTTTTGGATTGGGTTGTTGTTTGTTGTTGAGTTCATCAAAGCTTGTTGTGTAATCTGTTGTCTTGTGTTCTAAAGTGGTTGAGGAATATTTTTTTGAAGGGTCATCCAAATTTTGTGTTGACATTACTACTTTTTCATGTCCTTTATTTGAATCTTTATTTATGATCTTGTACTCGCCCATGAATGTATGTTCAAAATCTAAGGAACCCCAATCATCTTCTAATAGCTGTCACTTGCTCAATATGTTTGTCTTTGTATTGCATAGGTTTAACTTGTGTATTTGGTGTCAATGTTGCTAAAGGATTTTCCTTGTTTTTCTCAATGTTTAAACAACTATTTGGGTCAAGGTCAGCTTCAAGTGTGTACACTTTGTTGTTGTAGATGTATTTCCTTTTACGGTGAAGAGTAGAAGGCACCCCATTCATTGAATGAATCCATGGTCTACCTAAAAGGAGATTATATGAGAGATCATGTGGCAAAACATAGATTAGTGTTTCCAATGTGACCTTCCCAACTATAATAGGCAAAGTGATCACACCAAGTGGTTATTTTCTGACATTGTCAAATCCCTTAATAGATAAAGAGTATGGTTGAATTTTTTATTTATCCACGCAAAGCCTATCTAAAAGGTTGATGCCACACAGATTAAAGGAGGAGCCATTGTCAACAAGCGTTCGCTTTATCCCTATTCATTTGTATTGATATAGTATTATGAAAGCTTCATTTTGTTTTTGCACTTCCAAAGGGGGGAGTTCACTCTGGTGGAAAACAATGTCATCATTTATTCCTTGGATAATGGTTGCTATTTCATTCGGTTACGCATTGGAAGGGATAGGAAATTTTTCTAAGGTTGTTTGAATCATGTTGTGGTAGTGAGGGGAGCTATGAATAAGGTCCCATAATGATATCATAGCAGGAGTATTCTTTAGTTGTTCAACAAGATTGCACTCCTTTCCACTTTGTGGAGATAAATGAGGAGGGTCTGGTAAGATGGGGTTAAGCAAAGGTAGGGGTGTTGGGGTTGGTTGTTGCAGTTACAGATTATTCCTAGTGTTATATATGTATGAGCAATGGTATTATGACTCAGTTGTTGCAATACATTATTCTTAGGTGGGTAAAGGACAAGTTCAATTTTATTTTGAGTTGGAGGTTTGTTTGAAGGTGGGTAAAGGATGAGTTGAGGTTGAATAATATTCACATCCCTTATTGAAGGAGAGTCCAATGCTACTTCATCATCTTCATCTAAGGGCATAATATCATTATTGTCAATGCTTTCCTTTTGTGGCACCATGATATCTTCCCTAGGAGGATTTTTTTTAGGAGTATAACAAACCAAATTCTCTTGACATTCAAGGATTGGTTCTTCCAAAATAATGGCATTGCAAGTAGGGGAATGATCAATGGTTGGATTATCTTGATTATCAATAGTGGGGATACATGAGGGGAAGACTTTATTTGATTGTCATTTTCCCCTATGATCTCATTCTCTTGTTCCATATTATCTACCCTAGTAGGAGAGCTTGTAATATGTTCATCCATGATTAAATTTTGTAAAGCAACTTCATCACAAGTAGGTGAGGTATCAAGAGAAGGACAATTATGATTTTTGTGCTTACCTAATAGATCTTCCCAAATGGTAGGAGCATTAGGGAAGGGAGAGACAACATTCTCATGATTCTTAATAGGTATATCTTCTAACACCAACCTATCCTCTTTGCATTGAGGGAAATTAGGAGAAGGACAATTTTGATTGTCATGGCTATGGAGACTAGGTAAGGTGATGTTTAGAAATGTTTCTATGATCTCATTTTCTTGTTGTCTAGTATCCTCCAAAGGGGGATGAGGAGAGGGAAAATCAAGACCCTCAATGCTTGTATCTTCTTTCACCAAGATACCTTCATCACTAATAGGAGAGGTATTGGGAGAAGAACAAGTATGATTGTGATGATTATCTACACTACCATCCTCACCAATGGGCAAGGTAATATTAAGGATTGTGTCAATGGTTTGATCATAACTATGAATGACATGTTTCTTAATGACCTCATTGTTGTAATCAAAATTGAATTCATAAGAAGGGATGTTTTAATTATGCAATCCATTTTTAATCATATCAAAGCCATATCTCTTGAAAGAAAACATGCTATCATGAAAAAGTAAAGAAAGTGCAATGCAATGACCAATGTTTAAATGTAATTTTTAGATATGAAACAAGGTGATTTGTTGATTACATGATGCAAAAACCTAAAAGATGAAATGTTGTAAATGCAAATTTTGAAATTGAGCAATGCACAAAATGATCCAATTTAAGCTAGATCTAATGAAATGCATGTTACATAAACTCAACCAACTGATAAAGATAGTTAATGGAAACAAATAGAAGTGTAGAAATAGGGTTTGTAGTGTCATAAAAGGAAGTTTCATGGGTGCAAAGGGACCGATTCACGCAAGGTTTTGAATGAGTCCCAATGGGGAATTTTTTCAAAATTTTCAATTTTTTTTATTGATTTTTATGTTTTATGTGTTGTATGATGCAAACCAAAGATGCAAATACATATTTTTAGAAATTTTTAATGATTTGAGATGCAAAAATACAACCTATATGTACTTTCACTAATGCAAATTTGAAACCCTATAATTTAACTGAACTAATGTAAACCCTAATGCAAAGTTAATGTAACCTAAACCTAGGATGATGATGTTCAAACATCAAGTTCACCAAAATGAAACAAAGAAAATAGTGTTCTTTCTTTCACTTCTAGGGTTTAGGACCTAAAAGGAGAGATACTATTTTCAATCTTTCACTCAAGAATAAACCCTTGAGATTTCAATGGAAAGGAGATTGAAATCTAACAAAGGGAGAGTTCTAGGGAATAGATAACAACAAATGAGGGTTCACTAGTAATGCAAAACTTAGAAAATGCAAAATGATTAAAAAAACAATGTGATATTCGAAAAGACTCAGAAAGATGAATAGAAATGCAAGTAAAACAAAATAGGAAATTAAAACAAAAAGTGTGCACCTAGAAATGTGTGGAAAACTACAATGAAAACTAGAAAAAAAATTTATCCTAAAATTTTGACCCACTAGGACTCATTCACCATTTTGGGTGAATCAGTCCTAGATCTAAAAAACTACACCAGAGCCTATATTGGCCAAATGGATATCCAAATCTACAAAAATGTCTAAAAATAAGGTACAATGGGACTCATTCACCAATAATGGTGAACAATTTAACTTTGAATTTTTTGAAAGCTCAAAAATGGAAACAAAAGCTGTCAGTCTACTCTTTTTGTATCTCCAGGTGTCTGGATTCAAAACCCTAATTTTTGGCATTGTAAGTGACTTTTGGTGGATATTTTGACCTAGAAAATAGGGACCTAAATTCAAAAATTTTGCAACCTATTATTCAATCATTTCCAAACCTTCAAAGTACTTAGATCTATAATCACACAAGGAGAGAGAAAATATTGATTGTCAAGGCATGGGTTTTTCCGTGGTCAAACCCCTTTTAGGTAATTAAACCAAAATAATGAAATAATATATTGAAGCATGAAATAATGCAATTAGATACTTTCCATGATTATAGATCTTGAATTGTTGCAACAATGGATGAAGAATCTTCCCTTGAATGCCTTAAAAAACTATCTTGATGACCTAAAATGCTAAAACCCTAGCTTGATTGACTTGAGATGGATAATGAATCATGAATGAATCATGAATTAGGGTTTAAAATCTTGTTTATATAGGAAATCCACCTAAATTCTTGTTGATTTGATCACCATGGCCGACATTGAAGAAAATTAAACTTAAACCCTAATTTTTCCTGCTCAAACCTCAAAAATGGCCGAAATGGGACTCATTTGCCATCCTGGGTGAATAGGTCCCACTTGGATGGGACCCATTCACCCAAAGTGGTGAATGGGTCCCACAGGAGCTATTTTGTTAGTTGGGATGTCAGGGAATGAATAAATTAGGTTTATATGTTTTTGATAAAAGGGATAAACGAGTTTTATAGGGACCTGAAACCACAAAGTAACATTACAAACAAAGACCAAAAAGAAAGGTCCGAATGAAAAAAAGGGTGCCAAAGAGATAAGAACTAGCTAAAATTGGAAGCCACAAAAAGCTACAAAAATGCCATCAGAAAGCCAGCTGAAAGTCAAACCAGGGCCCAACCACAGCTAATCCATAGTCTTCAGGAGCTACTCAGCAACCGCTTCCAGCTCCACCATATCCTGGACCCCCTCCATGAAAATATGAGTTATATTTGAGGTAGATAGGGCTTTTCTTTTCATACTTGATCTAGTGCACCTAGAAATCCCCATGTCCTCATCCTGGTCTTTCTCCTTATCTAAGTCGACAATCAGTGCTCTGTTCTAGGTTTTCTCCACTCTTTCGGTCATGGCTTTGATGATTAATGAATTATGTTTGGCTATTCTATAGTTCTGATCAACAATTTTTTTCATGGTTCCTTTAATTTTATCAAGATCATTTTCAACAGTACTGTCCTTTTGCATGCTATCCTTCACAAATGTATTCTTCTCCACTTCGAGTTGTATTAGCCCAGTAACTTTGGCTTCAATTTCCCCCAACTTACTATGAAGAGACAGATTTTTGGTCTTCAACTCACTGATTTCATAAAATTTCCATTTGGCAGAATTAAATTGATCCTCAGAGCATCTCTTGGCAGTTCCAACAAAGTCATAAGGGGGTCACTATTAGAATTGACACCAAAATTCACAGACTTCGCACCTCTGGGAGGGCTACAATTCTCCTTTTGAACATTTTGAGGGGAGTGGGGACCCTCAAGACTGACCTCGGCCACTTTAGCAGAAAAAACAAGAGAGTCTTCAAGATAGGAAACTAACTTGTTAGCCGGAGAACTAGAGCCTGCCAATATAGCATTAGGGTTAGTGCAGCCGGGAGCAAGAATAGAGCAGGCACCAGAAGGCTGGGGGAATGGCCAGAGGAAAAAGGGGGGGTAGGGGAAGCGAGGAGAGCTTAACACGGCCAGAAGTAACTTTAGTCCCAGATATACTAGGCTCAGTATCTTCCTCATCAGGATCCGAAGGGGCTAAAGGATTTGAGAGGGTAGGCATATTCTGAAAGTGCTCATAAATAAGCCTTAAAAGACCCGTGTGAAGAATCAGATACCTTTTAGGGCTCCTACTGTGGTCTGTAAAGCTATTTCTTAGGGAATAGAGCAAAAAGAAAGGGATGGAAACACGCACCTTATGCCGAAAGTGATTGAGTAGCACGAAGTGGTATCCATAAACCCTAGTGAAGCGGCTGTCAAGAGTGATGTACTCCATGATAACCCTTAGCACTTTTCTCCATAAAGCCTTTATGGTGTCCGCTTCATAGTAACTATTCGAAATCTTAACAAGTTTATGCTTCTCCATTTGGTCTTAGGGAACCTTATCACAGCTTCATCAGAGAATTTCCTATCTCTAAAAAATTTATGCTCTTCAATCGGGATACCAGTAACCTCCGCAATCAAAGCTTCATCAATTTGAACTTTCCTCCCGAAGAGGAAAACCTCCCCATTGTTCCAGATTTTCTCAAAGAAATCAGTAATCTCATCCTGAGGGCCGTGGAGTTTCTCGATGAATGGAAGTAAACCACCACTTCTTAGTTTGCTCCACACTTTAGTGTTCTTGGTGTGTGACTCGAAACTGGTGGGTTCGACTCTCTTCCATTCCCCACCCATTTTTGAAATCTCGGTGCAAATACTGTTGCAAGCGGAGAACTTGTTCTAGATAGTTCCTTTGCTTCGCAGGACCCACAAAGTGTGCCAAGGTAAATAATTACTCTAACATATACTCTCAGCCCCATGTAGTCTACTTATTTTGTAAGTCATGACTCGTACCTTCATCATTATTACAAGAAGTCGCCACTTTTCCATTCACCGCATCAAGCACCATTAAAACTTGAACATCATAATGGACGTCAATCCTTTTGTGCCATGTGAGGATTTTATCACTCTTAACTCCCTCGTTAGCAAAAAAATCCACAACTTCATTCACCTCGCGATAAGCATGAGTGATTTTAATTCTGTCAAACTTACTAAGTAATAACTTAGCATCTTCAATCCAGTTTTTAATCAACCATGCGGGCTGGGACCTACCACAAAGGCTGTCTATTATATTTTTTTGAATCACCTTCAAGCCATAAATTTTTACATTTAATTTCCATTGCAAGGTTGATTATGTAATAAGCACTCGCCGCTTCTGCCACATGATTAGTTTGGACCCCCAAAGGGGTGGCAACAGCTCCCATAAAGTTACCTGTCGAGTCCCTTAGGACTCCACCACACCCAGCCTTCCCCGGATTTCCTTTGGTCGCACCATCGAAGTTGGCTTTGGCCCAGCCATCCATAGGAAAACTCTAGTAAACTCCCTCCTTAGAATTTTTGGCCAGATTTAGAGCATTGGAAATATCCCATTTAATTCTCCATTCCCTAGCAATCTAGCTGTCATAAGGAGAGCAAATCACAGCCTCAAACTTACCCTCCCTGAAGGGAACAACAGAGAAGTTCTCTTTAATCATCCTAAGAATTCTTTCAAACACAACTTCCTCTGACGACTCCTTATCCATGAAGATCCTATGGTTTCTCTCTTTCCAAATTCCCCATGCCACATGGGGGAACAAGAAAGCCCATAGTTTTTTTATAAAGGGGTTGAGAGAGGGAGCTTTCCATTGAACAAAAAAGTTTGCAACCGACTCTAGAGGAGCCCAAGAAAAATGGCAGCATTTCAGAAGCTTATCCCAAACCAGAGAGGAGAAAGGACAGTGGATAAAGAGGTGGTTAACCGATTTGGCCTCACTTTTATAGAGGTAGCATCTATTGGGGAGCAAAAAACCTCTTTTGCAAAGATTATCAATAGTTAGCACTTTATTTTGGAGCAAGGACCAAAAAAAATGTTAACCTTAGGTAAGAGATGCTTAGTCCAAGCATGCGACCATAGAGGTGGAGGATTAAGAGCATGTGAGAGATGGGCAAAAGTGAAAGAAATAGAAAAACACCCAGAGGGTTCATACTTCTAGATAAGACTCTCCTCCTGATTCAGGCAAAGTCTAACAGCATTCAAAGACGAGTAAATAGAGACCAAAGCAGGGTTTATCAGGGGGAGATTGACCCACTTACCATCCCTCCAGTAATCTTTGACAAAGAGGCCATAAGTGTCTTTGCAAAAATCAGCCCATCTACTAAAATTCTTGTCTTGAGTCAGAGGTTCATTGCACAGACAACAGTCATCCCAAAATCTGATCTGGTTACCATTGCGAACCTTCCATTTCAATCCCAATTCCACCACCTTTATCCCGTCAATCATATAGTTCCAACAACTTGATTCTTTCGGGAGAAGAGGTTTCTCAATAAGATCCTTGAGGGAATTGTTATTCTATAAATAATTGCTTTTAATTATTTCACTCCATTCCCCAGAGGAAAAGCATAGTCTCCATATCTATTTAGCTAGGAGTGATTTGTTCAGCAATCTAATTTTTCTTAGCCCAAGGCCTCCATCCTTTTTTGATTTGCAAACCAGGTCCCAACCAACAAGAGGCATTCTTTTTCTTTCTTCGACTCCCAACCAAAGGAATCTCTTTTGGATTTTTTCAATGGTTTCAGCATATTTGGTCAGGATTTTAAAAAGACTAAGAGCATAGATAGGAAGATTCTGCAAGGAGGCTTTAAGAAGCTAGAGTTTTTCAACTTGGCTTAGGCATGCTCCTTTCCAGCTAGAAAGTTTTTTTCCCAAACCTATCAACTAGAGAGATCCAGAAAGAATCCAAAGCTTTTAAGCATAGAGGTAACCCCAAATAAGTAGTAGGAAGGGACTCTATCTTGCAACCAAGAATTCCAGCTATCTTCCTCTATTTGTGCAAAGATGTGTTAAAGAAATACAGTGAGCTTTTTTGCTTATTTATCATCTGGCCAAAAGCTCCTCCATAGGTATCCAAAAGTTTCTTCATTTCTTTAGCCTCTGAGATAGTTGATCTACCCATCAACAAAGTGTCATCCACGAACTATTGGTGAGAACAAATCAAATTGCTCGAAGATGGTTTGAGCCCCACAATAGATCTTTGAACAACCAGTTTACTCATATTCCTACCAAAACTCTTAGCCATAATCGTGAAGAGGATAGGAGAAATGGGATCTCCCTATCTTAACCCATGGGAGAAATGGGATCTCCAAATTAGGTTTATATGTTGATATAGTCGAGTATTTGATTAAAATAAGCCTTGGGATGCACAATATGGGGTCATAGGATCCTATTAATGATGATGTAAAGGGTAATTAGGGATAGGGACACAAATTTCAATGTGAAAGTGTGATTAAATATGCTTTACAACAATAAAATGAGGTCCACATAACCTAGAAAGGCACAACATCCAATGTGAATGTGTAAAGCACATTACAACACTAGATTAAAACCAGGTTTAATTTACAAACCTTCTAGATTAATGTGAGAATGCAATTATATACATTTTACAATATTGACTTAAGGGGAAAATAGGTCCATTAGACTTAAATGCCTAATTAAAGTATATAAAAGTGTGAAAGTTGTTTACAACAATTTATAACACCCTTACAAGACATGCATTTTATTCAGTTTGCAAGGGTCCAAGACTTAATGTGGATGTGAAACACCTCACAACACTAGACCAAGGTGATATTAAGTCCAATTTATCATTAATTATTCCCATATCAAGATAGAGATACTTTTTTCTATGCTACAAGAAGCAAAGCAAAGAAATGAACATATGCACTTATATATATACATACATATATATGAGTGAAAATACATGCATACAAAATAAATAAAAAAATATAGCCAAGTAAAATTGAAAGAGATTAAAAGCTAAATAAATAAAATAAGGGAAAAGAATGGAGGAGGGAATCAATATTAAATATGAAATAAAAAGGAAAGAATAAATTAACAATCCACTAAAGCTTAAACCTATAAGAAAATAGAAAATAAAAAGACAAAATGGAGAAGAGAAAATACAATTTAAAGAATTGTAAAACAATGCAAAACAAAATGATAACTAAGAATAAATAAAGACTAAGGAAGAAAAAGCAAATGAAAAGAGAAGAAAAATAAAAAATAATGACATTTAATGTAAAACTAATAAATACATTAAAGGTAAATGAACCATAGATTTTGTAGGATTAGGGATGATATGTCTCTTTTGCACAATTATGGTCTTTCACCTAATGGAAAGAGATAGATCCCACACCAAAAAACTAGGTATTTCACTTAAAATAATGTATTCAAGATTAAATTATGACTAAATGCAATGTAATAGATTCAAAAAATTGATAAAATTGATTGAGTATGAATGCAAAACTAATGAAATATGAAGTGTTTCAAAACATAGAGAGATATGAAGAAATGAACTAAAAACATAAAAAAAATGCAAACAAAATTGAATGAGACTAAATCAAGTGCACCTCGAGATGAAATTTTGATGCGAGAAGGTTCTGGAATCTAATAGAAATTACTGTTAAAGACCAGTGGGACTCATCGCCACTGATGGCGAAGTAGTCCTCCTTTTGGTAAACTTTCTTGAAACTGG
The DNA here is from genome assembly GCA_007258455.2 of Sequoia sempervirens. Classification (NCBI taxonomy): domain Eukaryota; kingdom Viridiplantae; phylum Streptophyta; class Pinopsida; order Cupressales; family Cupressaceae; genus Sequoia; species Sequoia sempervirens. Next base: position 449,527,328 of record VDFB02270651.1, read on the forward strand.
TTTATGACTGTTGGGAACTAAATTTTGATGTTCAATTAACTTTTCAGCCTAAAAGTGGGACTCATTCACTACTAATGGAAAATCAATCCTCCTCCAAAATTTTGAAAATTCAAGGGTCAACTCTGTGGGTCCTAATTTGTACTTGTCTTCTTGTCGGGTTGACAGAGTCAAATCTGCAAATAACGGGATGAATGTTGTCTCCAAGCTTGAATTAGGGTTTAGTTGACTTGAATGGATTTGATGACTTGTTGACCACTTTCCAACACCTATTTCTTTGACAAATATTCCTACAAGACCTGCAAACACACATGAAAAGAGGGGGAAAATGGTTAAGGGTTAGAGTATAGGGATTTTCCTTGGTCAAATCCCACTTTGGTAATCAAACCCTTGATAAAGAAATGAAATGAAAACAAGAAAAGAATGATGAATAAACAACATGTAAGTGTCCTAATCTCACCAAATCCGTGTTGTAGTTTGAAGATATGTCAATGGTTTCTCCAAGATGCTTGATAATTGCTTGATTAAATGATGCTTTGATGGATTGAATGAAAGAATTCTAATTGATGATGAGTGATTCAATGATATGAATGGGGTTAAAATGGATAGAAAAACACTTATTTACACACACTTATGCCCTAATTACCTGAAAATACATCATAGGGCGACATAAGGTCTTAATGAATAAAACCCAGAAGAAATTTTAAATTATTTTTAATTTTGAGCCAAGAGGGACTCATTCGCCACCCATGGTGAATGGGTCCCACTATAGGCTTGCAAGTGGGTGTCGGGAATTAATTTGATTTTAATGTTGTTTTTCGGGTTTGAATTCAAAACACACTTGATTAAGGCCTATAAGTGCATAAAGGGTCCAAATGAAGCATAAGAAATGTGTAATTAGTGGTGACAAGCCTATAAAAGTGTAAAAGATTGTTACAAGACTTTACAACACTTTGAAATAGGAATTGATAAGTGATAAAAGGAAATTTTTAGATTGAATTATAATAAGAAGAGTCTAGAAAAGTGTAGAAATGTGTTACAACACTTCACAACACCTTCACAAGACATCATAATTTGAATATTTAGGACCTAATGTGAATGCATAAGTTACATTGCAACATTAAATCAAAGCAAAATAGGTCAAGAATCATAATAGAAAGACCTAAAAGACCATGAAAATTTCCAAGATTCATTTCTCTATGGTACATTTAGCCCCCACTTTAGTGAGGATGAACTTGCTTCAAACTCACACTAAAGTAGCCATGCATATTGAGAGGCTTCCAAATGCACTTATGCTAGCAAGATCAAATAACAACAATCAAGAGGGATGATCAAGCCCCCAAGATGAAGATCCCATGGAAAAATAAGAAAAAGAACAAAGGAACACATGTGTGTGAAAGAGAAAGAGAGAAGGAAAAGGAAAAGGAAAAGTCGGATCAAGATTTGATCGTTTGTCCAACTAGTTGTGGATCAGATCTAGATTTTTCATCCAAAAAATAAAATGTATACTCACTCTGGGGTGATGGAACTCATGGAAGTTCGCTGGGTGAGAAGGCCCAAAAGGTTAAATACATACACTTGGTTGGGATGCACTCACAAACACATAGGTGGCTATGGGGAAAATCGTGCCTCGGAATGGGCTTCCTGCTCAACCATATCAAAGTTATACCTATTGGTAACTTTAATAAGGTGCCACAAAGGAAAATGTCAATTCATGCTTCATGAGACAAGCAAGGCTTGGTATGATTAGAACTCATAAACAAATAGGATGGTACCACAAGCATGCAAGCTCCATTAGGCAAGGTGGCCATATGAATGCAAAATGGTAAAATGTAAAAGATGTTCAAAGGAGTCTTGTTAAGTTCATGCAAGGTCTATCACTTAGGGAACATTATGTCTAATTTCTCCAAGAGAGGACAAATCAAAGAATATTATATTCACAACTTAGGGGATACAATGTGTCGCATTAGGCTGCTAAGATGAATGTGATATGCTAAGATAGATCACGCTTATGAAAGACATCATACCCAATGTCATCCACAAAGTGACAAATGCATTGTATGAAATGACAAGGCTGCACTAAGAACCAAGAATGCAAGTGAATAATGCCAATGTATGCCCCCACTTTAATGGAATTTCTACACACCATTCTGTGAGCAATTAGTTGAAAGTAGCTAGTGAAAAATGCAAAAAGAAAACAAGACATGAGAGCCAACTTGGAAAGCCCCTATGCCAAGACATATGTTTCCAAGTAAGGTTGCATCATGTTAAGGAAAAAGAAAGCAAAGAAAGAGGAGTTTCCCCTAGAAAGAAACACACCAAACACATAAGGGATCTATTGATTTGGGGTTAGTATGTTTGTTGCTGCGATGTTTTTATGAAAGATCTTGGAACTGTCATCATTCCCCAAAATACATAGAACTGGAAGAATGACATAAAGAAAGTGAAAACAAAAGAAAAATAAAGTCCATTTTGGGTAAACATGGAAGAGACATTGTGATCTCGATGCTTTTCATCATCCCTAAAAGGAAACGCAAGTGAAAAGAAAATGAAAAGGAAAAAGAAAGAAAAAAGCTTATGGGTCAACATGAAGGAGACATTTTGGTCTCAATGCCTTGCATCACCCCCAAAAGAGAAAACACAAAACAAAAGTGAAAAGGAAAGTAAAAGGACCTTTTGGGTCAACATGGAAGAGACATATGTCATCTTTATGCTTTGTGTCATCCCCAAAAGGAGAACACAAAACAAAGGCGAAAAAGAAAGGGTAAAATGTACGAGATATAGAAGAATAGAGGTACAAATAGAGGAAGTGCATAAAGAGAGAGAGAACATCAAATGCACATTACAGGGAAAGACGATGTGCACATACAATCACACCAAAGAAAAGAAAAAGGAAAAAATGGAAAATGTAAAAGGCTAGTTAAGGAAAATACAAGTCAACCATCTAACAAGTCATCTGCCTCTCAATCATGTTTAGTGTATTATGAGGGCAGTCGACTATCCAAAGGGAGAATTGCAAGTGCCAAAATATGGGAAGTGCCAAGTTCTTCACTTGATGTAGGAGATTTATCATTTAAGCTCATGGAAGATGAAAATAAAGAATTTAGATCGTTATGCACCTCTTCATCTATTTTAGAGATCTCCTCATCATCATCATCAAGATTAATCATGACAAGAGGAAGGATGGTAATTTCCAATGAAGTATGTATCAAGAGTTGCGGTTGTGGTATCATATCATTTTGTTTTGATGGTTGTAATGTAGTTTCTTGTGGTGGTTCAGGAGGAGGGTGATCAGGTATTGCTTCTATCAAAGGCGGAGGTTGATTTTCTTTGTTTTCTTTTGTTTGTGACTGATGAGCAAGGAGATGATGAGGACACCTATGCTCCCTAGCACCACGGTTTATTTTAATTCTATTTTGAAGTTGTTGAGGTGTAAGATCGGATTCATCCACCATAGGCTCCTTTTCTTCCTAAGGAGGAGGAATGGAAGGAATCGAAGGAGATGGGTCAATCACTTTCTCTTTTTCTTAATAAACTTGTTTAATGTGTGAAGACATGATGAGGTTGGTTTCATTATCTCTTGGGCATTTAGACGATGAAGGTGAAGTGTTTATTTTTGTTTTCTCATGAGGTTGCATTGTTTGTTTAGGTTCAAATTCAGGTTGAAGCATTGTCTCATCAAGGATAGGAGTAGTAGAAGTCGATGGGGACATGTGGCAAAGAGAAAATTGAGCTATTCATTTGGCTTTGAACTTTTGATAGGCAATGAAAATGAAATCTTTGCAAGGGGTGATGGGTTCCATAGGTTCATGCCAAAAGGATTCTAAGGAAAAATTACCTTTAGAAGACAATGGATTAAAACCACTATGGTGTATAGTAAATATCTCATTGTCAAGCAGAAACTTCAAACATCTATGAACCACTGAAGGAACAACTTTCATTGAGTGAAGCCAAGGATGGTGTAGCCACAAACAAAACTGATCTGATTGTGGAATGATAGAAAATGTTACATCCAATGTTTTAGGTCCTATCTGTAATGGGAGTATGATTAATCCGATCATAGGGCACACAAAACTAGTATGTGTTTTAATCCATGTAGTTGGTTTATCATAATCATCTTGATAAAGATCAAGTAATACTAAAAATTCTTTCGTGATCACATTCTACCCATAGGCAAGATCTATTAATGTCCCATTGGTGGGCTTATCATAGATGCAACTAGCTATGTAAAGAGGACCATTGGGAAGCTTTTTAAGTATATCATAAGAAGAAAAAGTAATATCAAGAGATTTGTCAATTTGTCCCTTATGAGGGATAACATCTATCATACCCACAAGTTCATCCATAGGATTAACATGGGTAACATTTGGAGTAAGATCATGTTTTTTTTCTAATGAAAAGTGGTCGAGCCACTATATTATATTATTTATATTTAATATTTACATATCCCAAATTCAAAAGGGAGTACTGGCAGGAAAGAAATCGGAAGAAAACCTTTGGTTATATCCCAAAAAGTAACATAATTTGAGTACAAAACCCAAATAATTACATCACTACATTACAATATTTTTACATTTCAACTTATATGCTTTGATATAGCTACATCACATATTATCATCGATGCTTTGATACTGCAAGATTACATAGTTACAAAATTAACATCCCCCTATGCTTAGATTCCACATCATTCTTCTACTTTTTTACATTTTCTCCTTACATTACCAATGTTTCACCTTTTAAACCAATGTGTGAGGATTCATTATGCCATTGGTACATTTAGACCAATTTTTTGACGACGGCCCATCGAAATTTCGACAGTTGTTCATCACTGTTATTTCGTCAAAATTCTATGATCTATTTAGGATCTAGGGAGATTGCTTATAGAATGCTTAACGTAAATGATAACTTAATACAATGCTCAAATGAACAAATTAACATAATATAATTTCCAAGATAATGCACTGAAAAGAAAGAGAGAAGATAAAGAGGAGAACAAACACAATTGATAACGGAGTTCTTCCATAAGGACTACGTCTCCGGGACCCTCTCCAACGAAGTGACCGATCCGATTATACTCCAAAAATAGTTACAATTGCTTCAAGACTATCTCCTTCAAGCACAACAGCATGACGTTCCTCTGTTGTGTGGAAATGTCTTCAAAATTTCCTGAGCATTCTCCCATTCTCACCACCTGGACTTGGAAAATCCCATCTCTACCCCTCTTTTTATACATAAAATATGCCTAAATAGGCTTAACCACCAAACTTAATGTTCAATCCCCTCTAACAGCTTGTACAACTCCTCTTTTGTCTCCATTTAGCTTTTGGTTTAGATTGTTAGAGGTAGTTCTAATTGTTTATGGCTTAATAAGCCATTTGGTTAAGAGTTCGGCTAATAGTTATTTAATAAAACCAATCGTTGCCTATATATATTTCAAATAGCTATAGTGGTCTACCAGTGGCTATATATTTTGGCAGTTGTGTGGTCAGCGGTTCCAACCCCGCCGGCCACGCTTTTAACACAAACCACCGAGATTTTAACAACAAAACAAATCGACACCATATATATTTGTAACGGTTGTGTGGGTTGCAATGACCGCAGACGGTTTCGGGCTCCCAGCTGGTTACGGGTTTGAACCCAAACAATTTTTTTGTTAAAAAAACCTTAAAAAATGCCGACCACTGACAAGACACATGTCGGGCTCCCATTCATCCAACCTGCCAATGTGTCCGATGACGAAGCTGCAACGTGTCTGCTGACAGTGACGTACGGATGCCACATGTCACACTATGATTGGTCCGTACATTATGACTCTGCTGCCATGTGTCATGCCAAGATTTTTCCATGTCATCTTCCATACAGTACGGACTGACACATCAACATGATGACGTCATCATTTGTACCTTCAAGTCAACCGAACTTTGACTACCAATATCTTGAGCATACGACGTTAGATTTCGACGAAACGAACATTACTAGAATTGTCTCGACGAGCCCTTCAATTTGATGCCACTTCCATCAATTTCCAAGATGATCATTTTTTCACCTTCTGGATGACCCCTGATGGCAGTTTCACTAAAAGTTTGACTGACCATAACTTGAGCAAACGGACTCCTTTTCGCTCCGTTCGAGTTGCGTTGGAATCAGGATGTTGAATTGTTTTTGATGGTGCTAAATTCTGGAGTATTGGAGACACTTCAAATTTCACTAAAAAATGTCCCCCGGATCAGGCCTCCCCACTAGAGAGCTTTTGGACCTCCGAAAGCTTGATTACTTTGAAAGTAAGTGAAGGTAAATTTCCCTCACTTTACCAATCTCCATCCATCTTGCTTTGCTTGGATGCATCCCCTTCAGGCCCACTCTGAGGTACTCAACATCTCCTCTTCATGAAGTTCTGACATTTTTGTCGAGAATAACATCTTCTAGCAACTCTAACATGTAATCTGGTGAAAGGTCATCAACTGATGGAACTTGAATGTCTATGACTTCATCTAGGATCATTGGAGGCTCATATAGTTTCAAATTCTCAACATTGACAACTGAGTAAATATGCATGTATGGAGGAAGATTGAGGCGGAAGGCATTGGTACCAATCTTCTCAAGGATCTCAAAAGGACAATACCTAATTGGCTTAAGCTTTTTACCTTCACCTTACATCCTTTCCTTACTGATGTGTAACCAAACTCGGTCTCCAACCTGAAAATGATGATCACTGCGATGCTTGTCATGGCGAACCTTGTATTTTGCTTGGCTATGTTCCAACTGTGCTTCCACTGCCTGATGAATTGCTTGGACTTTCTGGATGAACTTCAAAGCCTTCTCTACATCATGGTATCCATCTTTAACATCATCTTTCCCAAAAGAAAAATCCATCGGTGTCTTGGGCACATAACCAAAGCATGTCTCAACAGGAGACCTCTTAGTAGAAGAGTGTGCTGCATGGTTGTAGGAATGTTGCACATAATGAAGACTCTCATCCCACAACTTAGGATGCTTGCTGCAGTACCCTCTGAGTAGATACACAACTGTCCTGTTTACAACCTCTATCTACCCATCAGTCTGCGGATGGAAGGTTGTACTCTTCTTCAGCCTGGTGTCCATGAGTCCCCACAAAGCTGACCAAAATTCCCCCAAGAATCAAGAATCTTGATTTGATACAATAGAAGTAGGTAACCCAAAATGAACCCATACAAATTGAAAGTACATATGAGTTGTCAGTTCAACAGTGACCGGTTTCTTACAAGGCATCAAGATACACATTTTGCTGAACCGAACAACTACTACATACAGATAATCATGTCCCTTCCTAGACATAGGTAACCCCCCAACAAAGTCCATTGACACACTTTCCCATGGACGAGAATGTACAAGTAGAGGTGTGTACAAACCCAACTTCCTATTACTAGGCTTACTAGTTGCACACATAACACAACCTCTAATATACTTAGTTACAATTTCTTGCATACGAGGCCAATAACAATATTTCTGCAGCTGAGTCAATGTTTTGTTTACCCCAAAGTGTCCTGCAATCAATGAGGTATGTGCTTCTCTAATAACCTGTGCTTGTTCATCCCTTGGAACACATAATTTTCCCAAGTGATATAACAATTTATCCTACACATAATAATCTTTCTCTTCTACATGTTTACCTTTCATTAAAGCAGCATAGATATCCTTAAAGTTCTCATCATTAGCATATTGTTCCTAAAAACTCTCATGAACCATAGAACTATTCTGAAGGATTATCAAAGCATTCATCATAGGAGGCCTAGAGAGAATGTCTGCTACTTTGTTATGGGTACCTTTCTTATACTTAATAACCAAATGAAACTGTTGCAAAAAACCCATCCACTAAAAGTGCCTACTTTGTTGCAGTTTACATTGTGAGTTCAAATATTGAAGTGGCTGGTGATCAGTGTGGATTACAGTTTCTTTCCCCATTATGTAATGCTTCCATTTATTAACACTCTGAACTAAAGCATAAAGTTCTTTATCATAAGTGGGATAGTTACTTACTGCTCCTGAAAAAGTTTCAGAGTGGTAGCAAACTGGTTTACCTCCTTGCATGAGTACTGCTCCCATGGCAAACCCACTCGCATCTGTCTCGATCTCAAATGGTTGATGTAGATCTGGTAAAGCCAGAATTGGTGCGGTGCTCAACTTTCCCTTCAAAGTGTCAAAATCCTTCTGCTATGGACCTCCCCACTGAAAAGTTTCTCTTGTACTGGTTAATGCATGCAATGGTGATGCTATATAAGAGAAATTTGCAATAAACTTTCTCTAGTACTGAACTGCACCTAGGAAACTTTTGACCTCTGTGACTATACTTGGCTTAGGCCAGTTTACAATAGCTTCGACCTTTGTAGGGTCTACTTTCAATTGACTATTCCCTATGACATAGCCTAAGTACACTAAGGATGTCCTAGCAAATTCACATTTAGACATCTTTACATAGAGTTTTTCTTTTTTCAGTACATCAAAGACTTTCTTTACATGACTTACATGATCTTCCCAAGTTTGACTAAATACAAGAATATCATCTAGATAGACTATGAAAAAATCATCAATAGAAGGATGAAAGACATCATTCATGACTCTCATAAAGGTAGCTGGTGCATTACAAAGCCCAAAAGGCATAACCAACCACTCAAACAGTCCTTGTTTTGTCTTAAATGAAGTCTTCCAAATATCATCTTCTGCAATTCTTATCTAATGATAACCACTTCGCAAATCTAACTTAGTGAAATAAACTGCATGTTTTAATTGATCAAGTAAATCATCAATTCTGGGAAGAGGATGCTGTTCTTTACCGTTATCTTGTTCAAGGCGCGGTAGTCGATGCACATCCTCCAAGTTCCATCTTTCTTTGGAACCAACACAATTGGAGAACCACAAGGATATGTACTAGGACGAATAACTCCTTTTTCCACCAACTCTTGAACCTGCTTTTTAATTTCCTCATTCTGCATAATAGATAAACGGTACATGCCGATATTAGGAAGTGGCACATCCTGCTGTAACTGGATTTCATGTTGTATCTCTCTCTTGGGTGGTAACCCCTTCGGTTCCTGAAACAAGTCATCATAAGTGGAAATAATCTTGACCATTTCAGTTTTATGTTTTGGGTCACACCCCTTGAAGGCCTTAGATTTATCATCTTCTTTGGCTTTTACAAGCATTAATACAAAGTTCTTACTTGAGTTGACCAACCTCTTCATTTGACCAGCATTAACTAGTGTAAGATTAGTCTTCACCTTATGTGCCCGTACAATGTATTCTACCCCATCTTTAAAAAGATGATACTTATTCTCCCCCTATAAAAGATTGCTTTTCTGTCATAAAGATAAGAACTTCCCAACACAAGCCCACAAATATCCAAAGGAACTACATCTACTTCTACCTCATCAACAAAGTTTGTAGTGATAGAAAATCCCAATTTACATTGTTTAGTTACTTGTAATTGTGCATCATTGCAAACCCATCCAAGTGGATATGGCTTTGGATGAGGTGTTGTAGCCGAATTAAATTTCTTTACCACTTCCTCAGATATTAAGTTGACTTGGGAACCCGTATCAAACAATGTATCAACCTTAGTGTGTTTTGTTACAACACGAATGTGAAACAATTCATTTCTTTGCTTATCAACCTTAGGAGAAGATTCTTTACTTGTACTTGCACTGACATTAGAAAAAATTTCATCAGAAGAGAGAGATATACCTTTCCTTTTACCTTGGATTCCAGCAGAAACAATCTTTGTCTCATCTCCGGAGTCAGAACCAAGATCCTGTTGAATCACTGCAGTAGTCTTTTGCTTGCCTTTATTACCTCCATATCTTTTTGGCCTCAACTCAGGATGAAGCTTCCAACATCTTGAATCAACATGCCTATCTTACTTGCAATGGGAGCATGTGGGTTTCTCACCCTCTTTCTTAGCTAGAGTTGTCTTCTTCCCTTTGCCTTTATCTTTGTCTTTTTCTTTCCCTTTAGACTTACCCTCGAACTTAGATGGCTTCTTGGAAAAGTTGTCACTAAAAGTGTTCTTACCCCTAGACTCTATATGAGTAGCTTGAACAGACACCTCATCTAGATTGTTGGGACTCAACATCAAAATAGTGTGCCTAAGGTAAGAATGCAAACCACCTATGTACTTAAGTAATGTATCTTGGGTATACAAGGGAACATTTAAAGCAATAGCCCATTTTCTAAACTCATGAGTATAATCCTGGAAAAACTGCCCCTTACCTTGCCTAAAGGTTTTCCAATTCATGGTTAACTATTGCATGTAACCTAAAGGATAGAATTGTTTCCTAAGGGCAACAACAAACTCCATCCAAGACATATTAACATGACCATGGCGAGCAATTTCTTCCTGAGTCTTACCCTCCCACCAGGTGAGAGTTGTACCTCCCAACCGGAGAGTGGCTAATTGGATCCTAGAAGCATCTTATACTAGGCCTTGAATCCTACAGTACACTTCTACTTGCTGGACCCAATCATCTAACTTCTCAGCATTTAACTCCCCACAGTATTTAGGTAACTCAAATTTTACATCCAGCTTAATAATAGGCTTAGACTTGCTCTTAAATGGATTTACATTAGAAGAAGGAGAAGGAGAAGGAAGAGAAGGGGGAGGAGAAGAAGAGGGAGAATATGGAGGAGAAGGAGTTTCTGGAGTTTTCTCCTCTGTCTTTCTGATCTTCTTGCTTCTTGTGCTTTGAAGAACCTCCCTTTTCACGCTTCTTTTTTGCATAAAGTTCGTCCACCATCACCTTCATATCCAAAAATAGCTTCTGGAAATCCTTCTCATTGAGCTCTGAACTTTGTCCACCTTCTTTTCCTTTCATCTGTGATGATCGATTAGCTCTTCATCTTCTGATCTCAGGATTATATTCTTCAAGTTCTCCTTCGCCTCGTTGAAACCTGGATCTCGTTAGCATTCAATTTCTGCAATACTAGCCACACACAAAGCTCTGATACCAACTTGATCTATTTAGGATCTAGGGCAATTGCTTATAGAATGATTAACGTAAATGATAACTTAATACAATGCTCAATTGAACAAATTAACATAATATAATTGTCAAGATAATGAACTGAAAAGAAAGAGAGTAGATAAAGAGGAGAACAAACACAATTGATAATGGAGTTCGTCCGTAAGGACTACGTCTCTAGGCCCCTCTCCAATGGAGTGACCGATCTGATTATACTCCAAAAATAGTTACAATTGCTTCAAGACTATCTCCTTCAAGCACAGCAGCATGACGTTCCTCTGTTGTGTGGAAATGTCTTCAAAATCTCCTAAGCATTCTCCCGTTCTCACCACCTAGACTTGGCAAATCCCATTTCTACCCCTCTTTTTATACATTAAATATGCCTAAATAGGCTTAACCACCAAAATTAATGTTCAACCCCCTCTAATAGCTCGTACAACTCCTCTTTTGTCTCCATTTAGCTTTTGGTTTAGATTGTTAGAGGTAGTTCTAATTGTTTATGGCTTAATAAGCCATTTGGATAAGATTTCGGCTAATAGTTATTTAATAAAACCAACCGTTGCCTATATATATTTCGAATGGCTACGATGGTATACCGGTGGCTATATATTTTGGCAGTTGTGTGGTTGGTGGTTCCAACCCCGCCGGCCACGCTTTTAACACAAACCACCGAGATTTTAACAACAAAACAAATCGGCACCATATATATTTGTAATGGTTGTGTGGGTTGCAACGACCGCCGACGGTTTTGGGCTCCCAGCTAGTTACAAGTTCGAACCCAAACAAATTTTTTGTTAAACAAACCGACAAAAATGCCGACCACCGACAAGACACGTGTTGGGCTCCCATTCATCTAGCCTTCCAACGTGTCCGATGACGAAGCTACAACGTGTCTGCTAACAGTGACGTACGAATGCCACGTGTCACATTGTGATTGGTCCGTACAATATGACTCTACTGCAATGTGTCACACCGAGATTTTTCCATGTCATCTTCTGTATAGTACGGACTGACACGTCAGCATGATGACGTCATCATCTGTACCTTCAAGTCAACCAAACTTTGACTGCCAATATCTTGAGCATACGGTGTCGGATTTCGATGAAATGAACATTGTCGGAATCATCTCGAAGAGCCCTTCGATTTGACATCACTTTCATCAATTTTTGAGATGATCACTTTTTTCACCTTCTGGTTGACCCCTGATGGCAATTTGACTGAAATTTTGATTGGTCGTAACTTGAGCAAACAGACTCCTTTTTGCTTTGTTCGAGTTGCATTGGAATCAGGACGTTGAACTATTTCTCATGGTGCTGAATTATGGAGTATTGGAGACACTTCAAATTTCATTGAAAAATCTCCCCCGGATCATTTTGACAAAATAACAGTGATGAACAGCCGTCGAAATTCTGATAGGCCATCATCGAAAAATTGGTCAAAATGTACCAGTGTGCATTTTCATAATCCTTCTTTTCAAAAATACCCAAAATCACCTTCAGATTTTGCTTCCATTCGCATAAATACTAGAAAAAACATATTTTCTAGCCACCATCCTCATCCTTAGCCATATTTTAGTTTGGAAAAAATTGAAACAAAATTTAAACATATATTATTTTTCAACCTCCACCATATTGAATTTTTCATATTCACCATGACATTGAGTAAGATCATGTTGTTCAGTATTTGTATCAACATTCATCACATCAGTATTTGAAGGTTCACTAGCTTTGACAAATTAAATATTGTGTTTAAGCATGGGGTTGGTAAAAATTTAAAAGTTCTAATTGGGGGGAGCAACAAACTTATTGCTCTAATCATTGACACCTGCAATGGATAGATGGCCAGAATCAATGAGGTCTTGAACTAAGTGTTTCAAATGCTTACATTGTTTTGTGTCATGTCCATTTTGATGATGAAAATGATAATATGAATTTTTTTTAAAGGTGGGGGGTAAAGTCTTGGTAGTATCAAGTGGTTGAATGGTAGGAAAAGTGATCATTTTTTTTTTTTGTAGCAGTTGATTCATTATGCTACAAAGAGTATTGAGTAAGGGGGTAAATTATATCTTCAAGTCCCCGTAGGTAAAGGGAACCACTGCATTAACAGTGGCCACTTGATTATGCACTAGTTGTGTTGGTTGTGGGGGAGGGGGATTCAACTGTAAGAAGCCTCTATTTGGTTTTCTAAAGTTTTGTGCATTGTTTTGGTTGGATTTTTCATACTTCTCAGCTCGACTAGAAGTGGACTTTGAATCATGACTAATAACCAAGTTGTGATAGTGACAAAGGGTTATGCATAAATGCATGAATACAGGAAATTTCATCATGGTTAATTTATCCTGAAGGTGAGTATGTAAGTTTTTGATAAACATCTTTTGGAGATGTGAATCATGAATCTTGACATCTACTTGAGCATATAATGATTGATAGTGTGAAATGAAATCAGTTACTTATTCATCTGCATTTTGTTTACATCTCATTAAATCATCCATTGTCTTTTTGTGAGTCATATGGACTTGGAAATGACTGATAAAGGCATCAAAAAGTTCATTAAATGATTGAATTGAATGATTGGGTAAGTTTGAAAACCACTCCAAGGTAGTGTCCTTTAAGGTTCTAGGAAACAGTTTAGCTAACAATTTATCATCAAGGACAAAATCACTACGTAAGGTTGTATAGTCATTGAAATGATTAGTAGGGTCTCATTTTCCTCCGTACTTCTCAAACCTAGGCATCTCAATTTCTTGTGGCATCGATGTTCTTAATATTTTCAAAGATAAGGGGCTACTACAAACATGATATGTGGGTGGAGCATTTTGACTTTGGCTTATCGTGAATATTTTTTATTGCATAGAGGAAACAATATTAAAGAGTTGTGTAGTTAGGGGTCGGTGTAAGTGGTATGAGGTGGAAGAGAGAATGGTGATGGAGTGTATGTAATGTTAGGAAAAGTGAAGTGGACACTAATAGGGGTGAATGTGGTAGACGATGGAACATTCGATGCCACAAAAGAACTAGGAATGATAGTTGGAATAGAAAAAGAAGTAACATGACTAACCTATTGTATAGTTGTTGTAACTTGAGGAGTGGTATATGTGGGTAAGGATGCTACGCTCGAAGGAGGAGGAATGTGAGATCCACCTTGGCTAACCATAGTGTTTTCTGGTTGAGATGTTCTAGAGGGGGAAGAAGCATGTTTTTGATATATCTCAACAATTTGTTTCATGACATCTACGCCCTCATCACTTTTAAGCATTCTATGGATGTTTTCTATAGCAAGAATTACAGTGGTGGAAATGTTTTCAAGACATAAGTTTTGTTGCAAATGTACTAAATCCTCATAAATGTAAATGACTTTGTCTTGCAGAATGTGAGTATTTGCGGTGTTAACATGCATTGTATGTGAAAGTAAAGGTGTACTAGTGGTAGTATCCATTCCTAATGCACCATTTTCCATACTAGGAGTAGGATCTTGAGAAAACCCAAGGTCCACAACGAGTGTGTTATTGCGGGATGCCATGAGTCGGGAACTTCTTCTCAATGAAGTATTATCAATAGGGCACCAAACACTCATACGAATACCACAATAGGTGGGGTGGATGAAAATGCAATGTAATCTAGGAGTAAAATGAAAATAATAGAAATTAAGTAAAAATAAATAGAAAAGAAACAACAAAAAACTAAAATGTAGAAACTACTATAAAAATGACAGAAATTGCAATGCAAAAAGTGCAACTAGACTGATTCGCCCAAGCTGGCGAATAAGTCCAAGGATGAGTTTTTTTATGTTTTTAAAAAAATTTAAAGTGATTTTTATGTATTTTAGATGCAAAATGAAGATGAAAATTTAGAATTTTAGATTTTGTAATGTTTTGAAGTGTAAAAATGAAATCTATATGAGATATTCACTAATACAAGTTTATAAACCCTAGGATGCAAAGACAATGCAAAGACTAATGCAAAGACTAATGTTATGAGTCCTAGGATGTAAATGCATATTTTAATCAAAAAGATAATATGTTCAATATGTAGGTTAACCAAAATTAACCATAGATTTTGTAGGATTAGGGATGTTATGTCTCTTTTGCACAATTAGGGTCTTTTGCACAATTAGGGTCTTTCACCTAATGGAAAGAGATAGATCCCACACCAAAAATCTAGGTGGTTCACTCAAAATAATGTATGAAAGATTAAATTATGACTAAATGCAATATACTAGATGCAAAAAATTGATAAAATTGATTGAGTATGAATGCAAAACTAATGAAATATGAATTGTTTGAAAACACAGTGAGATATGTAGAAATGAACTAAAAACATAAACATATGCAAACAAAATTGAATGAGACTGAACAGAGTGCACCTGGAGATGAAATGTTGATGCACGAAGGCTTTGGAATATAACAGAAATCACTATTGAAGACCAGTGGGACTCATCGTCACTGATGGAAAATTAGTCCTCCTTTTGGTAAACTGTCCTGAAACTGGTTTCCGACTATCGGAAACTAAATTATGATGAAATTAACTTTTCTAGCTTGAAAGTGGGACTCATTCACCACTGATGGAAAATTAGTCCCCCTCCAAAATTCTACAAATTCAAGGGTCAACTATGTGGGTCCAGATCTGCACTTGTCTTTTTGTCGGGTTAATAGAGTCAAATCTATAGAAAACGGGTTGAATGTTGTCTCCAAGCTTGAATTAGGGCTTATTTGACTTGAATGGCTTTGATGACTTGTTGATGACTTTCCAACACCTATTTCTTTGAAAAATATTCCTACAAGACCTGGAAACACACATGCAAAGACAAAAAAATGGTTAAGGGTTAGAGTATAAGGATTTGCCTTGGTCAAATCCCACTTTGCTAATCAAACCCTTGATAAAGGCCTTGGTTCCCCTCCCCTACATAAAGGCCTCATTATGACTTTGTATAAATATTTTCTTTTGAACAATCCACATGGTAACCCCCCTATGAATGCTACTCTGGATAATGTTAACCCTCCTACGAATGCTAGTCCTTCCCATGGCCATCTTAAACTTCAAAATTCTTCTATTAAAATTAAACCTATTGAATGTAATCCTTCTTCTCTTGAGAAAGGTAAGGCTTGTGGTAAAAGGATGACTCTAAAAATAAGATCCCTAACCTTAAGAATGTTGAGGCAATAATGGGATGGGAGTTGTTAAAGACCACCCCTAGAAAAAGGATATACTCTCCCTTAATGTTGGAACCTCCTAAAAGCAAAAAGCTGGAGAAAAAAATCACTAAAAAAATAAAAAAAATTCATAAATATATCTGAGGATAATGATGGAGAAGAGAAGGAGGTGAATGATGAAGGTTTATGTGACTCTAAGAAAGGTGGGTGTAGATCTTCCCATCTAGCTAAAGTTGTGTTTGTTGAAAAGGGGAATGGTGATAAGGGGAAGAATACTACCCTTGAAGGGGAGGAGGTGACACTCTCTCTAAATGAGGAGTTTGATTTGATGAATGATGAAGATAGTGAAGGGACTGAAAGTGAAGATTATATTGATCAAGAGGGGGATGAGGAATACGTGGAGGAGGATGATAATATGATGAAAAAGGAGGATTATGTTGAAGGTGATGAAGACACTGGGAATGTGGCTATGGTGGGACAAGTTGAGATAGAAAAAGACTTCTCTTTTACCTCGATGAATGATATAAAATATGTTAGTAATGATGATTTGAAATACCAAATCAAGGTTTTACAAGTGAAAATGGAAGTGATGGTAAGTGTTATAGGTACTCTGATGAATATTACTGGTTGCATAATGAAATGTTCTATTATGGGCCCTATTTTTGGGTAGATAAATATTAGGAAACAACTCAAGAGGAAAGCAAAGGTGGAGGAAGATGAAGATGCTACTAAATAGATTAATATTGAGGTTATTGATTAGATCAAGTTTATCTCTATGCTTAGGGATTACTGGGAGCTGATTGCTACCTCTAAAAAATGATCTTGTCTTGTTCTATGTTTTTTTGGTACTTAGTCTATATGTTTTTTTGGTACTTAGTCTGTATGGAGATTTCAATTTAAAGTAGTGATATTTAACAAATCCCAAGGACATTTACTTCTAAGCAACGTTTAAACAGAGAAAATGGGCCCCTCTCTAGACATTGGCATGGCGTAGATATGCTACATGTGATATAGTTCATCTCTATAAATTCCCTCAGATACGATGGCAAAGGCATGCTCACTCACATTTTCTGAGGTTCATTGCAGTATATGCTCAAAACTATCCCCATGGAATTTAAGAAGGTCCAGAGGGATGCAAGCCTGTTTTCATCAGGTCTGTGGCATTTGGATTCTGTGGATGAAGTTAAAAGAAATTTAGAAGAGATTAAAAGCTAAGAAATCCTTGATACATGAAGTATTCTCCACCTTTTGGATGGATGGATGGATGGGTCCAGCTATGGGTATGTGCAGGATCATGATGGAAAAAACAAGCCCTTAAGTGGCAAAAAATTTAGAAAAATTAGAATTAGGCAACTTGATGTAAAAATTTGAATAAGTTGTCTATATTATTTCAAAAATATGTAAGAATAGAATCTGTAGCAAATTGAATGTAGTTTCTAAATTACTAGGTTTGTTTAAAATAAGAAAAATTTATTAAATTTTGAAATTTCAATGCAGTGGTGCTTAAATTTCAGGGAAAAAATAAGTAAGTGTTTGTCTGACCACCCTAACCGCAATAAAATGATAATAAATTTTTATAGGATTTTAGATATAAGTATAGGACTCATGCGTCGATGTGATGCATCTTTTTTTGTATTTTTTTCCAAGTAAATAATTAATTATGAATTTTTTATTACAACCTTTTGAAAAATATAAAAAATCGTATGTCTGACCACCTTAACTTGGTCAAAACTTCATGAAATTCATTTTTTATTTTTTTAATCCTATAGTATATGAAGCATAGAATGTGATGCCTATTTTGGATTCAAAAAATGTGATACCATTTGAAAGATATAGATGTTTTTCAATCAGTGTATCAATCAAGACTTTAGTCATAATTTGAATAGAAAATAAATAGTAATTACATATTAAATTCATTGTAAAACATAATTTATATTGGTGGAAAGCTGAGATTATCCTTTAAAACACCTTTTCATTTCATCAATTTTGGGTAAAAAAATAGTCGTCAGCCACATACCCATCATATTGCCACTTCTTGGCCCATCATGATCCTGCACATACACTACAGGACCGACGTAAGCGAGATGCTGGTTGTTAAAATGAACACATCAAGACCCACAGGTAAGCTAGTCTACTATCTTCTCTACTTCATTTGTATTAAAGGCTACTGACTATCAACTCAATTTATATATGCAGATGGTTCATTCGATCCACAAATATACTCTAGAGTGGAGTTGAGTGCTCAAGGAAGAGAAGTTGCTCTCTTATTGTCAGTTGATGATAAAATCACTGAAGTCACACAATTCATCCTTTATCTTTTCACCCAGGTTGAAGATCGTCTGGCCGAGTTAGATGCGTTGATCAGCAAGATTAAGGAAGACTTGGGCTGCACCTCTCAAGAATGATGGGTTGAAGATCGTCATGTCTACCAACTTCTACATCATGTTTCTCCTCTATAGTATACATAAATAAATGACGTTGATCTGTAATCTACATAAATAAATTAAGATGTTATTTACTTTAAGTTTAATATTATTAATTCTACTCATGCCTTTCAATCTTATATATAACAACTTAATCTATATTTGAAGTGTTAATGAAGATATAAATCCTTTAGTTGCAACTACAAATAGTCATTTAAGATATTATAGTAATCCATTTCATGATCATACCAATAATATTAAGCAGCCCAATATCATTGTTGTGGATGATTTTTGTGATGAATGTAAATATACATTATGTTTGAAAGATTTTGTTGGAGGAATATAAATTATGCCCATATCTTTCTCTTATTGTCTTATGATGTCAAGTATATTTTCTAATGAGGATATATATATATAATGCTTCATTATGTATTGTTAGCAAGATAAATAATCCAATAATTAGTCATATACTCATAGTTCCAGCCTATAAATATAAAATTTATATGAATTACTTCTCAGTACCTAATCATTTAAAAATTTCATCCTATACACGTTCAAGACTATAATTGAAAATGACTAATAGGATATAGTGATCCATACTTTGTTCTATATTACACTACCAACTATTGAACCTAAGGAAGTACCTATTTATATCATATTGTAATTGCTCCTAATATATTTAGGACTTCACATAGTATAAATTTGTTAGATAATTAGGAGCTATACCTTTGGTTGTGATTGAATGTGTCCAATTCATTCATGAAGTTAGAATTATCAAGCTCAATAGAGCTTCATAGAAACGTGTTGAATATTTAATCCATTTTAATTTGGTTAGTTATATGACTAATCCCAAGGAATATAAATATTAAAATGAATAAAAACTTCACCATTCATATAAAATTATTATTTTTTGAATAAAAATAGAAAAATAATTAGAAAAAAGTTGAGCTATGGAAGAAAATACTCCAAAGTAAAATAGGATAGAATAGAAGGGATAAAACCAAAACAAAAGAAATACATACATACATACATACGAGAATATACTTTAACAAATAAAGAAGATATGCAATGCATATACATGTGACCAAAACATGCATACACAACTCTAGACATGATAACACAATCTAAAACTCTAGAGGATTATGCTACTAAATTATACATTTTATTGCCTCATTTTATTTATCCAGACATATGATCATTTAACCAAGGTGTCTTGAAATAATTTTTAGTCGAAAAGAGCCTAGCCTATTTGCGTGTGTTCATGCGCATTTATGTCAAAATATTTAAGTCCTTAAATACTTGAAATTAATTTTCCCTCACATGATATTAAAATGGAAATATGTTAGTTAAAGGTTTACGAAGGATAATTATGCATAGTGTGTATCTCAATATCATCTTGAATGTTCTTTTTCTAGGTCCCTTTTACCTCTAGATTTATTGGTGTGTCTACCATATTTTGTCATATTTTTCTATCTACATTTAATATTATTAGTTTTAGTATAATGTCATTCCTACCAATATTATTTATAATATATTAATTGTTAATAAATATCATAATCAATATGTATTACACATTATCAAATTACTAAAGGTTGTTATAATAATATGAATATAATTTGTTTGATGCATTATTAAGGTATTGTTATTATTATTTCTTATACTTTAGGTGTATCAATAAAAATAATAGATGAAGTAGATAAAAAGTGGGCTTAAAACCTCACAGACAAGATGGTGATGAATTTAAGGATACTAATACACAAATTTCACATTTGATATTATTATTCATCTTTTACGTACAAGTTTGTGGCATCTCATTTAAAAATATAACATCAAAAGAATTATATAAATACATACTTGAGATATTTAACTAAAACATGTGTAGACTTCTTATCTAAGAAGAAATAGTTTCCTAAGATATCTCCAAGGACTCTAAAGGAAAGTGTTGTTGAATTTTTCTTTTTATTTCCTCATGGATCTATTCACACATTTGATTATTTGACTAAGGTGAGCCTAAAAATTACTATTTCTAACCTATTTAAGTGTGTCCAAGGAACAAATGAACATATTAACACTTATTTCAAAAAAATATGTTTATTATGTTCTAAAATAATTACTCCCTTACATGATCTTAATTTGTAAAATTATTTTTTTAAGGGTTTACTAAAGAAAAATATGCATAGTGTGTATTTTAATACCATTGCATTTTTTTTAAAAGAAGAAAAATTATGATTTTGCTAAGATGTCTAGCTAAACAATTTTCTTTATTTTTCATTAGGATTGTATTTAGTTTGTTACTATTTTAAAAAATAATTCTACAATTTTAGTGGTGATTTAAAAATAGAGATCAAATGTTTTTATTTAATAAAAATATAGAATAAAATAGTAAAACGATATATATAAAATAGAAAGTAAATTTATGGAAGTAGATAATATAACATAAAATTGAATTAAGAGAGGAACTTGGCGTTGAAGTTTGAAGCTTTCTATATAGGAAATTAGTGTGATCCATGGAGGCCCATGGTATGTTCCATCATCTATATAACTCAAAATAATAATAAAAACTTTTGAAAGATGTCCCAATGCCATATGTTGCTTCACTTAATCTATTCAATTCTAGAGATAAGAATACATCATTAATTTCTTGTTCAAACCTCAAAAAGGCCCCCAAATGGGACTCATACGCCACTTGTGGAATATGGGTCCCACCTAGGAGGACTCATGCGGCTACAGTGGCATATGAGTCCCTCCCTAGATTTTCGTGGGGGTTGTTAGAGTTTTTGATTTTTTTTTGGATTTTGTTGGATTTTTAGTTGAAATAAGCTTCAAGATCCGTAATAAAGAGTCTTAGGGACCTATTAAGGGTACCAAAATAGCTCCAAATTAACCAAGGGATTGTACTATCTCTAATAAGGGAGAATAATTTCCATTTCCATAGTATGTTACATTTATTAAATAAATGAAATAAATAGAAAACAAGAAAACAATTATAAACCTCTAAGTGTTATCAAAATTCCTATTAAAATAAATAAAATAAAAATACTTTAGGGCTAGTTAGAAACTTAGCATCAACTCAAGCTCCTATATTATTCTTATGACCTCCATAGATATAAAAAAAATAGAGAAATTCTAAAATAATGTGTGTTGATACTCTAAGTGTATCTAAAAAATAAGAGTATTGACAATATAGATATTATAACCAAAATAAGAAATTAAAAGGATGTGAATATTCAAACGTGCTTCGTGGAACAATACAAGAAATTTATAATAATAACGAGATAAGGAAGAGAAGTAAAAAGAACTAAAGAGTAATATAGACTATGCAACCTTAAGGAATTCAATGAACAAGAGTTCCTTGAGAAGAATGTTATACGAGAAACCAGTACTAAAGAAACATTGTACAAAGCTATAGAGGCCTTGAGAGATTTGTGTGAATATAAGATAACTTCAATGTGTAAAAGGGATAAATGATAGTTAAATTAAAATAAAAAATGAGGCATAAAGTAGAGATTGGTGAGCCATTCAATATTTATAGATAATTAGATAGGTGACAAATGGCCAAACAATTAGAAATGATCAATGAATGATGAAATATTATGCAATGTTATCTCATTGCATGTATGCTCTTCTTGGCATCTATAAAAGATGAACCGGAACAAAAAAAAGGACTTAGAACATGAAATTTATAAAAATAGGCCATCAAAAGAAATTCCTTTGCACCATGGGAGAAAAAGTGCTAATGCAAGGCCTAAAATAAGTCTAGAAACATAAAAAGCCTAGAATGGATAGAAAATTAAGAACACAATATAGAATTAAACTATATAATGGTATGCAATTTTTGATGTTACATTTTTCTCCCACATTAATGGGCTAATGACACTATTAGAATATGCATGCCAAAGCTCATAAATGGAAATATCAAAAGAAAATAACATCATGAAACCCAAAAGAATATTGTAGACGATTCATAAAAACCTTCAAGTAGAGAAAGATGAACCATTTACCTGAGTTGAGAACCTACAAAATAAATATGGTAGACAAAAAAATCCTACAAAAGTTAGCATTGTTAGAAATCATGAATGTGTCATTCCCATAATTTTTCTGCGGATATGAATTGAACTAGTTTTTTTCTTATTCTCAATGCTCCTAGGCCTATCTTAACAATTATAGGTCCTATTCTAACTATGGTAGGTTCCATAATCCTTTTCCTTTATTAGGTTATCCCATTAATGGGGAAAGAAAGCACATTGTTTCAGGAAATCATGCATTATCCCTAATGATATTTGGCATAATTATAGGTTTATGATATGCCAAGAATGTTGAGTTATAATAAGTGATATTATTTTGTAGTCTTAAATTTCACCACACAATGTAGTTTCCCTAGTGAAGCTTCTTAGGACTAATAAAATAATTAAAAAATTTATTGGCCCAATATTTAGCTTTTTTGGTGCACATATCACTAGATAATACTTAATCAATATAGAGGGTCGAAAGATATAGAATTACATGGGATTTTTTAGAATATGAATTAGTACTTGTGAATTGTTATGTCAACTTCTCCCTTTCATGAAATTAAAAAAAAATCAATGTTTGTTTTGTTATGCCTAAGGTGACCATCCCCATTTTATTTTCTAAGCCATAGGTTGAAATTTCTTTGCAGATTTTTTTCCCTTTACCATAGTTGCAAGGTTTGGTTATAAAGTTTAAAAGTTTCACTTAGTGTCTACACTTGCTAGCAAGGGTCATGATATGAACAACTCATGGCCAATGACCTAGGCTGATTAAAATTACAATAGAAGTTTAGTCATTGACAAGTTCTCAAGGACTCAACACATGATAAAAACTATTGGAGGTATATTAATCCAATGGTATGTGTGGGTTTCTCTTATCTCTTTTTACCCACATAATATTCTATTAATTGTTTTTCACATTATTACTAAATTATCGCATCATCCCTATGTCTACATTAGTAATAATTATATTTCAAGGTTTACTCTATTCACATCCGTTGATTGAAGTACTTGTATGAACACTTGATATATCTACTAATGTTGGAGTAGAACAATTTGTCTAACTTATGTGATTATCTTGAATATGTTTCTTGAATTCATCAAATTTCTTTAGACAAAATTTATTTTCATCATGATTTTTCTTCCCATGGTATCCATATTTGACCTTCCACAATGACTTACATCTAATAAATCTAGTCATTTTTGTTAATTACTGTGAGCATCCCTTAAAAATCTGCAAACACTAAACTTCAAACATGGGTTAGTACCTACAAATTCCTCAAGAATACTCCTATGAAATACCTTGTAAATGCTTCAAAATGCAACAAATGACAAGAGAAAACTAAAACCATCATGAAAACAATTAACAAGTACCTATTCCATAGTGGATTGGTGTCAAATGTGCAAATGACCCTTTCCCAATCCTTGCTCAAAAGCTAAAATGATGAGATGCAATGGAGATGAAGAGCAAAATTAGTTCTCAAACCAAGAGAGTAACTTTGCATGTAAAATGTGGATGGATTTGATGAAGAATGAGGTTCTTATTTATAAATTTTCTTGATGAGAGATTGGCCAAATGGTGAATGTGGGACTAAAGATCCACCAATGAGAAGAGGCCACTTGTCAAGTTGTGATAGGCTAAAGGATGTGCAAGATTTGGGAAATGTGCCCAAGAGAGGGAGTTTCAAATTCAAATTTGTGCAATAAATTTAGAGAGTGGGACATGAAAATGGGAAATTAATGCAATGTTGGAGAGGACAAGTCAACTTGTCCTCATTTTCAAACTTGAGGTAATATTCCCCATAAATGACATGTTGAAAGAAAATAAGGGATTTAATAAATCAATAAATTGATTTATTTGTGCAAGTGGCATTATCTAGAGGATGTGATGGGTGATTAGGTTAGGCTAATTAGGATTAGGTTAGATTAATGATACTTAGGATGATTTTTACATTTATGATTTAAATATTTGATTTATATAAATCAGAAAAGTATGGAAAATACATTATGATTTAATTAAATGAATGTTTGATTTATTTATTAAAAAGTTAATGATAATGTTTATTTAATTTTAAATTAATGACCTGAGGAGATGGAGATTAATGATATTACCTGATGAATAGATGAAGGTGAACTTGAATAATTGATGAATGGACCTAATGCATGATGCTAATTTTGCATGTCTACAATTACAATAAGCTAAACATGCTACAAGAAAATATTGTTATTGTAGAATAAACATTACAAGTTAGTTTTTTTTTGCAAATAAACAATCACTACAAGTAGTTGTAGATCTATAAAAACTGGAAATATTTATCCAACACCTATCCATTTAGATCAAAATGCACCTATAAACTACTCTCAACGATTGTTCCCAACTCCTATTTTCCCTTTCTAACTCATCACAACCCAGGGTGACCCTAAAAATCTCATTTACTACCTACCTTTGTCAAATTTATGCTAGAATACCTCTTTTAAGGAGGTCATAGGGCTTGATTTTTGTCCTACACATCATATTTCATCCTACAACGTACAAATTTGCATGAAAAAATATGAGGAGCATCATGCCTTACTAATTTTGTGGTTGTCCCCTACTTCCCCCATGCCATTCCTTTATTTTAATGACTATCTCGCAATCATACAAGGGGGAAGCCATTTCTTTAATTCTCCTTTCTCACTCAGGTTCTGGGAAAGAATTTGATGCCCCTTCTAATAATTCCTATTTATTTTTTATTTTCTAATTTTCTAATTTCGTTTATATTTCATTTCTAATGCTATAATCATCATTTTGCATATGTCCACAAATTTAATTATTATCATCATTTTATGTCCATGCATTTAATTATGTTTTATTTTATTTCTCTTACATAAAAATTTGGGTGAGAAAAAGGTGTTGATCCTTACAGCATTACTATTGACACTCGATGAATGTAGTTGTGAGTCCACTAATCTACTATTTTTAATTTATTATAAAATGTATAGGAGGAGGTAAGAGTTTAAATTGATGGTAATTATTGATTGTAGTGATTGGATAATGGTCAAGGTCATAGCTCATGCCTAGCTGGGTATTGATAATCAGATGATCCATCTAGTTATGATTTGACATCAAGAATATAGAATCAAAGATAAATGGGATCAAGATCATTCTGAATGACCACCAGGGGTTTTAAAGAAAAACTACTCTTCTTTTTGTTTGGGGAAAAACAGGTAGAAATAAATGCAAATAAAATGTAAAGATCCCAATGTGCCAAAGCTTTTACAATATTGCAAACCTTAACTATTTCTTATAACTGATAAGATAGACACGAAATATCAAGAACCCTTTATTGCTGGGAAGAGAATGAGCAACAAAGGCTAGAGAAAGCACAATGTAGTCTTTCAAATCTCCCCATGAGAAGCATCCATTAAGGTCCAATCAAAGATAAGAAAACCCTAAAGATTAATAGGAATACTCAGATATTTATAGAATCCTTTCTCCTTTACAACATAATATGAAAAAAGGCATATATTTTATAGAAAATGAAAGAGTATAATGGACATGATCCAATTTCTAAAAGATAACATAGAATATAGAAGCTAACAACATGTAAAATATTTAATTGGAATATCAAGGTAAGGCCTTAACACAACATTTTAAACATGAACAAAATACTAAAAATAAATTTCACATAGGCCATAAAATGCGCAATCCCAAATAGTTCTCCTTAATAGATCAAATTCTTGTGATATACTAACTGAAAATAGAGGTTGGATGCCAATCCGATGATAGTCTGAATTAAATACAACATGCCAAAGAGAATAAGTAATATTCTATAAAAACCCTCCTATTTTTCAGAAAATATAACTCCTTGAAATAATATCTATATTCTTCAAAAATATTTTTTGAAGAAGCTTTGAACAAAACTCTCTTTTTTACTACTACCAACCCTTATTTATAATCAGAAGAAGAGGACACCACCACAAACAATCAAAAAGAAAATGAAACTTCTAGGTTCCTGAATCTAATAGCTCGTAATCCAATCTTAGACCTTGATTAGATCACAACAATCTTCACTCATAAAGTTGCAACTGCTTTATTAATCGTTCTAGATAATTTGTAAAGATATACTGCAATAAGACAATCTGATTTTAGCACAGCCTATACAAATCTAATCACTCAGCCATAGAGAATGATGATGCTGACTTTAAGGTTCCACCCTAAAAGTGAGACATTCGCCATGCTCACAAGGAACTCAACCCAAAAAAAAAATCTATGGTTGTCACAACCTACCCGACAAAAAATGCTGACATGTCAAGCGAGTGAGCGATTTTAGATTTTGCGAGAATAGTTTCAAAGGAATTTTTACTAATCAGACATGTGTCTCAATTTGGGATTGAAAGGAAAATGGTATGTATTAATTCGCGTAGCCACCACATGGCGCATTGGGCGCCTTTATGCAAGAACGGTCTTTATCTTTCAAGTGTCAAACCATCCCGAAGTGGAAAAGAAACAAGGGTTAGAAACTAAAAATGTTCAAAGGTAAAAATTGCTTTACTAGTGTAGTAAAATGCATACCCTTACATGTTCACACTTCTTTGGGCCCGCCTTGCTTTATTTATGCTTCTTTATGGCTTAATTGGTCCTATTTTATGTCCATAAGCCTTATGAATGGCATGTTTTTTGTTTAATCATGACATTCTCCAATGCATAAATGTTAATTTAATGACTCCATAAATGTATCCCTAATTTTTGGTTGAGCACTAAAATGCCACCTAGGGCATTTTAGTCCCCCAAGGCTCTCGGGACCCTAATTTTGGCATCTCTCTATTGGGCCCCTTTTTGGTGCCTGTACACTAGGTTTTTAGGACTTGGGACTAAGATGCC
This sequence comes from Sequoia sempervirens, assembly GCA_007258455.2. Taxonomy (NCBI): domain Eukaryota; kingdom Viridiplantae; phylum Streptophyta; class Pinopsida; order Cupressales; family Cupressaceae; genus Sequoia; species Sequoia sempervirens. The sequence continues at coordinate 449,554,759 of VDFB02270651.1, forward strand.
ACATAGGGCATCTTAGTCCTCCTTTAGTCATTTTTGAGATTCAATTTCAAATTGTGGTGGGATTCAACCTCCTTTATTTAATGAATTCATATGCCAACTTGGTGTGATATAATTTTGAGATATTAAGCATAGATAAGTATAAATACAAGGTTCCTTGATTCATTACAACCCAAGTCTTTTGTTAGATCCTTTATCATAGCATAATTGAGTTCACAAGACCATTCAAGAGGAGATTCATCAAGCATTTGAAGTCATTTTCAGATTCAAGCATCATATCAAAGTGTTTTCTTGCATCATGTGTGTTGTTGTGCTAACATTTGTGATGTAGGGTTTTGATTCAAGGAAATCAATTCAAGTCCCATCTTTCAAGCATTCAAGATCCATATCCATTGCAGCCATTAAACACAAGTTTGCAGACTTTGTAAGGGTTTGGTGAGTTGAAGCATTGCATAGTTGTTCATTCACCATTCCCTTCATTATTTGTATTCCATTTCAAGGCTTAATTACCAACAAGGGTTTTGACCAAGGAAAACCCCCATTCACTAACAAACAACAAGTTTTTACCTTATGTATACTTGTGATTGCATATCTAGGTTGTGGAAAAAAAGATCACTTGGAGTGAAAAATTGCAAAAAATTTAAAGTTGCATTACAAAGTTGTCATCTTCACAAAAACTTAAATAGAGACCATATTCGAAAGTTTCAGAACCTAAGATCGGAAGGGAAGCTAGTGCAGACCTTGGAACTCAGGATCCTGTTCATATTTTTCAGAAATTTAGAATGGGACTAATACGCCATCTTGGGTGTCTGAGTACTCCTAAGCTCATTTTTCAGATATTTGGTTCCAAGATCCTAAGACTTTGCATTTTCCCCGAAAAATGACAGCAGGACTAATATGCCATCTTGTGCATCTTATTCCATGACAACATATTTCGGCATCCTGTTTTCATTTCCAGAATCCTCACAACATCTCTAGATTTCTTAGGTGCACACATACCATCTCCTTGTGGTATAATTTCATCATTTGCATCTTTCATTTAGCTTGCATTTCTAGTTTTAGGTTATTTTGCATTTCACAACGTGTTTTCAAATATTTTCTTTCCCAAGCATTTGCTTCATGGTGAACCCCTTAGAACTTAAAAAACCATTCCTAAGAACCTCCTAATTGAGAATTGGCTCACCTTGCGAGGTTGTTAGTCAATCCAATTAGGACTCTTTGGGCATTAGTGGATGGTTGAATGAGAGAAGTCTGATATGCCAAAAAGGTATACATTTTCCCATTCATCATTTTGGTGAGTCCAATGCTTTTTGTTTTCTGATTTGGAGTCTATCAATTCCTTAGATCTAGATAGCATTCGTTCTTGCATTGTATCGTGCATTAGTGAAAGTTCATCTAAGGTATCTTGCATCTTGCATTTGTGAAATCGCATTTAAGGTTTCCTATATTTGCATTAGTAAAAGTGCATATAGGTTGAATTTTTTGTTGCTTGCATCATTCTATCTCATTGAAAAACTGAAAATTACATTGTTCATCATCCTAATTGCATTTAGAAACATTTTTATTGCATTCAAAATTGAAAAAAATTGAATTCAAATATTGCATTCAATTGCTTGTTTTTAGCTACTTTTTCTTGCACTTATTTGCACATTTTTTTATGTTTGAGCATCAATATAATACATAGTAAATCTGTAAAGACTATTTACATTCTAAATTCCCTATTTTTCTGTAAAAATCCTCTGCTAGGACTAAAACTCCCTTCCTGGCGTCTTACTCCCTCATGATTTTTGCTTCAAAAATCTCTCTTTGTTGTGTGTTGTCTATTTCACCCTTTGAAACTTTAAAATCTCATCAAGTGGACCAAGATTCCCTTTCTAGTGTATTAGCCCCTGTTGACTTTGATTCTCAGGTTTTCAGGATCTAAATTTTTTTTTTTGTGTTTTTGTGGGTTGCTTTTTGTTTTGTATTTCAGTTTCTAGATTTGTTGTTATTCCAATTTCTTTCATTTCAAGTGTAATTGCAAGCAGAGGATATTTTCTTCATTGCACTATCTATGGTTTATCCCTTGTATGACCTATAGTAGATGAAGTTCGAGACTCATGGCATCCCGCAATAGGACACTCATTGTGGATCTTGGGTTATCAAGCTATCTTACTTCTAGTGTTGGCACTAGTTCACTAGGTATGGACCATAACTTTGACACCTATTTTACTATACCTAGCTTACCTACAAGTGTTGTGCCAAGTGTCCCAACAATGATTTCATATTCCTCAAAAAAACATAATGGTTGTGTGATTTCTCTAGCTTTGGTGATCTATCTGAACTAGCATGTAAATGTGAAATAGATTTGAACTTTAATAGCTACTCCAATTACTAAATATTAAAATGTGAATGTATCAATAATATTTTATGAAATTTTGTAATGTAGTAGGTATGATCAATGCCTAATTCTATTGGGTAGATGGAGTCAAGATATGTATGATGTGTGGATTCTCCTTCTTGACTTAACTATAATTGTTTTGAAACTTTTAGGAATTTTATACTTCGTATAAATGTGTAAGACTATCAGTTACCAAGCTCTTCTTATGAATCCAATTGATATCTTTCCAAGTTACCATGATTACATAAAATAATTTAATCCTTCCTTGAAAGATCTACTCAAATAAATCACTCAAGAATAGAAAATATGTTTTGAAAAATTAAGTATATACTTAATATATTCATTTGAATAATAGGAAAAGACCATTATGGAGACAATAGGATGACTTATATGAATTTAAATCAACAAAACAACTGACCACCAAGAATTTGATCACCAAATTAAACTTTCTTGGCCATTATATTACTTCAAAAGATGATAAATTATATAAGAAGCCTTTTATGTTGTAGAAATATCTATTCTAATGATGTTACTATTGATGATGATCCAAAAAATTGGCCTTGGTTTCCATTATATATGGGAAGTGAGAAGCTTTAGGCCATTACATCAAAAGTGGTGTCATTTCATTTGTATTTTGCTAAAACCCTAACAATGTAATTAACAATAAACAAGAAATAATTTAGGAATTCCGTAACAATTCATGACACATCATAGTCCATTAATCTTCATCAGGTACCCCTGATCACTAAAGATATGTTCAAGGTCCATGCTCCATGATAATGTATTTGGTGTTGCATAACTTTGATGACTTATTGTCTTTAATTTTTTCAAACAATAAACAAATTCAAACTAGAATGATGCTCTATATATCATTCATTGGAGTATGTATATACATTAGTAATTATATCTTTCATAACCTACTCCATATAAAGCATCACTTCCAGTTGCAAATGGGTGTATTCTAACACTATCAATTCATCATTTATCAAATTCAAGGCTTGTGGAAGTATTTGCATCATCTCATCTTTCCATTCACTTTGGCATTTAAGATTACATGTATCATCAAAGAAATATGGGAATGGGATAGCCATCTGCTAATCAAAATCATCAAGTTCCTATGTCATTGCAGTTTGAAACTTATTATGTATGTCCATTAGCTCATCAAGGTTTTTAAGTACTTCTTCATCCACATTTTCTTTAGCCATCAACTCCTCTTTCTTTTCCATTATTCAATGCCACAATCTCTTGTGCTCTTGAAAAGCCTCATGTGTATTAGTGTGAACTATCCAAAATTGATCGACATGTCCTACTACCTTCTCAAAATCTTCTTCTGATTAATTTTGAGGCCCTCTCCAACTTGGTGATTTTCATCCTTTTGTCCAATTCATTACATTTATTTTGAGCCTTTTCAATTTTATGCTTGTAGTATATAGTTTCTACCATAGCTTCTAGTACCTTATCCTCACATTCTACCAATGGAGAGTAGGTGCCTAAAGATAAGGTAATTTATCATTGTACTTGACTACTTCTTGTTGTCACCTCTCATTTTCAAAAATGTACTTGCTATATACTAGTTTTTCAATCTATGCCTAGGTAAATTGTGTGACATTAACATTTAGGTCGGTAGTCTACATGGGATCACTATCCCACACTTTGTGTACAAGAATATGGCTGAATACTTGGCTTGGGTCACTAATGATAGTAGTCCTTTTCTCTAGTGGGTACAGGGCCCAAATTAGAAGATTGGAGTTATCAGGGTTGTATCCAAAACCGGTATAGATATTATCACTTGCTTCGGTAGTTAATTGCAAGGATTTTTCTTGTCTTCTCCTCAAAATATCAAACACAATGGTAGAGCTGATATCCCATCTTGGTACGAGCATAATTCTAGCCTCATGTAATATCTCTCACCCTATTTCTAGGGTAATTTTCTCCATATATTGATCCACTTCTCTTTGTAACTCATCTAAGACCTCAACTTCCTTTTCAGGAGGGATCTCTTTGATTCTCTCTTATCATCTTACCCTTCTATTCATAAACAAATTCCATGAACTCTAAAGACTTGAAAAGTTCATCATCTGAAGTAAACTTTTGACTTGCACTATGTCTAGCATCATCAGAGAGTTGATTAGATTCTTCAAACATAACAACACTCCTTTCAGGTGGAGGTTCATACTTCTCAATAATAGGTTCATTTGTTTGTACAAATTCAACTTCATCCTCAACATCTTCCTCACTTTCCATATGTGTATTGATAGAAAAATTGATACCTGAGGTAGGTTTTGGTTATATGTGACAAAAAGGTGTTACATCCTCAACTTGTGTTACTACAATTTATCTCTTGTTGAAGGAGCATCTTCTCTTCTCTTGAATGTTGAAGAAGGTACATCTTTAGTCTATTCATTTTCATGTTGAAGCATTATGTCCATTCTCTCCATAGGGTCTTCAATCTCATGAAAATACCTAGTATATAGTGGATTGTGACTCCCTTTCCATGATGCTTCTGCCATCATTATACTATTATATACATCCCTTCTTCTTGATGCATGGAATTCATCAATGTTCCTGATTAGATCATCATCTACAAAGAGCTCATGTTTATACCCTTTCAATTTCTATGTCAACTTAGCATTATTGATGAAATGCTCAGGGTCAAACCACTTTCTTTGGGTAGATTGTAGTGATCCAATTTATCATCAATAACTTCATAACCTTTCTCCAAAACAACAATAAAGTCACCAAAACAAAGAGTGCTCGACATAAGGGACTTTTTGCTATAACTTTTCAAATGTAAGAAATTTGAATAAGCCAATTATTTAACTATTTTTCAGGTATGCCACTCTATCCAGAATTTTCTTTGGTAAGAGGAATGGTGCTCCTTTGAAACCATAAACCCTAATCTTGGTACAATCCTCATAAACATACTAGTTGCCCCATTTTTTTTTTTACTTTTCCTCTATGATCTTTCTCTTTGGGTCTTAAAAAAAATTATATTTTTGACAATAGGTTATAATCATATGAGTGACCTAGAACCTTGTTGAGAGGCTTCACAACATATTCTCCAAAATAAAGTTAACGTGATCTAGTGCATCTGCTATCCCATATCGAAGTCCACATCTATACCGGCGTAACATTTTCATCATTGTTTGTGTCTGTTTTTCATAAGTGATCACTCCATAATGCAATAGATTGTCCTTCATATAAAATAAGATGCATAAGAAATGAATACTATTTGCAATAGATGTCATTATTTTTAATGGAAGTCAATGCATCATTGAGGGTTTTAGCCTAATATTCTGCATAATCAAAAGGTCGAGCATCCCGGTTTTGTATGTTTGATACTAAGACCATTGGGGATATTTAAATTAGGGTGAGTACATCTACCCAAGACTTGTCCAACATAGTAGTATGTGTATTGAAAATACTCTTTGAATATTTCAAATAAAAATAAGGAATGCTCTCCTTCTAAAAACCATTTGAGTCTATTCCCTTCATGTTGGTGTTTGTGCAAGGGTAATCTCAACCTTTTATAGCTAACATCTAGACTATGGTATTCATCCAGAAGGTCTGTGATCTTAAATTTCATAGTCATCCTCAAATCTAATTGGAAAACCATAGAAATGTAATTGCTTGTAATGGGTTTAAAGGACGACCCATCTGCCACGTGGATTGTATGAGTCTTAGGGTTATACATTTTTTCTAGTGTCTTCATAAATTTACATTGATAAACACTTTAGGTACTACTAGTTTTCCCAAGTTAAGCCTCCACGGGTTAGATATGGGCTTGGTAACTTACTTGAGCTAGTTGTGTTCCTTTTGGTTCTTTGCATCCACAATCACCACTAGATTCCTGGTCTGTTTTCTCCCAAGTACAAGAGAATTTCTTAAACTAGAGAAAAGTAGATAGTTTATCTGTAGCTTGCTTGGATCTCATTTATAAGTGACGAATGATGCCAACTTTCATGTCAATACTGCTATTTTTTAATATCAACCGTTGATTTTTTTTCGATCGCCGCAAATTTCTTTCTTTGAGATATCACTTTTCTTGTCATCTCAAGTGAGTTTAATCCTTTTGTTGCATCAAAATGACTAATTTCATACCCCTGTCAATATTCATTTCTTTCCCTGATAAATGCTAGTTCCTTTTAATCTTTCGGGACTTTAGAGGGACCCCTTACGGCTTGATATCGATATTATCATGTTTTCTCGAAACCCTCTTTGTAAGTGGTTTCTTCGATATTCTTTTATGTTCACAAATTTATGGACACAATAAATGTCATCACATTGTCAAGAGGACTAGTATCGTTATTCCTCTGAGACGCATCCTTCCTTCCGATGGAATTTTTGGTTCAGTTGTTGATTCCTTGCTTGAAGAGCTTGATCCTTGATTTTCATTGATATAGATCCCTCTTATCTATAGCTCTCTTAGTTGATATGTTGCTTTTGGTTTTTAGGGAGATTAGGAACCTATTTGCTCTGATGTTTCAAAACCCTTTCATATCCCCTCTGAATTTCTTGTGTTCTCTTTCATAATGAAGGTTATCGCTTTATTGAAGAGACAACTTTCCTTGTCCTATTGATATACATAGTTCTACTTGATAAATTCTTCCCTTTTGGCTCATAAGTCACCCATTCCAACATGACAAAGTCTCTCCAATTTTCAAGTCCACATGTTGTTACTTTGATATTTTGTTTAAATCATCTTGACATATTGTTGAATCATATCTAAGAGGGAATGTTGAAGTGTAATAAAAAATTGAAACATTTTACTCTTTGATAATCAATGTATTGGGTTGTCGAAGAGACCCAAAATATTACCCCTGATGTATCATGGTGACTTCGATAAAATTTTAATCAGATTTTTGGGGGGACACAAAAATAGGTTTCCCATACATGATATACTCTCTTCGAAATTGTTTGCATTTTTTTGTTAGATCACTTCTTCGAAGAGACCTTGAAGTGAAACCCACTGATGTGATGTAGTCTTAGCTTATAACTTATCTCTTGCATGGGTAAGATGACGAATGAAATTTTATTAAGATGATGGCTAGAGGGTGGGTAAGCAGAATATTTTGAATGATAAATTTTAAAATATGGTAGGCTAGGTGATGGGGCATGTTAGTAAAAATGAAATTTTGTGGAAAATAAGATAATTTTTTTTAATCCTAATAGGGTGGATGTAGGAAGATAGACTCCATCCACCCATAAAGACTTAGCCAATTTGTTATGTTAATTACATTTACAAGGAATCCATTGAAAATTGGAAATATAGAAAAGAGATTGGCATCTAAAACCAAGATGGTTCACATGGAAATGCCCACAAAACTAGATAGGCACAATTTTCCCACAAAGTAGAAAATTCCAAGTAAACCGGATCAAAATAGATTTATCTAGTTCAACACTAAAGTTTTGCAAGATGTTAGCCAACCAAAAAATTGCAACCAAATAGTAGCAATCCAATGACCCACAAAGCTTAAAGGACATAGAAAAACTTAAATGAACAGATAAAAGTGAGCTAGAGGGGAGATTCATATAATTGATGAATTATTGCAAAACCAAAACTTGTCTATTTTTTGATTATTTATTCCTTTGCAAGGAATTCCAACATAACTAAATATTTGTAGGAAAAACCCATTTAAACTATACACTTGGGTCATATGAAAGGAGAAAACCTGCAAAAATATATCTTTCATCCCTTAGCAATTTTGTAAAACTTCAAAAAGAAAATGGGTTTTAGTGATCTCACAATAGTGGGTTACACTTTTTGGCCAAACTTGACATTGAAATTAACATTTTGAACTAAATATTCACTTTCCGACACCTATAACTTCTAAACCATGAGGAATTTCAAGATGATTCAAACTAGTAATTTTTGACATTTTTTCTATAGATTCTAAATATATACTTTTAAAAAAAAGTGGAATAAAATTTCATTTTATTTTCTATATCCTTCAATAACTAGTTTTTAATAGTAAATACCATTTTTAAAGAGTGATGTGTACTATAAAGCACATAACATTTTTCTATGAAGGATAAAATTCTATTTTTTTCAAATTTAGATTTGTAACTATGATATCTAGAGAATGCATTTGGTTTCATAGTGTTTTATTAGATATTTTTTCTTAATTAATTTTTGAAATCAAACCAATTACAATTTAGACATGTAGGTATACTATAAAACGCATAATTTTTTTGTATGTATCAAAATCCAATTTTTTTTGTTGGATCAAGGACATCAATAAAAAGAGCATAGATATTTTTCCTTGTTTTCTGGTAATTTACTATTTTTCCACATGTGCAGAACAAAGCTTGATTTTTGGTGAAAAACCTATGTTTGATTAAACTAGAAAAAATGTATAATAAAATGAAATATATTAAAACTGTACTTAATGGAGAGCTCTTTTCGAGGACTATAATTCTCCAGCTAGGTTTTTCATGTTGATTCCATTTTTATCCTCAACCTAAGTCTTGAAACCCAGAAATCTACATAAAATTTTAGATGGAGAAGGGCAAGGGAAAAAATGGGGGGTCATTATAGGGGGGTTACCTATATGGTGCAAGTTGGTATTTATTGGAAGGAGGGTTCATTAGAGGGGGGCTCATTCGAAGGGGGGGTCATTCAAAGGGGGTGGATTTCAAGCATGTTCGAATGAAGCCCCTTTGTTTGAAGCTTTTTTAAAGTTTTTTGATGCATGTTTCTACTTTTTCTTAGTGCAAAAACTTGTAACCCACTATTGTTGGTTCACTTGCCTAGATTTATATGTTCTACCTAACTCTAATAAAAAAACCTTGACAAAAGACTAATTGTGATTGAATTTATTATATTTTTAATTAATAAATATGTAGAAAGGGGTAAAATAAGAAGGGACTCAAGCAAAATTTAGCACAATAGACTTGAGTCACAATAGGGACTATAGCCTGAGAGTTCTTTGTTGATTGTCACTCATTTTGAGTGAAAAAATCATGTTCTCCAAATAGAAGACAACATTCTTATACCATGAATTATCCTTCAACTAAGAAGAGATAGAAATATTAATAGAATCTATTTCATTTACCTTTTTTGCTTCCAAATTAGCATCTCCCATCAACTTGTCTGGGCTTCTAACCAAATTTTTAACCTATACCTATGTGTCATACTCTTAGATATTATTGATCCACATAGTGTTCATACCACTTTGTATAGATAGGTTGTTGGTATTATCTTATATTTGACACATATGCATCTTGATATCACCTTTACTATTGGGCTTATCTCATATTTTCCCCATGATCCTCAAGAGAGTCATTGGAAGGCATGTAAGTGCTTTTTGAGGTATAGTATGGCCACTACACATTTTAACATTCAATACACACCAAGAGATTAAAAATAGTAGACTTCATCTACTCAAATTAGGTAGGTCATGAAGTCTACTTCCATACTTATTTTTTCCTTCATTCTAGTCTAGTCATATGGTCTTGCAAGAAGAAAATTGATATTTCATTATCATCCTTTAAGTTTGAGTATTGAGGTGTCGTTCTTTCTAGCCAAGAGGTTTTATGGCTTTGATAGCTTATGATAGAAGCTTGTCTACCATTTGATCATCCTAATCTTATTTGGTGTGATAACCAAAGTGTCGTCCACATTGAATGCAATATAGAAGCATTAAAGGATGAAGCACATCAAATTACACATGCATTTTAGTTGACAACTTATCCATGGCAGTTATCTCTCATTAGAATATTTATCTATTGAAGAGGAGGTTGTAGACATCTTCACCCAAACTTTGGTGTTGCCTCATTATCTTCATTTTTAATTGATACTTGGAGTGAAATAATTTGTTCTTGGGGGATCTTCTTAAGTGTTGAGGATCTTCTTGAGTGCTCCTTTAAATTTTTCATGTTTGCATCTCTTTTTGGGAGAGGAGTTTTTTCTCATGATCTTTTCTCTTTTTTTTTGGTTGTGAGAGATTTTTTTGTGTACATAGGTACCTCGTTAGGCCTTGATGTTAGGACCCATTTTTTAAATTTTTATGCATTATTTAGTGCCTTCCTAAGTTATACTTAGGGGGTGTTAGTATGAACATGGTAGTTTATCTACCTAGTTACACATTCTAACTTATTCACACCTTAGTCTTAAGCTTATTATTTTTTGTTTCTTGTCTCATTTCATATTTTTTAGACACATGGCATAATATTGTATACTTTAGGGCTTTTATCCTTTCCCATATAGCAAGCCTAATTATTTTTATTATATTTTTTATAATTTTACTTTTCTACAGCAACAAACATTTTTATTGTAGCTCTCAATTTTGGAAGGTTTCTTTAATTTTTATTGATAAATTTTTGTACATGTAGGTTCTCCATTACTCCAGCATTACAAGAATGTTTGGGAAAGAAAATATGAATGCATAATAGATTGAGATAGTCTATTTTTTGTAAATATTTTTTTTGGCCAATTATTTTCCTTGGTTTTCCAATTGAGACCCATAAAAAATATGTCTATATTTGTACATCATTGCATTAGCATTGTGTAATATTAAATTGTATACAAAATTTCTTGGGATCCTACTTAGGGGAATTCATTTTATCACAATACATCTATAACATTAACGCAACGTACACAATGTAGTTAATAATTGGATCTATTACCAAAATAATTGCATCTATTTTAGAAAATAACAAATTCATACAAACATCATGTTGGTTCTCTAATAGTGTAACATTAAATGCTTTTATGGCTCTTGAGAGATATTTTAAATATACAAATGTGTATCATTATGAATTTTTTCACATAAATGTGCAATAAATAATTTATATTATCTAAATTTTGCACTGTTGGAACATGTATCTAGTTCTACAATGTATTTACTTAGTGTAGTGAACAAATTACAATCATGCACTAGTTTTATTATAATATTTCACTATATCAAAAATTGTTTAAAATTAAACCTTAAACTCACTTTTGTCAATATCATGGTGGATTGATCCTTTTACACAAACTTTGTACAATCAACACTTCACATATCTTCTCTTGAGTTCTTTGTGAAACATGTAGGTAAACAATATGGCATCTACAATCATATACTACACATATATGGCATATTATTGCTTGAAAAAAATACCCTAATTTATTTAATATAATAAAAGATCTCATTTTAGAATTATAACAACGTCTTGTACATTGTGTTATTGCTCTTTTGATTAAAATTCATGATTTTTTCATTGCCCTTGTGATAAATCATCCAATGACATTGCAAGTTCTCACACCAATTTCCATATTGTTGCTCATAGGTTTTGTCCTTAATCACAAATGGTTGATCATGTTTAACCCTAGACAAGAGAGTACTATGTTTTCCTGTGGTCAATTGCTCTAATCAAATTCTCTCCATGCCTAAAAATCTTGGGTAGACTAGAGCTCTCTATATTTTGTTTTTAGTCTTGGGGATTTATAATCAATAACCATAGGTGGTTTGACTATTTTATTTGATAGGTTGCTTCCCTATATTTTATCATGTCATTGAGTTTTTCATTTTACACCCCCACATTAAATATTAGCATGATCAAAAGATATTTAAGTTTCTAAATAGTGAAAGCCAAAAGACCTTATGTGTGGAAACCCTTGCACCTTCTAATTTTCTAAAGAGAGAAGAAGACATGTCAATGCATCAATGAAAAAAAATACTCGCATTACTGTATCAACTATTGGGTGGCCTAAACTAGAAGAATCATTCGATCTTAAAAAGGGATGCACCTAAACCATTTGATGAAGTTAGTATTGGACAAGGGTTTTCCTTTGTGGGAAATGAAACGATCTTACTGTAAGTACATTATCATGGCCATGAGGTGCGTTCACATGCCTTTTATATCAAGAGCTGTAATGGAGACAATTAGATGGCAATGATCATTGAGCTAGTTTGATTAACGATGCATATGTACCCTAGAGACAAAGGTCTTTGGTTAAAAATCCTATGAGGAGGCTTTCAAACTATTGATTAAATTGATCTCACACCTCTAAGTCTCCTTTACTGCTTCCTTCTTTGCCAACTTCCTTGACACCTCTTGAATTGCAACGATTGTTGATCTAGTGTGATTGACGGTGCACATTCATCCAAGAGACTCAATAGAAGGTTGATATCTTTCATGCCATTGAGTCATTAAGATTGATAGTCTACAAGGAAATTTAAATGCTTTAGTGGCAGATAACTTGTAACAACCATTGATTAAGAGAGATTACGTCCAAAGATCCCATGCCAACGCGATGCGTAGGAAATTGGTTCCCAAAAGAAGAACCCATTGAAGAAGGAAATTGCGTTTGGCCAACTATGTAGTTTGTGAACTATTCAATTTGCTGAAATCTTAAATCGCCGATGCAATTTCAAAGTTTTTGAAACCGTTGACTTGCTGAAAAGGATTTATGGAGATAAGTTTGAGAGTTTTCCAATGAACACATAAATGTAACTTCACAAGTTGCAAAAATTGCCGAAAAGACAAAATCGTATAGGAATAACCTTTGGTCAAAAAGTTTTATGGTACCCATTGCTTTGGTCGGAAAGTTTTATGAATTCTTTATAGTCCATTGCTTTAGCAATAGATATTATTTGTAAGTTTTTATTGACAAATACTCAAAGGGCTATATGACTGAGATTGCAAAGTGCACGTGCTTATGAAATTAAGATGATTAATCCTTGGTGAGTGAAAATTTATAATACCTTTGTGTTGACGTAACTACCAAACTCTTAACAATGTTCAAAAACAATCTAGAGATGATCAATATGTTCTTTGGGAGTAGATTAGAGTACACAAAAATACAATCTCGTTAAACAAAAATTAAGTTCTTTTGACATTAGAATGGCGCACCACTAAAGAATTCTTGTTGATGTAAGAACAAGAATCAAAGCACATTGTATAGTTCCCTTTCTAATTTAAGAATATGTATATAATTGAAATTGAAATCACTTAGGTTTTCATTGCTTAGAATAATTTAACAATGGTTCTAATATTTTTCAAACTAAGTCATGAAAGTTGTACTTGACTACACCTTAATAGTTTTCTTGAGGAAAACTTGAAAGACTTTGATTATGGACAGTAAGCCTTTAATTAAAAAAGATTGATATGAAGTTTGGGGTCCAATAGACAATCATTAACAATGTCCGTGAAAGACAAAAAATAAAATGGATATAGATTGATACTAACGTTAGTACAAAGATGGCCTAAGATATCAATGTTTGTTTTGTTATGCCTAAGATGACCGTCCCCATTTTCTTTTCTAAGCCATAGGTTAAAATTTCTTTGCAATTTTTTTTCCCTTTACCATAGTTGCAAGGTTTGGTTATAAAGTTTAAAAGTTTCACTTAGTGTCTACACTTGCTAACAAGGGTCTTGATATGAACAACTCATGGCCAATGACCTAGGGTAATTAAACTTACCATAGAAGTTTAGTCATTGACAAGTTTTCAAGGACATAACCACATAATAAAAACTATTGGAGGTATATTAATCATATGATATGTGTGGTTTTCTATTATCTCTTTTTACCCACATAAGATTCTATTAATTTATTTTCACATTATTACTAAATTATCGCATCATCCCTATGTCTACATTGGTAATAAATATATTTCAAGGTTTACTCTATTAACATCCCTTGATTGAAGTACTTGTATGAACACTTGATATATCTACTAATGTTGGAGTAGAACAATTTTTCTAACTTATGTGATTATCTTGAATATGTTTCTTGAATTCATCAAATTTCTTTAGAAAAAAATAATTTTCAACATGATTTTTCTTCCCATGGTATCCATATTTGACCTTCCAAAATGACTTAAACATCTAATAAATCTAGTCATTTTTGTTAATTCAAATAACCTAAACATGCTACAAGAAAATATTGTTATTGTAGAATAAACATTACAAGTTGATATTTTTTTTGGCAAATAGAAAATCACTACAAGAAGTTGTAGATCTATAAAAATTAGAAATATTTATCCAAAACCTATCCATTTAGATCAAAATGCACCTATAAACTACTCTCAACGACTCCTCCCAACTCTTCTTTTCCCTTGGTAACTCATCACAACCCAGGTTGACCCTAAAAACTCATTTACTACCTACCTTTATCAAATTTATGCTAGAATACCTCTTTTAAGGAGGTCACAGGGCTTGATTTTTGTCCTACACACAATATTTCATCCTACAACCTACAAATTTGGATGAAAAAATATGAGGGGCATCATGCCTTACAAATTGTGTGGTTGTCCCCTACTTCCCCCATGCCATTCCTTTATTTTAATGACTATCTCGCAATCATACAAGGGGGAAGCCATTTCTTTAATGCTCCTTTCTCACTTAGGTTTTAGGAAAAAAATCCATGCCCCTTCTCACACAGTTTCCTATTTATTTTTTATTTTATAATTTTCTAATTTCATTTATATTTAATTTCTAATGCTATAGTCATCATTTTCCATATTTCCACACATTTATCATCATTTAATTTCCATGCACTTAATTATGTTTTATTTTATTTCTCTTACAAAAAAATTTGGGTGAGAAAAAGGTGTTGATCCTTAGAGAATTACTATTGACACTCGATGAATGTGGTTGTGAGTCCACTAATCTACTATTGTTGATTTCTTATAAAATGTCTAGGAGGAGGTAAGAGGTTAAATTGATGGTAATCATTGAGTGTAGTGATTGGATAATGGTCAAGGTCATAGCTCACACCTAGCTGGGTATTGATAGTCAGATGATCCATCTAGTTATGATTTGACATCAAGAATATAGAATCAAAGTTAAATGGGATCAATATCATTCTGAAGATAAAGTTACTATGTATGTATTGTTTCACCATTGCACCTACAAAACCATTCTAGTTTCTCACACATGTCACCATAAGAATGTTAGTGTCTAGTTACTTCAACAAATAGCATAAATATATACACATAACCATGTCACCAACTAAAATAAAAATAAATTAGCTCATAACCTTTAAATTACTCATCATACATGAAAAATAATGATTAAAATTATTAATTCTATATCATTAATAATTCAATACACATAAGCATTTGATTGATTATATTTGTTTTGATTGTGGTAGCACCTAGGTGGAGATAACCTTTTATAAAGTTATAAGGTGATTCAAAACATATCATGAATAGTGTAGGGTCAATGAAAGGCTTAGGAATTGACCAAATGCATCCTAAAATGTAGAAAGTACATGAACGCTACAATGAATGTGTAATAGAGAGTAGAATTGTAAAATAGGAAACTTCTTACTCTACATTAGGCTTAAGGGTTTTCTTAAATCTTTCTTTTATGTAGATTGTTCATCACATAAGCTTGCACCTCTTTGAATATCCTTATGGGAAATTCAGTGATTGTTGGACCAATTTTCACCTCATTGAATGACCACCGGGATTTTTAAAGAAAAACTACTCTTCTTTGTGTTTGGGGGAAAACGGGTAGAAATAAAAGCAAATAAAACATAAAGATCGCAATGCGCCAAACATTTTACAATATTGTAAACCTTAACTATTTCTTATAGCTGATAAGATAGACACAGAATATTGATCAAGAACCCTTTATTGTTGTGAAGAGAATGAGGAACAAAGGCTAGAGAAAGCACAATGTAGTCTTTCAAATCTCCCCATGAGAAGCATCCGTTAAGGTCCAACCAGAGATAAGAAAAACCTAAAGATTAATAGGAATACTTAGATATTTGTAGAATCCTTTCTCCTTTACAACATAATATGAAAAAGGCATATCTTTTATAGAAAATGAAAGAGTATAATGGACATGATCCAATTTCTAAAAGATAGCATAGAATATACAAGCTAACAACATGTAAAATATTTAATTGGAATATCAAGGTAAGGCCTTAACACAACATTTTAAACATGAACAAAATACTAAAAATAAATTTCACATAGGCCATAAAATGCACAATCACAAAGATTTTTCCTTAATAGATCAAATTCTTGTAATATACTAACTGAAAATAGAGGTCGGATGCCAATCCGATGATATTCTGAATTAAATACAACATGCCAAAGAGAATAAGCAATATTCTATAAAAACCCTCCTATTTTTCAAAAAATATAACTCCCTAAAATAATATCTATACTCTTCACAAATATTTTTTGAAGAAGCTTTGAACAAAACTCTCTTTTTTACTACTACCAGCCCTTATTTATAATCATAAGAAGAGGACACCACCACAAACAATCAAAAAGAAGAAGAAACTTCTAGGTGCCTGAATCTAATAGCTCGTAATCCAATCTTAGACCTTGATTAGATTTCAACTATCTTCGCTCGTAAAGTTTCAACTGCTTTATCAATCATTGTAGATAATTTGTGAAGATATACTACAATAAGATAATATATTCTAGCACAGCCTATGCAAATATAATCGCTCAACCATATATAACAATGACACTGACTTGAAGGTTGCACCCTAAAAGTGAGACATTCGCCATGCTCACAAGAAACTCAACCCAAAAAAAAAAAATCTGCAGTTGGCACAACCTACACGACAAAAACTAATGACATGTCAACCGAGCGAGCGATTTTAGATTTTGTGAGAATAGCTTCAAAGGAATTTTTGCTAATCAGACACGTGTCTCAATTCGGGCTTGAAAGGAAAATAGTATGTATTAATTCGTGTAGCCACCACGTGGTGCATTGGGTGCCTTTATGTAAGAATGGTCTTTATCTTTCAGGCGTGAAGCCATCCCGAAGTGGAAAAGATATAAGGGTTAGAAACTAAAAAATGTTCAAAGGTAAAAATTGCTTTACTAGTGTAGTAAAATGCATACCCTTGCATGTTCACACTTGTTTGGCCCTGCCTTGCTTTATTTATGCTTCTTCATGGATTAATTGGTCCTATTTTCTATCCACAAGCCTTATGAATGGCATATTTTTTGTTTGATCCTAACATTCTCCAATGCATAAATGTTAATTTAATGACTCCATCAATGTGCCCCTAATTTTTGGGTTGGCACTAACATTGCACCTAGGGCATTTTAGTCCCAGAAGGCTCTCAAGACCCTAATTTTGGCATCTCTTTCTTGGGACCCTTTTTGGTGCCTCTACACTAGGTTTCTAGGACTTGGGACTAAGATGCCACCTAGGGCATCTTAGTCCTCCTTCAGTCATTTACGAGATTCAATTTCAAATTGTGGTGGGATTCAACCTCCTTTATTTAATGAATTCATATGTTAGCTTCGTGTGATATAATTTTGACATATTAAGCATAGATAAGTATAAATACAAGGTTCCTTGATTCATTACAACCCAAGTCTATTGTGAGATCCTTATCATAGCATAATTGAGTTCATAAGACCATTCAAGAGCAGATTCATCAAGCATTTGAAGTCATTTTCAGATTCAAGCATCATATCAAAGTGTTTTCTTGCATCATATGTGTTGTGCTAAAATTTGTGATGTAGGGTTTTGATTCAAGAAAAGCAATTCAAGTTCCATCTTTCAAGCATTGAAGATCCATATCCATTGCAGCCATTACACACAAGTTTGCAAACTTTGTAAGGGTTTGGTGAGTTGAAGCATTGCGTAGTTGTTCATTCATCATTCCCTTCATTATTTCTATTTCATTTCAAGGTTTAATTACCAATAAGGGTTCTGACCAAGGAAAACCCCCATTCACTAACAAATAAAAAGTTTTTCCCTTCTACATACTTGTGATTGCAGATCTAGGTTGTGGAATTGAAGATCACTTGGAGTGCAAAATTGTAAAAGTTTCAAAGTTGCATTACAAAGTTTTCATCTTCACGAAAACTTACCTAGAGACCATATTCGGAAGTTTCAGAACCTGAGATTGGAAGGGAAGCTAGTACAGACCTTGGAATTCAGAATCTTGGTCAGATTTTTTAGAAATTTAGAATGGGACTAATACGCCATCTTGGGTGTCTGAGTATTCCTAGGCTCATTTTTTAGAGATTCTCAGAGATTTGGTTCCAAGATCCGAAGAATTTGCATTTTCGCCGAAAAATAACAGCGGGACTAATACACCATCTTGTGCATCTTATTCCTTGACAACATATTTTGGCATCCTGTTTTCATTTCAAAAATCCTCAAAACATCTCCAGATTTCTCAGGTGCACACATACCATCTCCTTGTGGTATAATTTCATCATTTTCATCTTTCATTTATCTTGCATTTCTAGTTTTAGGTCATTTTGCATATCACAACATGTTTTCAAATATTTTATTTCCCAAGCATTTGATTCATTATGAAGCCCTTAGAACTTAAAAACCCATTCCTAAGAACCTCCTAATTGAGAATTGGATCACCTTGTCAGGTTGTTAGTCAATCCAATTAGGACTCTTAGGCCATTAGCGGATGGTTGAATGAGAAAAGTGTGATATCCCAAAAAGGTATACATTTTCCCATTCATCATTTTGGTGAGCCCAACACTTTTTGTTTTCCGATTTGGAGTCTATCAATTCCTTAGATCTAGATAGCATTCATTCTTGCAGTGCATCATGCATTACTGAAAGTTCATCTAAGGTATCTTGCATCTTGCATTAGTGAAATCTCATTTAGGGTTTCCCATATTTGCATTAGTAAAAGTGCATATAGGTTACACTTTTTCTTTCTTGCATCATTCTATCTCATTGAACAACTAAAAAATACATTTTTCATCATCCTAATTGCATTTAAAAAAATTATTATTGCATTCAAAATTGAAAAAAATTCAATTCAAATATTGCATTCAATTGCTTGTTTTTAGCTACTTTTTCTTGCACTTATTTGCACATTTTTTTTGTTTTTCAGCATCAGCATACTACATAGGAAATTTGTAAAGACTATTGACATTCTAAATTCCCTGTTTTTCTGTAAAATCCTTTGCTAGGACTAAAACTCCCTTCCTGGCGTCTTAGTCCCTCTCAAGATTTTTGCTTCAGAAATCTCTCTTTGTTGTTTGTTGTCTATTTCACCCTTTGTAACTTTAGAATCTCATCAAGTGGACCAAGATTCCATTTCTAGTGTCTTAGTCCCTATTCACTTTGATTCTCAGGTTTTCAGGATCTAAAATTGCTTTTTTGTGTTTTTGTGGGTTTCTTTTTGTTTTGTGTTTCAGTTTCTAGATTTGTTGTTATTCCAATTTCTTTCATTTCAAGTTTAATTGCAAGCATAGGATATTTTATTCATTGCACTTTCTATCATTTATCCCTTGTATGAGCTGTAGTAGATGAAGTGTGAGACTCATGGCATCCCGCAATAAGACACTCATTGTGGATCTTGGGTTATCAAGCTCTCTTACTTCTGGTGTTGGCACTAGTTCACTAGGTATGGACCATAAATTTGACACCTATTTTGCTATACCTAGCTTACCTACAAGTGTTGTGCCAAGTGTCCAAACAATTATTTCCTATTCCTCAAGAAAACATAATGGTTGTGTGAATTCTCTAGCTTTGGTGATCTATCTGAACCAACATGTAAATGTGAAATAGATGTGAAATTTAATAACTACTACTGCTAAATATTAAAATGTGAATGTATAAATAATATTTTACGAAATTTTGTAATGTAGTGGGTATGATCAATGCCTAATTCTATTGGGTAGATGGAGTCAAGATATGTATGATGTGTGGATTCTCCTTCTTGAATTAACTATAATTGTTTTGAAACTTTTAGGAATTGTATACTTTGTATAAATGTGTAAGACTATCAGTTACCAAGCTCTTCTTATGAATCCCAATGATATCTTTCCAAGTTACTATGATAACTTAAAATAATTTAATCCTTCCTTGAAGGATCTAGTCAAATAAATCACACAAGAATAGAAAATATGTTTTGACAAATTAAGTATATCCTTAATATAGTCATTTGAAGAATAGGAAAAGACCATTATGGAGACAATAGGATGACTTATATGAATTTGAATCAACAAAACAATTGAACACCAATAATTTGATCACCAAATTAAACTTTCTTGGCCATTATATTACTTCAAAAGATGATACATTATATAAGAAGCCTTTTATGCTATAGAAATATCTATTCTAATGATGTTACTATTGATGATGATCCCAAAAATTGGCCTTGGTTTCCCTTATATATGGGAAGCGACAAGCTTTAGGCCATTACATCAAAAGTGGTGTCGTTTCATTTGTATTTTGCTAAAACCCTTAGAACAATGTAATTAACAATAAACAAGAAATAATTTAGGAAGTTCGCAACAATTCATGACACATCATAGTCCATTAATCTTCATCATGTACCCATGATCACTAAAGATATGTTCAAGGTCCATGGTACATGATAATGTATTTGGTGTTGTGTAACTTTGATGACTTATGCTCTTTAATTTGCTCAAACAATAAACAAAGTCAAACTAGAACGATTCTCTATATATCATTCATTGGAGTATGTATATGCATTAGTAATTATATCTTTCATAACCTACTCCATATAAAGCATCACTTCCAGTTGCAAATGGGTGTTTTCTAACACTGTCAATTTATCATTTACATATATGGAGTAGGTTATGAAAGATATAATTGCTATTTATCAATTTATCAATTGCTATTTCATTCTCATCCTTTAAGTTTGAGTATTGAGGTATCGTTCTTTCTAGCCAAGAGGTTTTATGGCTTTGATAGCTTATGATAGAAGCTTGTCTACCATTTGATCATCCTAATCTTATTTGGTGTGATAACCAAAGAGTCGTCCACATTGAATGCAATACAGAAGAATTAGAGGATGAAGCACATCAAATTACACATGCATTTTAGTTGACAACTTATCCATGGCAGCTATCTCTCATTAGAATATTTGTCTATTGAAGAGTAGGTTGTAGACATCTTCACCCAAACTTTGGTGTTGCATCATTATCTTCATTTTTAATTGATACTTGGAGTGAAATAATTTGTTCTTGGGGGATCTTCTTGAGTGCTCCTTTAAATTTTTCATGTTTGCATCTCTTTTTGGGAGAGGAGTTTTTTCTCATGAGCTTTTCTCATTTTTTTTGGTTGTGAGAGATTTTTTGTGTACATAGGTACCTCATTAGGCCTTGATGTTAGGACCCATTTTCAAAAAAATTATGCATTATTTAGTGCCTTCCTAAGTTATACTTAGGGGGTGTTAGTATGAACATGGTAGTTTATCTACCTAGTTACACATTCTGACTTATTCACACCTTAGTCTTAAGCTTATTATTTTTTGTTTCTTGTCTCATTTCATATTTTTTAGACACATGGAATAATATTGTATACTTTAGGGCTTTGATCCTTTCCCATATAGCAAGCCTAATTATTTTTATTATATTTTTTATAATTTTATTTTTCTATAGCAATAAACATTTTTATTGTAGCTCTCAATTTTGGAAGGTTTCTTTAATTTTTATTGATATATTTTTGTACCTATGGGTTCTCCATTGCTCCAGCATTACAAGAATGTTTGGGAAAGAAAATATGAATGCATAATAGATTGAGACAGTCTATTTTTTGTAAATATTTTTTTTGGTCAATTATTTTCCTTGGTTTTCCAATTGAGATCCATAAAAAAATATGTCTATATTTGTATTTCATTGCATTAGCATTGCATAATATTAAATTGTTTACAAACTTTCATGGGATCCTACTTAGGAGAATTCATTTTATCACAATACATCTATAGCATTAACACAACGTACTTAATGTAGTTGATAATTGGATCTATTACCAAAATAATTGCATCTATTTTAAAAAATACCAACTTCATACAAACAATATGTTGGTTCTCTAATAGTGCAGCATTAAATGCTTTTATGGCTCTTGAGAGATATTTTGAATATACAAATGTGTATCATTATGAATTTTTACACATAAATGTGCAATAAATAATTTATATTATCTAAAGTTTGCACTGTCAGAACATGTATCTAGTTCTATAATGTATTTACTTAGTGTAGTGAACAAATTACAATCATGCACTAATTTTATTATAATATTTCACTTTATCAAAAATTGTTTAAAATTAAACCTTAAACTCACTTTTGTCAATATCATGGTGGATTGACCCTTTTACACAAACTTTGTACAATCAACACTTCACATATCTTCTCTTGAGTTCTTTGTGCAACATGTAGGTAAACAATATGGCATCTACAACCATATACCGCACATATATGGCATATTATTACTTGAAAAAAATACCCTAATTTATTTAATATAATAAAGGATCTCACTTTATAATTATAACAATACTTTTATCTTGACCCCTAGTACATTGCGTTATTGCTCTTTTTATTAAAATTCATGATTTTTTCACTGCCCTTGTGATAAATCATCCAATGACATTGCAAGTTCTTACACCAATTTCCATATTGTTGCTCATATGTCTTGTCCTTAATCGCAAATGGTTGATCATGTTTAACCCTAGACAAGAGAGTACTATGTTTTCTTGTGGTCAATTGCTCTATTCAAATTCTCTCCATGCCTAAAAATCTTGTGTAGACTAGAGCTATCTATGTTTTGTTTTTAGTCTTGGGGATTTATAATCAATAACCATAGGCGGTTTAATTGTTTTATGTGATAGGTTGCTTCCCTATATTTTATCACGTCATTAAGTTTTTCATTTAACACCCCCACATTAAATATTAGCATGATCAAAAGATATTTAAGTTTCTAAATAGTGAAAGCCAAAAGACCTTATGCGTGGAAACCCTTGCACCTTCTAATTTTCTAAAGAGAGAAGAAGACATGTCAATGCATCAATGAAAAAAAATACTCGCATTACTGTATCAACCATTAGGTCGCCTAAACTAGAAGAGTCATTCAATCTTAAGAAAGGATACACCTATACCATTTAATGAAGTTAGTATTGGACAAGGGTTTGCCTTTGTGGGAAATGAAATGAGCTTACTATAAGTACATTATCATGGCCATGTGGTGCATTCACATGCCCTTTATATCAAGAGCTACAATGGAGACAATTAGATGACAATGATCATTGAGCTAGTTTGATCAATGATGCATATGTACCCTAGAGACAAAGGTCTCTTTTTAAAAACCCTATGAGGAGGATTTCAAACTATTGATTAAATTGATCTCACACATCTAAGTCTCATTTACTGCTTCCTTCTTTGCCAACTTCCTTGACACCTCTTGAATTGCAACGATTGTTGATCTAGTGTTATTGACGGTGCACATTCATCCGAGAGACTCAATAGAAGGTTGATATCTTTCATGCCATTGAGTCATCGAGATTAATAGTCTGGAAGGAAATTTAAATGCTTTAGTGGCAAAAACTTGTGACAGTCATTGATTAAGAGAGATTATATCCAGAGATCCCATGCCGACGTGACACATGGGAAATTGGTTCACCAAAAGAAGAACCCATTGAAGAAGGAAATTACGTTTGGCCAACTATGTAGTTTGCGAACTGTTCAGTTCGCTGAAATCTTAAATCACCGATGCAATTTCAAAGTTTTTGAAACCGTTGACTTGCTGAATAATAAAAAGTAACCAAATATAGCTGTACCCAAATTTTATTGAATCTTGAACCCTAAGGAATTGATAGATTGGATATGATTACTAGAGGATTACTTAGACTTAGAGGAGATTCATGATCCATAAAGGGTGAAGTTGGTGTAGACAAAACTCAAAAGATCATGATGCTCTTTGGTGGAGGGAGTTGAATAGAGAATAAGTGGTTAAGGGTGAAATGAGAATTAATAGATGGAATCAAATGGTGGTCATGATGAAGGCCAAATTCATTCCTAAAGACTATGAAATGAGGCTATTTAAAATATTAGAAAACTTGAGATAGAAATTGTGGCGTACAAAATTGGACACTCTTGAGAAAAGAGACAATTTAATGCTTAATTTGGACCTACTTTTGAGTACCCCTGCATTATTCATTCTTCAAAATAGCATTTATAGGCCCCTAAGACCCATTATTTTTTATCTAGAGGCTCGTTTCATTCAAAAATCATCTAAATCCAGACAAACAACACTTAATTCACTCATATTCTGAAAACCCATCTTCAGAAACCACTAGTGGGACCCATTCGCCACCTTGGGCTAATCAGTCCCCTCTAGTGGGACCCATTTTCCAAGGGTGGTGAATGAGTCCCTTTTGGGGAAAAATTCAATTTTGAGAGAGAATTTAATCAATTCAATTCAATTTTTCAATGGATGTCGGTCTCTTAGGTCTAAATAATGGTAAAATTAGGTGTTCATGCCTATAAATACACATTTTAGGTCATTTTTCACATCTCTTAGCCATTTTTACAAAGCAAGATCAAAAGTCAAGTATCAAGAGTCTTTCACAATAAGTTTCATTAGCATTTTCTACAACAAATTTGAAGCTTTAGGGCAGCAAACTAGGGTTTTTGTAGGTCTTCAAGCTCGCTTCTTGTTCAAGATTCAAAATTGCAAAGAGTTGATGATGGATTCCTATGCTAAATCATGGTCAAATCTAGGTTGAGGAGATGCAACTAGCCATTAAATCACACCTTAAGATTTGTTTTCAAAGTGATTCCATCTTCCATTCTCCCTACATCTTCGTTTTAATATTTTCATTACATTCATTTGATGTGTTGTAGGGTTTCTAGGATTGAAGTCTTGGATCATTCAAATCACATTTTTTCATCTTATTCAAGCACATTAGAATAGGGTTTTTTCATACTTTAGATTTTCCTAGTCTTTGATACACTTAAGGCTAGGGTTTTCTGCAAATTTTTATCCATTCAAGGTTTGATTACCCAATTAGGGGTTTGACCAAGGAAAACCCCCCATTAGAAAAAAAAATTAAGCTATTTTGCAGATATTTTCCGAGATTCTGATCCGGGTTCCCAACAAGAGATGTTGTGTAGGTGACAAGGTACATATCTAAGATTTGAATTTGTAGAAAACTAAAAAAGGATTGATTCACCATGGATGGAAAATGAGTCCCACTAGAGGTGGCTGTCAGAGATAAGTGCAGATTCTAGTACCCATTTAGTAGAAATCAGTTTATGGGCAAAAAACCCTGACCTGGGACTGATTCGCCCAAGGTGGCGAATGAGTCCCAATCAACCAAAAAGTCAAATTTTCCATATTTTTAGAGTGGTTTCTAGTCTTCATCAGTCTTACAAGTGCACACATTCTAAATTACAGCTTTCTATTTAGTTCTATTTGCATTTTTGTCCATCTTTTTAAGCCTTTTGTAAACATCACTATGTTTTCAAACATTGCATATTTCATTAGTTTTACATTCATAATCAATCAGTTTTATCAATTATCTGCATTTAGATCATTTCATTTATTCATAATTACATCATACATTCCTTACTTTGAGTGAACCACCACAATTTTGGGGTTCTATATCTCTCCTTTTAGGTGAAAACCCTTAAGAGTGCAAGAGAAGCACATAGACACACCCTAAAATTGATGGTTCATATTGGTGAACCTGCATATTGAAAATTATCTCTTTCTGATTTGCATTGCATTCACATCCTAGGACTCCATTGCATTGGTTTTTACATTTTTTTTGCATCCTAGGGCTTACTAAAATTGCATTAGTGAAATTATCATTTAACGGTCATTATTGCATTTCATATTATCAATTATGCATTTCCAGTATTTATCTACACTGTATAGACCTGCTCACATCTAGAAAAGTCAAAAAAATTAGAAAAAACTTAAAAACACCTCTCCTGGGACTCATTTGCCAAGTTGGCCGAATCAGTCCCAGTGCACTTTTTGCGTTAGTATTTCCATAATTTAGTTTCATGTTTTACACTTTTCTATTTTTGTTTAGTTATGTTTTGTTATATCTAAATCATTCGAATAAGTATCATTTCCTTTCATGGAATTTATGGATAGCATTATATTTTTGCAAGTTTCATTTTCAGCGTTAGTTCCTAGTTCTTTTAAATCAGATTTGTCAATACATAAAACCAAAAAACCACAAACATCCAACCAACCCTTCAAACAAATGATTCAATTTAGAAACATTGTCTCATCCAAGTCTCTTAGTAGAGATGATGTATACAAGTTATAGATGAAGCCCTTCAATACTTCCTCTCACTCACTTCATCCTCTAAGGATTTCCATCAGAAGCCTAAATCAATTAATGATAAATTATCTCTCAAACTTTTTAGTTGAGATGAATTTGACTTGTTAGATGAAAACCTTCAAGACTTCATCTCGCCTACGTCACCCATGAAGGTTTGTTGTGACCCACCTACAACAAATAACATTAATGTCTCTAAAGGTTTCCATGAGAAACCTAAAGCAATTGATGATAACTTATCCCTCACACCTTTTAGTCGAGATGACCTTGATATATTAGATGAAGCCCTTCAAGACTTCGTCTCATCTAAATCCTCCAATAAGGTTTGTTGTGAACAATCTAAAACTATGGATGTTAATGTGATTATTTACCTCAACTCATTCTTTACCCACCCTCACATAAACTTTATCCCTCCAATAAACTTGAGTTTACTCTTTACCCACCTAAAGCTGATGTGTTGCAACAATCCAGTAATATTATTGTTGCTCATACATATAATACTCGAAACAATCCACAACCAATGCAACCAACCCCATCTTCTTTACCTTTACCTAATCCACCTAGTGCTTCTTGCTTTCCCTCACACACAAAGGAGTACAATCTTTTGGAACAACTCAAGAATACTCTTGCAAAGATTTCCCTTTGGGACTTACTTCAAAATTCACCAAATTACAACACTATTCTTCAGACAGCCTTACAACACATTGTGGTTCCTCCTGGCACAACTCCGAATGATAGGGCAGCTTTAATCCATGGAATGAATAATGTTAATCTAGACATTAATTTCCATCAACATTCAAGCTCCATTCTTTAGAATTGTGAAAACAAAATGAAGCCTTTATGATAATTGCTCAATTCAATTGAATAGGTATCAAAAGGACCCTCGTTGATAATGGTTTTTCCCTTAATGTGTGTAGAGTGAATCTCCTTGATAGATTGTGTGTTGACAAGTCACAAATAAAACCTGATTCCTTATCCATTCAATGATTTGACAATACAAAAGAGAAACCACTCAGTGTAATCACTTTTCCTATTACAGTTGGGGTGGCTACTATGCAAACTCTTATCCATGTCATGCCTTATAATCTTTTGTATAATCTTCTTTTAGGAAAACCATGGATTCCTTAGATGAATGCAATGCCTTTGAACCTTCATCATTTAATGAAATATTTCCACAACAACATTTATCAAATTGAAATAGACCTCAAGCCTGAAAGTTTCTTACACCTTGAAAAGGAACTACAAGTCCTATGAATACATTAATTCCAACATCCAATATCGAACCTCTTGAAATTGAATAACAAGATGAGACATTGGTATCTAAATTATTTGGTGATGATTGGGGATCCTTAGAATTCACACCTTCCTTTATGGGCGAATACATAATCACACAAAAAAAAAGATGAAACACGAGAACAACCCACCGTGATGTCAATTCAAAATTCAGAAAAATCTTCTCAAGCATATATCTCCTCTACTTTGGAAGAAACTACAATGTACATAACAAATTTTGATGAAATAGATTAACATCTGCCTAATCCAACGGAAATGGAAATACTTTATGAAAAAGGCTATGAACTTGTGAAACAACTATGATATACTGGAAAAGGATGTGGAAAGAATGAACAAGGTATTCGAGTCCCTATAGAACCTAATACACAATAAATGAAAACTAGGTTGGGATATTCTTTTTCTAAGATGACAAAAGCTACCCAAAAACCATCTTTGAATATCAAAACTATTACATGCCAACCAAAACACACTCTCACAATCAAACATCCTGAATTGCTTGATATGAATTCATCACCATCATGGTAGTATGTTGACAATGATGAAACTCTAAAAAAATTAGAGTCTATGATAACACATCCTCTACTACTCCCATGAAATGGGTTACTTGTGTTGTGATAATTACCAAGCAAACAGATAATTATATCACTGAAGAACCATTTGATCTTGAAGCTCCTAAGTCTAATGCACTCCCCTTAGGAGATACAATTGATGTGTCAATAGACATAGATGATAAAGAAAAAGTTATTAAGATTGGGAAGTGCCTTGACGATGAAGAACAAGAGGACACTACAACTTTACTTCATGATTTTCCTAAAAATTTCGCTTGGAAATATTTCGATATGCCAAGAATTGACCCAAAAATTGTGACACACAATATCATTCTCACTGAAAATGCTAAACCTGTTCACCAAAAGATATGAAAAATATATCCCAACATAGCCTTGCATGTTAAAGCAGAGCTTGAAAAAATCCTTGATGTAGGCTTCATTCAACCTATTGATTATTCTCCTTGGATCTCAAACATTGTCGCAGTTGCTAGACCCGATAATCGTATTAGGATATGCACGGATTTTTTGTGACTTGAACAAAGCCTCTTTAAAATAATTTTTTTTTCTTCCTAATATAGACATGATCATGGATTCAACTGGTGGACATGCTTTGTTGTCATTCATGGATGACTTTTCTGGTTCTAATCAAATCTTTATCAACCCACAAGATCAATACAAAATTGCATTTACAACTGTTTGGGGAATATTTTGTTGGGTTGTGACGCCTTTTGGCTTAAAGAATGCGATGCAACTTATCAATGAGCAATGACATTGACAATTACATACATAAAATCTTGGAAGATTATGTTGATGATATCCTTACTAAATCCCTCACACGACAAGACAATGTAAATGTTCTTCAAAAAATCTTTGAATGAATACGTAAATATAACATGCGACTAAATCCAAAAAAATGTTTCTTTGGCATAGATCTAGTGGGAAACTTTTGGGGTTTGTCATATCTCATAGAGGCATTGAGGTGGACACGAAGAAAATTGATGCCATTATTAACATGCCACCTCTTAAGAACATTTCTCACTTACACACATTACAAGGATGAATTCAAGCTATTTGTCGTTTCATTGCATCTTTAGTTGATCGCACCTTTCCCTTCACACATCTTCTCAAAAAGGATGTACACTTTGATTGGAATGAGGATAGTAAATAGTCTTTTGAGAGTTTAAAGGAATACCTTGCAACTACAACCTATTTTACAACCTATTGTGCCAAACAAACCATTTATCCTTTATATAGCCACATCAGCTCATGCTCTTGCAGTGCTATTTGCTCAACAAGATGATACTAGAAAAGAGAATCTTGTTTATTACATTAGTCAAACTTTAATTGATTATGAAACTTGGTACTCACCAATTGAAAATCAATGTTTCACTCTTGTATTCGCTAATAGTAAGTTGTAACATTATTTACTTAATGCTGAAATATAAGTCATCACAAAATTTGATCCCCTTAAGCATATTTAATAAAATCGATCTCTTTGGATGCTTAGCTAAGTGGGTGATGTTGTTAACTGAGTTTGATCTTAAGTTTTTTTTACAAAAAGAAATAAGAGGACGAGTCTTGACCGATCACTTAGTTGATGCTCCTTCTCCTTTCACTTTACCTAATCATGATTCCTTTCCTGATGATAGTGTCTTGACCACAGATGTTAAAACATGGGAATTGTATTTTGATGGATCTAAGAGTAGAACAGGTTCTAGTGTTGGAGTGGTATTAATTCTGCCTGATGGAAAGCCTATTCCCTTGTCCTATCGATTAAATTTCCTATGTATAAATAACACAGGTGAGTATGAGGCATTAGTCACAAGATTGTGAGCTGCTTTAACCATGGGTGCTAAAGATATCAAAATATTTGGTGATTCAAAATTAGTCATCAAACAAATCAATGGGACATATCAAATTAAACATGACAAATTATCAAAATACAAGGATCTTACAATGAAACTATTAGAGAAGTTTGAATCATTCACCATTGATAACATCCCACGAAAAGGCAATCAACATACGAATGCAATGGCAAGTGTACCTCTCTTATATCCCCACACAATCCTTCAACAGACTTCACCTTTTTTATTCATCCAATCACGAAACCTTTGATTGATAGCCGATTAGAAGACATTTTAATAAAAACTCAAGATGACTCACGCGAATGGTATGATATAATATATAATTATTTAAAAAGATGGTACCATTCTCAGGCTCACAATGACAAACACTCGAAATTGTTTACCCAAACTAGCAGCCAAATACATAATCCTCACTGATGTGTTGTATAGAAGATCCTTCAATGGTCTCTTACTGAGGTTTCTTAGAGACTCTAAAATTCCTATAGCCCTTGACCAGGCTCATGCTGGTGCCTATGGGGGTCATTTTGGAGGACGGTCATTAGTGAAAATACTCATCTGTATGGGATATTATTGGAGACATATGGAAAAAATTGCTTTGCTTATGTTAAAAGATGTCACAAATGTCAAGAACATAGTAATCTGATTCATGCCTCTACTTCTGAGCTTCGTGCCCAAATTCCCATTTTTCCATTTTCAGTATGGGGATTGGATCTTATTGGAAAAATGTCACCACCCTCTTCTTCTAGAAATAAATTTATAATAACCGCAACAAACTATTTCACAAAATGGGTGGAAGCTATTCCTCTTCCATCTACAAATGCTGAAGTAATTTTTTGTTATATATTAGAATACATAATTGCTCACTTTGGTCTTCCATCCGCAATCGTTTCACACAATGGAACCCCATTTAAGAATAATGATGTAAATAAATTTCTTGAAACGTTCAACATTCAACATTGATTTTCCACACCATACTATCTTCAATCCAATGGACAAGCTGAAAGCACTAATAATATTTAATTATGTTTTATTTTATTTCTCTTACATAAAATTTTGGGTGAGAAAAAGGTGATGATCCTTAGAGCATTACTATTGACACTCGATGAATGTAGTTGTGAGTCCACTAATCTACTATTGTTAATTTCTTATAAAATGTATAGGAGGAGGTAAGAGGTTAAATTGATGGTAATTATTGATTGTAGTGATTGGATAATGGTCAAGGTCATAGCTCACACCTAGCTGGGTATTGATAGTCAAATGATCCATCTAGTTATAATTTGACATCAAGAATATAGAATCAAAGATAAATGGGATCAAGATCATTCTGAAGATAAAGTTACTATGTATGTATTATTTCACCTTGTTGCACCTACAAAACCATTCTAGTTTCTCACACATGTCACCATAAGAATGTTAGTATCTAGTTACTTCAACAAATAGCATAAATGTATACACGTAACCATGTCACAAACTAAAATAAAAACCAATTAGCTCATAACCTTTAAATTACTCATCATACATGAAAAATAATGATTAAAATTATTAATTCTATATCATTAATAATTCAATACACATAAGCATTTGATTGATTATATTTGTTTTGATTGTGGTAGCACCTAGGTGGAGATAACCTTTATATAAAGTGATAAGGTGATTCAAAACATATCATGAATAGTGTAGGGTCTATGAAAGGCTTAGGAATTGACCAAATGCATCCTTAAATGTACAAAGTACATGAACACTACAATGAATGTGTAATATAGAGTAGAATTGTAAAATAGGAAACTTCTTACTCTACATTAGACTTAAAGGTTTTTTTAAATCTTTCTTTTTTGTATATTGTTCATCACATAAGCTTGCACCTCCCTGAATAGCGTTATGTGATATTTAGTGATTGTTGGACCAATTTTCACCTCACTGAATGACCACCAAGGGTTTTAAAGAAAAACTACTCTTCTTTTTGTTTGGGGGAAAACGGGTAGAAATAAATGCAAATAAAACATAAAGATCCCAATGTTCCAAAGCTTTTACAATATTGCAAACCTTAACTATTTCTTATAACAGATAAGATAGACACAGAATATCAAGAACCCTTTATAGCTGGGAAGAGAATGAGCAACAAAGGCTAGAGAAAGCACAATGTAGTCTTTCAAATCTCCCCATGAGAAGCATCCATTAAGGTCCAATCAGAGATAAGAAAACCCTAAAAATTAATAGGAATACTCAGATATTTATAGAATCCTTTCTCCTTTACAACATAATATGAAAAAAGGCATATCTTTTATAGAAAATGAAAGAGTATAATGGACATGATCCAATTTCTAAAACATAACATAGAATATAGAAGCTAACAACATGTAAAATATTTAATTGGAATATCAAGGTAAGGCCTTAACTCAACATTTTAAACATGAACAAAATACTAAAAATAAATTTCACATAGGCCATAAAATGCACAATCCCAAATAGTTCTCCTTAATAGATCAAATTCTTGCGATATACTAACTGAAAATAGAGGTTGGATGCCAATCCGATGATAGTCTGAATTAAATACAACATGCCAAAGAGAATAAGTAATATTCTATAAAAACCCTCCTATTTTTCAGAAAATATAACTCCTTGAAATAATAGCTATATTCTTCAAAAATATATTTTGAAGAAGCTTTGAACAAAACTCTCTTTTTTACTACTACCAACCCTTATTTATAATCAGAAGAAGAGGACACCACCACAAACAATCAAAAAGAATTTTTTCACATAAATGTGCAATAAATAATTTATATTATCTAAAGTTTGCACTGTTGGAACATGTATCTAGTTCTACAATGTATTTACTTAGTGTAGTGAACAAATTACAATCATGCACTAATTTTATTATAATATTTCACTATATCAAAAATTGTTTAAAATTAAACCTTAAACTCACTTTTGTCAATATCATGGTGGATTGATCCTTTTACACAAACTTTGTACAATCAACACTTCACATATCTTCTCTTGAGTTCTTTTTGCAACATGTAGGTAAACAATATGGCATCCACAACCATATACTACACATATATGGCATATTATTGCTTGAAAAAAATACCCTAATTTATTTAATATAATAAAAGATTTCATTCTATAATTATAACAATACTTTTATCTTGACGTCTTGTACATTGCGTTATTGCTCTTTTGATTAAAATTGCTGATTTTTTCATTGCCCTTGTGATAAATCATCCAATGGCATTGTAGGTTCTTACACCAATTTCCATATTGTTGCTCATAGGTTTTGTCCTTAATCGCAAATGGTTGATCATGTTTAACCCTAGACAAGAGAGTACTATGTTTTCCTGTGGTCAATTGCTCTAATCAAATTCTCTCCATGCCTAAAAATCTTGTGTAGACTAGAGCTCTCTATATTTTGTTTTTAGTCTTGGGGATTTATAATCAATAACCATAGGTGGTTTGATTGTTTTATTTGATAGGTCGCTTCCCTATATTTTATCACGTCATTGAGTTTTTCATTTAACACCCCCACATTAAATATTAGCATGATCAAAAGATATTTAAGTTTCTAAATAGTGAAAGCCAAAAGACCTTATGCGTGGAAACCGTTGCACCTTCTAATTTTCTAAAGAGAGAAGAAGACATGTCAATGCATCAATGAAAAAAAATACTCGCATTACTGTATCAACTATTGGGTGGCCTAAACTAGAAGAATCATTCGATCTTAAAAAAGGATGCACCTAAACCATTTGATGAAGTTATTATTGGACAAGGGTTTGCCTTTGTGGGAAATGAAACGATCTTACTGTAAGTACATTATCATGGCCATGAGGTGCCTACACATGCCTTTTATATCAAGAGCTATAATGGAGACAATTAGATGGCAATGATCATTGAGCTAGTTTGATCAACGATGCATATGTACCCTAGAGACAAAGCTCTCTGGTTAAAAATCCTATGAGGAGGCTTTCAAACTATTGATTAAATTGATCTCACACCTCTAAGTCTCCTTTACTGCTTCCTTCTTTGCAAACTTCCTTGACACCTCTTGAATTGCAACGATTCTTGATCTAGTGTGATTGACGGTGAACATTCATCCAAGAGACTCAATAGAAGGTTGATATCTTTCATGCCATTTAGTCATTAAGATTGATAGTCTGCAAGGAAATTTAAATGCTTTAGTGGGAGAAAACTTGTAACAGCCATTGATTAAGAGAGATTACGTCCAAAGATCCCATGCCAATGAGACACGTAGGAAATTGGTTCCCAAAAGAAGAACCCATTGAAGAAGGAAATTGTGTTTGGCCAACTATGTAGTTTGTGAACTATTCAGTTTGCTGAAATCTTAAATCGCCGATGCAATTTCAAAGTTTTTGAAACCGTTGACTTGCTGAAAAGGATTTATGGAGATAAGTTTGAGAGTTTTCCAATGAACACATAAATGTAACTTCACAAGTTGCATAAATTGCCGAAAAGACAAAATCGTCTAGGAATAACCTTTGGTCGGAAAGTTTTATGCTACCCATTGCTTTGGTCGGAAAGCTTTATGAATTCTTTATAGTCCATTGCTTTAGCAATAGATATTGTTTGTAAGTTTTTACTGACAAATACTCAAAGGGCTATATGACTGATATTGTAAAGTGCACGTGCTTATGAAATTAAGATGATTAATCCTTGGTAAGTGAAAATTTATAATACCTTTTTGTTGACGTAACTACCAAACTCTTAACAATGTTCAAAAACAATCTAGAGATGGTCAATATGTTCTTTGGGAGTAGATTAGAGAACACAAAAATACAATCTCGTTAAACAAAAATTAAGTTCTTTTGACATTAGAATGGCGCACCACTAAAGAATTCTTGTTGATGTAAGAACAAGAATCAAAGCACATTGTATAGTTCCCTTTCTAATTTAAGAATATGTATATAATTGAAATTGAAAACACTTAGGTTTTCATTGCTTAGAATAATTTAACAATGGTTCTAATATTTTTCAAACTAAGTCACGAAAGTTGTACTTGACTACACCTTGATAGTTTTCTTGAGGAAAACTTGAAAGACTTTGATTATGGACAGTAAGCCTTTAATTAAAAAAGATTGATATGAAGTTTGGGGTCCAATAGACAATCATTAACAATGTCCGTGAAAGACAAAAAATAAAATGGATATAGATTGATACTAACGTTAGTACAAAGATGGCAAAACAATATGCCGGCCACCTATAAGATATTCAGAACAAATGAAAATAAAACGCTGAAAACAACATATGATGACGAAATTAATATATAAAAGATTAGCTTCTCCCGAAACGCACGTAAGAGATAAATATGCAGTATTTTTTAGGTGATTATAGTTTTAAAACTAGCAAGTTGGGAGAGATTTCAGTTTAAAGCAGTGATATTTACCAAATCCCAAGGACATTTACTTCTAAGCAACGTTTAAACAGAGAAAATTGGCCCCTCTCTAGACGTTGGCATGGCGTAGATATTCTGCATGCGATATAGTTCATCTCTATAAATTCCCTCATATACAGTGGAAAAGGCATTCTCGCTCACAGTTTCTGAGGTTCATTGCAGTATATGCTCAAAACTGTCCCCATGGAATTTAAGAAGGTCCAGAGGGATGCAAGCCTGTTTTCATCAGGTCCGTGGCGTTTGGCTTCTGTGGATGAAGTTAAAAGCAATTTAGAAGAGATTAAAAGCCAAGGAATCCTTGATACGTGGAGTATTCTCCGCCTTTTGGATGGATGGATGGATGGGTCCGGCTATGGGTATGAACTTGAGCAAGCCTACAGGACCGGCGTAAGCGAGATGCTGGTTGTTAAAACGAACACATCAAGACCCCCAGGTAAGCTAGTCTACTATCTTCTCTACTTCATTTGTATTAAAGGCTACTGACTATAAACTGAATTTATATATGCAGATGGTTCATTCGATCCACAAATATACTCCGGAGTGGAGTTGAGTGCTCAAGGAAGAGAAGCTGCTCTCTTATTGTCTGTTGATGATAAAATCACTGAAGTCACAAAGTTCGTCCTTTATCTTTTCACCCAGGTTGAAGATCGTCTGGCCGAGTTAGATGCGTTGATCAGCAAGATTAAGGAAGACTTGGGCTGCACCTCTCAAGAATGATGGGTTGAAGATCGTCATGTCTACCAACTTCTACGTCATGTTTCTCCTCTACAATATACATAAATAAATGACGTTGATCTGTAATCTACATAAATAAATTAAGATGTTATTTACTTTAAGTTTAATATTATTAATTCTACTCATGCCTTTCAATCTTATCTATAACAACTTATTCTATATTTGAAGTGTTAATGAAGATATAAATCCTTTAGTTGCAACTACAAATAGTCATTTAAGATTTTATAGTAATCCATTTCATGATCATACCAATAATATTAAGCAACCCAATATCATTGTTGTGAATGATTTTTGTGATGAATGTAAATATACATTATGTTTGAAAGATTTTGTTGGACGAATACAAATTATGCCCACATCTTTCTCTTATTGTCTTATGATGTCAAGTATATTTTCTAATGAGGATATATAATGCTTCATTATGTATTGTTAGCAAGATAAATAATCCAATAATTAGTCATATACTCATAGTTCCAGCCTATAAATATAAAATTTATATGAATTACTTCTCAGTACCTAATCATTTCAAGATTTCATCCTATACACGTTCAAGACTATAATTGAAAATGACTAATAGGATATAGTGATCCATACTTTGTTCTATATTACACTACCAACTATTGAACCTAAGGAAGTACCTATTTTATATCCTATTGTAATTGCTCCGAATATATTTAGGACTTTACATAGTATAAATTGGTTAGATAATTAGGAGCTATACCTTTGGTTGTGATTGAATGTGTACAATTCATTCATGAAGTTAGAATTATCAAGCTCAATAGAGATTCATAGAAACGTGTTGCATAATTAATCTATTTTAATTTGGTTAGTTATATGACTAAACCAAAGGAATATAAATATTAAAATCAATGAAAACTTCACGATTCATATAAAATTATTATTTTTTGAATAAAAATAGAAAAATAATTAGAAAAAAGTTGAGCTACGGAAGAAAATACTCTAAAGGAAAATCAGATAGAACATAAGGGATAAGACCAAAACAAAAGAAATACATACATACATACATACATACATATGAGAATATACTTTACCAAATAAAGAAGATATGCAATGCATATACATGTGACCAAAACATGTATACACAACTCTAGACATGCTAACACAATTTAAAACTCTAGAGGATTATGCTACTAAATTATACATTTTATTGCCTCGTTTTATTTATCCAGACATATGATCATTTAACCAAGGTGTCTTGAAATAATTTATATTCTATAAGAGCCTAGCCTATTTGCCTGTGTTCATGCACATTTATGTCAAAATATTTAAGAACTTAAATATTTAAAATTAATTCTCCCTCACATGATATTAGACTAGAAATATGTTAGTTGAAGGTTTACAAAGGATAATTATGCATAGTGTGTATCACAATAGCATTTTGAATGTTGTTCTTCTAGGTCCCTTTTATCTCTAGATGTATTGGTGTGTCTACCATATTTTGTCATATTTTGTCATATTGGTGTGTCTACCAATATTATTTATAATATATTAATTATTAATAAATATCATAATCAATATGTATTACACATTATCAAATTACTCAAGGTTGTTATAATAATATGTATATAATTTGTTTGATGCATTATTAAGGTATTGCTATTATTATTTCTTATACTTTAGGTGTATTAATACAAATAATAGATGAAGTAGATAAGAAGTGGGCTTAAAACCTCACAGACAAGATGGTGATGAATTTAAGGATACTAATACACAAAGCTGACATTTGATATTGTTATTCATCTTTTACGTACACGAGTTTGTGGCATCTCATTTAGAAATATAATATCAAAAGGATTATATGAATACATACTTGAGATATTTAACTAAAACATGTGTAGACTTCTTATCTAAGGAGAAATAGTTTCCTAAGATATCTCCAAGGACTCTAAAGGAAACTGTTGTTGAATTTTTCTTTTTATTTCCTCATGGATCTATTCACACATTTGATTATTTGACTAAGGTGAGCCTAACAACTACTATTTCTAACCTATTTTAGTGTGTCCAAGGAACAAATGAACATATTAACACTTATTTCAAAAAAATATGTTTATTATGTTCTAAAATAATTACTCCCTTACATGATCTTAATTTGTAAAATTATTTTTTTACGGGTTTACTAAACAAAAATGTGCATAGTGTGTATATTAATACCATTGCATCTTTTTTTAAAAGAAGAAAAAGAATGATTTTGCTAAGATGTCTAGCTAAACAATTTTCTTTATTTTTCATTAGGATTGTATTTAGTTTGTTACTATTTTAAAAAATAATTCTACAATTTTAGCGATGATTTAAAAATAGAGATAAATGTTTTTAATTAAAAAATATATAGAATAAAATAGTAAAATGGTATATATAAAATACAAAGTAAATTTATGGAAGTAGATAATATAAAATAAAATTGAATTAAGAAAGGAAATTGGCGTTGAAGTTTGAAGCTTTCTTTATAGGAGATTAGTGTGATCCATGGAGGGCCATGGTATGTTCCATCATCTGTATAACTCAAAATAATAATAAAAACTTTTGAAAGATGTCCCAATGTCATATGTTGCTTCACTTAATCTATTCAATTCTAGAGATAAGAATACATCATTAATATACTAGATAATAAAAGAGATAAATAAATGCAACAAACAAGAATATATGTATATGAAAAAGAAAAAAATGGATTG
Source organism: Sequoia sempervirens (assembly GCA_007258455.2). Taxonomy (NCBI): domain Eukaryota; kingdom Viridiplantae; phylum Streptophyta; class Pinopsida; order Cupressales; family Cupressaceae; genus Sequoia; species Sequoia sempervirens. Next base: position 449,593,654 of record VDFB02270651.1, read on the forward strand.
ATTTATGGTTTATAACATAGAACAACACATTTCACAACCATTTCATTGAAGGAAAGCCCTAGAGATCTCAATCTAAAGTATACATAAGAGAAATAGATCTTGCAATAGGGTTGTCCTAGGTTTTGTATTAAACTAAAGAGGGGTTCACCACCAAGCTAGGGCTTGGAAAGACTAATGAAATAAAAGATCTAATGCTAAAACCTAATGTGATGCAATACCTCACTAAATGACCTAGAAGAGCATTTAAAATAGAACAAAAATTTAAGAGATGAAAGGTATGAACCTAGAAACTTGAAGAGGACTAGAATGAGCTCCGAAACACTAAAAATACTACAATTAGGGCACACTGGGACTCATACACCACTTTGGGCATATCAGTCCCAAGCTAGGGTTTCTCGTTTGGAACAATTTTTTGATAGTGTAGAATCAAGATATATTAAAATCTAGAAATTTTCCTATAGTGGGACTCATATGCCACTTCTAGCATATCAGTCCCATTATAATTTTTTGGGAATTCAAAGTTCAGATCTATTCTCCACTCTTTTCTCTTCCCTTCCAAACTGATTTCTAGATCTGTACCTACGGTAAAATACCTGTAAAATAGAATATATAGTTCATTTTCTTAGACCTTGATTAGATTTCAACTATCTTCGCTCGTAAAGTTTCAACTGCTTTATTAATCGTTCTAGATAATTTGAGAAGATATACTACAATAAGATAATCATATTCTAGCACAGCCTATACAAATATAATCGCTCAACCATATATAACGATGACACTGACTTGAAGGTTGCACCCTAAAAGTCAGACATTCGCCATGCTCATGAGAAACTCAACCCAAAAAAAAAATCTGCAGTTGGCACAACCTACACGACAAAAACTAATGACATGTCAACCGAGCGAGCGATTTTAGATTTTGTGAGAATAGCTTCAAAGGAATTTTTGCTAATCAGACACGTGTCTCAATTCGGTCTTCAAAGGAAAATAGTATGTATTAATTCGTGTAGCCACCACGTGCTGCATTGGGTGCCTTTATGCAAGAATGGTCTTTATCTTTCAGGCGTGAAGCCATCCCGAAGTGGAAAAGATATAAGGGTTAGAAACTAAAAAATGTTCAAAGGTAAAAATTGCTTTACTAGTGTAGTAAAATGCATACCCTTGCATTTTCACACTTAATTGGCCCTGCCTTGATTTATTTATGCTTCTTTATGGCTTAGCTGGTCCTATTTTCTATCCACAAGCCTTATGAATGGCATATTTTTTATTTGATCCTGACATTCTCCAATGCATAAATGTTTTTTTAATGACTCCATCAATGTTCCCCTAATTTTTGGGTTGGCACTAACATTGTGCCTGGGGCATTTTAGTCCCACAAGGCTCTCGAGACCCTAATTTTGGCATCTCTTTCTTGGGCCCCTTTTTGGTGCCTGTACACTAGGTTTCTAGGACTTGGGACTAAGATGCCACCTAGGGCATCTTAGTCCTCCTTCAGTCATTTCTGAGATTCAATTTCAAATTGTGGTGGGATTCAACCTCCTTTATTTAATGAATTCATATGTCAGCTTCGTTTGATATAATTTCAACATATTAAGCATAGATAAGTATAAATACAAGGGTCCTTGATTCATTACAACCCAAGTCTATTGTGAGATCCTTATCATAGCATAATTGAGTTCATAAGACCATTCAAGAGCAGATTCATCAAGCATTTGAAGTCATTTTCAGATTCAAGCATCATATCAAAGTTTTTTCTTGCATCATATGTGTTGTGCTAAAATTTGTGATGTAGGGTTTTGATTCAAGAAAAGCAATTCAAGTCCCATCTTTCAAGCATTGAAGATCCATATCCATTGCAGCCATTACACACAAGTTTGCAAACTTTGTAAGGGTTTGGTGAGTTGAAGCATTGCGTAGTTGTTCATTCATCATTCCCTTCATTATTTCTATTTCACTTCAAGGTTTAATTACCAATAAGGGTTCTGACCAAGGAAAACACCCATTCACTAACAAATAACAAGTTTTTCCCTTCTACATACTTTTTGATTGCAGATCTAGGTTGTGGAATTGAAGATCACTTGGAGTGTAAAATTGTAAAAGTTTCAAAGTTGCATTACAAAGTTTTCATCTTCACGAAAACTTACCTAGAGACCATATTTGGAAGTTTCAGAACCTGAGATCGGAAGGGAAGCTAGTACAAACCTTGGAATTCAGAATCTTGTTCAGATTTTTTAGAAATTTAGAATGGGACTAATATGCCATCTTGCGTGTCTGAGTAGTCCTAGGCTCATTTTTTAGAGATTCTCAGAGATTTGGTTCCAAGATCCGAAGAATTTGCATTTGCCTCGAAAAATAACAGTGGGACTAATACACCATCTTGTGCATCTTATTCCTTGACAACATATTTTGGCATCCTGTTTTCATTTCAAAAATCCTCACATCATCTCCAAATTTCTCAGGTGCACACATACCATCTCCTTGTGGTATAATTTCATCATTTTCATCTTTCATTTATCTTGCATTTCTAGTTTTAGGTCATTTTGCATATCACAACATGTTTTCAAATATTTTATTTCCCAAGCATTTGATTAATTATGAAGCCCTTAGAACTTAAAAACCCATTCCTAAGAACCTCCTAATTGAGAATTGGATCACCTTGTCAGGTTGTTAGTCAATCCAATTAGGACTCTTAGGCCATTAGCGGATGGTTGAATGAGAAAAGTGTGATATCCCAAAAAGGTATACATTTTCCCATTCATCATTTTGGTGAGCCCAACACTTTTTGTTTTCCGATTTGGAGTCTATCAATTCCTTAGATCTAGATAGCATTCATTCTTGCAGTGCATCATGCATTACTGAAAGTTCATCTAAGGTATCTTGCATCTTGCATTAGTGAAATCTCATTTAGGATTTCGCATATTTTAATTAGTAAAAGTGCATATAGGTTACATTTTTTCTTTCTTGCATCATTCTATCTCATTGAACAACTAAAAATTACATTTTTCATCATCCTAATTGCATTTAAAAACATTATTATTGCATTCAAAATTGAAAAAAAAATCAATTCAAATATTGCATTCAATAGCTTGTTTTTAGCTACTTTTTCTTGCACTTATTTGCTCATTTTTTTTGTTTTTGAGCATCAGCATACTACATAGGAAATTTGTAAAGACTATTGACATTCTAAATTCCCTATTTTTTTGTAAAAATACTTTGCTAGGACTAAAACTCCCTTCTTGGCATATTAGTCCCTCTCAAGATTTTTGCTTCAGAAATCTCTCTTTGTTGTTTGTTGTCTGTTTCACCCTTTGTAACTTTAGAATCTCATCAAGTGGACCAAGATTCCATTTCTAGTGTCTTAGTCCCTGTTCACTTTGATTCTCAGGTTTTCAGGATCTAAAATTGCTTTTTTGTGTTTTTGTGGGTTTCTTTTTGTTTTGTGTTTCAGTTTCTAGATTTGTTGTTATTCCAATTTCTTTCATTTCATGTTTAATTGCAAGCATAGGATATTTTATTCATTGCACTTTCTATCATTTATCCCTTGTATGAGTTGTAGTAGATGAAGTGCGAGACTCATGGCATCCCGCAATAAGACACTCATTGTGGATCTTGGGTTATCAAGCTCTCTTACTTCTGGTGTTGGCACTAGTTCACTAGGTATGGACCATAAATTTGACACCTATTTTGCTATACCTAGCTTACCTACAAGTGTTGTGCCAAGTGTCCAAACAATGATTTCGTATTCCTCAAGAAAACATAATGGTTGTGTGAATTCTCTAGCTTTGGTGATCTATCTGAACCAACATGTAAATGTGAAATAGATGCAAAATTTAATAACTACTACTGCTAAATATTAAAATGTGAATGTATCAATAATATTTTATGAAATTTTGTAATGTAGTGGGTATGATCAATGCCTAATTCTATTGGGTAGATGGAGTCAAGATATGTATGATGTGTGGATTCTCCTTCTTGAATTAACTATAATTGTTTTGAAACTTTTAGGAATTGTATACTTTGTATAAATGTGTAAGACTATTAGTTACCAAGCTCTTCTTATGAATCCCAATGATATCTTTCCAAGTTACTATGATAACTTAAAATAATTTAATCCTTCCTTGAAGGATCTAGTCAAATAAATCACAAAAGAATAGAAAATATGTTTTGACAAATTAAGTATATCCTAAAAAACTAAAAAAGGATTGATTCACTATGGATGGAAAATGAGTCCCACTAGAGGTGGATACCAGAGATAAGTGCGGATTCTAGTACCCATTTAGTACAAATCAGTTTATGGGAAAAAAACCCTGACCTAGGACTGATTCGCCCAAGGTGGCGAATGAGTCCCAATCAACCAAAAAGTCAAATTTTCCATATTTTTAGAGTGGTTTCCATTCTTCATCAGTCTTACAAGTGCACACATTCTAAATTATAGCTTTCTACTTAGTTCTATTTGCATTTTTGTCCATCTTTTTAAGCCTTTTGTAAACGTCACTATGTTTTCAAACATTGCATATTTCATTAGTTTTACATTCATAATCAATCAATTTTATCAATTATCTGCATTTAGATCATTTCATTTATTCATAATTACATCATACATTCCTTAATTTGAGTGAACCACCACAATTTTTGGGTTCTATATCTCTCCTTTTAGGTGAAAACCCTTAAGAGTCCAAGAGAAGCACATAGACACGCCCTAAAGATGATGGTTCATTTTGGTGAACCTGCATATTGAACATTATCTCTTTCTGATTTGCATTGCATTCACATCCTAGGACTCCATTGCATTGGTTTTTACATTTTTTTTGCATCCTAGGGCTTACTAAAATTGCATTAGTGAAACTATCATTTAGAGGTCATTATTGCATTTCATATTATCAATTATGCATTTCCAGTATTTATCTACACTGTATAGACCTGCTCACATCTGGAAAAGTCAAAAAAATTAGAAAAAACTTAAAAAAACCTCTCCTGGGACTCATTCACCAACTTGGCCGAATCAGTCCCAGTGCACTTTTTGCGTTAGTATTTCCATAATTTAGTTTCATGTTTTACACTTTTCTATTTTTGTTCAGTTGTGTTTTTTTATATCTAAATCATTCGAATAAGTATCATTTCCTTTCATGGCATTTATGGATAGCATTATATTTTTGCAAGTTTCATTTTCAGCGTTAGTTCCTAGTTCTTTTAAATCAGATTTGTCAATACATAAAACCAAAAAACCACAAACATCCAACTAACCCTTCAAACAAATGATTCAATTTAGAAACACTGTCTCATCCAAGTCTCTTAGTAGAGATGATGTAGACAAGTTAGATGAAGCCCTTCAATACTTCCTCTCACTCACTTCATCCTCTAAAGCTTTCCATGAGAAGCCTAAACCAATTAATGATAACTTATCTCTCAAACCTTTTAGTCGAGATGAATTTGACTTGTTAGATGAAGATCTTTAAGACTTCATCTCGCCTACGTCATCCACGAAGGTTTGTTGTGACCCACCTACAACAAATAACATTAATGTCTCTAAAGGTTTCCATGAGAAACCTAAAGCAATTGATGATAACTTATCCCTCACACCTTTTAGTCGAGATGACCTTGATATGTTAGATGAAGCCCTTCAAGACTTCGTCTCATCTAAATCCTCCAATAAGGTTTGTTGTGAACAATCTAAAACTATGGATGTTAATGTGATTATTTACCTCAACTCATTCTTTACCCACCCTCACATAAACTTTATCCTTCCAATAAACTTATGTTTACTCTTTACCCACCTAAACCTGATGTGTTGCAACAATCCAGTAATATTACTATTGCTCATACATATAATACTCAAAACAATCCGCAACCACTGCAACCAACCCCATCTTCTTTACCTTTACCTAATCCACCTAGTGCTCCTTGCTTTCCCTCACACACAAAGGAGTACAATCTTGTGGAACAACTCAAGAATACTCCTGCAAAGATTTCCCTTTGGGACTTACTTCAAAATTCACCAAATTACAACACTATTCTTCAGACAGCCTTACAACACATTGTGGTTCCTCCTGGCACAACTCCAAATGATAGGGCAGCTTTAATCAATGGAATGAATAATGTTAATCTAGACATTAATTTCCATCAACATTCAAGCTCCATTCTTTAGAATTGCGAAAACAAAATGAAGCCTTTATGATAATTGCTCAATTCAATTGAATAGGTATCAAAAGGACCCTCGTTGATAATGGTTTTTCCCTTAATGTGTGTAGAGTGAATCTCCTTTATAGATTGTGTGTTGACAAGTCACAAATAAAACCTGATTCCTTATCCATTCAATGATTTGACAATACAAAAGAAAAACCGCTCAATGTAATCACTTTTCCTATTACAGTTGGGGTGGCTACTATGAAAACTCTTATCCATGTCATGCCTTATAATCTTTTGTATAATCTTCTTTTAGGCAAACCATGGATTCCTGAGATGAATGCAATGCCTTTGAACCTTCATCATTTAATGAAATATTTCCACAACAACATTTATCAAGTTGAAATAGACCTCAAGCCTGAAAGTTTCTTACACCTTGAAAAAGGAACTACAAGTCCTATGAATACATTAATTCCAACATCAACATCAATATTGAACCTCTTGAAATTGAACAACAAGATGAGAAATTGGTATCTAAACTATTTGGTGATGATTGGGGATCCTTAGAATTCACACCTTCCTTGATGGGCGAATACATAATCACACAAAAAAAAGATGAAACACAAGAACAACCCACTGTGATGTCAATTCAAAATTCAGAAAAATCTTCTCAAGCATATATCTCCTCTACTTTGGAAGAAACTACAACGTACATAAAAAATTTTGATGAAATAGATTATCAACATCTGCCTAATCCGAAGGAAATGGAAAGACTTTATGGAAAAGGCTATGAACTTGTGAAACAACTATGATATACTGGAAAAGGATCTGGAAAGAATGAACAAGGTATTTGAGTCCCTATAGAACCTAATAAACAATAAATGTAAACTAGGTTGGGATATTCTTTTTCTAAGATGACAAAAGCTACCCAAAAACCATCTTTGAATATCAAAACTATTACATGCCAACCAAAACACACTCTCACAATCAAACATCCCGAATTGCTTGATATGAATTCATCACCATCATGGTAGTATGTTGACAATGATGAAACTCTAAAAAAAATTAGAGTCTATGATAACACATCCTCTACTACTCCCATGAAATGGGTTACTTGTGTTGTGATAATTACCAAGCAAACAGATAATGATATCACTGAAGAACCATTTGATCTTGAAGCTCCCAAGTCTAATGCACTCCCCTTAGGAGATACAATTGATGTGTCAATAGACATAGATGATAAAGAAAAAGTTATTAAGATTGGGAAGTGCCTTGACGATGAAGAACAAGAGGACACTACAACTTTACTTCATGATTTTCCTAAAAAATTTGCTTGGAAATATTTTGATATGCTAAGAATTGACCCAAAAATTGTGACACACAATATCATTCTCACTGAAAATGCTAAACCTATTCACCAAAAGATATGAAAAATATATCCCAACATAGCCTTGCATGTTAAAGCAGAGCTTGAAAAAATCCTAGATGTAGGCTTCATTCAACCTATTGATTATTCTCCTTGGATCTCAAACATTATCGCAGTTGCTAGACTCGAAATTGTTTACGCAAACTAGCAGCCAAATACATAATCCTCACTGATGTGTTGTATAGAAGATCCTTCAATGGTCTCTTACTGAGGTTTCTTAGAGACTCTAAAATTCCTATAGCCCTTGACCAGGCTCATGCTGGTGCCTATGGGGGTCATTTTGGAGGACGGTCATTAGTGCAAATACTCATCCATAAGGAATATTATTGGAGACATATGGAGAAAGATTGCTTTGCTTATGTTAAAAGATGTCACAAATGTCAAGAACATAGTAATCTGATTCATGCCTCTACTTCTGAGCTTCATGCCCAAATTCCCATTTGGCCATTTTCAGTATGGGGATTGGATCTTATTGGAAAAATGTCACCACCGTCTTCTTCAAGAAATACATTTATAATAACTGCAACAAACTATTTCACAAAATGGGTGGAAGCTATTCCTCTTCAATCTATAAATGTTGAAGTAATTTTTTGTTATATATTAGAATACATAATTGCTCACTTTCGTCTTCCATCCGCAATCGTTTCACACAATGGAACCCCATTTAAGAATAATGATGTAATCAAATTTCTTGAAACATTCAACATTCAACATTGATTTTCCACACCATACTATCTTCAATCCAATGGACAAGCTGAAAGTACTAATAATATTTAATTATGTTTTATTTTATTTCTCTTACATAAAAGTTTGGGTGAGAAAAAGGTGATGATCCTTAGAGAATTACTATTGACACTCGATGAATGTAGTTGTGAGTCCACTAATCTACTATTGTTAATTTCTTATAAAATGTATAGGAGGAGGTAAGAGGTTAAATTGATGGTAATTATTGATTGTAGTGATTGGATAATGGTCAAGGTCATAGCTCACACCTAGCTGGGTATTGATAGTCAAATGATCCATCTAGTTATAATTTGACATCAAGAATATAGAATCAAAGATAAATGGGATCAAGATCATTCTGAAGATAAAGTTACTATGTATGTATTATTTCACCTTGTTGCACCTACAAAACCATTCTAGTTTCTCACACATGTCACCATAAGAATGTTAGTATCTAGTTACTTCAACAAATAGCATAAATGTATACACGTAACCATGTCACAAACTAAAATAAAAACCAATTAGCTCATAACCTTTAAATTACTCATCATACATGAAAAATAATGATTAAAATTATTAATTCTATATCATTAATAATTCAATACACATAAGCATTTGATTGATTATATTTGTTTTGATTGTGGTAGCACCTAGGTGGAGATAACCTTTATATAAAGTGATAAGGTGATTCAAAACATATCATGAATAGTGTAGGGTCTATGAAAGGCTTAGGAATTGACCAAATGCATCCTTAAATGTACAAAGTACATGAACACTACAATGAATGTGTAATATAGAGTAGAATTGTAAAATAGGAAACTTCTTACTCTACATTAGACTTAAAGGTTTTTTTAAATCTTTCTTTTTTGTATATTGTTCATCACATAAGCTTGCACCTCCCTGAATAGCGTTATGTGATATTTAGTGATTGTTGGACCAATTTTCACCTCACTGAATGACCACCAAGGGTTTTAAAGAAAAACTACTCTTCTTTTTGTTTGGGGGAAAACGGGTAGAAATAAATGCAAATAAAACATAAAGATCCCAATGTTCCAAAGCTTTTACAATATTGCAAACCTTAACTATTTCTTATAACAGATAAGATAGACACAGAATATCAAGAACCCTTTATAGCTGGGAAGAGAATGAGCAACAAAGGCTAGAGAAAGCACAATGTAGTCTTTCAAATCTCCCCATGAGAAGCATCCATTAAGGTCCAATCAGAGATAAGAAAACCCTAAAAATTAATAGGAATACTCAGATATTTATAGAATCCTTTCTCCTTTACAACATAATATGAAAAAAGGCATATCTTTTATAGAAAATGAAAGAGTATAATGGACATGATCCAATTTCTAAAACATAACATAGAATATAGAAGCTAACAACATGTAAAATATTTAATTGGAATATCAAGGTAAGGCCTTAACTCAACATTTTAAACATGAACAAAATACTAAAAATAAATTTCACATAGGCCATAAAATGCACAATCCCAAATAGTTCTCCTTAATAGATCAAATTCTTGCGATATACTAACTGAAAATAGAGGTTGGATGCCAATCCGATGATAGTCTGAATTAAATACAACATGCCAAAGAGAATAAGTAATATTCTATAAAAACCCTCCTATTTTTCAGAAAATATAACTCCTTGAAATAATAGCTATATTCTTCAAAAATATATTTTGAAGAAGCTTTGAACAAAACTCTCTTTTTTACTACTACCAACCCTTATTTATAATCAGAAGAAGAGGACACCACCACAAACAATCAAAAAGAATTTTTTCACATAAATGTGCAATAAATAATTTATATTATCTAAAGTTTGCACTGTTGGAACATGTATCTAGTTCTACAATGTATTTACTTAGTGTAGTGAACAAATTACAATCATGCACTAATTTTATTATAATATTTCACTATATCAAAAATTGTTTAAAATTAAACCTTAAACTCACTTTTGTCAATATCATGGTGGATTGATCCTTTTACACAAACTTTGTACAATCAACACTTCACATATCTTCTCTTGAGTTCTTTTTGCAACATGTAGGTAAACAATATGGCATCCACAACCATATACTACACATATATGGCATATTATTGCTTGAAAAAAATACCCTAATTTATTTAATATAATAAAAGATTTCATTCTATAATTATAACAATACTTTTATCTTGACGTCTTGTACATTGCGTTATTGCTCTTTTGATTAAAATTGCTGATTTTTTCATTGCCCTTGTGATAAATCATCCAATGGCATTGTAGGTTCTTACACCAATTTCCATATTGTTGCTCATAGGTTTTGTCCTTAATCGCAAATGGTTGATCATGTTTAACCCTAGACAAGAGAGTACTATGTTTTCCTGTGGTCAATTGCTCTAATCAAATTCTCTCCATGCCTAAAAATCTTGTGTAGACTAGAGCTCTCTATATTTTGTTTTTAGTCTTGGGGATTTATAATCAATAACCATAGGTGGTTTGATTGTTTTATTTGATAGGTCGCTTCCCTATATTTTATCACGTCATTGAGTTTTTCATTTAACACCCCCACATTAAATATTAGCATGATCAAAAGATATTTAAGTTTCTAAATAGTGAAAGCCAAAAGACCTTATGCGTGGAAACCGTTGCACCTTCTAATTTTCTAAAGAGAGAAGAAGACATGTCAATGCATCAATGAAAAAAAATACTCGCATTACTGTATCAACTATTGGGTGGCCTAAACTAGAAGAATCATTCGATCTTAAAAAAGGATGCACCTAAACCATTTGATGAAGTTATTATTGGACAAGGGTTTGCCTTTGTGGGAAATGAAACGATCTTACTGTAAGTACATTATCATGGCCATGAGGTGCCTACACATGCCTTTTATATCAAGAGCTATAATGGAGACAATTAGATGGCAATGATCATTGAGCTAGTTTGATCAACGATGCATATGTACCCTAGAGACAAAGCTCTCTGGTTAAAAATCCTATGAGGAGGCTTTCAAACTATTGATTAAATTGATCTCACACCTCTAAGTCTCCTTTACTGCTTCCTTCTTTGCAAACTTCCTTGACACCTCTTGAATTGCAACGATTCTTGATCTAGTGTGATTGACGGTGAACATTCATCCAAGAGACTCAATAGAAGGTTGATATCTTTCATGCCATTTAGTCATTAAGATTGATAGTCTGCAAGGAAATTTAAATGCTTTAGTGGGAGAAAACTTGTAACAGCCATTGATTAAGAGAGATTACGTCCAAAGATCCCATGCCAATGAGACACGTAGGAAATTGGTTCCCAAAAGAAGAACCCATTGAAGAAGGAAATTGTGTTTGGCCAACTATGTAGTTTGTGAACTATTCAGTTTGCTGAAATCTTAAATCGCCGATGCAATTTCAAAGTTTTTGAAACCGTTGACTTGCTGAAAAGGATTTATGGAGATAAGTTTGAGAGTTTTCCAATGAACACATAAATGTAACTTCACAAGTTGCATAAATTGCCGAAAAGACAAAATCGTCTAGGAATAACCTTTGGTCGGAAAGTTTTATGCTACCCATTGCTTTGGTCGGAAAGCTTTATGAATTCTTTATAGTCCATTGCTTTAGCAATAGATATTGTTTGTAAGTTTTTACTGACAAATACTCAAAGGGCTATATGACTGATATTGTAAAGTGCACGTGCTTATGAAATTAAGATGATTAATCCTTGGTAAGTGAAAATTTATAATACCTTTTTGTTGACGTAACTACCAAACTCTTAACAATGTTCAAAAACAATCTAGAGATGGTCAATATGTTCTTTGGGAGTAGATTAGAGAACACAAAAATACAATCTCGTTAAACAAAAATTAAGTTCTTTTGACATTAGAATGGCGCACCACTAAAGAATTCTTGTTGATGTAAGAACAAGAATCAAAGCACATTGTATAGTTCCCTTTCTAATTTAAGAATATGTATATAATTGAAATTGAAATCACTTAGGTTTTCATTGCTTAGAATAATTTAACAATGGTTCTAATATTTTTCAAACTAAGTCACGAAAGTTGTACTTGACTACACCTTGATAGTTTTCTTGAGGAAAACTTGAAAGACTTTGATTATGGACAGTAAGCCTTTAATTAAAAAAGATTGATATGAAGTTTGGGGTCCAATAGACAATCATTAACAATGTCCGTGAAAGACAAAAAATAAAATGGATATAGATTGATACTAACGTTAGTACAAAGATGGCAAAACAATATGCCGGCCACCTATAAGATATTCAGAACAAATGAAAATAAAACGCTGAAAACAACATATGATGACGAAATTAATATATAAAAGATTAGCTTCTCCCGAAACGCACGTAAGAGATAAATATGCAGTATTTTTTAGGTGATTATAGTTTTAAAACTAGCAAGTTGGGAGAGATTTCAGTTTAAAGCAGTGATATTTACCAAATCCCAAGGACATTTACTTCTAAGCAACGTTTAAACAGAGAAAATTGGCCCCTCTCTAGACGTTGGCATGGCGTAGATATTCTGCATGCGATATAGTTCATCTCTATAAATTCCCTCATATACAGTGGAAAAGGCATTCTCGCTCACAGTTTCTGAGGTTCATTGCAGTATATGCTCAAAACTGTCCCCATGGAATTTAAGAAGGTCCAGAGGGATGCAAGCCTGTTTTCATCAGGTCCGTGGCGTTTGGCTTCTGTGGATGAAGTTAAAAGCAATTTAGAAGAGATTAAAAGCCAAGGAATCCTTGATACGTGGAGTATTCTCCGCCTTTTGGATGGATGGATGGATGGGTCCGGCTATGGGTATGAACTTGAGCAAGCCTACAGGACCGGCGTAAGCGAGATGCTGGTTGTTAAAACGAACACATCAAGACCCCCAGGTAAGCTAGTCTAGTATCTTCTCTACTTCATTTGTATTAAAGGCTACTGACTATAAACTGAATTTATATATGCAGATGGTTCATTCGATCCACAAATATACTCCGGAGTGGAGTTGAGTGCTCAAGGAAGAGAAGCTGCTCTCTTATTGTCTGTTGATGATAAAATCACTGAAGTCACAAAGTTCGTCCTTTATCTTTTCACCCAGGTTGAAGATCGTCTGGCCGAGTTAGATGCGTTGATCAGCAAGATTAAGGAAGACTTGGGCTGCACCTCTCAAGAATGATGGGTTGAAGATCGTCATGTCTACCAACTTCTACGTCATGTTTCTCCTCTACAATATACATAAATAAATGACGTTGATCTGTAATCTACATAAATAAATTAAGATGTTATTTACTTTAAGTTTAATATTATTAATTCTACTCATGCCTTTCAATCTTATCTATAACAACTTATTCTATATTTGAAGTGTTAATGAAGATATAAATCCTTTAGTTGCAACTACAAATAGTCATTTAAGATTTTATAGTAATCCATTTCATGATCATACCAATAATATTAAGCAACCCAATATCATTGTTGTGAATGATTTTTGTGATGAATGTAAATATACATTATGTTTGAAAGATTTTGTTGGACGAATACAAATTATGCCCACATCTTTCTCTTATTGTCTTATGATGTCAAGTATATTTTCTAATGAGGATATATAATGCTTCATTATGTATTGTTAGCAAGATAAATAATCCAATAATTAGTCATATACTCATAGTTCCAGCCTATAAATATAAAATTTATATGAATTACTTCTCAGTACCTAATCATTTCAAGATTTCATCCTATACACGTTCAAGACTATAATTGAAAATGACTAATAGGATATAGTGATCCATACTTTGTTCTATATTACACTACCAACTATTGAACCTAAGGAAGTACCTATTTTATATCCTATTGTAATTGCTCCGAATATATTTAGGACTTTACATAGTATAAATTGGTTAGATAATTAGGAGCTATACCTTTGGTTGTGATTGAATGTGTACAATTCATTCATGAAGTTAGAATTATCAAGCTCAATAGAGATTCATAGAAACGTGTTGCATAATTAATCTATTTTAATTTGGTTAGTTATATGACTAAACCAAAGGAATATAAATATTAAAATCAATGAAAACTTCACGATTCATATAAAATTATTATTTTTTGAATAAAAATAGAAAAATAATTAGAAAAAAGTTGAGCTACGGAAGAAAATACTCTAAAGGAAAATCAGATAGAACAGAAGGGATAAGACCAAAACAAAAGAAATACATACATACATACATACATACATACATATGAGAATATACTTTACCAAATAAAGAAGATATGCAATGCATATACATGTGACCAAAACATGTATACACAACTCTAGACATGCTAACACAATTTAAAACTCTAGAGGATTATGCTACTAAATTATACATTTTATTGCCTCGTTTTATTTATCCAGACATATGATCATTTAACCAAGGTGCCTTGAAATAATTTATATTCTATAAGAGCCTAGCCTATTTGCCTGTGTTCATGCACATTTATGTCAAAATATTTAAGAACTTAAATATTTAAAATTAATTCTCCCTCACATGATATTAGACTAGAAATATGTTAGTTGAAGGTTTACAAAGGATAATTATGCATAGTGTGTATCACAATAGCATTTTGAATGTTGTTCTTCTAGGTCCCTTTTATCTCTAGATGTATTGGTGTGTCTACCATATTTTGTCATATTTTGTCATATTGGTGTGTCTACCAATATTATTTATAATATATTAATTATTAATAAATATCATAATCAATATGTATTACACATTATCAAATTACTCAAGGTTGTTATAATAATATGTATATAATTTGTTTGATGCATTATTAAGGTATTGCTATTATTATTTCTTATACTTTAGGTGTATTAATACAAATAATAGATGAAGTAGATAAGAAGTGGGCTTAAAACCTCACAGACAAGATGGTGATGAATTTAAGGATACTAATACACAAAGCTGACATTTGATATTGTTATTCATCTTTTACGTACACGAGTTTGTGGCATCTCATTTAGAAATATAATATCAAAAGGATTATATGAATACATACTTGAGATATTTAACTAAAACATGTGTAGACTTCTTATCTAAGGAGAAATAGTTTCCTAAGATATCTCCAAGGACTCTAAAGGAAACTGTTGTTGAATTTTTCTTTTTATTTCCTCATGGATCTATTCACACATTTGATTATTTGACTAAGGTGAGCCTAACAACTACTATTTCTAACCTATTTTAGTGTGTCCAAGGAACAAATGAACATATTAACACTTATTTCAAAAAAATATGTTTATTATGTTCTAAAATAATTACTCCCTTACATGATCTTAATTTGTAAAATTATTTTTTTACGGGTTTACTAAACAAAAATGTGCATAGTGTGTATATTAATACCATTGCATCTTTTTTTAAAAGAAGAAAAAGAATGATTTTGCTAAGATGTCTAGCTAAACAATTTTCTTTATTTTTCATTAGGATTGTATTTAGTTTGTTACTATTTTAAAAAATAATTCTACAATTTTAGCGATGATTTAAAAATAGAGATAAATGTTTTTAATTAAAAAATATATAGAATAAAATAGTAAAATGGTATATATAAAATACAAAGTAAATTTATGGAAGTAGATAATATAAAATAAAATTGAATTAAGAAAGGAAATTGGCGTTGAAGTTTGAAGCTTTCTTTATAGGAGATTAGTGTGATCCATGGAGGGCCATGGTATGTTCCATCATCTGTATAACTCAAAATAATAATAAAAACTTTTGAAAGATGTCCCAATGTCATATGTTGCTTCACTTAATCTATTCAATTCTAGAGATAAGAATACATCATTAATATACTAGATAATAAAAGAGATAAATAAATGCAACAAACAAGAATATATGTATATGAAAAAGAAAAAAATGGATTGATTTATGGTTTATAACATAGAACAACACATTTCACAACCATTTCATTGAAGGAAAGCCCTAGAGATCTCAATCTAAAGTATACATAAGAGAAATAGATCTTGCAATAGGGTTGTCCTAGGTTTTGTATTAAACTAAAGAGGGGTTCACCACCAAGCTAGGGCTTGGAAAGACTAATGAAATAAAAGATCTAATGCTAAAACCTAATGTGATGCAATACCTCACTAAATGACCTAGAAGAGCATTTAAAATAGAACAAAAATTTAAGAGATGAAAGGTATGAACCTAGAAACTTGAAGAGGACTAGAATGAGCTCCGAAACACTAAAAATACTACAATTAGGGCACACTGGGACTCATACACCACTTTGGGCATATCAGTCCCAAGCTAGGGTTTCTCGTTTGGAACAATTTTTTGATAGTGTAGAATCAAGATATATTAAAATCTAGAAATTTTCCTATAGTGGGACTCATATGCCACTTCTAGCATATCAGTCCCATTCTAATTTTTTGGGAATTCAAAGTTCAGATCTATTCTCCACTCTTTTCTCTTCCCTTCCAAACTGATTTCTAGATCTGTACCTACGGTAAAATACCTGTAAAATAGAATATATAGTTCATTTTCTTAGACCTTGATTAGATTTCAACTATCTTCGCTCGTAAAGTTTCAACTGCTTTATTAATCGTTCTAGATAATTTGAGAAGATATACTACAATAAGATAATCATATTCTAGCACAGCCTATACAAATATAATCGCTCAACCATATATAACGATGACACTGACTTGAAGGTTGCACCCTAAAAGTCAGACATTCGCCATGCTCATGAGAAACTCAACCCAAAAAAAAAATCTGCAGTTGGCACAACCTACACGACAAAAACTAATGACATGTCAACCGAGCGAGCGATTTTAGATTTTGTGAGAATAGCTTCAAAGGAATTTTTGCTAATCAGACACGTGTCTCAATTCGGTCTTCAAAGGAAAATAGTATGTATTAATTCGTGTAGCCACCACGTGCTGCATTGGGTGCCTTTATGCAAGAATGGTCTTTATCTTTCAGGCGTGAAGCCATCCCGAAGTGGAAAAGATATAAGGGTTAGAAACTAAAAAATGTTCAAAGGTAAAAATTGCTTTACTAGTGTAGTAAAATGCATACCCTTGCATTTTCACACTTAATTGGCCCTGCCTTGATTTATTTATGGTTCTTTATGGCTTAGCTGGTCCTATTTTCTATCCACAAGCCTTATGAATGGCATATTTTTTATTTGATCCTGACATTCTCCAATGCATAAATGTTTTTTTAATGACTCCATCAATGTTCCCCTAATTTTTGGGTTGGCACTAACATTGTGCCTGGGGCATTTTAGTCCCACAAGGCTCTCGAGACCCTAATTTTGGCATCTCTTTCTTGGGCCCCTTTTTGGTGCCTGTACACTAGGTTTCTAGGACTTGGGACTAAGATGCCACCTAGGGCATCTTAGTCCTCCTTCAGTCATTTCTGAGATTCAATTTCAAATTGTGGTGGGATTCAACCTCCTTTATTTAATGAATTCATATGTCAGCTTCGTTTGATATAATTTCAACATATTAAGCATAGATAAGTATAAATACAAGGGTCCTTGATTCATTACAACCCAAGTCTATTGTGAGATCCTTATCATAGCATAATTGAGTTCATAAGACCATTCAAGAGCAGATTCATCAAGCATTTGAAGTCATTTTCAGATTCAAGCATCATATCAAAGTTTTTTCTTGCATCATATGTGTTGTGCTAAAATTTGTGATGTAGGGTTTTGATTCAAGAAAAGCAATTCAAGTCCCATCTTTCAAGCATTGAAGATCCATATCCATTGCAGCCATTACACACAAGTTTGCAAACTTTGTAAGGGTTTGGTGAGTTGAAGCATTGCGTAGTTGTTCATTCATCATTCCCTTCATTATTTCTATTTCACTTCAAGGTTTAATTACCAATAAGGGTTCTGACCAAGGAAAACACCCATTCACTAACAAATAACAAGTTTTTCCCTTCTACATACTTTTTGATTGCAGATCTAGGTTGTGGAATTGAAGATCACTTGGAGTGTAAAATTGTAAAAGTTTCAAAGTTGCATTACAAAGTTTTCATCTTCACGAAAACTTACCTAGAGACCATATTTGGAAGTTTCAGAACCTGAGATCGGAAGGGAAGCTAGTACAAACCTTGGAATTCAGAATCTTGTTCAGATTTTTTAGAAATTTAGAATGGGACTAATATGCCATCTTGCGTGTCTGAGTAGTCCTAGGCTCATTTTTTAGAGATTCTCAGAGATTTGGTTCCAAGATCCGAAGAATTTGCATTTGCCTCGAAAAATAACAGTGGGACTAATACACCATCTTGTGCATCTTATTCCTTGACAACATATTTTGGCATCCTGTTTTCATTTCAAAAATCCTCACATCATCTCCAAATTTCTCAGGTGCACACATACCATCTCCTTGTGGTATAATTTCATCATTTTCATCTTTCATTTATCTTGCATTTCTAGTTTTAGGTCATTTTGCATATCACAACATGTTTTCAAATATTTTATTTCCCAAGCATTTGATTAATTATGAAGCCCTTAGAACTTAAAAACCCATTCCTAAGAACCTCCTAATTGAGAATTGGATCACCTTGTCAGGTTGTTAGTCAATCCAATTAGGACTCTTAGGCCATTAGCGGATGGTTGAATGAGAAAAGTGTGATATCCCAAAAAGGTATACATTTTCCCATTCATCATTTTGGTGAGCCCAACACTTTTTGTTTTCCGATTTGGAGTCTATCAATTCCTTAGATCTAGATAGCATTCATTCTTGCAGTGCATCATGCATTACTGAAAGTTCATCTAAGGTATCTTGCATCTTGCATTAGTGAAATCTCATTTAGGATTTCGCATATTTTAATTAGTAAAAGTGCATATAGGTTACATTTTTTCTTTCTTGCATCATTCTATCTCATTGAACAACTAAAAATTACATTTTTCATCATCCTAATTGCATTTAAAAACATTATTATTGCATTCAAAATTGAAAAAAAAATCAATTCAAATATTGCATTCAATAGCTTGTTTTTAGCTACTTTTTCTTGCACTTATTTGCTCATTTTTTTTGTTTTTGAGCATCAGCATACTACATAGGAAATTTGTAAAGACTATTGACATTCTAAATTCCCTATTTTTTTGTAAAAATACTTTGCTAGGACTAAAACTCCCTTCTTGGCATATTAGTCCCTCTCAAGATTTTTGCTTCAGAAATCTCTCTTTGTTGTTTGTTGTCTGTTTCACCCTTTGTAACTTTAGAATCTCATCAAGTGGACCAAGATTCCATTTCTAGTGTCTTAGTCCCTGTTCACTTTGATTCTCAGGTTTTCAGGATCTAAAATTGCTTTTTTGTGTTTTTGTGGGTTTCTTTTTGTTTTGTGTTTCAGTTTCTAGATTTGTTGTTATTCCAATTTCTTTCATTTCATGTTTAATTGCAAGCATAGGATATTTTATTCATTGCACTTTCTATCATTTATCCCTTGTATGAGTTGTAGTAGATGAAGTGCGAGACTCATGGCATCCCGCAATAAGACACTCATTGTGGATCTTGGGTTATCAAGCTCTCTTACTTCTGGTGTTGGCACTAGTTCACTAGGTATGGACCATAAATTTGACACCTATTTTGCTATACCTAGCTTACCTACAAGTGTTGTGCCAAGTGTCCAAACAATGATTTCGTATTCCTCAAGAAAACATAATGGTTGTGTGAATTCTCTAGCTTTGGTGATCTATCTGAACCAACATGTAAATGTGAAATAGATGCAAAATTTAATAACTACTACTGCTAAATATTAAAATGTGAATGTATCAATAATATTTTATGAAATTTTGTAATGTAGTGGGTATGATCAATGCCTAATTCTATTGGGTAGATGGAGTCAAGATATGTATGATGTGTGGATTCTCCTTCTTGAATTAACTATAATTGTTTTGAAACTTTTAGGAATTGTATACTTTGTATAAATGTGTAAGACTATTAGTTACCAAGCTCTTCTTATGAATCCCAATGATATCTTTCCAAGTTACTATGATAACTTAAAATAATTTAATCCTTCCTTGAAGGATCTAGTCAAATAAATCACAAAAGAATAGAAAATATGTTTTGACAAATTAAGTATATCCTAAAAAACTAAAAAAGGATTGATTCACTATGGATGGAAAATGAGTCCCACTAGAGGTGGATACCAGAGATAAGTGCGGATTCTAGTACCCATTTAGTACAAATCAGTTTATGGGAAAAAAACCCTGACCTAGGACTGATTCGCCCAAGGTGGCGAATGAGTCCCAATCAACCAAAAAGTCAAATTTTCCATATTTTTAGAGTGGTTTCCAGTCTTCATCAGTCTTACAAGTGCACACATTCTAAATTATAGCTTTCTACTTAGTTCTATTTGCATTTTTGTCCATCTTTTTAAGCCTTTTGTAAACGTCACTATGTTTTCAAACATTGCATATTTCATTAGTTTTACATTCATAATCAATCAATTTTATCAATTATCTGCATTTAGATCATTTCATTTATTCATAATTACATCATACATTCCTTAATTTGAGTGAACCACCACAATTTTTGGGTTCTATATCTCTCCTTTTAGGTGAAAACCCTTAAGAGTCCAAGAGAAGCACATAGACACGCCCTAAAGATGATGGTTCATTTTGGTGAACCTGCATATTGAACATTATCTCTTTCTGATTTGCATTGCATTCACATCCTAGGACTCCATTGCATTGGTTTTTACATTTTTTTTGCATCCTAGGGCTTACTAAAATTGCATTAGTGAAACTATCATTTAGAGGTCATTATTGCATTTCATATTATCAATTATGCATTTCCAGTATTTATCTACACTGTATAGACCTGCTCACATCTGGAAAAGTCAAAAAAATTAGAAAAAACTTAAAAAAACCTCTCCTGGGACTCATTCACCAACTTGGCCGAATCAGTCCCAGTGCACTTTTTGCATTAGTATTTCCATAATTTAGTTTCATGTTTTACACTTTTCTATTTTTGTTCAGTTGTGTTTTTTTATATCTAAATCATTCGAATAAGTATCATTTCCTTTCATGGCATTTATGGATAGCATTATATTTTTGCAAGTTTCATTTTCAGCGTTAGTTCCTAGTTCTTTTAAATCAGATTTGTCAATACATAAAACCAAAAAACCACAAACATCCAACTAACCCTTCAAACAAATGATTCAATTTAGAAACACTGTCTCATCCAAGTCTCTTAGTAGAGATGATGTAGACAAGTTAGATGAAGCCCTTCAATACTTCCTCTCACTCACTTCATCCTCTAAAGCTTTCCATGAGAAGCCTAAACCAATTAATGATAACTTATCTCTCAAACCTTTTAGTCGAGATGAATTTGACTTGTTAGATGAAGATCTTTAAGACTTCATCTCGCCTACGTCATCCACGAAGGTTTGTTGTGACCCACCTACAACAAATAACATTAATGTCTCTAAAGGTTTCCATGAGAAACCTAAAGCAATTGATGATAACTTATCCCTCACACCTTTTAGTCGAGATGACCTTGATATGTTAGATGAAGCCCTTCAAGACTTCGTCTCATCTAAATCCTCCAATAAGGTTTGTTGTGAACAATCTAAAACTATGGATGTTAATGTGATTATTTACCTCAACTCATTCTTTACCCACCCTCACATAAACTTTATCCTTCCAATAAACTTAT
This sequence comes from Sequoia sempervirens, assembly GCA_007258455.2. NCBI lineage: Eukaryota > Viridiplantae > Streptophyta > Pinopsida > Cupressales > Cupressaceae > Sequoia > Sequoia sempervirens. Next base: position 449,615,544 of record VDFB02270651.1, read on the forward strand.
GTTTACTCTTTACCCACCTAAACCTGATGTGTTGCAACAATCCAGTAATATTACTATTGCTCATACATATAATACTCAAAACAATCCGCAACCACTGCAACCAACCCCATCTTCTTTACCTTTACCTAATCCACCTAGTGCTCCTTGCTTTCCCTCACACACAAAGGAGTACAATCTTGTGGAACAACTCAAGAATACTCCTGCAAAGATTTCCCTTTGGGACTTACTTCAAAATTCACCAAATTACAACACTATTCTTCAGACAGCCTTACAACACATTGTGGTTCCTCCTGGCACAACTCCAAATGATAGGGCAGCTTTAATCAATGGAATGAATAATGTTAATCTAGACATTAATTTCCATCAACATTCAAGCTCCATTCTTTAGAATTGCGAAAACAAAATGAAGCCTTTATGATAATTGCTCAATTCAATTGAATAGGTATCAAAAGGACCCTCGTTGATAATGGTTTTTCCCTTAATGTGTGTAGAGTGAATCTCCTTTATAGATTGTGTGTTGACAAGTCACAAATAAAACCTGATTCCTTATCCATTCAATGATTTGACAATACAAAAGAGAAACCGCTCAATGTAATCACTTTTCCTATTACAGTTGGGGTGGCTACTATGAAAACTCTTATCCATGTCATGCCTTATAATCTTTTGTATAATCTTCTTTTAGGCAAACCATGGATTCCTGAGATGAATGCAATGCCTTTGAACCTTCATCATTTAATGAAATATTTCCACAACAACATTTATCAAGTTGAAATAGACCTCAAGCCTGAAAGTTTCTTACACCTTGAAAAAGGAACTACAAGTCCTATGAATACATTAATTCCAACATCCAATATCGAACCTCTTGAAATTGAACAACAAGATGAGAAATTGGTATCTAAACTATTTGGTGATGATTGGGGATCCTTAGAATTCACACCTTCCTTGATGGGCGAATACATAATCACACAAAAAAAAGATGAAACACAAGAACAACCCACTGTGATGTCAATTCAAAATTCAGAAAAATCTTCTCAAGCATATATCTCCTCTACTTTGGAAGAAACTACAACGTACATAAAAAATTTTGATGAAATAGATTATCAACATCTGCCTAATCCGAAGGAAATGGAAAGACTTTATGGAAAAGGCTATGAACTTGTGAAACAACTATGATATACTGGAAAAGGATCTGGAAAGAATGAACAAGGTATTTGAGTCCCTATAGAACCTAATAAACAATAAATGTAAACTAGGTTGGGATATTCTTTTTCTAAGATGACAAAAGCTACCCAAAAACCATCTTTGAATATCAAAACTATTACATGCCAACCAAAACACACTCTCACAATCAAACATCCCGAATTGCTTGATATGAATTCATCACCATCATGGTAGTATGTTGACAATGATGAAACTCTAAAAAAAATTAGAGTCTATGATAACACATCCTCTACTACTCCCATGAAATGGGTTACTTGTGTTGTGATAATTACCAAGCAAACAGATAATGATATCACTGAAGAACCATTTGATCTTGAAGCTCCCAAGTCTAATGCACTCCCCTTAGGAGATACAATTGATGTGTCAATAGACATAGATGATAAAGAAAAAGTTATTAAGATTGGGAAGTGCCTTGACGATGAAGAACAAGAGGACACTACAACTTTACTTCATGATTTTCCTAAAAAATTTGCTTGGAAATATTTTGATATGCTAAGAATTGACCCAAAAATTGTGACACACAATATCATTCTCACTGAAAATGCTAAACCTATTCACCAAAAGATATGAAAAATATATCCCAACATAGCCTTGCATGTTAAAGCAGAGCTTGAAAAAATCCTAGATGTAGGCTTCATTCAACCTATTGATTATTCTCCTTGGATCTCAAACATTATCGCAGTTGCTAGACTCGAAATTGTTTACGCAAACTAGCAGCCAAATACATAATCCTCACTGATGTGTTGTATAGAAGATCCTTCAATGGTCTCTTACTGAGGTTTCTTAGAGACTCTAAAATTCCTATAGCCCTTGACCAGGCTCATGCTGGTGCCTATGGGGGTCATTTTGGAGGACGGTCATTAGTGCAAATACTCATCCATAAGGAATATTATTGGAGACATATGGAGAAAGATTGCTTTGCTTATGTTAAAAGATGTCACAAATGTCAAGAACATAGTAATCTGATTCATGCCTCTACTTCTGAGCTTCATGCCCAAATTCCCATTTGGCCATTTTCAGTATGGGGATTGGATCTTATTGGAAAAATGTCACCACCGTCTTCTTCAAGAAATACATTTATAATAACTGCAACAAACTATTTCACAAAATGGGTGGAAGCTATTCCTCTTCAATCTATAAATGTTGAAGTAATTTTTTGTTATATATTAGAATACATAATTGCTCACTTTCGTCTTCCATCCGCAATCGTTTCACACAATGGAACCCCATTTAAGAATAATGATGTAATCAAATTTCTTGAAACATTCAACATTCAACATTGATTTTCCACACCATACTATCTTCAATCCAATGGACAAGCTGAAAGTACTAATAATATTTAATTATGTTTTATTTTATTTCTCTTACATAAAAGTTTGGGTGAGAAAAAGGTGATGATCCTTAGAGCATTACTATTGACACTCGATGAATGTAGTTGTGAGTCCACTAATCTACTATTGTTAATTTCTTATAAAATGTATAGGAGGAGGTAAGAGGTTAAATTGATGGTAATTATTGATTGTAGTGATTGGATAATGGTCAAGGTCATAGCTCACACCTAGCTGGGTATTGATAGTCAAATGATCCATCTAGTTATAATTTGACATCAAGAATATAGAATCAAAGATAAATGGGATCAAGATCATTCTGAAGATAAAGTTACTATGTATGTATTATTTCACCTTGTTGCACCTACAAAACCATTCTAGTTTCTCACACATGTCACCATAAGAATGTTAGTATCTAGTTACTTCAACAAATAGCATAAATGTATACACGTAACCATGTCACAAACTAAAATAAAAACCAATTAGCTCATAACCTTTAAATTACTCATCATACATGAAAAATAATGATTAAAATTATTAATTCTATATCATTAATAATTCAATACACATAAGCATTTGATTGATTATATTTGTTTTGATTGTGGTAGCACCTAGGTGGAGATAACCTTTATATAAAGTGATAAGGTGATTCAAAACATATCATGAATAGTGTAGGGTCTATGAAAGGCTTAGGAATTGACCAAATGCATCCTTAAATGTACAAAGTACATGAACACTACAATGAATGTGTAATATAGAGTAGAATTGTAAAATAGGAAACTTCTTACTCTACATTAGACTTAAAGGTTTTTTTAAATCTTTCTTTTTTGTATATTGTTCATCACATAAGCTTGCACCTCTCTGAATAGCGTTATGTGATATTTAGTGATTGTTGGACCAATTTGCACCTCACTGAATGACCACCAAGGGTTTTAAATAAAAAATACTCTTCTTTTTGTTTGGGGGAAAACGGGTAGAAATAAATCCAAATAAAACATAAAGATCCCAATGTTCCAAAGCTTTTACAATATTGCAAACCTTAACTATTTCTTATAACTGATAAGATAGACACAGAATATCAAGAACCCTTTATTGCTGGGAAGAGAATGAGCAACAAAGGCTAGAGAAAGCACAATGTAGTCTTTCAAATCTCCCCATGAGAAGCATCCATTAAGGTCCAATCAGAGATAAGAAAACCCTAAATATTAATAGGAATACTCAGATATTTATAGAATCCTTTCTCCTTTACAACATAATATGAAAAAATGCATATCTTTTATAGAAAATGAAAGAGTATAATGGACATGATCCAATTTCTAAAACATAACATAGAATATAGAAGCTAACAACATGTAGAATATTTAATTGGAATATCAAGGTAAGGCCTTAACTCAACATTTTAGACATGAACAAAATACTAAACATAAATTTCACATAGGCCATAAAATGCACAATCCCAAATAGTTCTCCTTAATAGATCAAATTCTTGCAATATACTAACTGAAAATAGAGGTTGGATGCCAATCCGATGATAGTCTGAATTAAATACAACATGCCAAAGAGAATAAGCAATATTCTATAAAAACCCTCCTATTTTTCAGAAAATATAACTCCTTGAAATAATAGCTATATTCTTCAAAAATATTTTTTGAAGAAGCTTTGAACAAAACTCTCTTTTTTACTACTACCAACCCTTATTTATAATCAGAAGAAGAGGACACCACCACAAACAATCAAAAAGAATTTTTTCACATAAATGTGCAATAAATAATTTATATTATCTAAAGGTTGCACTGTTGGAACATGTATCTAGTTCTACAATGTATTTACTTAGTGTAGTGAACAAATTACAATCATGCACTAATTTTATTATAATATTTCACTATATCAAAAATTGTTTAAAATTAAACCTTAAACTCACTTTTGTCAATATCATGGTGGATTGATCCTTTTACACAAACTTTGTACAATCAACACTTCACATATCTTCTCTTGAGTTCTTTTTGCAACATGTAGGTAAACAATATGGCATCCACAACCATATACTACACATATATGGCATATTATTGCTTGAAAAAAATACCCTAATTTATTTAATATAATAAAAGATTTCATTCTATAATTATAACAATACTTTTATCTTGACGTCTTGTACATTGCGTTATTGCTCTTTTGATTAAAATTGCTGATTTTTTCATTGCCCTTGTGATAAATCATCCAATGGCATTGTAGGTTCTTACACCAATTTCCATATTGTTGCTCATAGGTTTTGTCCTTAATCGCAAATGGTTGATCATGTTTAACCCTAGACAAGAGAGTACTATGTTTTCCTGTGGTCAATTGCTCTAATCAAATTCTCTCCATGCCTAAAAATCTTGTGTAGACTAGAGCTCTCTATATTTTGTTTTTAGTCTTGGGGATTTATAATCAATAACCATAGGTGGTTTGATTGTTTTATTTGATAGGTCGCTTCCCTATATTTTATCACGTCATTGAGTTTTTCATTTAACACCCCCACATTAAATATTAGCATGATCAAAAGATATTTAAGTTTCTAAATAGTGAAAGCCAAAAGACCTTATGCGTGGAAACCGTTGCACCTTCTAATTTTCTAAAGAGAGAAGAAGACATGTCAATGCATCAATGAAAAAAAATACTCGCATTACTGTATCAACTATTGGGTGGCCTAAACTAGAAGAATCATTCGATCTTAAAAAAGGATGCACCTAAACCATTTGATGAAGTTATTATTGGACAAGGGTTTTCCTTTGTGGGAAATGAAACGATCTTACTGTAAGTACATTATCATGGCCATGAGGTGCCTACACATGCCTTTTATATCAAGAGTTGTAATGGAGACAATTAGATGGCAATGATCATTGAGCTAGTTTGATCAACGATCCATATGTACCCTAGAGACAAAGGTCTCTGGTTAAAAATCCTATGAGGAGGCTTTCAAACTATTGATTAAATTGATCTCACACCTCTAAGTCTCCTTTACTGCTTCCTTCTTTGCCAACTTCCTTGACACCTCTTGAATTGCAACGATTCTTGATCTAATGTGATTGACGGTGCACATTCATCCAAGAGACTCAATAGAAGGTTGATATCTTTCATGCCATTGAGTCATTAAGATTGATAGTTTGCAAGGAAATTTAAATGCTTTATTGGGAGAAAACTTGTAACAGCCATTGATTAAGAGAGATTACGTCCAAAGATCCCATGCCAATGAGACACGTAGGAAATTGGTTCCCAAAAGAAGAACCCATTGAAGAAGGAAATTGTGTTTGGCCAACTATGTAGTTTGTGAACTATTCAGTTTGCTGAAATCTTAAATCGCCGATGCAATTTCAAAGTTTTTGAAACCGTTGACTTGTTGGAAAGGATTTATGGAGATAAGTTTGAGAGTTTTCCAATGAACACATAAATGTAACTTCACAAGTTGCATAAATTGCCGAAAAGACAAAATCGTCTAGGAATAACCTTTGGTCGGAAAGTTTTATGCTACCCATTGCTTTGGTCGGAAAGCTTTATGAATTCTTGATAGTTCATTGCTTTAGCAATAGATATTGTTTGTATGTTTTTACTGACAAATACTCAAAGGGCTATATGACTGATATTGCAAAGTGCACGTGCTTATGAAATTAAGATGATTAATCCTTGGTGAGTGAAAATTTATAATACCTTTGTGTTGACGTAACTACCAAACTCTTAACAATGTTCAAAAACAATCTAGAGATGGTCAATATGTTTTTTGGGAGTAGATTAGAGAACACAAAAATACAATCTCGTTAAACAAAAATTAAGTTCTTTTGACATTAGAATGGCGCACCACTAAAGAATTCTTGTTGATGTAAGAACAAGAATCAAAGCACATTGTATAGTTCCCTTTCTAATTTAAGAATATGTATATAATTGAAATTGAAATCACTTAGGTTTTCATTGCTTAGAATAATTTAACAATGGTTCTAATATTTTTCAAACTAAGTCACGAAAGTTGTACTTGACTACACCTTGATAGTTTTCTTGAGGAAAACTTGAAAGACTTCGATTATGGACAGTAAGCCTTTAATTAAAAAAGATTGATATGAAGTTTGGGGTCCAATAGACAATCATTAACAATGTCCGTGAAAGACAAAAAATAAAATGGATATAGATTGATACTAACGTTAGTACAAAGATGGCAAAACAATATGCCGGCCACCTATAAGATATTCAGAACAAATGAAAATAAAACGCTGAAAACAACATATGATGACGAAATTAATATATAAAAGATTAGCTTCTCCCGAAACGCACGTAAGAGATAAACATGCAGTATTTTTTAGGTGATTATAGTTTTAAAACTAGCAAATTGGGAGAGATTTCAGTTTAAAGCAGTGATATTTACCAAATCCCAAGGACATTTACTTCTAAGCAACGTTTAAACAGAGAAAATTGGCCCCTCTCTAGACGTTGGCATGGCGTAGATATTCTGCATGCGATATAGTTCATCTCTATAAATTCCCTCATATACAGTGGAAAAGGCATTCTCGCTCACAGTTTCTGAGGTTCATTGCAGTATATGCTCAAAACTGTCCCCATGGAATTTAAGAAGGTCCAGAGGGATGCAAGCGTGTTTTCATCAGGTCCGTGGCCGAGTTAGATGCGTTGATCAGCAAGATTAAGGAAGACTTGGGCTGCACCTCTCAAGAATGATGGGTTGAAGATCGTCATGTCTACCAACTTCTACGTCATGTTTCTCCTCTACAATATACATAAATAAATGACGTTGATCTGTAATCTACATAAATAAATTAAGATGTTATTTACTTTAAGTTTAATATTATTAATTCTACTCATGCCTTTCAATCTTATCTATAACAACTTATTCTATATTTGAAGTGTTAATGAAGATATAAATCCTTTAGTTGCAACTACAAATAGTCATTTAAGATTTTATAGTAATCCATTTCATGATCATACCAATAATATTAAGCAACCCAATATCATTGTTGTGAATGATTTTTGTGATGAATGTAAATATACATTATGTTTGAAAGATTTTGTTGGACGAATACAAATTATGCCCACATCTTTCTCTTATTGTCTTATGATGTCAAGTATATTTTCTAATGAGGATATATAATGCTTCATTATGTATTGTTAGCAAGATAAATAATCCAATAATTAGTCATATACTCATAGTTCCAGCCTATAAATATAAAATTTATATGAATTACTTCTCAGTACCTAATCATTTCAAGATTTCATCCTATACACGTTCAAGACTATAATTGAAAATGACTAATAGGATATAGTGATCCATACTTTGTTCTATATTACACTACCAACTATTGAACCTAAGGAAGTACCTATTTTATATCATATTGTAATTGCTCCGAATATATTTAGGACTTTACATAGTAAAAATTGGTTAGATAATTAGGAGCTATACCTTTTGTTGTGATTGAATGTGTACAATTCATTCATGAAGTTAGAATTATCATGCTCAATAGAGATTCATAGAAACGTGTTGCATAATTAATCTATTTTAATTTGGTTAGTTATATGACTAAACCAAAGGAATATAAATATTAAAATCAATGAAAACTTCACGATTCATATAAAATTATTATTTTTTGAATAAAAAAAGAAAAATAATTAGAAAAAAGTTGAGCTACGGAAGAAAATACTCTAAAGGAAAATCAGATAGAACAGAAGGGATAAGACCAAAACAAAAGAAGTACATACATACATACATACATACATACATACATACATACATACATACATACATACGATAATATACTTTACCAAATAAAGAAGATATGCAATGCATATACATGTGACCAAAACATGTATACACAACTCTAGACATGCTAACACAATTTAAAACTCTAGAGGATTATGCTACTAAATTATACATTTTATTGCCTCGTTTTATTTATCCAGACATATGATCATTTAACCAAGGTGTCTTGAAATAATTTATATTCTATAAGAGCCTAGCCTATTTGCGTGTGTTCATGCACATTTATGTCAAAATATTTAAGAACTTAAATATTTAAAATTAATTCTCCCTCACATGATATTAGACTAGAAATATGTTAGTTAAAGGTTTACAAAGGATAATTATGCATAGTGTGTATCACAATAGCATTTTGAATGTTGTTCTTCTAGGTCCCTTTTATCTCTAGATGTATTGGTGTGTCTACCATATTTTGTCATATTTTTCTATCTACATTTAATATTATTAGTTTTAGTATAATGTCATTCCTACCAATATTATTTATAATATATTAATTATTAATAAATATCATAATCAATATGTATTACACATTATCAAATTACTCAAGGTTGTTATAATAATATGTATATAATTTGTTTGATGCATTATTAAGGTATTGCTATTATTATTTCTTATACTTTAGGTGTATTAATACAAATAATAGATGAAGTAGATAAGAAGTGGGCTTAAAACCTCACAGACAAGATGGTGATGAATTTAAGGATACTAATACACAAAGCTGACATTTGATATTGTTATTCATCTTTTACGTACACGAGTTTGTGGCATCTCATTTAGAAATATAATATCAAAAGGATTATATGAATACATACTTGAGATATTTAACTAAAACATGTGTAGACTTCTTATCTAAGGAGAAATAGTTTCCTAAGATATCTCCAAGAACTCTAAAGGAAAGTGTTGTTGAATTTTTCTTTTTATTTCCTCATGGCTCTATTCACACATTTGATTATTTGACTAAGGTGAGTCTAAAAATTACTATTTCTAACCTATTTCAGTGTGTCCAAGGAACAAATGAACATATTAACACTTATTTCAAAAAAAAATGTTTATTATGTTCTAAAATAATTACTCCCTTACATGATCTTAATTTGTAAAATTATTTTTTTACAGGTTTACTAAACAAAAATGTGCATAGTGTGTATATTAATACCATTGCATTTTTTTTAAAAGAAGAAAATGTATGATTTTCCTAAGATTTCTAGCTAAACAATTTTCTTTATTTTTCATTAGGATTGTATTTAGTTTGTTACTATTTTAAAAAATAATTCTACAATTTTAGCGATGATTTAAAAATAGAGATAAATGTTTTTAATTAAAAAAAATATAGAATAAAATAGTTAAACGGTATATATAAAAAAGAAAGTAAATTTATGGAAGTAGATAATATAACATGAAATTGAATGAAGAAAGGAAATTGGCGTTGAAGTTTGAAGCTTTCTATATAGGAGATTAGTGTGATCCATGGAGGGCCATGGTATGTTCCATCATCTGTATAACTCAAAATAATAATAGAAACTTTTCAAAGATGTCCCAATGTCATATGTTGCTTCACTTAATCTATTCAATTCTAGAGATAAGAATACATCATTAATATACTAGATTATAAAAGAGATAAATAAATGCAACAAACAAGAATATATGTATATGAAACAGCAAAAAATGGATTGCTTTATGGTTTAGAACATAGAACAACACATTTCACACCCATTTCATTGAAGGAAAGCCCTAGAGATCTCAATCTAAAGTATACATAGGAGAAATAGATCTTGCAATAGGGTTGTCCCAGTTTTTGATTATAAACTAAAGAGGGGTTCACCACCAAGCTAGGGCTTGGAAAGACTAATGAAATGAAAGATCTAATGCTAAAACCTAATGTGATGTAATACCTCACTAAATGGCCTAGAAAAGCATTTAAAATAGAACAAAAAGTTAAGAGATGAAAGGTATGAACCTAGAAACTTGAAGAGGACTAGAATGAGCTCTGAAACACTAAAAATACTACAATTAGGGCACACTAGGACTCATACACCACTTTGGGCATATCAGTCCCAAACTAGGGTTTCTCGTTTGGAAAAATTTTTTGATAGTGTAGAATCAAGATCTATAAAAATCTAGAAATTTTCCTATAGTGGGACTCATATGCCACTTCTAGCATATCAGTCGTGTTCTAATTTTTTGGGAATTCAAAGTTCAGATCTATTCTCCAATCTTTTCTCTTCCCTTCCAAACTGATTTCTAGATCTGAACCTAGTGTAAAATACCTGTAAAATAGAATATATAGTTCATTTGCTTATGTTGGGTTTGCCTTGGTCAAACCCCTAGTTCAATAATTAAACATTGATAGAAACAATGAAACTTGAATGTAAATGTGAACATAAACCCTAACCTTAATTGTGTCTAAGATTAAGAAATCTAAAATGCAATGCAACCCTATTCAAAAGTGCTAGAATGAGATGCATGAGATGAAACATAAAGATGAATGAATCATTGTGAGATATCTCTAATCACTCAAATGAGCCCTAATAATGCATGTACCTTCCTTAGGATAAATATAGAATGATAATAGAGGATGGAATCACTTAGGAAGTAAGTCATTAGGCATGGCTTGATGGCTAGTTGCATCTCCCAAACCTAGAATCCATCATGATTCACCATAGGAAACCCTAATCAACTCTTGTCAATGCTAGATCTCGAATGAAAGTGAGCTTCAATACCTTTTGAAACACAATAATGATTCTCCAAAGCTTCAACTTTGTTGATTATGTATCCTTGAATTCTCTTGTGAAGAATGATTAAATGGTCTTGAATGCTTAGATCTTCAAATTACTCTTCTAGATTGTTGCTTATATGAAATTTGACTTTAGAAGCTTGTTTATATATGAAATACACCTAATTTACCATTATTTAGATCTCAAAGGCCGACATCAACCAAAAATTTGAATTAAAAACTTGAATTTCTTGCTCAAACCTTAAAAAGGCCCCCAAATGGGACTCATACGCCACTTGTCGAATATGGGTCCCACCTAGGAGGACTCATGTGGCTACAGTGGCATAGGAGTCCCTCCCTAGATTTTCGGGGGGGTTGTTAGATTTTTTGATTCTTTTGTGGATTTTGTTGGATTTTTAGTTAAAATAAGCTTCAGGATCCGTAATAAAGGGTCTTAGGGACCTATTAAGGGTACCAAAATAGCTCCAAATTAACCAAGGGATTGTACTATCTCCAATAAGGGAGAATAATTTCCATTTCCATAGTCTACTACATTTATTAAATAAATGAAATAAATAGAAAACAAGAAAACAATTATAAACCTCTAAGTGTTGTCAAAATACCTATTAAAATAAATAAAATAAAAATACTTTAGGGCTATTTAGAAACTTAGCATCAACTCAAGCTCCTATATTATTCTTATGACCTCCATAGATATAAAAAAATAGAGAAATTCTAAAATAATGTCTGTTGATACTCTAAGTGTATCTAGAAAATAATAGTATTGACAATATAGATATTCTGAAGATTTTGAGATTTCTGGATTTTGATTGTGTTTAAGTTTTTTCATAGATATTATAACTAAAATGAGAAATTAAAAGGATGTGAATATTCAAACGTGCTTCGTGGAACAATACAATAAATTTATAATAATAATGAGATAAGGAAGAGAAGTACAAAGAAATAAAGAGTAATATAGACTATGAAACCTTAAGGATATCAATGAACAAGAGTTCCTTGAGAAGAATGTTAGATGAGAAACCCGTACTAAAGAAACATTGTACAAACCTATAGAGGCCTTGAGAGAGTTGTGTGAATATAAGATAACTTTAATGTGTAAAAGGGATAAATGATAGTTAAATTAAAATTAAAATAAAAAATGAGGCATAAAGTAGAGATTGGTGAGCCATTCAGTATTTACAGATAATTAGATAGGTGGCAATTGGCCAAACAATAAGAAATGATCAATGAAAGATGAAATATTATGCAATGTTATCTCATTGCATGTATGTTATTCTTGGCATCTAGAAAAGATGAACCAGAACATAAAAAATAGTCTTGGAACATGAAATTGATAAAAATAGACCATCAAAGGAAATTCCTTTGCACCATGGGAGGAAAAGTGCTAATGCAAGGTCTAAAATAATTCTAGAAACAAAATAAGGGAATGGATAGAAAATTAAGCACAAAATATAGAATTAATCTATATAATGGTATGTAATTCTTGATGTTACATTTTTCTCTGGCATTAATAGGCTAATGACACTATGAGAATACGCATGCCAAAGTATATAAATGGAAATCTCAAAAGAAAATAACATCCTGAAACCCAAAATAATAGTGTAGATGATTCATAAAAACCTTCAAGTAGAGAAAGATGATCCATTTCCCTGAGTTGAGAACATACAAAATAAATATGCTAGACAAAACAATTCTACAAAAGTTAGCATTGTTAGAAATCATGAATGTGTCATTCCCATAATTTTTCTGTCGATATAAATTGAACTAGTTTTTTTCTTATTCTCAATGCTCATATGTCTATTTTAACAATTATAGGTCCTATTCTTACTATGGTAGCTTCCATAATCTTTTTCCTTTATTAGGTTCTCCCATTAATGGGGAAAGAAAGCACATTGTTTCAGGAAATCATGCATTATCCCTAATGATGTCTAGCATAATTATAGGTTTATGATATGCCAAGAATGTTGGGTTATAATAAGTGATATTATTTTGCAGTCTTAAATTTCACCACACAATGTAGTTTCCCTAGTGAAGCTTCTTAGGACTAATCAAATAATTAAAATTGTTATTGGCCCAATATTTAGCTTTTTTGGTGCTCATATCACTAGATAATACTTAATCAATATAGAGGGCCAAAAGATATAGAATTACATGGGATTTTTTAGAATATGAATTAGTACTTGTGAATTGTTATGTCAACTTCTCCCTTTCATGAAATTAAAAAAAAATCAATGTTTGTTTCGTTATGCCTAAGATGACCATCCCCATTTTCTTTTCTAAGCCATAGGTTGAAATTTCTTTGCAATATTTTTTCCCTTTACCATAGTTGCAAGGTTTGGTTATAAAGTTTAAAAGTTTCTCTTAGTGTCTACACTTGCTAACAAGGGTCTTGATATGAACAACTCATGGCCAATGACCTAGGCTAATTAAACTTACCATAGAAGTTTAGTCATTGACAAGTTTTCAAGGACATAACCACATAATAAAAACTATTGGAGGTATATTAATCATATGGTATGTGTGGTTTTCTATTATCTCTTTTTTCCCACATAAGATTCTATTAATTTATTTTCACATTATTACTAAATTATCGCATCATCCCTATGTCTACATTGGTAATAAATATATTTCAAGGTTTACTCTATTAACATCCCTTGATTGAAGTACTTGTATGAACACTTGATATATCTACTAATGTTGGAGTAGAACAATTTTTCTAACTTATGTGATTATCTTGAATATGTTTCTTGAATTCATCAAATTTCTTTAGAAAAAAATAATTTTCAACATGATTTTTCTTCCCATGGTATCCATATTTGACCTTCCAAAATGACTTAAACATCTAATAAATCTAGTCATTTCTGTTAATTACAATAGCCTAAACATGCTACAAGAAAATATTGTTATTGTAGAATAAACATTACAAGTTGATATTTTTTTTGGCAAATAAAAAATCACTACAAGAATTTGTAGATCTATAAAAATTAGAAATATTTATCCAAAACCTATCCATTTAGATCAAAATGCACCTATAAACTACTCTCAACGACTCTTCCCAACTCCTCTTTTCCCTTACTAACTCATCACAACCCAGGTTGAAGCTAAAAACTCATTTACTACCTACCTTTATCAAATTTATGCTAGAATACCTCTTTTAAGGAGGTCATATGGCTTGATTTTTGTCATACACACAATATTTCATCCTACAACCTACAAATTTGGATGAAAAAATATGAGGGGCATCATGCCTTACAAATTGTGTGGTTGTCCCCTACTTCCCCCATGCTGCTCCTTTATTTTAATGACTATCTCGCAATCATACAAGGGGGAAGCCATTTCTTTCATGCTCCTTTCTCACTTAGGTTCTAGGAAAAAAATCCATGCCCCTTCTCACACAGTTTCCTATTTATTTTTTATTTTATAATTTTCTAATTTCGTTTATATTTTATTTCTAATGCTATAGTCATCATTTTCCATATTTCCACACTTTTATCATCATTTAATGTCCATGCATTTAATTATGTTTTATTTTATTTCTGTTACATAAAAATTTGGGTGAGAAAAAGGTGTTGATCCTTAGAGAATTACTATTGACACTCGATGAATGTGGTTGTGAGTCCACTAATCTACCATTGTTGATTTATTATAAAATGTCTAGGAGGAGGTAAGAGGTAAAATTGATGGTAATCATTGAGTGTAGTGATTGGATAATGGTCAAGGTCATAGCTCACGCCTAGCTGGGTATTGATAGTCAGATGATCCATCTAGTTATGATTTGACATCAAGAATATAGAATCAAAGTTAAATGGGATCAAGATCATTCTGAAGATAAAGTTACTATGTATGTATTGTTTCACCATTGCACCTACAAAACCATTCTAGTTTCTCACACATGTCACCATAAGAATGTTAGTGTCTAGTTACTTCAACAAATAGCATAAATATATACACATAACCATGTCACAAACTAAAATAAAAATCAATTAGCTCATAACCTTTAAATTACTCATCATACATGAAAAAAAAAATGATTAAAATTATTAATTCTATATCATTAATAATTCAATACACATAAGCATTTGATTGATTATATTTGTTTTGATTGTGGTAGCACCTAGGTGGAGATAACCTTTTATAAAGTGATAAGGTGATTCAAAACATATCTTGAATAGTGTAGGGTCTATGAAAGGCTTAGGAATTGACCAAATGCATCCTTAAATGTACAAAGTACATGAACGCTACAATGAATGTGTAATATAGAGTAGAATTGTAAAATAGGAAACTTCTTACTCTACGTTAGGCTTAAGGGTTTTTTTAAATCTTTCTTTTATGTAGATTGTTCATCACATAAGCTTGCACCTCTTTGAATAGCCTTATGGGAAATTCAGTGATTGTTGGACCAATTTGCACCTCATTAAATGACCACCGGAATTTTTAAAGAAAAACTGCTCTTCTTTGTGTTTGGGGGAAAAGGGGTAGAAATAAATGCAAATAAAACATAAAGATCGCAATGCGCCAAACATTTTACAATATTGCAAACCTTAACTATTTCTTATAGCTGATAAGATAGACAAAGAATATTGATCAAGAACCCTTTATTGTTGGGAAGGGAATGAGGAACAAAGGCTAGAGAAAGCACAATGTAGTCTTTCAAATCTCCCCATGAGAAGCATCCATTAAGGTCCAATCAGACATAAGAAAACCCTAAAGATTAATAGGAATACTTAGATATTTGCAGAATCCTTTCTCCTTTACAACATAATATGAAAAAAGGCATATCTTTTATACAAAATGAAAGAGTATAATGGACATGATCCAATTTCTAAAAGATAGCATAGAATATACAAGCTAACAACATGTAAAATATTTAATTGGAATATCAAGGTAAGGCATTAACACAAAATTTTAAACATGAACAAAATACTAAAAATAAATTTCACATAGGCCATAAAATGCACAATCACAAAGATTTTTCCTTAATAGATCAAATTCTTGTAATATACTAACTGAAAATAGAGGTCAGATGCCAATATGATGATATTCTGAATTAAATACAACATGCCAAAGAGAATAAGCAATATTCTATAAAAACCCTCCTATTTTTAAAAAAATATAACTCCCTAAAATAATATCTATATTCTTCACAAATATTTTTTGAAGAAGCTTTGAACAAAACTCTCTTTTTTACTACTACCAGCCCTTATTTATAATCAGAAGAAGAGGACACCACCACAAACAATCAAAAAGAAGAAGAAAATTCTAGGTGCCTGAATCTAATAGCTCATAATCCAATCTTAGACCTTGATTAGATTTCAACTATCTTCGCTCGTAAAGTTTCAACTGCTTTATTAATCGTTCTAGATAATTTGTGAAGATATACTACAATAAGATAATCATATTCTAGCATAGCCTATACAAATATAATCGCTCAACCATATATAACGATGACACTGACTTGAAGGTTGCACCCTAAAAGTCAGACATTCGCCATGCTCATGAGAAACTCATCCCAAAATAAAAAAAATCTGCAGTTGGCACAACCTACACGACAAAAACTAATGACATGTCAACCGAGCGAGCGATTTTAGATTTTGTGAGAATAGCTTCAAAGGAATTTTTGCTAATCAGACACGTGTCTCAATTCAGGCTTGAAAGGAAAATAGTATGTATTAATTCGTGTAGCCACCACGTGGTGCATTGGGTGCCTTTATGCAAGAATGGTCTTTATCTTTCAGGCGTTAAGCCATCCCGAAGTGGAAAAGATATAAAGGTTAGAAACTAAAAAATGTTCAAAGGTAAAAATTGCTTTACTAGTGTAGTAAAATGCATACCCTTGCATTTTCACACTTGTTTGGCCCTGCCTTGCTTTATTTATGCTTCTTTATGGCTTAATTGGTCGTATTTTCTATCCACAAGCCTTATGGATGGCATATTTTTTCTTTGATCCTGACATTCTCCAATGCATAAATGTTTATTTAATGACTCCATCAATGTGCCCCTAATTTTTGGGTTGGCAATAACATTGCACCTGGGGCATTTTAGTCCCAGAAGGCTCTCGAGACACTAATTTTGGCATCTCTTTCTTGGGCCCCTTTTTGGTGCCTGTACACTAGGTTTCTAGGACTTGGGACTAAGATGCCACCTAGGGCATCTTAGTCCTCCTTCAATCATTTCCGAGATTCAATTTCAAATTGTGGTGGGATTCAACCTCCTTTATTTAATGAATTCATATGTCAGCTTTGTTTGATATAATTTTGACATATTAAGCATAGATAAGTGTAAATACAAGGTTCCTTGATTCATTACAACCCAAGTCTATTGTGAGATCCTTATCATAGCATAATTGAGTTCATAAGACCATTCAAGAGCAGATTCATCAAGCATTTGAAGTCATTTTTAGATTCAAGCATCATATCAAAGTGTTTTCTTACATCATATGTGTTGTCCTAAAATTTGTGATGTAGGGTTTTGATTCAACAAAAGCAATTCAAGTCCCATCTTTCAAGCATTGAAGATCCATATCCATTGCAGCCATTACACACAAGTTAGCAAACTTTGTAAGGGTTTGGTGAGTTGAAGCATTGCGTAGTTGTTCATTCATCATTCCCTTCATTATTTCTATTTCATTTCAAGGTTTAATTACCAATAAGGGTTCTTACCAAGGAAAACCCCCATTCACTAACAAATAACAAGTTTTTCCCTTCTACATAATTGTGATTGCAGATCTAGGTTGTGGAATTCAAGATCACTTGGAGTGCAAAATTGTGAAAGTTTCAAAGTTGCATTACAAAGTTTTCATCTTCACGAAAACTTACCTAGAGACCATATTGGGAAGTTTCAGAACCTGAGATCGGAAGGGAAGCTAGTACAGACCTTGGAATTCACAATCTTGTTCAAATTTTTTAGAAATTTAGAATGGGACTAATACGCCATCTTGCGTGTCTGAGTAGTCCTAGGCTCATTTTTTAGAGATTCTCAGAGATTTGGTTCCAAGATCCGAAGAATTTGCATTTTCTTTGAAAAATAACAACGGGACTAATACACCATCTTGTGCATCTTATTCCTTGACAACATATTTTGGCATCCTCTTTTCATTTTGAAAATCCTCACAACATCTCCAGATTTCTCAGGTGCACACATACCATCTCCTTGTGGTATAATTTCATCATTTTCATCTTTCATTTATCTTGCATTTCTAGTTTTAGGTCATTTTGCATATCACAACATGTTTTCAAATATTTTATTTCCCAGGCATTTGATTCATTATGAAGCCCTTAGAACTTAGAAACCCATTCCTAAGAACCTCCTAATTGAGAATTGGATCACATTGTTAGGTTGTTAGTCAATCCAATTAGGACTCTTAGGCCATTAGCGGATGGTTGAATGAGAGAAGTGTGATATCCCAAAAAGGTATACATTTTCCCATTCATCATTTTGGTGAGCCCAACACTTTTTGTTTTCTGATTTGGAGTCTATCAATTCCTTAGATCTAGATAGCATTCATTATTGGAGTGCATCATGCATTACTGAAAGTTCATCTAAGGTATCTTGCATCTTGCATTAGTGAAATCTCATTTAGGGTTTCCCATATTTGCATTAGTAAAAGTGCATATAGGTTACATTTTTTCTTTCTTGCATCATTCTATCTCATTGAACAACTAAAAATTACATTTTTCATCATCCTAATTGCATTTAAAAACACTATTATTGCATTCAAAATTGAAAAAAATTCAATTCAAATATTGCATTCAATTGCTTATTTTTAGCTACTTTTTCTTGCACTTATTTGCACATTTTTTTTGTTTTTGAGCATCAGCATACTACATAGGAAATTTTTAAAGACTATTGACATTCTAAATTCCCTGTTTTTCTGTAAAAATCCTTTGCTAGGACTAAAACTCCCTTCCTGGCATCTTAGTCCCTCTCAAGATTTTTGCTTCAGAAATCTCTCTTTGTTGTTTGTTGTCTGTTTCACCCTTTGTAACTTTAGAATCTCATCAAGTGGACCAAGATTCCATTTCTAGTGTCTTAGTCCCTATTCACTTTGATTCTCAGGTTTTCAGGATCTAAAATTGCTTTTTTGTGTTTTTGTGGGTTTCTTTTTGTTTTGTGTTTCAGTTTCTAGATTTGTTGTTATTCCAATTTCTTTCATTTCAAGTTTAATTGCAAGCATAGGATATTTTATTCATTGCACTTTCTATCATTTATCCCTTGTATGAGCTGTAGTAGATGAAGTGTGAGACTCATGGCATCCCGCAATAAGACACTCATTGTGGATCTTGGGTTATCAAGCTCTCTTACTTCTGGTGTTGGCACTAGTTCACTAGGTATGGACCATAAATTTGACACCTATTTTGCTATACCTAGCTTACCTACAAGTGTTGTGCCAAGTGTCCAAACAATGATTTCGTATTCCTCAAGAAAACATAATGGTTGTGTGAATTCTCTAGCTTTGGTGATCTATCTGAACCAACATGTAAATGTGAAATAGATGCGAAATTTAATAACTACTACTGCTAAATATTAAAATGTGAATGTATCAATAATATTTTATGAAATTTTGTAATGTAGTGGGTATGATCAATGCCTAATTCTATTGGGTAGATGGAGTCAAGATATGTATGATGTGTGGATTCTCCTTCTTGAATTAACTATAATTGTTTTGAAACTTTTAGGAATTGTATACTTTGTATAAATGTGTAAGACTATCAGTTACCAAGCTCTTCTTATGAATCCCAATGATATCTTTCCAAGTTACTATGATTACTTAAAATAATTTAATCCTTCCTTGAAGGATCTAGTCAAATAAATCACACAAGAATAGAAAATATGTTTTGACAAATTAAGTATATCCTTAATATATTCATTTGAATAATAGGAAAAGACCATTATGGAGACAATAGGATGACTTATATGAATTTGAATCAACAAAACAATTGAACA
The DNA here is from genome assembly GCA_007258455.2 of Sequoia sempervirens. Taxonomy (NCBI): domain Eukaryota; kingdom Viridiplantae; phylum Streptophyta; class Pinopsida; order Cupressales; family Cupressaceae; genus Sequoia; species Sequoia sempervirens. Next base: position 449,635,558 of record VDFB02270651.1, read on the forward strand.
CCAAGAATTTGATCACCAAATTAAATTTTCTTGGCCATTATATTACTTCAAAAGATTATACATTATATAAGAAGCCTTTTATGCTGTAGAAATATCTATTCTAATGATGTTACTATTGATGATGATCCCAAAAATTGGCCATGGTTTCCCTTATATATGGGAAGCGACAAGCTTTAGGCCATTACATCAAAAGTGGTGTCGTTTCATTTGTATTTTGCTAAAACCCTTAGAACAATGTAATTAACAATAAACAAGAAATAATTTAGGAAGTCCGCAACAATTCGTGACACATGATAGTCCATTAATCTTCATTACCTAGTCAAACTAGAACGATTCTCTATATATCATTCATTGGAGTAGCTATATGCATTAGTAATTATATCTTTCATAACCTACTCCATATAAAGCATCACTTCCAGTTGAAAATGGGTGTTTTCTAACACTGTAAATTTATCATTTATCAAATTCAAGGCTTGTGGAAGTAGTTGCATCATCTCATCTTTCCATTCACTTTGGCATTTAAGATTACATGTATCATCAAAGAAAGATGGGAATGGGATAGCCATCTACTAATCAAAATCATCAAGTTCCTCTGTCATTGCAGTTTGAAACTTATTATGTATGTCCATTAGCTCATCAAGGTTTTTAAGTACTTGTTCATCCACATTTTCTTTAGCCATCAACTCCTCTTTATTTTCCATTATTCAATGCCACAATCTCTTGTGCTCTTGAAAAGCCTCATGTGTATTAGTGTGAACTATCCAAAATTGATTGACATGTCCTAGTACCTTCTCAAAATCTTCTTCTGATTAATTTTGAGGCCCTCTCCAACTTGGTGATTTTCATCCTTTTGTCCAATTCATTACATTTATTTTGAGCCTTTTCAATTTTATGCTTGCAGTATATAGTTTCTACCATAGCTTCTAGTACCTTATCCTCACATTCTACCAATGGAGAGTAGGTGCCTGAAGAATAAGGTAATTTATCATTGTACTTGACTACTTCCTGTTGTAACCTCTCATTTTCAAAAATGTATTTTCTATCTTTCACTAGTTTTTCAATCTATGCCTTCATAAATTGTGTGACATTAACATTTAGGTTGGTAGTCTACATGGGATCACTATCCCACACTTTGTGTACAAGAAGATGGCCGAGTACTTGGCCTGGGTGACTAATGATAGTAGGCCTTTTCTCTAGTGGGTACAAGGCCCAAATTAGAAGATTGGAGTTATTAGGGTTGTATCTAGAGCCCGTATAGATATTATCACTTGCTTCGGTAGTTAATTGCAAGGATTTTTCTTGTCTTCTCGTAAAACTATCGAACACAATGGCAGAGTTGATATCCCATCTTGGCATGAGCATAATTCTAGCCTCCTGTAACATCTCTCACCCCTTTTCTAGGGTAATTTTCTCCATCTATTAATCCACTTCTCTTTGTAACTCATCTAAGACCTCAACTTCCTTTTCAGGAGGGATCTCTTTGATTCTCTCTTATCATCTTACCCTTTTGTTCATAAAAAAATTCCATGAACTCTGAAGACTTGAAAAAGTCATCATCTAAAGTAAAATTTTGACTTGCACTATGTCTAACATCATCAAAGAGTTGATTAGATGATTCAAACATAACAACACTCCTTTCAGGTGGAGGTTCATACCTCTCAATAATAGGTTCATTTGTTTGTACAAATTCAACTTCATCCTCAACATCTTCCTCACTTTCCATATGTGTATTGATAGAAAAATTGATACCTAAGGTAGGTTTTGGTTATATGTGACAAAAAGGTGTTACATCCTCAACTTGTGTTACTACAATTTATCTCTTGTTGAAGGAGCATCTTCTCTTCTCTTGAATGTTGAAGAAGGTACATCTTTAGTCTATTCATTTTCATGTTGAAGCATTATGTCCATTCTCTCCATAGGGTCTTCAATCTCATTAAAATACCTAGTATATAGTGGATTGTGACTCCCTTTCCATGATGCTTCTGCCATCATTATACTATTATATACATCCCTTCTTCTTGATGCATGGAATTCATCAATCTTCCTGATTAGATCATCATCTACAAAGAGCTCATGTTTATACCCTTTCAATTTCTATGTCAACTTAGCATTATTGATGAAATGCTCAAGGTCAAACACCCTTCTTTGGGTAGATTGTAGTGATCCAATTTATCATCAATAACTTCATAACCTTTATCCAAAACAACAATAAAGTCACCAAAACAAAGAGTGCTCGAAATAAGGGACATTTTCTATAACTTTTCAAATGTAAGAAATTTGAATAATCCAAATGTTTAACTATTTTCAGGTATGCCACTCTATCTAGAATTTTTTTTGGTAAGAGGAATGGTGCTCCTTTTAAACTATAAACCCTAATCTTGGTACAATCGTCATAAACATACCAATTTCTACATTTTTTGTTTACTTTTCCTCTATGATCTTTCTCTTTGGGTCTTAAAAAAATTTATATTTTTGATGATAGGTTATAATCATATGAGTGACCTAGAACCTTGTTGAGTGGCTTCACAACATATTCTTCAAAATAAAGTTAATGTGATCTAGTGCATCTGCTATCCCATATCAAAGTCCACATTTATATCGACGTAACATTTTCATCATTGTTTGCATTTGTTATTCATAAGTGATCACTCCATAATCTAATAGATTTTCTGACATATAAGATAAGATGCATAAGAAATGAATAATATTTGCAATAGATGTCATTATTCTTAATGGAAGTCAACGCATCATTGAGGGTTTTTGCCAAATATTCTGCATAATCAACTGGTCGAGCATCCCGGTTTTGTATGTTTGATACTAAGACCATTGGGGCTATTGAAATTAGAGTGAGTACATCTACCCATGACTTGTCCAACAGAGTAGTATGTGTATTGAAAATACTCTTCAAATAATTCAACTAAAAATGGGGGATGCTCTCCTTCTAAAAACCATTTGAGTCTATTCCCTTCATGTTGGTGTTTGTGCAAGGATAATCTGCGCCTTTTATAGCTAACATACATACTATGGTATTCATCCAGAAGTTCCTTGATCTTAAATTTCATATTCACGCTCAAATATAATTGAAAAACCATAGAAATGTAATTGCTTGTAATGGGTTTAAAGGACAACCCATCTGCCAAGTGGATTGTATGAGTCTTAGGGTTATACATTTTTTCTAGTGTCTTCATCAATTTTACATTGATAAACACTTTAGGTACTACTAGTTTTCCCAAGTTAAGCCTCCACGAGCTAGATATTGGCTTGGTTACTTACTTGAGCTAGTTGTGTTCCTTCCAGTTCTTTGCATCCACAATCACCTCTAGATTCTTGCTCTGTTTTCTCCCAAGTACAAAAGAATTTCTCAAGCTAGAGAAAAGTAGATAGTTTATCTGTAACTTTCTTGGATCTCATTCATAAGTGACAAATGATGCCAACTTTCATGTTAGTACTGCTATTTTTTAATATCAATCATTGATTTTTTTTCCATTGCCACAAATTTCTTTCTTTGAGATATCACTTTTCTTGTCATCTCAAGTGAGTTTAATGCTTTTGTTGCATCGAAATGACTAATTTTATACCCATATCAATATTCCTTTCTTTCCCTGATAAATTCTAGGTCCTTTTAATCTTTCGAGACTTTAGAGGGACCCCTTACGGCTTGATACTGATATTATCATGTTTTCTTGAAACCCTCTATGTAAGTGGTTTCTTCGATATTCTTTTTTGTTCACAAATTTGTGGACACAATAAATGTCATCACATTATCAAGAGGACTAGTATCGTTATTCCTCTAAAATGCATCCTTCCTTCTGATGGAATTTTTGGTTCAGTTGTTGATTCCTTGCTTGAAGAGCTTGATCCTTGATTTTTATTGATATAGATCCCTCTTATCGATAGCTCTCTTAGTTGATATGTTACTTTTGGTTTTTAGGGAGATTAGGAACCTATTTGCTCTGATGTTTCAGAACCCTTTCATATCCCCTCTGAATTTCTTGTATTCTCTTTCATAATGAAGGTTATCGCTTTATCGAAGAGACAACTTTCCTTGTCCCATCGATATACATAGTTCTACTTGATAAATTCTTCCCTTTTGGCTCATAAGTCACCCATTCCAACATGCCAAAGTCTCTCCAATTCTCAAGTCTACATGTTCCTCCGATATTTTGTTTAAATCATCTTGACATATTGTTGAATCATGTTTGGGAGGGATTGTTGAAGTGTAATAAAAAATTGAAACATTTTACTCTTTGATAATCAATGTATTGGGTTGTCGAAGAGACCCAAAATACTACCCCCTGATGTAGCGTGGTGACTTCGATAAAATTTTAATCAGATTTTTGGGGGGACACAAAAAAAAGTTTCCCATACATGATATACTCTCTTCAAAAATGTTTGAATTTTTTGGTTTGATCGCTTCTTCGAAGAGACCTCGAAGTGACCCCCACCGATGTGATTTAGTCTTGGCTTATAACTTATCTCTTGGATGAGTAAGATGATGAATGCAATTTTAGTAAGATGATGGCTAGAGGGTGGGTAAGCAAAATATATTGAATGATAAATTTTAAAATATGGCAGGCTGGGTGATGGGGCATGTTAGTAAAAATGAAATTTTGTGGAAAATAAGATGAATTTTTTTAATCCTAATAGGGTGGATGTAGGAAGATGGATTCCATGCACCCATAAATACTTAGCTAATTTTTTATGTTAATTACATTTGCAGGGAATCCATTGAAAATTGGAAATATAGAAAAGAGATCGGCATCTAAAACCAAGATGGTTCACATGGAAATTCCTACAAAACTAGATAGCCACAATTTTCCCACAAAGAAGAAAAGTCCAAGTGAACCGACTCAAAATAGATTTATCTAGTTCAACACTAAAATTTTGCAAGATGCTAGCCAACCAAAAACTTGCAACCAAATAGTAGCAATCCAATGACCCACAAAGCTTAAAGGACATAGAAAAACTTAACTAAACCAGATAAAAGTGAGCCAGAGGGGAGATTCATATGATTGATGAATTACAGCAAAACCAAAACTTATCTAATTTTTTAATATTTCTTCCTTTGTAAGGAATTCCAATATAACTAAATATTTGTAGGAAAACCCATTTAAACTATAATCTTGGGTCATATGAAACGAGAAAACCTGCAAAAACATATCTTTCACCCTTTAGCAATTTTGTAATACTTCAAAAAGAAAATGGGTTTGGGTGATCTCGCAATAGTGGGTAACACTTTTTGGCAAAACTCGACATTGAAATTAACATTTTGAACTAAATCTTCACTTTCTGACACCTATAACTACTAAACCATGAGGAATTTCAAGATGATTCAAACTAGTGATTTTTGACATTTTTTCTATAGATTCTAAATATGTACTTTTAAAAAAGATTGGAATAAAATTGCATTTTCTTTTCTATCTCCTTTGATAACTAGTTTTTAATAGTAAATACCATTTTTAAAGAGTGATGTGTACTATAAAGCACATAACTTTTTTCTATGAAGGATAAAATTCTTTTTTTTTCAAATTTAGATTTGTAACTATGATATCTAGAGAATGCATTTGGTTTCATAGTGTTTTATTAGATATTTTTTCTTAATTAATTTTTGAAATCAAACCAATTACAATTTAGACATGTAGGTATACTATAAAGCGTGTAATTTTTCTGTATGTATCAAAATCCATTTTTTTTTGTTGGATCAAGGACATCAATAAAAAGAGCATAGATATTTTTCTTTTTTTTTTTGTAATTTACTATTTTTCCACATGTGCAGAAAAAAGAGCTTGATTTTTGGTGAAAAACCTATGTTTGATTAAACTAAAAATAATGTATAATAAAACCAAATATTTTAAAATTGTACTTAATGGAGAGCTCATTTCAAGGACTATAATTCTCCAGCTAGGTTTGTCAAGTTGAATCCATTTTGATCCTCAACCTAAGTCTTGAAACCTGAAAATCTACATAAAATTGCAGATGGAGGAGGGCAAGGGAAAAAATGGGGGTCATTAGAGGGGGGTTCCCTATATGGTGCAAGTTGGTATTTATTGGAAGGGGGGTTCATTAGAGGGGGGGTCATTCGAAGGGGAGGGTCATTCGAAGGGGGTGGATTTCATGCATGTTCGAATGAAGCCCCTTTCTTTGAAGATTTTTTTAAGTTTTTTGATCTATGTTTCTACTTTTTCTTAGTGCAAAAAATTGTAACCCACTATTGTGGGTTCACTTGCCTAGATTTATATGTTCTACCTAACTGTGATAAAAAAAACCTTGACAAAAGACTAATTGTGATTGAATTTATTATATTTTTAATTAATAAATACGTAGAAAGGGGTAAAATAAGAAGGGACTCAAGCAAAATTTAGCACAATAGACTTGAGTCGTAATAGGGACTATAGCCTGAGAGTTCTTTGTTGATTGTCACAAATTTTGTGTGAAAAAATCATGTTCTCCAAATAGAAGACAACATTCTTAAACCATGAATTATCCTTCAACTAAGAAGAGATAGAAATATTAATAGAATCTATTTCATTTAATTTTTTTGCTTACAAATTAGCATCTCCCATCATCTTTTTTGGGCTTCTAACCAAATTTTTAACCTATACCTATGTGTCATACTCTTAGATATTATTGATCCACATAGTGTTAATACCACTTTGTATAGATAGGTTGTTGGTATTATCTTATATTTGACACATATGCATCTTGATATCACCTTTACTATTGGGCTTATCTCATATTTTCCCCATGATCCTTAAGAGAGTCATTGGAAGGCATGTAAGTGCATTTTCAGGTATAGTATGCCCACTACACATTTTAACATTCAATACACACCAAGAGATTAAAAATAGCAAACTTCATCTACTCAAATTAGGTAGGTCATGAAGTCTATTTCCATACTTATTTTTTCCTTCATTCAAGTCTAGTCACATGGTCTTGCAAGAAGAAAATTGCTATTTCATTCTCATCCTTTATGTTTGAGTATTGAGGTATTGTTCTTTCTAGCCAAGAGTTTTTATGGCTTTGATAGCTTATGATAGAATCTTGTCTACCATTTGATCATCCTAGTCTTATTTGGTGTGATAACCAAAGAGTCGTCCACATTGAATGCAATATAGAAGCATTAGAGGATAAAGCACATCAAATTACACATGCATTTTAGTTGACAACTTATCCATGGCAGTTATCTCTCATTAGAATATTTGTCTATTGAAGAGTAGGTTGTAGACATCTTCACCCAAACTTTGGTGTTGCATCATTATCTTCATTTTTAATTGATACTTGGAGTGAAATAATTTGTTCTGGGGGATCTTCTTAAGTGTTGAGGATCTTCTTGAGTGCTCCTTTAAATTTTTCATGTTCGCATCTCTTTTTGGGAGAGGAGTTTTTTCTCATGAGCTTTTCTCATTTTTTTTGGTTGTGAGAGATTTTATTGTGTACATAGGTACCTCATTAGGCCTTGATGTTAGGACCCATTTTTTAAAAAATTATGCATTATTTAGTGCCTTCCTAAGCTATACTTAGGGGCTGTTAGTATGAACATGGTAGTTTATCTACCTAGTTACACATTCTGACTTATTCACACCTTAGTCTTAAGCTTATTATTTTTTGTTTCTTGTCTCATTTCATATTTTTTAGACACATGGAATAATATTGTATACTTTAGGGCTTTGATCCTTTCCCATATAGCAAGCCTAATTATTTTTATTATATTTTTTATAATTTTACTTTTCTATAGCAATAAACATTTTTATTGTAGCTCTCAATTTTGGAAGGTTTCTTTAATTTTTATTGATATATTTTTGTACCTGTGGGTTCTCCATTGCTCCAACATTACAAGAATGTTTGGGAAAGAAAATATGAATGCATAATAGATTGAGACAGTCTATTTTTTGTAAATATTTTTTTTGCTCAATTATTTTCCTTGGTTTTCCAATTGAGATCCATAAAAAATATGTCTAGATTTGTATGTCATTGCATTAGCATTGCATAATATTAAATTGTATACAAACTTTCTTGGGATCCTACTTAGGTGAATTCATTTTATCACAATACATATATAACATTAACACAACGTACATAATGTAGTTGATAATTGGATCTATTACCAAAATAATTGCATCTATTTTAGAAAATACCAACTTCATACAAACATCATGTTGGTTCTCTAATAGTGAAACATTAAATGCTTTTATGGCTCTTGAGAGATATTTTGAATATACAAATGTGTATCATTATGAATTTTTACACATAAATGTGCAATAAATAATTTATATTATCTAAAGTTTGCACTGTTGGAACATGTATCTAGTTCTATAATGTATTTACTTAGTGTAGTGAACAAATTACAATCATGCACAAATTTTATTATAATATTTCACTTTATCAAAAACTGTTTAAAATTAAACCTTAAACTCACTTTTGTCAATATCATGGTGGATTGACCCTTTTACACAAACTTTGTACAATCAACACTTCACATATCTTCTCTTGAGTTCTTTGTGCAACATGTAGGTAAACAATATGGCATCTACAACCATATACTACACATATATGGCATATTATTACTTGAAAAAAATACCCTAATTTATTTAATATGATAAAGGATCTCACTTTTATCTTGACCTCTAGTACATTGCGTTATTGCTCTTTTGATTAAAATTCATGATTTTTTCATTGCCCTTGTGATAAATCATCCAATGACATTGCAAGTTCTTACACCAATTTCCATATTGTTGCTCATATGTTTTGTCCTTAATCACAAATGGTTGATCATGTTTAACCCTAGACAAGAGAGTACTATGTTTTCCTGTGGTCAATTGCTCTATTCAAATTCTCTCCATGCCTAAAAATATTGTGTAGACTAGAGCTATCTATGTTTTGTTTTTAGTCTTGGGGATTTATAATCAATAACCATAGGTGGTTTGATTGTTTTATTTGATAGGTTGCTTCCCTATATTTTATCACGTCATTGAGTTTTTCATTTAACACCCCCACATTAAATATTAGCATGATCAAAAGATATTTAAGTTTCTAAATAGTGAAAGCCAAAAGACCTTATGCGTGGAAACCCTTGCACCTTCTAATTTTCTAAAGAGAGAAGAAGACATGTCAATGCATCAATGAAAAAAATACTCGCATTACTGTATCAATCATTAGGTCGCCTAAACTAGAAGAGTCATTCGATCTTAATGAAGGATGCACCTATACCATTTAATGAAGTTAGTATTGGACAAGGGTTTGCCTTTGTGGGAAATGAAATGAGCTTACTGTAAGTACATTATCATGGCCATGTGGTGCATTCACATGCCTTTTATATCAAGAGCTGCAATGGAGACAATTAGATAACAATGATCATTGAGCTAGTTTGATCAACGATGCATATGTACCCTAGAGACAAAGTTCTCCGGTTAAAAACCCTATGAGGAGGATTTCAAACTATTGATTAAATTGATCTCACACCTCTAAGTCTCATTTACTGCTTCCTTCTTTGCCAACTTCCTTGACACCTCTTGAATTGCAACGATTGTTGATCTAGTGTGATTGACTCAATAGAAGGTTGATATATTTCATCCCAGAGACTCAATAGAAGGTGCACATTCATCCCAGAGACTCAATAGAAGGTTGATATATTTCATGCCATTGAGTCATCGAGATTAGTATTCTGGAAGGAAATTTAAATGCTTTAGTGGAAAAAAACTTGTGACAGTTATTGATTAAGAGAGATTATGTCCAGAGATCCCATGCCGACGTGACACATGGGAAATTGGTTCACCAAAAGAAGAACCCATTGAAGAAGGAAATTGTGTTTGGCCAACTATGTAGTTTGTGAACTGTTCAGTTTGCTGAAATCTTAAATCACCGATGCAATTTCAAAGTTTTTGAAACCGTTGACTTGCTGAAAAGGATTTATTGAGACAAGTTTGAGAGTTTTCCATTGAACACATGAATCTAACTTCACAAGTTGCAAAAATTGCCGAAAAGAAGAAATCGTATAGGAACAACCTTTGGTCAGAAAGTTTTATGGTTTGCAATTTTGTCAAAACACCGAAATGATTCAAACTAAGGTGAAACACGAATTCACCAAAATTCAAATGTGAAGACGACCACACTATCCACAATAGTTCTCGAGAGGGTGATTTTTCCAGAATATAATTTGTATAAGGAATTTGACGAATCAATTGTGGAGCAACTTGCCAATTTAAAAGCCTTGTATAATTTATCAAGAATATAGTTTGCATATGACAGTGTTTAAATGGTTACAATTCTATGACTCGGACATAGATGTTTTAATTAATAATATTGGAAGAAGACTAAAAGGAAGTGTTGCAGTTTGGGGCAATTAAACCATTTGTAGACCGTTCAACTTTCACATGAACAAATAGTAAAATGTGATTGATATTCCTTACTAGGGGGATCGATTGGTTGGCTTGAGAATTAGTCTGGGAATTGACGAAGAATTCATTTGGGTCTAACAGTGATTTCAAAAGGACAACTGACAGGGAGAGTTGGGGGAGGTGAAGAAAGGGATGAATACCAGAAGGAGATGATGTGAAGCTAGAGATAAATATGATTCTTAAACTATGGATATGTTTTCTCTTGAAAAAAAATTGTTAGATGAATAAAACATTTAAATTCTTGTTGTGATTGTGGATATTTTGATAAATTGATAAGACTTGATTTGTAAGTTTTCTATTGTGTGGTTGAATGGTTGGGTTGTATGATAATACCCCTTGCCATGATTTGTGTCAATTGATACCACAGCAAGATTGGTCTTGTTGGAAAGGTGGTGAAATTTTCTGAGTTGCTGATAATGAGTAAGGGTGTTCCTAAGGCTCAAGAGATTATTCAAGGAGTGTGATGAAACTTCAAGGTGCATAGAGTAGAGAGGGACATGAGATCTATGAAGGTGCATTGGTATTGCAACATAAATTGGCATTATTAAGGACATTGCAAAGATACCCCCAAGGAGAAGAAATCCTAGACTGGAGGAGACATTTAAATAGTTGAGAATTGATATGAGGAACCCAGTTGTTGGGTTGAGAAAAAACATTGATAATATTGAAGACCATCTTAGTGAAGAGGAGAGTGAAGTAGGCGAAAGAGAGGGAAAATGAACGACTAGAGGATTTTGGCCAATAGAGGTTTTTGAGAGTCTTTGCCAGAATAATAAAAAGTAACCAAATATAGATGTACCCAAATTTTATTGAATCTTGAACCCTAAGGAATTGATAGACTGGATAAGATTACTAGAGGATTACTTAGACTTAAAGGAGATTCATGATCCATAAAGGGTGAAGTTGGTGTAGACAAAACTCAAAAGATCATGATGCTCTTTGGTGGAGGGAGTTGAATAGAGAATAAGTGGTTAAGGGTGAAATGAGAATTACTAGATGGAATCAAATGGTGGTCATGATGAAGGCCAAATTCATTCCTAAAGACTATGAAATGAGGCTATTTAAAAGATTAGAAAACTTGAGATAGAAATTGTGGCGTACAAAATTGGACACTCTTGAGAAAAGAGACAATTTAATGCTTAATTTGGACCTACTTTTGAGTACCCCTGCATTATTCATTCTTCAAAATAGCATTTATAGGCCCCTAAGATCCATTATTTTTTATCTAGAGGCTCGTTTCATTCAAAAATCATCTAAATCCAGACAAACAACACTTAATTCACTCATATTCTGAAAACCCATCTTCAAAAACCACTAGTGGGACCCATTCGCCACCTTGGGCTAATCAGTCCCCTCTAGTGGGACCCATTTTCCAAGGGTGGTGAATGAGTCCCTTTTGGGGAAAAATTCAATTTTGAGAGAGAATTTAATCAATTCAATTCAATTTTTCAATGGATGTCGGTCTCTTAGGTCTAAATAATGGTAAAATTAGGTGTTCATGCCTATAAATACACATTTTAGGTCATTTTTCACATCTCTTAGCCATTTTTACAAAGCAAGATCAAAAGTCAAGTATCAAGAGTCTTTCACAATAAGTTTCATTAGCATTTTCTACAACAAATTTGAAGCTTTAGGGCAGCAAACTAGGGTTTTTGTAGGTCTTCAAGATCACTTCTTGTTCGAGATTCAAAATTGAAAAGAGTTGATGATGGATTCCTATGGTAAATCATGGAGAAATCTAGGTTGAGGAGATGTAACTAGCCATTAAATTACACCTTAAGACTTGTTTTCAAAGTGATTCCATCTTCCATTCTCTCTACATCTTCGTTTTAAGCTTTTCATTACATTCATTTGATGTGTTCTAGGGTTTCTAGGATTGAAGTCTTGGATCATTCAAATCACATTTTTTCATCTTATTCAAGCACATTAGAATAGGGTTTTTTCATACTTTAGATTTTCCTAGTCTTTGATACACTTAAGGCTAGGGTTTTATACAAATTTTTATCCATTCAAGGTTTGATTACCCAATTAGGGGTTTGACCAAGGAAAACCCCCCATTAGAAAAAAAAAATTAAGCTATTTTGCAAGTATTTTTTGAGATTCTGATCCGGGTTCCCAACAAGAGATGTTGTGTAGGTGACAAGGTACATATCTAAGATTTGAATTTGTAGAAAAATAAAAAAGGATTGATTCACCATGGATGGAAAATGAGTCCCACTAGAGGTGGATATCAGAGATAAGTGCAGATTCTAGTACCCATTTAGTAGAAATCAGTTTATGGGCAAAAAACCCTGACCTGGGACTGATTCGCCCAAGGTGGCGAATGAGTCCCAATCAACCAAAAAGTCAAATTTTCCATATTTTTAGAGTGGTTTCCAGTCTTCATCGGTCTTACAAGTGCACACATTCTAAATTACAGCTTTCTATTTAGTTCTATTTGCATTTTTGTCCATCTTTTTAAGCCTTTTGCAAACATCACTGTGTTTTCAAACATTGCATATTTCATTAGTTTTACATTCATAATCAATCAATTTTATCAATTATCTGCATTTAGATCATTTCATTTATTCATAATTACATCATACATTCCTTACTTTGAGTGAACCACCACAATTTTTGGGTTCTATATCTCTCCTTTTAGGTGAAAAACCTTAAGAGTGCAAGAGAAGCACATAGACACGCCCTAAAATTGATGGTTCATTTTGGTGAACTTGCATATTCAACATTATCTCTTTCTGATTTACATTGCATTCGCATCCTAGGACTCCATTGCATTGGTTTTTACATTTTTTTTTGCATCCTAGGGCTTACTAAAATTGCATTAGTGAAACTATCATTTAGAGGTCATTATTGCATTTCATATTATCAATTATGAATTTCTAGTATTTATCTACATTGTATAGACCTGCTCATATCTAGAAAAGTCAAAAAAATTAGAAAAAACTTAAAAACACCTCTCCTGGGACTCATTCGCCAACTTGGCCGAATCAGTCCCAGTGCACTTTTTGTGTTAGTATTTCCATAATTTAGTTTCATGTTTTACACTTTTCTGTTTTTGTTCAGTTATGTTTTTTTATATCTAAATCATTCGAATAAGTATCATTTCCTTTCATGGCATTTATGGATAGCATTATATTTTTGCAAGTTTCATTTTCAACATTAGTTCCTAGTTCTTTTAAATCAGATTTATCAATACATAAAACCAAAAAACCACAAACATCCAACTAACCCTTCAAACAAATGATTCAATTTAGAAACATTGTCTCATCCAAGTCTCTTAGTAGAGATGATGTAGACAAGTTATATGAAGCCCTTCAATACTTCCTCTCACTCACTTCATCCTCTAAAGCTTTCCATGAGAAGCCTAAACCAAATAATGATAACTTATCCCTCAGACCTTTTAGTCGAGATGAATTTGACTTGTTAGATGAAGATCTTTAAGACTTCATCTCGCCTACGTCATCCACGAAGGTTTGTTGTGACCCACCTACAACAAATAACATTAATGTCTCTAAAGGTTTCCATGAGAAACCTAAAGCAATTGATGATAACTTATCCCTCACACCTTTTAGTCGAGATGACCTTGATATGTTAGATGAAGCCCTTCAAGACTTCGTCTCATCTAAATCCTCCAATAAGGTTTGTTGTGAACAATCTAAAACTATGGATGTTAATATGATTATTTACCTCAACTCATTCTTTACCCACCCTCACATAAACTTTATCCTTCCAATAAACCTGAGTTTACTCTTTACCCACCTAAACCTGATGTGTTGCAACAATCCAGTAATATTACTATTCCCATACATATAATACTCAAAACAATCCGCAACCACTGCAACCAACCCCATCTTCTTTACCTTTACCTAATCCACCTAGTGCTCCTTGCTTTCCCTCACACACAAAGGAGTACAATCTTGTGGAACAACTCAAGAATACTCCTGCAAAGATTTCCCTTTGGGACTTACTTCAAAATTCACCAAATTACAACACTATTCTTCAGACAGCCTTACAACACATTGTGGTTCCTCCTGGCACAACTCCAAATGATAGGGCAGCTTTAATCCATGGAATGAATAATGTTAATCTAGACATTAATTTCCATCAACATTCAAGCTCCATTCTTTAGAATTGCGAAAACAAAATGAAGCCTTTATGATAATTGCTCAATTCAATTGAATAGGTATCAAAAGGACCCTCGTTGATAATGGTTTTTCCCTTAATGTGTGTAGAGTGAATCTCCTTTATAGATTGTGTGTTGACAAGTCACAAATAAAACCTGATTCCTTATCCATTCAACGATTTGACAATACAAAAAAGAAACTGCTCGGTGTAATCACTTTTCCTATTACAGTTAGGGTGGCTAGTATGCAAACTCTTATCCATGTCATGCCTTATAATCTTTTGTATAATCTTCTTTTAGGCAGACCATGGATTCCTGAGAAGAATGCAATGCCTTTGACCCTTCATCATTTAATGAAATATTTCCAGAACAACATTTATCAAGTTGAAATAGACCTCGAGCCTGAAAGTTTCTTACACCTTGAAAAGGAACTACAAGTCCTATGAATACATTAATTCCAACATCCAATATCGAACCTCTATAAATTGAATAACAAGATGAGAAATTGGTATCTAAATTATTTGGTGATGATTGGGGTTCCTTAGAATTCACGCCTTCCTTTATGGGCGAATACATAATCACACAAAAAGAAAGATGAAACACAAGAACAACCCACCGTGATGTCAACTCAAAATTCAGAAAAATCTTCTCAAGCATATTACTCCTCTACTTTGGAAGAAACTACAATGTACATAACAAATTTTGATGAAATAGATTAACATCTGCCTAATCCAACGGAAATGGAAATACTTTATGAAAAAGGCTATGAACTTGTGAAACAACTATGATATACTGGAAAAGGATGTGGAAAGAATGAACAAGGTATTCGAGTCCCTATAGAACCTAATACACAATAAATGAAAACTAGGTTGGGATATTCTTTTTCTAAGATGACAAAAGCTACCCAAAAACCATCTTTGAATATCAAAACTATTACATGCCAACCAAAACACACTCTCACAATCCAACATCACGAATTGCTTGATATGAATTCATCACCATCATGGTAGTATGTTTACAATGATGAAACTCTAAAAAAAAATTAGAGTTTATGGTAACACATCCTCTACTACTCCCATGAAATGGGTTACTTGTGTTGTGATAATTACCAAGCAAACAGATAATGATATCACTGAAGAACCATTTGATCTTGAAGCTCCTAAGTCTAATGCACTCCCCTTAGGAGATACAATTGATGTGTCAATAGACATAGATGATAAAGAAAAAGTTATTAAGATTGGGAAGTGCCTTGACGATGAAGAACAAGAGGACACTACAACTTTACTTCACGATTTTCCTAAAAAATTTGCTTGGAAATATTTCGATATGCCAAGAATTGACCCAAAAATTGTGACACACAATATCATTCTCACTGAAAATGCTAAACCTTTTCACCAAAAGATATGAAAAATATATCCCAACATAGCCTTGCATGTTAAAGCAGAGCTTGAAAAAATCCTTGATGTAGGCTTCATTCAACCTATTGATTATTCTCCTTGGATCTCAAACATTGTCAGAGTTGCTAGACCCGATAATCGTATTAGGATATGCACGGATTTTTCGTGACTTGAACAAAGCCTCTTTAAAATACAATTTTTTGCTTCCTAATATAGACATGATCATGGATTCAACTGGTGGACATGCT
Source organism: Sequoia sempervirens (assembly GCA_007258455.2). Taxonomy (NCBI): domain Eukaryota; kingdom Viridiplantae; phylum Streptophyta; class Pinopsida; order Cupressales; family Cupressaceae; genus Sequoia; species Sequoia sempervirens. Next base: position 449,651,720 of record VDFB02270651.1, read on the forward strand.
TCGTTGTCATTCATGGATTACTTTTCTAGTTCTAATCAAATCTTTATCAACCCACAAGATCAATACAAAATTGCATTTACAACTGTTTGGCGAATATTTTGTTGGGTTGTGACACCTTTTGGCTTAAAGAATGTGACACAACTTATCAATGAGAAATGACATTGACAATTACATACATAAAATCTTGGAAGATTATGTTGATGATATCCTTACTAAATCCCTCACACAACAAGAGAATGTAAATGTTCTTCAAAAAATCTTTGAACGAATATGTAAATATGACATGCGACTAAATCCAAAAAAATGTTTCTTTGGCATAGATATAGTGGGAAAATTTTGGGGTTTGTCATATCTCATAGAGGCATTGAGGTGGACACGAAGAGAATTGATGCCATTATTAACATGCCACCTCCTAAGAACATTTCTCACTTACAAACATTACAAGGCTGAATTCAAGCTATCTGTCGTTTCATTGCATCTTTAGTTGATCGTACCTTTCCCTTCACACATCTTCTCAAAAAGGATGTACACTTTTATTGGAATGAGGATTGTAAATAGGCTTTTGAGAGTTTAAAGGAATACCTTGCAACTACAACCTGTTTTACAACCTATTGTGCCAAAGAAACCGTTTATCCTTTATATAGCCACATCAGCTCATGCTCTTGCAGTGCTATTTGCTCAACAAGATGATACTAGAAAAGAGCATCTTGTTTATTACATTAGTCAAACTTTAATTGATTATGAAACTTGGTACTCACCAATTGAAAATCAATGTTTCACTCTTGTATTCGCTACTATTAAGTTGCAACATTATTTACTTAATGTTGAAATATAAGTCATCACAAAATTTGATCCCCTTAAGCATATTTTTAATAAAACCGATCTCTCTAGATGCTTAGCTAAGTGGGTGATGTTGTTAACTGATTTTGATCTTAAGTTTTTTTTACAAAAAGAAATCAAAGAACGAGTCTTGACCGATCACTTAGTTGATGCTCCCTCTCCTCTCACTTTACCTAATCATGATTCCTTTCCTGATGATAGTGTCTTGACCATAGATGTTAAAACATGGGAATTGTATTTTGATGGATCTAAGAGTAGAACAGGTTTTAGTAGTTGAGTGGTATTAATTCTGCCTGATGGAAAGCCTATTCCCTTGTCCTTTTGATTAAATTTCCTATGTACAAATAACATAGGTAAGTATGAGGCATTAGTCACAAGATTGTGAGCTGCTTTAACCATGGGTGCTAAAGATATCAAAATCTTTGGTGATTCAAAATTAGTCATCAAACAAATCAATGGGACATATCAAATTAAACATGACAAGTTATCAAAATACAAGGATCTTACAATGAAACTATTAGAGAAGTTTGAATCATTCACCATTGATAACATCCCACAAAAATGCAATCGACATGCGGATGCAATGGAAATTGTAGCCTCTCTTATATCCCCACACAATCCTTCAATAGACTTCACCTTTTCTATTCATCCAATCACGAAACCTTTGATTGATACCCAATTAGAAGACAATTTAATAAAAACTCAAGATGACTCACGCGAATGGTATGATATAATATATATTTATTTAAAAAGATGGTACCATTCCCAGGCTCACAATGACAAACACTCAAAATTTTTTACACAAACTAGCAGCCAAATACATAATCCTCACTGATGTGTTGTATAGAAGATCCTTCAATGGTCTCCTACTGAGGTTTCTTAGAGACTCTAAAATTCCTATAGCCCTTGACCAGGCTCATGCTGGTGCCTATGGGGGTCATTTTGGAGGACGGTCATTAGTGCAAATACTCATCCGTATGGGATATTATTGGAGACATATGGAGAAAGATTGCTTTGCTTATGTTAAAAGATGTCACAAATGTCAAGAACATAGCAATCTGATTCATGCCTCTCCTTCTGAGCTTCGTGCCCAAATTCCCATTTGGCCATTTTCAGTATGGGGATTGGATCTTATTGGAAAAATGTCACCACCCTCTTCTTCTGGAAATACATTTATAATAACTGCAACAAACTATTTCACAAAATGGGTGGAAGCTATTCCTCTTCGATCTACAAATACTGAAGTAATTTTTTGTTTTATATTAGAATACATAATTGCTCACTTTGGTCTTCCATCTGCAATCGTTTCACACAATGGAACCCCAATTAAGAATAATGATGTAAATAAATTTCTTGAAACGTTCAACATTCAACATTGATTTTCCACACCATACTATCTACAATCCAATGGACAAGCTGAAAGCACTAATAATATTTAATTATGTTTTATTTTATTTCTCTTACATAAAAATTTGGGTGAGAAAAAGGTGTTGATCCTTAGAGAATTACTATTGACACTCGATGAATGTAGTTGTGAGTCCACTAATCTATTATTGTTAATTTCTTATAAAATGTATAGGAGGAGGTAAGAGGTTAAATTGATGGTAATTATTGATTGTAGTGATTGGATAATGGTCAAGGTCATAGATCACGCCTAGCTGGGTATTGATAGTCAGATGATCCATCTAGTTATGATTTGACATCAAGAATACAGAATCAAAGATAAATGGGATCAAGATCATTCTGAAGATAAAGTTACTATGTATGTATTATTTCACCATTGCACCTAAAAAACCATTCTAGTTTCTCACACATGTCACCATAAGAATGTTAGTATCTAGTTACTTCAACAAATAGCATAAATGTATACACGTAACCATGTCACAAACTAAAATAAAAACCAATTAGCTCATAACCTTTAAATTACTCATCATACATGAAAAATAATGATTAAAATTATTAATTCTATATCATTAATAATTCAATACACATAAGCATTTGATTGATTATATTTGTTTTGATTGTGGTAGCACCTAGGTGGAGATAACCTTTTATAAAGTGATAAGGTGATTCAAAACATATCATGAATAGTGTAGGGTCTATGAAAGGCTTAGGAATTGACCAAATGCATCCTTAAATGTACAAAGTACATGAACACTACAATGAATGTGTAATATAGAGTAGAATTGTAAAATTGGAAACTTCTTACTCTACATTAGACTTAAAGGTTTTTTTAAATCTTTCTTTTTTGTAGATTGTTCATCACATAAGCTTGCACCTCTCTGAATAGCGATATGTGATATTCAGTGATTGTTGGACCAATTTGTACCTCATTGAATGACCACCAAGGGTTTTAAAGAAAAACTACTCTTCTTTTTCTTTGGGGGAAAATGGGTAGAAATAAATGCAAATAAAACATAAAGATCCCAATGTGCCAAAGCTTTTACAATATTGCAAACCTTAACTATTTCTTAAATAACTGATAAGATAGACACAGAATATCAAGAACCCTTTATTGTTGGGAGGAGAATGAGCAACAAAGGCTAGAGAAAGCACAATGTAGTCTTTCAAATCTCCCCATGAGAAGCATCCATTAAGGTCCAATCAGAGATAAGAAAACCCTAAAGATTAATACGAATACTCAGATATTTATAGAATCCTTTCTCCTTTACAACATAATATGAAAAAAGGCATATCTTTTATAGAAAATGAAAGAGTATAATGGACATGATCCAATTTCTAAAAGATAACATAGAATATAGAAGCTAACAACATGTAAAATATTTAATTGGAATATCAAGGTAAGGCCTTAACACAATATTTTAAACATGAACAAAATACTAAAAATAAATTTCACATAGGCCATAAAATGCACAATCCCAAATAGTTCTCCTTAATAGATCAAATTCTTGTGATATACTAACTGAAAATAGAGGTTGGATGCCAATCTGATGATAGTCTGAATTAAATACAACATGCCAAAGAGAATAAGCAATATTCTATAAAAATCCTCCTATTTTTCAGAAAATATAACTCCTTGAAATAATAGCTATATTCTTCAAAAATATTTTTTGAAGAAGCGTTGAACAAAACTCTCTTTTTTACTACTACCAACCCTTATTTATAATCAGAAGAAGAGGACACCACCACAAACAATCAAAAAGAAAAAGAAACTTCTAGGTTCCTGAATATAATAGCTCGTAATCCAATCTTAGACCTTGATTAGATCACAACAATCTTCGCTCATAAAGTTGCAACTGCTTTATTAATCATTCTAGATAATTCGTAAAGATACACTGCAATAAGACAATCTGATTTTAGCATAGCCTATACAAATCTAATCGCTCAGCCATAGAGAATGATGATGCTAACTTCAAGGTTCCACCCTAAAAGTGAGACATTCGCCATGCTCACAAGGAACTCAACCCAAAAAAAAAAATCTATGGTTGACACAACCTACCAGACAAAAACTGCTGACATGTCAAGCGAGCGAGTGATTTTAGATTTTGTGAGAATAGTTTCAAACTAATTTTTGCTAATCATACATGTGTCTCGATTCGGGCTTGAAAGGAAAATAGTATGTATTAATTCGTGTAGCCACCACATGGCGCATTGGGCGCCTTTATGCGAGAACAGTCTTTATCTTTCAAGCGTCAAGCCATCCCGAAGTGGAAAAGAAACAAGGGTTAGAAACTAAAAATGTTCAAAGGTAAAAATTTCTTTACTAGTGTAGTAAAATGCATACCCTTACATGTTCACACTTTTTTGGGCCCGCATTGCTTTATTTATGCTTCTTTATGGCTTAATTGGTCCTATTTTATGTCCACAAGCCTTATGAATGGCATTTTTTTGTTTGATCCTGACATTCTCCAATGCATAAATGTTAATTTAATAACTCCATAAATGTGTCCCTAATTTTTGGTTGAGCACTAAAATGCCACCTAGGGCATTTTAGTCCCGCAAGGCTCTCGGGACCCTAATTTTGGCATCTCTCTATTGGGGCCCCTTTTGGTGCCTGTACACTAGGTTTTTAGGACTTGGGACTAAGATGCCACCTAGGGAATCTTAGTCCTCCTTCAATCATTTTTGAGATTCAATTTCAAATTGTGGTGTGATTCAACCTCCTTTATTTAATGAATTCATATGCCAGCTTGGTGTGATATAATTTTGAGATATTAAGCATAGATAAGTATAAATACAAGGTTCCTTGATTCATTACAACCCAAGTCTTTTGTTAGTTCCTTTATCATAGCATAATTGAGTTCACAAGACCATTCAAGAGGAGATTCATCAAGCATTTGAAGTCATTTTCAAATTCAAGCATCATATCAAAGTGTTTTCTTGCATCATGTGTGTTGTTGTGCTAACATTTGTGATGTAGGGTTTTGATTCAGGAAAGCAATTAAAGTCCCATCTTTCAAGCATTCAAGATCCATATTCATTACATCCATTAAACACAAGTTTGCAAACTTTGTAAGGGTTTGGTGAGTTGAATCATTGCATATTTGTTCATTCACCATTTCCTTCATTATTTCTATTTCATTTCAAGGTTTAATTACCAACAAGGGTTTTGACCAAGGAAAACCCCCATTCACTAACAAACAACAAGTTTTTCCCTTATGTATACTTGTGATTGCATATCTAGGTTGTGGAATTGAAGATCACTTGGAGTGAAAAATTGCAAAATTTTCAAAGTTGCATTACAAAGTTGTCATCTTCACAAAAACTTAACTAAAGACCATATTCGGAAGTTTCAGAACCTAAGATCGGAAGGGAAGCTAGTGTAGACCTTGGAACTCAGGATCTTGTTCAGATTTTTTAAAAATTTAGAATGGGACTAATACGCCATCTTGGGTGTCTGAGTACTCCCAAGCTCATTTTTCAGATATTTGGTTCCAAGATCCTAAGACTTTGCATTTTCCCTAAAAAAAGACAGCAGGACTAATACCCCATCTTGGGCATCTTATTCCTTGACAACATATTTTGGCACCCTGTTTTCATTTCCAGAATCCTCACAACATCTCCTTGTGTTATAATTTCATCATGTGCATCTTTCATTTAGCTTGCGTTTCTAGTTTTAGGTTGTTTTGCATATCACAACGTTTTTTCAAATATTTTCTTTCCCAAGCATTTGCTTCATGGTGAACCCCTTAGAACTTAAAAACCCATTCCTAAGAACCTCCTAATTGAGAATTGGCTCACCTTGTGAGGTTATTAGTCAATCCAATTACGACTCTTAGGGCATTAGTGGATGGTTGAATGAGAGAAGTGTGATATCCCAAAAAGGTATACATTTTCCCATTCATCATTTTGGTGAGCCCAACAATTTTTGTTTTCTGATTTGGAGTCTATCAATTCCTTAGATCTAGATAGGTTTCATTCTTGCATTGCATCGTGCATTAGTGATATTTCATCTAAGGTATCTTGCATCTTGCATTAGTGAAATCGCATTTAGGGTTTCCTATATTTGCATTAGTAAAGTGCATATAGGTTGAATTTTTTGTTGCTTGCATCATTCTATCTCATTGAAAAACTGAAAATTACATTGTTCATCATCCTAATTGCATTTAGAAACATTTTTATTGCATTCAAAATTGAAAAAAATTGAATTCAAATATTGCATTCAATTGCTTGTTTTTAGCTACTTTTTCTTGCACTTATTTGCACATTTTTTTATGTTTGAGCATCAATATAATACATAGTAAATCTGTAAAGACTATTTACATTCTAAATTCCCTATTTTTCTGTAAAAATCCTCTGCTAGGACTAAAACTCCCTTCCTGGCGTCTTACTCCCTCATGATTTTTGCTTCAAAAATCTCTCTTTGTTGTGTGTTGTCTATTTCACCCTTTGAAACTTTAAAATCTCATCAAGTGGACCAAGATTCCCTTTCTAGTGTATTAGCCCCTGTTGACTTTGATTCTCAGGTTTTCAGGATCTAAATTTTTTTTTTTGTGTTTTTGTGGGTTGCTTTTTGTTTTGTATTTCAGTTTCTAGATTTGTTGTTATTCCAATTTCTTTCATTTCAAGTGTAATTGCAAGCAGAGGATATTTTCTTCATTGCACTATCTATGGTTTATCCCTTGTATGACCTATAGTAGATGAAGTTCGAGACTCATGGCATCCCGCAATAGGACACTCATTGTGGATCTTGGGTTATCAAGCTATCTTACTTCTAGTGTTGGCACTAGTTCACTAGGTATGGACCATAACTTTGACACCTATTTTACTATACCTAGCTTACCTACAAGTGTTGTGCCAAGTGTCCCAACAATGATTTCATATTCCTCAAAAAAACATAATGGTTGTGTGATTTCTCTAGCTTTGGTGATCTATCTGAACTAGCATGTAAATGTGAAATAGATTTGAACTTTAATAGCTACTCCAATTACTAAATATTAAAATGTGAATGTATCAATAATATTTTATGAAATTTTGTAATGTAGTAGGTATGATCAATGCCTAATTCTATTGGGTAGATGGAGTCAAGATATGTATGATGTGTGGATTCTCCTTCTTGACTTAACTATAATTGTTTTGAAACTTTTAGGAATTTTATACTTCGTATAAATGTGTAAGACTATCAGTTACCAAGCTCTTCTTATGAATCCAATTGATATCTTTCCAAGTTACCATGATTACATAAAATAATTTAATCCTTCCTTGAAAGATCTACTCAAATAAATCACTCAAGAATAGAAAATATGTTTTGAAAAATTAAGTATATACTTAATATATTCATTTGAATAATAGGAAAAGACCATTATGGAGACAATAGGATGACTTATATGAATTTAAATCAACAAAACAACTGACCACCAAGAATTTGATCACCAAATTAAACTTTCTTGGCCATTATATTACTTCAAAAGATGATAAATTATATAAGAAGCCTTTTATGTTGTAGAAATATCTATTCTAATGATGTTACTATTGATGATGATCCAAAAAATTGGCCTTGGTTTCCATTATATATGGGAAGTGAGAAGCTTTAGGCCATTACATCAAAAGTGGTGTCATTTCATTTGTATTTTGCTAAAACCCTAACAATGTAATTAACAATAAACAAGAAATAATTTAGGAATTCCGTAACAATTCATGACACATCATAGTCCATTAATCTTCATCAGGTACCCCTGATCACTAAAGATATGTTCAAGGTCCATGCTCCATGATAATGTATTTGGTGTTGCATAACTTTGATGACTTATTGTCTTTAATTTTTTCAAACAATAAACAAATTCAAACTAGAATGATGCTCTATATATCATTCATTGGAGTATGTATATACATTAGTAATTATATCTTTCATAACCTACTCCATATAAAGCATCACTTCCAGTTGCAAATGGGTGTATTCTAACACTATCAATTCATCATTTATCAAATTCAAGGCTTGTGGAAGTATTTGCATCATCTCATCTTTCCATTCACTTTGGCATTTAAGATTACATGTATCATCAAAGAAATATGGGAATGGGATAGCCATCTGCTAATCAAAATCATCAAGTTCCTATGTCATTGCAGTTTGAAACTTATTATGTATGTCCATTAGCTCATCAAGGTTTTTAAGTACTTCTTCATCCACATTTTCTTTAGCCATCAACTCCTCTTTCTTTTCCATTATTCAATGCCACAATCTCTTGTGCTCTTGAAAAGCCTCATGTGTATTAGTGTGAACTATCCAAAATTGATCGACATGTCCTACTACCTTCTCAAAATCTTCTTCTGATTAATTTTGAGGCCCTCTCCAACTTGGTGATTTTCATCCTTTTGTCCAATTCATTACATTTATTTTGAGCCTTTTCAATTTTATGCTTGTAGTATATAGTTTCTACCATAGCTTCTAGTACCTTATCCTCACATTCTACCAATGGAGAGTAGGTGCCTAAAGATAAGGTAATTTATCATTGTACTTGACTACTTCTTGTTGTCACCTCTCATTTTCAAAAATGTACTTGCTATATACTAGTTTTTCAATCTATGCCTAGGTAAATTGTGTGACATTAACATTTAGGTCGGTAGTCTACATGGGATCACTATCCCACACTTTGTGTACAAGAATATGGCTGAATACTTGGCTTGGGTCACTAATGATAGTAGTCCTTTTCTCTAGTGGGTACAGGGCCCAAATTAGAAGATTGGAGTTATCAGGGTTGTATCCAAAACCGGTATAGATATTATCACTTGCTTCGGTAGTTAATTGCAAGGATTTTTCTTGTCTTCTCCTCAAAATATCAAACACAATGGTAGAGCTGATATCCCATCTTGGTACGAGCATAATTCTAGCCTCATGTAATATCTCTCACCCTATTTCTAGGGTAATTTTCTCCATATATTGATCCACTTCTCTTTGTAACTCATCTAAGACCTCAACTTCCTTTTCAGGAGGGATCTCTTTGATTCTCTCTTATCATCTTACCCTTCTATTCATAAACAAATTCCATGAACTCTAAAGACTTGAAAAGTTCATCATCTGAAGTAAACTTTTGACTTGCACTATGTCTAGCATCATCAGAGAGTTGATTAGATTCTTCAAACATAACAACACTCCTTTCAGGTGGAGGTTCATACTTCTCAATAATAGGTTCATTTGTTTGTACAAATTCAACTTCATCCTCAACATCTTCCTCACTTACAATATGTGTATTGATAGAAAAATTGATGCCTGAGGTAGGATTTGGTTATATGTGACAACAAGGTGTTACATCCTCAACTTGTGTTACTGTAATCTATCTCTTGTTGAAGGAGCATCTTCTCTCTTCTTGAATGTTGAAGAAGGTACATCTTTAGTCTATTCATTTTCATATTGAAGCATTATGTCCATTCTCTCCATATGGTCTTCAATCTCATGAAAATACCTAGTATATATAGTGGATTGTAACTCCCTTTCCATGATGCTTCTGCCATCATTATTATTATATACATCCCTTCTTCTTGATGCATGGAATTCATCAATGTTCCTGATTAGATCATCATCTACGAAGAGCTCATGTTTATACCCTTTCAGTTTCTATGTCAACTTAACATTATTGACGAAATGCTCAGGGTCAAACCACTTTCTTTGGGTAGATTGTAGTGATCCGATTTATCATCAATAACTTCATAACCTTTCTCCAAAACAACAATAAAGTCACCAAAATAAAGAGTGCTCGACATAAGGAACTTTTTACTATAACTTTTCAAATGCAAGAAATTTGAATAAGCCAATTATTTAACTATTTTTTAGGTATGCCACTCTATCCGGAATTTTCTTTCATAAGAGGAATGGTGCGCCTTTGAAACCATAAACCCTAATCTTGGTACAATCCTCATAAACATATCAGTTGCCCCATTTTTTGTTTACTTTTCCTCTATGATCTTTCTCTCTGGGTCTTAAAAAAAATTATATTTTTGATGATAGGTTATAATCATATGAGTGACCTAGAAACTTGTTGAGTGGCTTCACAACATATTCTTCAAAATAAAGTTAATGTGATCTAGTGCATCTGCTATCCCATATCAAAGTCCACATCTATACTGGCGTAACATTTTCATCATTATTTGTGTCTGTTATTTGTAAGTGATCACTCCATAATGCAATAGATTGTCCTTCATATAAGATAAGATGCATAAGAAATGAATACTATTTGCAATAGATGTCATTATTCTTAATGGAAGTCAACGCATCATTGAGGGTTTTTTTCCAAATATTCTGCATAATCAAAAGGTCGAGCATCCCAGTTTTGTATGTTTGATACTACGACCATTGGGGATATTTTCCATCGCCACAAATTTCTTTCTTTGAGATATCACTTTTCTTGTCATCTCAAGTGAGTTTAATTCTTTTGTTGCATCAAAATGACTAATTTCATACCCCTATCAATATTCATTTCTTTCCCTGGTAAATGCTAGTTCCTTTTAATATTTCAGGACTTTAGAGGGACCCCTTACAACTTGATACCGATATTATCATGTTTTCTCGAAACCCTCTTTGTAAGTGGTTTCTTTGATATTCTTTTATGTTCACAAATTTATGGATGCAATAAATGTCATCACATTGTCAAGAGGACTAGTATCGTTATTCCTTTGAGATGTATCCTTCCTTCCGATGGAATTTTTGGTTCAGTTGTTGATTCCTTGCTTGAAGAGCTTGATCCTTGATTTTCATTGATATAGATCCCTCTTATCTATAGCTCTCTTAGTTGATATGTTGCTTTTGGTTTTTAGGGAGATTAGGAACCTATTTGCTCTGATGTTTCAGAACCCTTTCATATCCCCTCTGAATTTCTTGTGTTCTCTTTCATAATGAAGGTTATCACTTTATCAAAGAGACAACTTTCCTTGTCCTATCGATATACATAGTTCTACTTGATAAATTCTTCCCTTTTGGCTCATAAGTCACCCATTCCAAAATGCCAAAGTCTCTCCAATTTTCAGGTCCACATGTTGTTCCTTCGATATTTTGTTTAAATCATCTTGACATATTGTTGAATCATATCTGAGAGTGACTGTTGAAGTGTAATAAAAAATTGAAAGTTTTTACTCTTTGATAATCAATGTATTGGGTTGTCGAAGAGACCCAAAATATTACCCCCGATGTATCGTGGTGACTTTGATAAAATTTTAATCAGATTTTTGGGGGGACACAAAAATAGTTTTCCCATACATGATATACTCTCTTCGAAATTGTTTGCATTTTTTTGTTAGATCGCTTCTTTGAAGAGACCTTGAAATGAGCCCCACCAATGTGATGTAGTCTTGGCTTATAACTTATCTCTTGCATGGGTAAGATGACGAATGCAATTTTATTAAGCTGATGGCTAGAGGGTGGGTAAGCAGAATATTTTGAATGATAAATTTTAAAATATGGTAGGCTGGGTGATGGGGCATGTTAGTAAAAATGAAATTTTGTGGAAAATAAGATAATTTTTTTTAATCCTAATAGGGTGGATGTAGAAAGATGGACTCCATCCACCCATAAAGACTTAGCCAATTTTTTATGTTAATTATATTTGCAAGGAATCCATTGAAAATTGGAAATATAGAAAAGAGATCGGCATCTAAAACCAAGATGGTTCACATGGAAATGCCCACAAAACTAGATAGGCACAATTTTCCCACAAAGTAGAAAATTCCAAGTAAACCGGCTCAAAATAGATTTATCTAGTTCAACACTAAAGTTTTGCAAGATGTTAGCCAACCAAAAAATTGCAACCAAATAGTAGCAATTCAATGACCCACAAAGCTTAAAGGACATAGAAAAATTTAACTGAACAGATAAAAGTGAGCCAGAGGGGAGATTCATATGATTGATGAATTATTGCAAAACCAAAACTTGTCTATTTTTTGATTATTTATTCCTTTGCAAGGAATTCCAACATAACTAAATATTTGTAGGAAAACCCATTTAAACTATACACTTGGGTCATATGAAAGGAGAAAACCTGCAAAAACATATCTTTCATCCCTTAGCAATTTTGTAAGACTTCAAAAAGAAAATGGGTTTCGGTGATCTCACAATAGTGGGTTACACTTTTTGGCCAAACTTGACATTGAAATTAACATTTTGAGCTAAATGTTCACTTTCCGACACCTATAACTTCTAAACCATGAGGAATTTCAAGATGATTCAAACTAGTGATTTTTGACATTTTTTCTATAGATTCTAAATATGTACTTTTAAAAAAAATTGGAATAAAATTGCATTTTACTTTCTATCTCTTTCGATAACTAGTTTTTAATAGTAAATACCATTTTTAAAGAGTGATGTGTACTATAAAGCACATAACTTTTTTCTATGAAGGATAAAATTCTATTTTTTTCAAATTTAGATTTGTAACTATGATATCTAGAGAATGCATTTGGTTTCATAGTGTTTTATTAGATATTTTTTCTTAATTAATTTTTGAAATAAAACCAATTACAATTTAGACATGTAGGTATACTATAAAACACATAATTTTTTTGTATGTATCAAAATCCAATTTTTTTTGTTGGATCAAGGACATCAATAAAAAGAGCATAGATATTTTTCCTTGTTTTTTGGTAATTTACTATGTTTCCACATGTGTAGAACAAAGAGCTTGATTTTTGGTGAAAAACCTATGTTTGATTAAACTACAAAAAATGTATAATAAAACCAAATATATTAAAACTGTATTTAATGGAGAGCTCTTTTCGAGGACTATAATTCTCTAGCTAGGTTTTTCAAGTTGATTCCATTTTGATCCTCAACCTAAGTCTTGAAACCCAAAAATCTACATAAAATTGCAGATGGAGGAGGGCAAGGGAAAAAATGGGGGGTCATTAGAGGGGGGTTACCTATATGGTGCAAGTTGGTATTTATTGGAAGGGGGGTTCATTAGAGGGGGGGTCATTCGAAGGGGGGGTAATTTGAAGGGGGTGGATTTCAAGCATGTTCGAATGAAGCCCCTTTGTTTGAAGCTTTTTTTAAGTTTTTTGATGCATGTTTCTACTTTTTCTCAGTGCAAAAACTTGTAACCCACTATTGTGGGTTCACTTTCCTAGATTTATATGTTCTCCCTAACTATGATAAAAAAACCTTAACAAAAGACTAATTGTGATTGAATTTATTACATTTTTAATTAATAAATAGGTAGAAAGGGGTAAAGTAGGAAGGGACTCAAGAAAAAATTAGCACAATAGACCTTAGTCCCAATAGGGACTATAGCCTGAGAGTTCTTTGTTGATTGTCACTCACTTTGTGTGGACAATTCATGTTCTCCAAATAGAAGACAACATTCTTATACCATGAATTATCTTTCAACTAAAAAGAGATAGAAATATTAATAGAATCTATTTCATTTACATTTTGTTGCTTCCAAATTAGCATCTCCCATCAACTTGTTTGGGCTTCTAACCAAATTTTTAACGTATACCTATGTGTCATACTCTTAGATATTATTGATCCACATAGTGTTAATACCACTTTGTATAGATAGGTTGTTGTTATTATCTTATATTTGACACATATGCATCTTGATATCACCTTTACTATTGGGCTTATCTCATATTTTCCCCATGATCCTCAAGAGAGTCATTGGAAGGCATGTAAGTGCATTTTGAGGTATAGTATGCCCACTACACATTTTAACATTCAATACACACAAAGAGATTAAAAATAGTAGATTTCGTCTACTTAGATTAAGTAGGTCATGAAGTCTAGTTCCATTCTTATTTTTTCCTTCATTCTAGTCTAGTCACATGGTCTTGCAAGAAGAAAATTGCTATTTCATTATCATCCTTTAAGTTTGAGTATTGAGTTGTAGTTCTTTCTAGCCAAGAGGTTATATGGCTTTGATAGCTTATGATAGAGGCTTGTCTACCATTTGATCATCCTACTCTTATTTAGTGTGATAACCAAAGTGTCGTCCACATTGAATGCAATGTAGAAGCATTAAAGGATGAAGCACATCAAATTACACTTGCATTTTAGTTGACAACTTATCCATGGAAGTTATCTCTCATTAGAATATTTGTCTATTGAAGAGTAGGTTGTAGACATCTTCACCCAAACTTTGATGTTACCTCATTATCTTCATTTTTAATTGATACTAGGAGTGAAAGAATTTGTTATTGGGGGATCTTCTTAAGTGTTGAGGATCTTCTTGAGTGCTCCTTTAAATTTTTCATGTTTGCATCTCTTTTTGGGAGAGGAGTTTTTTCTTGTGAGCTTTTCTCATTTTTTTTGGTTGTGAGAGATTTTTTTGTGTACATAGGTACCTCGTTAGGCCTTGATGTTAGGACCCATTTTTTTAATTTTTATGCATTATTTAGTGCATTCCTAAGTTAGACTTAGGGGGTGTTAGTATGAACATGGTAGTTTATCTACCTAGTTACACATTCTGACTTATTCACACCTTAGTCTTAAGCTTACTATTTTTTGTTTCTTGTCTCATTTCATATTTTTTAGACACATGGCATAATATTGTATACTTTAGGGCTTTTATCCTTTCCCATATAGCAAGCCTAATTATTTTTATTATATTTTTTATAATTTTACTTTTCTACAACAACAAACATTTTTATTATAGCTCTAAATTTTGGAAGGTTTCTTTAATTTTTATTGATAAATTTTTGTACCTATAGGTTCTCCATTACTCCAGCATTACAAGAATGTTTGGGAAAGAAATATGAATGCATAATAGATTCAGACAATCTATTTTTTGTAAATATTTTTTTTTGGTCAATTATTTTCCTTGGTTTTCCAATTGAGACCCATAAAAAATATGTCTATATTTTTATGTCATTGCATTAGCATTGTGTAATATTAAATTGTATACAAAATTTCCTGGGATCCTACTTAGGGGAATTCATTTTATCACAATACATCTATAACATTAACGCAATGTACACAATGTAGTTAATAATTGGATCTATTACCAAAATAATTGCATCTATTTTAGAAAATACCAACTTCATACAAACATCATGTTGGTTCTCTAATAGTGCTACATTAAATGCTTTTATGTCTCTTGAGAGATATTTTGAATATACAAATGTGTATCATTATGAATTTTTTCACATAAATGTGCAATAAATAATTTATATTATCTAAAGTTTGCACTGTTGGAACATGTATCTAGTTCTACAATATATTTACTTAGTGTAGTGAACAAATTACAATCATGCACTAATTTTATTATAATATTTCACTATATCAAAAATTGTTTAAAATTAAACCTTGAACTCACTTTTTTCAATATCATGGTGGATTGATCCTTTTACACAAACTTTGTACAATCAACACTTCACATATCTTCTCTTGAGTTCTTTGTGCAACATGTAGGTAAACAATATGGCATCTACAACTAGATACTGCACACATATGGCATATTATTGCTTGAAAAAAATACCCTAATTTATTTAATATAATAAAAGATCTCATTTTATAATTATAACAATACTTTTATCTTGACCTCTTGTACATTGCGTTATTGCTCTTTTGATTAAAATTGCTGATTTTTTCATTGCCCTTGTGATAAATCATCCAATGGCATTGTAGGTTCTTACACCAATTTCCATATTGTTGCTCATAGGTTTTGTCCTTAATCGCAAATGGTTGATCATGTTTAACCCTAGACAAGAGAGTACTATGTTTTCCTGTGGTCAATTGCTCTAATCAAATTCTCTCCATGCCTAAAAATCTTGTGTAGACTAGAGCTCTCTATATTTTGTTTTTAGTCTTGGGGATTTATAATCAATAACCATAGGTGGTTTGATTGTTTTATTTGATAGGTCGCTTCCCTATATTTTATCACGTCATTGAGTTTTTCATTTAACACCCCCACATTAAATATTAGCATGATCAAAAGATATTTAAGTTTCTAAATAGTGAAAGCCAAAAGACCTTATGCGTGGAAACCGTTGCACCTTCTAATTTTCTAAAGAGAGAAGAAGACATGTCAATGCATCAATGAAAAAAAATACTCGCATTACTGTATCAACTATTGGGTGGCCTAAACTAGAAGAATCATTCGATCTTAAAAAAGGATGCACCTAAACCATTTGATGAAGTTATTATTGGACAAGGGTTTGCCTTTGTGGGAAATGAAACGATCTTACTGTAAGTACATTATCATGGCCATGAGGTGCCTACACATGCCTTTTATATCAAGAGCTATAATGGAGACAATTAGATGGCAATGATCATTGAGCTAGTTTGATCAACGATGCATATGTACCCTAGAGACAAAGGTCTCTGGTTAAAAATCCTATGAGGAGGCTTTCAAACTATTGATTAAATTGATCTCACACCTCTAAGTCTCCTTTACTGCTTCCTTCTTTGCAAACTTCCTTGACACCTCTTGAATTGCAACGATTCTTGATCTAGTGTGATTGACGGTGAACATTCATCCAAGAGACTCAATAGAAGGTTGATATCTTTCATGCCATTTAGTCATTAAGATTGATAGTCTGCAAGGAAATTTAAATGCTTTAGTGGGAGAAAACTTGTAACAGCCATTGATTAAGAGAGATTACGTCCAAAGATCCCATGCCAATGAGACACGTAGGAAATTGGTTCCCAAAAGAAGAACCCATTGAAGAAGGAAATTGTGTTTGGCCAACTATGTAGTTTGTGAACTATTCAGTTTGCTGAAATCTTAAATCGCCGATGCAATTTCAAAGTTTTTGAAACCGTTGACTTGCTGAAAAGGATTTATGGAGATAAGTTTGAGAGTTTTCCAATGAACACATAAATGTAACTTCACAAGTTGCATAAATTGCCGAAAAGACAAAATCGTCTAGGAATAACCTTTGGTCGGAAAGTTTTATGCTACCCATTGCTTTGGTCGGAAAGCTTTATGAATTCTTTATAGTCCATTGCTTTAGCAATAGATATTGTTTGTAAGTTTTTACTGACAAATACTCAAAGGGCTATATGACTGATATTGTAAAGTGCACGTGCTTATGAAATTAAGATGATTAATCCTTGGTAAGTGAAAATTTATAATACCTTTTTGTTGACGTAACTACCAAACTCTTAACAATGTTCAAAAACAATCTAGAGATGGTCAATATGTTCTTTGGGAGTAGATTAGAGAACACAAAAATACAATCTCGTTAAACAAAAATTAAGTTCTTTTGACATTAGAATGGCGCACCACTAAAGAATTCTTGTTGATGTAAGAACAAGAATCAAAGCACATTGTATAGTTCCCTTTCTAATTTAAGAATATGTATATAATTGAAATTGAAATCACTTAGGTTTTCATTGCTTAGAATAATTTAACAATGGTTCTAATATTTTTCAAACTAAGTCACGAAAGTTGTACTTGACTACACCTTGATAGTTTTCTTGAGGAAAACTTGAAAGACTTTGATTATGGACAGTAAGCCTTTAATTAAAAAAGATTGATATGAAGTTTGGGGTCCAATAGACAATCATTAACAATGTCCGTGAAAGACAAAAAATAAAATGGATATAGATTGATACTAACGTTAGTACAAAGATGGCAAAACAATATGCCGGCCACCTATAAGATATTCAGAACAAATGAAAATAAAACGCTGAAAACAACATATGATGACGAAATTAATATATAAAAGATTAGCTTCTCCCGAAACGCACGTAAGAGATAAATATGCAGTATTTTTTAGGTGATTATAGTTTTAAAACTAGCAAGTTGGGAGAGATTTCAGTTTAAAGCAGTGATATTTACCAAATCCCAAGGACATTTACTTCTAAGCAACGTTTAAACAGAGAAAATTGGCCCCTCTCTAGACGTTGGCATGGCGTAGATATTCTGCATGCGATATAGTTCATCTCTATAAATTCCCTCATATACAGTGGAAAAGGCATTCTCGCTCACAGTTTCTGAGGTTCATTGCAGTATATGCTCAAAACTGTCCCCATGGAATTTAAGAAGGTCCAGAGGGATGCAAGCCTGTTTTCATCAGGTCCGTGGCGTTTGGCTTCTGTGGATGAAGTTAAAAGCAATTTAGAAGAGATTAAAAGCCAAGGAATCCTTGATACGTGGAGTATTCTCCGCCTTTTGGATGGATGGATGGATGGGTCCGGCTATGGGTATCAACTTTGTTCTATATTACACTACCAACTATTGAACCTAAGGAAGTACCTATTTTATATCATATTGTAATTGGTCCTAATATTTTTACTACTTTACATGGTATAAATTGGTTAGATAATTGGGAGCTATACCTTTGGTTGTGATTTAATGTGTCTGATTCATTCATGAAGTTAGAATTATCAAGCTCAATAGAGATTCATAGAAACGTGTTGCATGCTTAATCCATTTTAATTTGGTTAGTTATATGACTAATCCCAAGGAATATAAATATTAAAATGAATGAAAACTTCACCATGCATATAAAATTATTATTTTTTGAATAAAAATAGAAAAATAATTAGAAAAAAATTGAGCTACGGAAGAAAATACTCCAAAAGAAAATATGATAGCAGAGAAGGGATAAGACCAAAACAAAAGAAATACATACATACAAGAATATACTTCAGCAAATAAAGAAGATATGCAATGCATATACATGTGACCAAAACATGTATACATAGCTCTAGACATGATAACACAATTTAAGACTCTAGAGGATTGTGCTACTAAATTATACATTTTATTGCCTCATTTTATTTATCCACACACATGATAATTTAATGTTCAAAGGTGTCTTGAAATAATTTATATTCTATAAGAGCCTAGCCTATCTGCGTGTGTTCATGCACATTTATGTCAAAATATTTAATTCCTTAAATACTTCAAATTAATTCCCCCTCACATGATATTAAACTAGAAATATGTTAGTTAAAGGTTTACAAAGGATAATTATGCATAGTGTGTATCACAATATCATTTTGAATGTTGTTCTTCTAGGTCCCTTTTACCTCTAGATGTATTGGTGTTACTACCATATTTTGTCATATTTTTCTATCTACATTTAATATTATTAATTTTAGTATAATGTCATTCCTACCAATATTATTTATAATATATTAATTGTTAATAAATATCATAATCAATATGTATTACACATTATCAAAATACTCAAGGTTGTTATAATAATATGTATATAATTTGTTTGATGCATTATTAAGGTATTGTTATTATTATTTCTTATACTTTAGGTGTATTAATACAAATAATAGATGAAGTAGACAAAAAGTGGGCTTAAAACCTCACAGACAAGATGGTGATGAATTTAAGGATACTAATACAAAAAGTTGACATTTGATATTGTTATTCATCTTTTACGTACACAAGTTTGTGGCATCTCATTTAGAAATATAATATCAAAAGGATTATATGAATACATACTTGAGATATTTAACTAAAACATGTGTAGACTTCTTATCTAAGGAGAAATAGTTTCCTAAGATATCTCCAAGGACTCTAAAGGAAAGTTTTGTTGAATTTTTCTTTTTATTTCCTCATGGATCTATTCACACATTTGATTATTTGACTAAGGTGAGCCTAACAATTACTATTTCTAACCTATTTAAGTGTGTCCAAGGAACAAATGAACATATTAACACTTATTTCAAAAAAAAATGTTTATTATGTTCTAAAATAATTACTCCCTTACATGATCTTAATTTGTAAACTTATTTTTTTAAGGGTTTACTAAACAAAAATGTGCATAGTGTGTATATTAATACCATTGCATATTTTTTTTAAAAGAAGAAAAATTATGATTTTGCTAAGATGTCTAGCTAAACAATTTTCTTTATTTTTCATTAGGATTGTATTTAGTTTGTTACTATTTTTAAAAATAGTTCCACAATTTTAGCAATGATTTAAAAATAGAGATAAATGTTTTTAATTAATAAAAATATAGAACAAAACAATAAAACAATATATATAAAATAGAAAGTAAATTTATGGAAGTAGATAATATAACATAAAATTGAATTAAGAAAGGAACTTGGCGTTGAAGTTTGAAGCTTTCTATATAGGAGATTACTATGATCCATGGAGGGCCATGGTGTGTTCCATCATCTGTATAACTCAAAATATAATAAAAACTTTTGAAAGATGTCCCAATGTCATATGTTGCTTCACTTAATCTATTCAATTCTAGAGATAAGAATACATCATTAACATACTAGATCATAAAAGAGATAAATAAATGCAACAAACAAGAATATATGTATATGAAACAGAAAAAAATGGATTGCTTTATGGTTTAGAACATAGAACAACACATTTCACAACCATTTCATTGAAGGAAAACCCTAGAGATCTCAATCTAAAGTATACAAAGGAGAAATAGATCTTGCAATAGAGTTGTCCCAGGTTTCGATTATAAACTAAAGAGGGGTTCACCACCAAGCTAGGGCTTGGAAAGACTAATGAAATGAAAGATCTAATGCTAAAACCTAATGTGATGCAATACCTCACTAAATGACCTAGAAAAGCATTTAAAATAGAACAAAAAGTTAAGAGATGAAAGGTATGAACCTAGAAACCTAAAGAGGACTAGAATGAGCTCTGAAACACTAAAAATACTACAATTAGGGCACACTGGGACTCATACACCACTTTGGGCATATCAGTCCCAAACTAGGGTTTCTCATTTAGAACAATTTTTTGATAGTGTAGAATCAAGATCTATAAAAATCTAGAAATTTTCCTGTAATGGGACTCATATGCCACTTCTAGCATATCAGTCACATTCTAATTTTTTGGAAATTCAAAGTTCAGATATTTTCTCCAATCTTTTCTCTTCCCTTCCAAACTGATTTCCATATCTGAACCTGTAAAATACCTGCAAAATAGAATATATAGTTGATTTGCTTATGGGGGGTTTGCCTTAGTCAAACCCCTAGTTCAGTAATTAAACATTGATAGAAACAATGAAACTTGAATGTAAATGTGAACATAAACCCTAACCTTAAGTGTGTCTAAGATTAGAAAATCTAAAATGCAATGCAACCCTATTCTAAAGTGCTAGAATGAGATGCATGAAATGAAACATAAAGATGAATGACTCATTGTGAGATATCTCTAATCACTCAAATGAGCCCTAATAATGCATGTACCTTCCTTAGGCTAAATATAGAATGATAATGGAGGATGGAATCACTTAGGAAGTAAGTCATTAGGCATGCCTTGATGGATAGTTGCATCTCCCAAACCTAGAATCCGTCATGTATCCTTGAATTCTCTTGTGAAGAATGATTGAATGCTCTTGAATGCTTAGATCTTCAAATTACTCTTCTAGATTGTTGCTTATATGAAATTTGACTTTAGAAGCTTGTTTATATATGAAATACACCTAATTTACCATTATTTAGATCTCAAAAACTGACATCAACCAAAAATTTGAATTAAAAACTTGAATTTCTCACTCAAACCTTAAAAAGGCCCCCAAATGGGACTCATACGCCACTTGTGGCATATGGGTCCCACCTAGGAGGACTCATGCGGCTACGGTGCCATATGAGTCCCTCCCTATATTTTTGGGGTGGGTTGTTACATTTTTTTATTCTTTTGTAGATTTTCTTGGATTTTTAGTTGAAATAAGCTTCAAGATCCGTATTAAAGGGTCTTAGGGACCTATTAAGGGTACCAAAATAGCTCCAAATTAAGAAATGGATTGTACTATCTCCAATAAGGGAGAATAATTTCCATTTCCATAGTATGTTACATTTATTAAATAAATGAAATGAATAGAAAACAAGAAAATAATTATAAACCTCTAAGTGTTGTCAAAATACCTATAAAAATAAATAAAATAAAAATACATTAGGGATAGTTAGAAACTTAGCATCAACTCAAGCTCCTATATTATTCTTTTGACCTCCATAGATATAAAAAAATAGAGAAATTCTAAAATAATGTGTGTTGATACTCTAAGTGTATCTAGAAAATAAGAGTATTGACAATATAGATATTATAACTAAAATGAGAAATTAAAGGGATGTGAATATTCAAAGGTGCTTCGTGGAACAATACAAGAAATTTTTAATAATAATGAGGAGATAAGGAAGAGAAGTACAAAGAAATAAAGAGTAATATAGACTAGGCAACCTTAAGGAATTCAATGAACAAGATTTCCTTGAGAAGAATGTTATACGAGAAACTGGTACTAAAGAAACATTGTACAAAGCTATAGAGGCCTTGAGAGAGTTGTGTGAATACAAGATAACTTCAATGTGTAAAAGGGATAAATGATAGTTAAATTAAAATAAAAATAAAAAATAAGGCATAAAGTAGAGATTGGTGAGCCATTCAGTATTTACGGATAATTAGATAGGTGACAATTGGCCAAACAATTAGAAATGATCAATGAATGATGAAATATTATGCAATGTTATCTCATTGCATGTATGTTATTCTTGGCATCTAGGAAAGATAAACCGAAACAAAAAAGTACTTGGAACATGAAATTTATAAAAATAGACCATCAAAGGAAAATTCTTTGCACCATGGGAGAAAAAGTGCTAATGCAAGGCCTAAAATAAGTCTAGAAACCGAAAAAGGGAATGGATAGAAAATTAAGCAAAAAATATAGAATTAAACTATATAATGGTATATAATTTTTAATGTTACATTTTTCCCCCACATTAATGGGCTAACGACACTATGAGAATATGCATGCCAAAGTACATAAATGGAAATATCAAAAGAAAATAACATCATGAAACCCAAAAGAATATTGTAGATGATTCATAAAAGCCTTCAAGTAGAGAAAGATGAACCATTTACCTGAGTTGATAACCTACAAAATAAATATGCTAGATAAAAAAATCCTACAAAAGTTAGCATTGTTAGAAATCATGAATGTGTCATTCCCAAAAAAAAATTGCGGATATGAATTGAACTAGTTTTTTTCTTATTCTCAATGCTCGTATGCCTATCTTAACAATTATAGGTCCTATTCTAACTATGGTAGCTTCCATAATCTTTTTCCTTTATTAGGTTGTCCCATTAATGGGGAAAGAAAGCACATTGTTTAAGTAAATCATGCATTATCCCTAATGATATTTGGAATAATTATAGGTTTATGATATGCCAAGAATGTTGGGTTATAATAAGTGATATTATTTTGCAGTCTTAAATTTCACCACACAATGTAGTTTCCCTAGTGAAGCTTCTTGGCACAATATTTAACTTTTTTGGTGGACATATCACTAGATAATACTTAATCAATATAGAGGGCCGAAAGATATAGAATTACATGGCATTTTTTAGAATATGAATTAGTACTTGTGAATTGTTATGTCAACTTGTCCCTTTCATGAAATTAAAAAAAAATCAATGTTTGTTTTCTTATGCCTAAGATGGCCATCCCCATTTTCTTTTCTAAGCCATAAGTTGAAATTTCTTTGCAGATTTTTTCCATTTACCATAGTTGCAAGGTTTGGTTATAAAGTTTAAAAGTTTTGCTTAGTGTCTACACTTGCTAGCTAGGGTCTTGATATGAAAAACTCATGGCCAAAGACCTAGGCTGATTAAAATTACCATAGAATTTTAGTCATTGACAAGTTTTCAAGGACATAACCACATAATAAAAACTATTGGAGGTATATTAATCCAATGGTATGTGTGGTTTTCTCTTATCTCTTTTTACCCACATAAGATTCTATTAATTTGTTTTCACATTATTACTAAATTATTGCATCATCCCTATGTCTACATTGGTAATAAATATTTTTCAAGGTTTACTCTATTCACATCCCTTCATTGAAGTACTTGTATCAACACTTGATATATCTACTAATGTTGGAGTAGAACAATTTTTCTAACTTATGTGATTATCTTGAAAATGTTTCTTGAATTCATCAAATTTCTTTAGAAAAAAATCATTTTCATCATGATTTTTCTTCCCATGGTATCCATATTTGACTTTCCACAATGACTAACATCTAATAAATCTAGTCATTTTTGTTAATTACAATAAGCTAAACATGCAACAAGAAAATATTGTTATTGTAGAATAAACATTACAAGTTGATTTTTTTTTTTTGCAAATAAAAAATCACTACAAGTATTTGTAGATCTATAAAAACTAGAAATATTTATCCAACACCTATCCATTTAGATCAAAATGCACCTATAAACTACTCTCAACGACTATTCCCAACTCCTATTTTCCCTTGCTAACTCATCACAACCCAAGTTGACCCTAAAAATCTCATTTACTACCTACCTTTATCAAATTTATTCTAGAATACCTCTTTTAAGGAGGTCATAGGGCTTGATTTTTGTCCTACAAACCATATTTCATCCTACAACCTACAAATTTGGATGAAAAAATATGAGGGGCATCATGCCTTACTAATTGTGTGGTTGTCCCCTACTTCCCCCATGCCATTCCTTTATTTTAGTGACTATCTCGCAATCATATAAGGGGGAAGCCATTTCTTTAATGCCCCTTTCTCACTCAAGTTCTGGGAAAAAATTCCATGCCCCTTCTCATACTTCCTATTTATTTTTTATTTTATAATTTTCTAATTTCGTTTATGTTTCATTTCTACTGCTATAATCATCATTTTGTATATGTCCACACATTTAATTATTATCATCATTTTATGTCCATGCCTTTAATTATGTTTTATTTTATTTCTCTTACATAAACATTTGGGTGAGAAAAAGGTGTTGATCCTTAGAGCATTACTATTGACACTCAATGAATGTATTTGTGAGTCCACTAACCTACTATTGTTAATTTCTTATAAAATGTCTAGGAGGAGGTAAGAGGTAAAATTGATGGTAATTGTTGAGTGTAGTGATTGGATAATGGTCAAGGTCATAGCTCACGCCTAGCTGGGTATTGATAGTCAAATGATCCATCTAGTTATGATTTGAAATCAAGAATATAGAATCAAAGTTAAATGGGATCAAGATCATTCTAAAGATAAATTTACTATGTATGCATTGTTTCACCATTGTACGTACAAAACCATTCTACTCTCTCACACATGTCACCATAAGAATGTTAGTATCTAGTTACTTCAACAAATAGCATAAATGTATACACATAACAATGTCACAAACTAAAATAAAAACCAATTAGCTCATAAACTTTAAATTATTTTTCATACATGAAAAATAATGATTAAAATTATTAATTCTATATCATTAATAATTCAATACACATAAGCATTTGATTGATTATATTTGTTTTGATTGTGGTAACACCTAGGTGGAGATAACCTTTTATAAAGTGATAAGGTCATTCAAAACATATCATGAATAGTGTAAGGTGTATGAAAAGCTTAGGAATTGACCAAATGCATCCTAAAATATACAAAGTACATGAACACTACAATGAATGTGTAATATAGAGTAGAATTGTAAAATAGGAAACTTCTTACTCTACATTAGGCTTAAAGGTTTTCTTAAATCTTTCCTTTTTATAGATTGTTCATCACATAAGCTTGCACCTCTTTGAATAGCCTTATGGGAAATTCAGTGATTGCTGAACCAATTTGCACCTCACTGAATGACCACCAGGATTTTTAAAGAAAAACTGCTCTTCTTTGTGTTTGGGGGAAAATGGGTAGAAATAAATGCAAATAAAACATAAAGATCACAATGTACCAAAGATTTTACAATATGGTAAACCTTAACTATTTCTTATAACTGATAAGATAGACACATAATATCATGAACCCTTTATTGTTGGGAAGAGAATGAGCAACAAAGGCTAGAGAAAGCACATGTAGTATTTCAAATCTCCCCATGAGAAGCATCCATTAAGGTCCAATCAGAGATTAGAAAACCCTAAAGATTAATAGGAATACTCAGATGTTTATAGATTCCTTTCTCCTTTACAACATAATATGAAAAAAGGCATATCTTTTATAGAAAATGAAAGAGTATAATGGACATGATCTAATTTCTAAAAGATAGCATAGAATATAGAAGATAACAACATGTAAAATATTTAATTGGAATATCAAGGTAAGGCCTTAACACAACATTTTAAACATGAACAAAATACTAAAAATAAATTTCACATAGGCCATAAAATGCACAATCCCAAAGATTTCTCCTTAATAGATCAAATTCTTGTGATATACTAACTGAAAATAGAGGTTGGATGCCAATCCAATGATAGTCTGAATTAAATACAACATGCCAAAGAGAATAAGCAATATTCTATAAAAACCCTCCTATTTTTTAGAAAATATAACTCCCTAAAATAATATCTATATTCTTCAAATATATTTTTTGAAGAATCTTTGAACAAAACTCTCTTTTTTACTACTACCAACCCTTATTTATAATCAGAAGAAGACACCACCACAAACAATCAAAAACAAGAAGAAATTTTTGGGTAGCTGAATCTAATAGCTCGTAATCCAATCTTAGACCTTGATTAGATCGCAACAATCTTCACTCATAAAGTTTCAACTGCTTTATTAATCATTCTAGATAATTCGTGAAGATATACTACAATAAGACAATTGGATTTTAGCATGGCCTATACAAATCTAATCGCTCATCCATAGAGAATGATGATGTTGGCTTGAAGGATCCACCCTAAAAGTGAGATATTCTCCATGCTCACGAGGAACTCAACCCAAAAATAAATAAATCTTCGGTTGACACAACCTACCCAACAAAAACTCCTGACATGTCAAGCGAGTGAGCGATTTTAGATTTTGTGAGAATAGCTTCAAAGGAATTTCTACTAATCAAACACGTGTCTCAATTAGGACTTGAAAGGAAAATAGTATGTATTAATTCGCATAGCCAACATGTGGTGCATTGGGTGCCTTTATGCGAGAATGGTCTTTATCTTTCTGGCGTGAAGCCATCTCGAAGTGGAAAAGAAATAAGGGTTAGAAACTAAAAATGTTCAAAGGTAAAAATTGCTTTACTAGTGTAGTAAAATGCATACCCTTGCATTTTCACACGTGTTTGTGCCCGCCTTGCTTTATTTATGCTTCTCTATGGCTTAATTGGTCCTATTTTGTGTCCACAAGCCTTATGAATGGCATATTTTTTGTTTGATCCTGACATTCTCCAATGCATAAATGTTAATTTAATGACTCCTTCAGTGTGTCCCTAATTTTTGGGTGAGCACTAAAATGCCACCTGGGGCATCTTAGTCCCCCAAGGCTCTCGAGACCCTAATTTTGGCATCTCTCTATTGGGCCCTTTTTTTGTGCCTATACACCAAGTTTTTAGGACTTGGGATGAAGATGCCACCTAGCGAATCTTAGTCCTCCTTGAGTCATTTTTGAAATTCAATTTCAAATTGTGTGGGATTCAACCTCCTTTATTTAATGAATTCATATGTCAGCTTGATGTGATATAATTTTGAGATATTAAGCATAGATAAGTATAAATACAAGGTTCCTTGATTCATTTCAACCCAAGTCTTTTGTGAGATCCTTTATCATAGCATAATTGAGTTCACAAGAGCATTCAAGAGCAGATTCATCAAGCATTTGAAGTCATTTTCAAATTCAAGCATCATATCAAAGTGTTTTCTTGCATCATGTGTGTTGTACTAGCATTTGTGATGTAGGGTTTTGATTCAAGCAAATCATTTCAAGTCCCATTTTTCAAGCATTCAAGATCCATATCCATTGCATCCATTACACACAAGTTTGCAAACTTTGTAAGGGTTTGGTGAGTTGAAGCATTACATAGTTGTTCATTCACCATTCCCTTCATTATTTCTATTTCATTTCAAGGTTTAATTACCAACAAGGGTTTTGACCAAGGAAAAATCCCATTCACTAACAAAAAACAAGTTTTTCCCTTCTGCATACTTGTGAAATCTTGTAGATCTAGGTTGTGGAATTGAAGATCACTTGGAGTGCAAAATTACAAAAGTTTCAAAGTTGCATTACAAAGTTGTCTTCTTCACAGAAACTTACCTAGAGACTGTATTCGGAAGTTTCAGAACCTGAAATCGGAAGGGAAGCTAGTGCAGACCTTGGAACTTAAGATCCTTTTTAGATTTTTCAGAAATTTAGAATGGGACTAATACGCCATCTTGGGTGTCTTAGTCCTCCTAGGCTCATTTTTCAGGGATTTTCAGTGATTTGGTTCCAAGATCTGATGACTTTGCATTTGCCCCAAAAAATAATAGCGGGACTAATACACCATCTTGGGCGTCTTATTCCTTGACAAAATATTTTGGCATCCTCTTTTCATTTCCAAAATCCTCACAACATCTCTATATTTTTCAGGTGTACACATACCATCTCCTTGTGGTATAATTTCATCATTTGCATCTTTCATTTAGCTTGCATTTCTAGTTTTAGGTCATTTTGCATATCACAACGTGTTTTCAAATATTTTCTTTTCCAAGCATTTGCTTCATGGTGAACCCTTTAGAACTGAAAAACCCATTCCTAAGAACCTCCTAATTGAGAATTGGCTCACCTTGTGAGGTTGTTAGTCAATCCAATTAGGACTCTTAGGGCATTACTGGATAGTTGAATGAGAGAAGTGTGATATCCCAAAAAGGTATACATTTTCCCATTCATCATTTTGGTGAGCCCAACACTTTTTGTTTTCTGATTTGGATTCTATCAATTCCTTAGATCTAGATATCATTCATTCTTGCATTGCATCGTGCATTAGTGAAAGTTCATCTAAGGTATCTGGCATCTTGCATTAGTGAAATCGCATTTAGGGTTTCCTATATTTGTATTAGTAAAAGTGCATATAGGTTGCATTTTTTCTTTCTTGCATCATTCTATCTCATTGAAAAACTGAAAATTGCATTGTTCATCATCCTAATTGCATTTAGAAACATTCTTATTGCATTCAAAATTGAAAAAAATTGAATTCAAATATTGCATTCAATTGCTTGTTTTTAGTTACTTTTTCTTGCACCTATTTGCACATTTTTTTTGTTTTTGAGCATCAATATACTACATAGGAAATGTATAAATACTATTTACATTATCAATTCCATTTTTTTCTACAAAAATCCTCTACTAGGACTAAAACTCCCTTCCTGGCATCTTATTCCCTCTCAAGATTTTTGCTTCAGTAATCTCTCTTTGTTGTTTGTTTTCTATTTCACCCTTTGAAACTTTAGAATCTCATCAAGTGGACCAAGATTCCCTTTCTAGTGTCTTAGTCCCTATTGACTTTGATTTTCAGGTTTCTAGGATCTAAAATTGCTTTTTTATCTTTTTTTGGGTTGCTTTTTGTTTTGTGTTTCAGTTTCTAGATTTGTTGTTATTCCAATTTCTTTCATTTCAAGTGTTATTGCAAGCATAGGATATTGTCTTCATTGCACTTTCTATTGTTTATCCTTTGTATGAGCTGTAGTAGATGAAGTGTGAGACTCATGGCATCCCACAATAAGACACTCATTGTGGATCTTGGGTTATCAAGCTCTCTTACTTCTGGTGTTGGCACTAGTTCACTAGGTATGGACCATAACTTTGACACCTATTTTGCTATACCTAGCTTACCTACAAGTGTTGTGCTGAGTATCTAAACAATGATTTCATATTCCTCAAGAAAACACAATGGTTGTGTGAATTCTCCAGCTTTGGTGATCTATTCGAAACAACATGTAAATGTGAAATAGATGCGAACTTTAATAGCTACTCCTACTACTAAATATTAAAATGTGAATGTATCGATAATATTTTATGAAATTTTGTAATATAGTGGGTATGATCAATGCCTAGTTCTATTGGGTAGATGGAGTCAAGATATGTATGATGTGTGGATTCTCCTTCTTGACTTAACTCTAATTGTTTTGAAACTTTTAAGAAATTTATACTTCGTACAAATGTGTAAGACTATCAGTTACCAAGCTCTTCTTATGAATCCCAATGATATCTTTCCAAGTTACTATGATTACTTAAAATAATTTAATCCATCCTTGAAGGATCTAGTCAAATAAATCACACAAGAATAGAAAATACGTTTTCACAAATTAAGTATATCCTTGATATATTCATTTGAATAATAGGAAAAATACCATTATGGAGACAACGGGATGACTTATATGAATTTAAATCAACAAAACAACTGAACACCAAGAATTCGATCACCAAATTAAACTTTCTTGGCCATTATATTACTTCAAAAGATGATACATTATATAAGAAGCCTTTATGCTATAGAAATATCTGTTCTAATCATGTTACTATTGATGATGATCCCAAAAATTGGCCTTGGTTTCCCTTATATATGGGAAGCGACAAGCTTTAGGCCATTACATCAAAAGTGGAGTCGTTTCATTTGTATTTTGCTAAAACCCTTAGAACAATGTAATTAACAATAAACAAGAAATAATTGAGGAAGTCCGCAACAATTCATGACACATCATAGTCCATTAATCTTCATCATGTACCCATGATCACTAAAGATATGTTCAAGGTCCATGCTCCATGATAATGTATTTGGTGTTGCGTAACTTTGATGACTTATGCTCTAAGTTACTTTGTTCAAACAATAAACAAATTCAAACTAGAATGATGCTCTATATATCATTCATTGGAGTATGTATATGCATTAGTAATTATATCTTTCATAACCCACTCCATATAAAGCATCACGTCTAGTTGCAAATGGGTGTTTTCTAACACTGTCAATTCATCATTTATCAAATTCAAGGCTTATGGAAGTAGTTGCATCATCTCATCTTTCCATTCACTTTGGCATTTAAGATTACATGTATCATCAAAGAAAGATGGGAATGGGATAGCCATCTGCTAATCAAAATCATCAAGTTCCACTGTCATTGCAGTTTGAAATTTATTATGTATGTCCATTAGCTCATCAAGGTTTTTAAGTACTTATTCATCCACATTTTCTTTAGCCATCAACTCCTCTTTCTTTTCCATTATTCAATGCCACAATCTCTTGTGCTCTTGAAAAGCCTCATCCATATTAGTGTGAACTATCCAAAATTGATCGACATGTCCTAGTACCTTCTCAAAATCTTCTTTTGATTAATTTTGAGGCCCTCTCAAACTTGGTTATTTTCATCCTTTTGTCCAATTCATTACATTTCTTTTGAGCCTTTTCAATTTTATGCTTGCAGTATATAGTTTATGGCATAGCTTCTAGTACCTTATTCTTACATTCTACCAATGGAGAGTAGGTGACTGAAGAATAAGGTAATTTATCATTGTTCTTAACTACTTCCTATTGTAACCTCTCATTTTCAAAAATGTACTTGTTATCTTTCACTAGTTTTTCAATTTGTACCTTGGTAAATGTTGTGACATTAACATCTAGGTCGGTAGTCTACATGGGATCACTATCCCACACTCTGTGTACAAGAAGATGGCCGAATACTTTGCTTGGGTCACTAATGATAGTAGGCCTTTTCTCTAGTGGGTATAGGGCCCAAATTAGAAGATTGGAGTTATCAGGGTTGTATCTAGAACCAATATAGATATTATCACTTGCTTCGGTAGTTAATTGCAAGGATTTTTCTTGTCTTCTCCTAAAACTATCGAATACAATGGCAGAGTTGATATCCCATCCTGGTATGAGCATAATTCTAGCCTCTTGTAACAGCTCTCACCCCTTTTCTAGGGTAATTTTCTCCATCTCTTGATCCACTTCTTTTTTTAACTCATCTAAGATCTCAGCTTCTTTTTCAGGAGGGATCTCTTTGATTCTCTCTTATCATCTTACCCTTTTGTTCATAAACAAAATCCATGAACTCTAAAGACTTGAAAAAGTCATCATCTAAAGTAAACTTTTGACTTGCACTATGTCTAACATCATCAAAGAGTTGATTAGATGCTTCGAACATAACAACACTCCTTTCAGGTGGAGGTTTATACTTCTTAATAATAGGTTCATTTGTTTGTACAAATTCAACTTCATCCTCAACATCTTCCTCACTTTCCATATGTGTGATATAAAAATTGATGCCTGAGGTAGGTTTTGGTTATATGTGACAAAAAGGTGTTACATCCTCAACTTGTGTTATTGCAATTTATCTCCTATTGAAGGAGCATCTTCTCTTCTCATGAATGTTGAAGAAGGTACATCTTTAGTCTATTCATTTTCATGTTGAAGCATTATGTCCATTCTCTCCACAGGGTCTTCAATCTCATGAAAAGCCCTAGTATATAGTGGATTGTGACTCCCTTTCTATGATACTTCTGCCATCATTATACTATTATATACATCCCTTCTTCTTGATGCATGGAATTCATCAATGTTCCTAATTAGATCATCATCTACAAAGAGCTCATGTTTATACCCTTTCATTTTCTATGTCAACTTAGCATTATTGATGAAATGCTCAGGGTCAAACCACTTTCTTTGGGTAGATTGTAGTGATCCAATTTATCATCAATAACTTCATAACCTTTCTCCAAAACAACAGTAAAGTCACCAAAACAAAGAGTGCTCGACATAAGGGACTTTTTGCTATAACTTTTCAAATGTAAGAAATTTGAATAAGCCAATTGTTTAACTATTTTCAGGTATGCCACTCTATCTGGAATTTTCTTTGGTAAGAGGAATGGTGCTCCTCTGAAACCATAAACCCTAATCTTGGTACAATCCTCATAAACATTCCAGTTGCCCCATTTTTTGTTTACTTTTCCTCTATGATCTTTCTCTTTGGGTCTTAAAAAAATTTATATTTTTGATCATAGGTTATAATCATATAAGTGACCTAGAACCTTGTTGAGTGGTTTCACAACATATTCTTCAAAATAAAGTTAATGTGATCTAGTGCATCTGCTATCCCATATCAAAGTCCACATCTATACTGGCGTAACATTTTCATCATTGTTTGTGTTTGTTATTCGTAAGTGATCACTCCATAATCCAATAGATCATCCTTCATATAAGATAAGATGCATAAGAAATGAATACTATTTGCAATAGATGTCATTATTCTTAATGGAAGTCAACACATCATTAAGGGTTTTTGCCAAATATTCTACGTAATCAAAAGGTCGAGCATCCCGGTTTTGTATGTCTGCTACTAAGACCGTTGGGGCTATGGAAATTAGGGTGAGTACATCTACCTGAAACTTGTCCAACAGAGTAGTATGTCTATTGAAAATACTCTTCAAATAATTCAACTAAAAATGGGGGATGCTCTCCTTTTGAAAACCATTTTAGTCTATTCCCTTCATGTTGGTGTTTGTGCAAGGGTAATGTCCACCTTTTATAGCTAAAATTCATACAGTGGCATTCATTCAGAAGGTCTTTGATCTTAAATTTCATAGTCATGCTCAAATCTAATTGAAAAACCATAGAAATGTAATTGCTTGTAATAGGTTTAAAGGACGACCCATGTACCAAGTGGATTGTATAAGTCTTAGGGTTATACATTTTTTCTAGTGTCTTCATCAATTTTACATTGATAAAAACTTTAGGTACTACTAGTTTTCCCAAGTTAAGCCTCCATGGGTTAGATACTGGCTTGTTTACTTACTTGAGCTAGTTGTGTTCCTTCTGTAAGGAAAATTAGATGCGGAAACAATTCTCCTAACGTCAATACCTCAGGAAAGAATGTAGATATACTTATAAATTTTAAAACTATAGTCCAATTAAGATGCACTATGAAATAAATAACAGAAACAGAGTATTTGATAATCACACATGAACACCAGATATATGTGGGAAAACCCTTATGAGAGAAAAACCCACCACACCAAGAGAAGTCACTTTTCTATTATAGTAATAATGATTACATACAAGTTTCAGACTTATCTTTCTGATGTCTATTTACAGCAGCATTCACCATGAACAATCTTGTACAGGAACCTTCAGGTTACAAACTTTATAGAATAGAATACATCTAATGATCATTCAATCACCCAGCAATCCGTCGATCCAACCAACCTTCGAACCAACCGATCACAATCTGATATCACCGAGTATATCCATGTTGTTCCATGTCCATCGAGCTTCCTCATAGAACCGTCGCAATGAAAAAAACTTCCAACTATTCAGATTCGGCTTCTCCTATTGGTCCACAAGACTCCACATAGGACGGTCAATCGGTCAACAGAATTCACACTATGATGGCATCTCGGTGAGACACTAACAGTGTCTCGCCAATGCCACATAACCTTCATATCGGCGTCACCAAGGGTAACCATTTTTGCCAAGATGTTCTATCGAGCTTTCAGTGTTATGCCGAAACACCAAGCAGTCACCCAGACCTATCACTTTTTCCACGAGATCATAGCGAGTCACCAAAGGTTATACAGAAGTCACAAATTATATCAAGCTCCAAAGAATAGTCGGCAAGACTTAACATCTTCGCTAAGAGTTCTTATTGAACACAGATATGTTACACCGATGACCACCATTCGCCAAGACCTATACCGAAGACTTTACTCCGAGGTCTTTAAGTTCATTAACACTGAGAAAACTTTAACATCGATGAGACATTAACACTTCGCCCAGACTTCATAACGAAACCTTAGTGTTACATCGATGACTCCCGAGTGTGTTCCTGTTGGCATGACTTTCATCGATCGCTAAGACCTCACACTGGGATATTGATGTTATCGCAAAGACATCATATGTATTCCTGTCGGTGAGACATTCACAGTTCACTAGGACTTCTCCCCGAATCCCTTTGAGTTACCCTGATGACTTTAAACCAAACGCTGTCAGCGAGACTTTAACACATCGCCCAGACTTCTTCCCGAACAAGCCTTTCGGCCAATGGTCTCAACGATATACTATTGAATGGCCTATCAGCCAAAGAACTCCACACGATAAGAGGTCATAGCGAATACACTATGTCACAATGAAGGCTCCAAAGAATAAGCGTTCAGAAAGACTTTTGCAAGGTCACAGCGACCTGTTCAAAACAGAATGTATTAAAGCTGTTAGTCGGCTAGACATGATAGATGTCATACCGACTTTGCTCCAATGGAGGTTTCAGCCTGTATTGATTTAGGAATAATTCCATCAATCTCCCACTTGATGAAGATCATATAGGCACCTCCAGAGCACAACATAACTTACTGAAAATCATGGGCACTAAGGCCCATTGAACTGGCACACCACCTAAACTTGTCTGTGCTCACTGGCTTCGTCAATGCATCTACAACATTCTCCAGAGTATCAACCTTTTCCAAACTAACCATTCCATCCTCAACCATATCTCATACAAAGTGGTACTGTACATCAATATGTTTCGTCCTGGCATGAAAAGTTGGATTCTTTGCTAGAAAAATTACACTTTGACTATCACATAAAATAGTTATTTCCCCTACATCAATACCAATGTTAGATCACAAACGTTTCAACCAAACTGCTTATTTACAAGCATGAGTAGCTACCATGTATTCAGCCTCCGTAGTGGACAAAGCAACTACAGCCTACCACTTACTCATCCAACTCATTGCACCACCATTCAACATGAAAATGTATCCACTGGTGGACCTCCTGCTGTCAATGTCCCCTGCCCATCAGAATCTAAATATCCATGAATGCTGAGAGTCCTTTGTGATTCAATCAAATTCCCATGGTAACACAAAGCGAAATCTGAAGTACCCTTCAAATATCTAAACACTCTCTTCACATCATCCCTCCCAATGCATTCTTCCTGGATTAGCCATAAATTGACTAAGAACTCCCACTGCTTGGGAAATGTTTGGCCTTGTACAAACCATCACATACATGAGACTTCCAACCGCACTAGCATAGGGTACACTGGTCATGCCCTCCAACTCAATAGGACATTTTGGACAGTCCTCAATAGATAGCTTCATTCCCTACATGACTGGAACCACTAGCTATTTGCAATCATTCATACAAAATTTGTCAAGAACAATCTTTACATACTTACTCTGACTGAGCCAAAGCTTTCTATTCTTCCTGTCCCTGGTTATCTCCATCCCCAGAGTATACTTTGTTGCACCAAGATCCTTCATTTCAAACTTAGCAGACTACTGAGACTTAATATCAAAAATCATTAGCTTACTATTGCCTATGAACAGCATATCATCAACATAGAGAGCAATAACAAGTACTCGATCACTTTCAACTTTATAATATACACAGTGATCAGATTTTGATCTTACAAATCCCAAAGACAATACAAAAGTATCAAATTTCTGGTACCACATTCTAGGTGACTACTCTAACCCATACAGACTTCTTTAATTTGCATACCAGTTTTTCTTTACCTTTTTCAACAAAGTGTTCAGGTTGGGACATATAGATTTCTTCTTCAAGATCATCATGAAGAAATGTTGTCTTCACATCCATCTGTTCGACCTCTAAGTCATACGCTGCTACAAGTGACAAAAGAAATCTGATAGATGTCAGCTTTGCTACAGGAGAAAATATTTCCTCATAATCAATTCCCTCTACCTAGGAATAACCCTTTGCAACCAGTCTTGCCTTGTACTTTTCTACACTGCCATCCAGACCAATTTTCTTCTTAAATACCCATTTACAGCCAATAGCCTTTCTGCCTTTAGGCAAGGGCACCATACTCCAAGTTTCATTATTTTCCAATGATGCCATCTCTTCATTCATGGCTTCCAACCAAGAGTCTGAATCAGACATTCTAAATACTTTTTTCACAGTACTAGGCTCATCAGTGCTAGAAATTAAAGTATAGGTACAAGTAGAATCAATCAAAGAGAACCCATACCTATCTGGTTGTTTTCTTTCATAGGTTGACCTCCTCACTTGCTAAGGTTGAGGATCTTCTTCTTCAGAACTTTCAGAACTGCTTGAGCTCTTAGTTTTAGGTACATTTTGAATTTTCAATTCCTCTTTCTCTAGTGTAGGAGGAATTAATGCTACATCCTTATTGTTTTCTGATTTTGTCTCTAACTGCAAATCCAAAGTGGAAGATTTTAGCTCACGAAAGATTACACTTTTGTTGTATGCAACCTTCTCTATATCAGGATCCCAAAGCTTGTATCCTTTTATGACAGCGCTATAGCCAATAAAAATACATTTGACAGCCTTGTTCTCTAGTTTAGATCTTTTCACATCCGGCACATGAGCATATGCCTCACAGCCAAAAACATGAACATGTCTAAGAGAGGGCTTCTTACCAGACCATGCTTCCAAAGGTGTTTTGTCAACAAGAGTAGAATTTGGAGAACGATTAATTAGATAACATGTAGTAGATACAGCCTCAGCCCAGAATTTCTCCTCCAAGCCAACACTACTGAGCATACTTCTTTCTCTCTCCATTACTATCCTATTGAACCTTTCTACAACTCCATTCTGCTGTGGAGTATAAGGTGTAGTCTTGTGTCTTTTAATTCCATGGTCTTTATAGTATCTTTCAAATTCATCAAAACAGAATTCACTGCCATTATCAGTCCTTAAGCATTTTATTTTTCTACCAGTCTAATTTTCAACAAGATTTTTAAATTCTTTAAACCAACTAAATACTTCTGATTTAATTTTTAGAAAATATACAAATGCTCTTCTTGAATAATCATCAATGAACGATACGTAGTATCTTGACTTAAACAAAGAAGTAACATCCACTAGACCAAACACATCCGAATGAATATAATCTATCAAACCAGAAGATTTATGAAGACTGGAATAAAATGAAACATGGTGCTGCTTTCCATATATACAATGCTCACAGAATTCAAATTCGATATTACAATCTTCAAGCCCCTCAACCAAGTTTTTATTCTTCAAGGTTTTTAAACCTTTTTCTCCTATGTGGCCTAACCTATGATGCCAAAGCATAGTCTTCTCTACAAGAAGTTTTACTTCCATAGAGTTTACATAATTAGGGATATTTCCCTCTTTACCTCCACGAGTAGCTTTTAGTGACTTTCCAGAGACACTGTTACATTGAACAACCTATGCATCTAGCTTGTACAGGGTACCAATTCAAGCACCTCTAGCCAACACCATTGAACCTCTAGTCATCTTGCAGCCATTCCCAGAGAACATGACTTGTACTCCGATATCATTCAGCTTACTAACAGACAACAAATTTTGAGCCAAACCTAGTATGTGCATAACATCATTAATTCCCTTTACTCTGCCCTAGCAGGAAATTGTATTCTGACTCTTCCACAGCCAACTATCTCCAAAGTTGAATCACTTGCCAAGTAAACATTTCCACCATCGTATTCTTCATACTTTGTGAACCAGTCTCTATGAGACGTCATGTGAAAATATGCTCCAAAATCAATCAGCTAGACATCATCTGATGCCTGAGTAGCCAAGGCTGCAATGAAGGCGTCACCATCACTATGAAAAGAACCATTATCGAAAGAACCCTTCTTCTTCTTTTTCTTCTCTTTGCAATCCTTTCGGACATGACCAAGTTGCCCACAGTTCCATCATTTCACCTTAGACTTCTTGCCAAGAGACTTTGATCTCCCCTCTAATTTCGATTTGGAATTATTGTCCTTCTTCTTGCCTTTCTCTTTCGGTCTTCCTCTGACAACAAGAGCTTCCTTTTCCATCTCAGAAGATTTCCTTCTTATTTCTTCTGACAGCAAAGAACCAACAACATCTTCCATCTTGAAACTAGATGTTGTACTCCCAATATCCATCACCAGATGATCCCATGAGTCTGGAAAAGAACACAATAGAAGCATACAGTGATCCTCTTCTTCAGTCTTTATACCAACAGATGTCAATTAAGCAATCAGCATATTCAATGCATTCAAATGATCAGCTATAGACCCTCCTTCCTACATTCTCAAATAATATAGCTTCTTCCTCAGGAGCAGTTTATTCACCAAGGACTTCCCCTAATAAATAGATGCCAGTCTCTTCCACAAAGAAGAGGCAGTCTTCTCCTCATGCACATTCAAAAGAACTGACCCTACCAAATAGAGCCTTATCATCCCCTTAGACTTCCTATCTGCAAGGTCCCAATCTTCTTGCTTCATGCCTGTAGGTTTAGTTCCAAACACTGCAAGCCACAGATCATGATCAACTAGAAGATCCTCCATCTTGAGTTTCCACAACTCAAAGTTACTACCATTGAATTTCTCTAATTCAAACTTCCTAGACGTGCTAGCCATCTCAACCTATAAGCAAAAATAACAAAACTCTACAAGACTCCCACTGAACATAATTGACACAAAAAAACCCAACGTACCAACAAATATAACACAATTGGCCAGGCTCTGATACCACTTGTAAGGAAAAATAGATGCAGAAACAATTCTCCTAACGTCAATACCTCAAGAAAGAATGTAGATATACTTTTAAATTTTACAACTACAGTCCAATTAAGATACACTATGAAATAGATAACAGAAACAGAGTATTTGATAATCACACATGAACACCAGATATATGTGGGAAAACCCTTATGGGAGAAAAACCCACCACACCAAGACAAGTCACTTTGTATTACAGTAATAATGATTACATACAAGTTTCAGACTTATCTTTCTAATGTCTGTTTACAGTAGCATTCACCATGAACAATCTTGTATAGGAACCTTCAGGTTACAAACTTTATAGAATAGAATACATCTACTAATCATTCAATCACCCAGCAATCCATCGATCCAACCAACCTTTGAACCAACCGATCATAATCTGCAATCACCGAGTATATCCCTAATGTTCCATGTCCGTCGAGCTTCCTCATAGAACCGTCGCAATGAAAAAAACTTCCAACTATTTAGATTCAACTTCTCCTATTGGTCCATGAGACTCCACATAGGATGGTCAAATGGTCAACATAATTCGCACTGTGATGGCATCTCGGTGAGACACTAATAGTGTCTCGCCGATGCCACATAACCTTCATATTGACATCGCCAAGAGTAACCATTTTCACCAAGATGTTCTATCAAGCTTTTAGTGTTACGTCGAAACACCAAGCAGTCACCCAGACCTATCACTTTTTCCAGGAGATCATAGCAAGTGACCAAAGGTTATACAGAATTCACAAATTATACCGAGCTCCAAAGAATAGTCAGCAAGACTTAACATCTTCGCTGAGAGTTCTTATCGAACACAGATATGTTACACTGATGACCACCATTCGCCAAGACCTATACCGAAGACTTTACTCTAAGGTCTTTAAGTTCATTAACACTGAGAAAACTTTAACATCGATGGCAAGACATTAACACTTCACCTAGACTTCATAACAAAACCTTAGTGTTACATCGATGACTCCCGAGTGTGTTCCCGTCGGCATGACTTTCATCTATCGCTAAGACCTCACACCGGGATCTTCATGTTATTGTGAAGACATCATATGTATTCCTATTGGCGAGACATTCACAGTTCATTGGGACTTCTCCCCGAACCCCTTTGAGTTACCCTGATGACTTTAAACCAAACGCTGTCAGCGAGACTTTAACACATCGCCCAGACTTCTTCCCAAACAAGCCTTTCGGCCAAGGGTCTCAATGATATACGATTGAATGGCCTATTGGCCAAAGAACTCCACGCGATAAGAGGTCATAGCGAATACATTGTCACAGCGAACGCTCCAAAGAATAAGCGTTCAGCAAGACTTCTGCAAGGTCACAGCAACCTGTTCAAAACAGAATGTATCAAAGTTGCTAGTCGGCCAGACATGATAGATGTCATACCAACTTTGCTCCAATGGAGGTTTCAGCCTGTATTGATTTAGGCATAATTCCAACACCTTCTAGTTCTTTGCATCCACAATCACCGCTAGATTCCTGCTTTGTTTTCTCCCAGGTGCAAGAGAATTTCTCAAACTAGAGAAAAGTAGATAGTTTATCTATAACTTTCTTGGATCTCATTCATAAGTGATGAATGATGCCAACTTTCATGTCAGTATTGCTATTTTTTAATATCAACCGTTGATTTTCTTTCCATCATCGAAAATTTCTTTCTTTGAGATATCACTTTTCTTGTCATCTCAAGTGATTTTAATGCTTTTGCTACATCAAAATGACTAATTTCATACCACTTTCAATATTCATTTATTTCCCTGATAAATGCTAGGTCCTTTTAATCTTTTGGGACTTTAGAGGGACCCCTTACGGCTTGATACCGATATTATCATGTTTTCTCAAAACCCTCTTTGTAAGTGGTTTCTTCGATATTCTTTTATGTTCACAAATTTATGGACACAATAAATTTCATCACTTTATCAAGAGGACTAGTATTGTTATTCCTTTGAAACGCATCCTTCCTTCCAATGGAATTTTTGGTTTAGTTGTTGATTCCTTGATTGAAGAGCTTGATCCATGATTTTCATCGATATAGATCCCTCTTATCAATAGTTCTCTTAGTTGATACATTGCTTTTGGTTTTTAGGGAGATTAGGAACCTATTTTCTCTGATGTTTCAGAACCCTTTCATATCCTCTCTGACTTTCTCGTGTTCTCTTTCATAATGAAGGTTATCGCTTTATCAAAGAGACAACTTTCCTTGTCCCATCGATATACATAGTTCTTCTTGATAAATTCTTTCCTTTTGGCTCATAACTCACTCATTCCAACATGCCAAAGTCTCTCTGATTGTCAGGTCCACGTGTTGTTCCTTTGATATTTTATTTTCATCTTGACATATTGTTGAATCATGTCTGAGAGGGAATGTTAAAGTGTAATAAAAAATTGAAACATTTTACTCCTTGATAATCAATGTATCGGTTGTCGAAGAGACCAAAAATATTACCCCTCGATGTATCGTGGTGCCTTCAATAAAATTTTGATCAGTTTTTTGGGGGGACACAAAAATAGGTTTCCCATACATGATATACTCTCTTCGAAAATGTTTGCATTTTTTTGTTTGATCGCTTCTTTGAAGAGACCTCGAAGTGAGCCCCACCGATGTGATAAAGTTTCAGTGGTATAACTTATCTCTTGCATGGGTAAGATGACGAATGTAATTTTATTAAGGTGATGGCTAAGGGCGGGTAAGCAGAATATTTTGAATGATAAATTTTAAAATATGGCAGGCTAGGTGATGGGGCATGTTAGTAAAAATGAAATTTTGTGGAAAATAAGATGAATTTTTTTAGTCCTAATAGGGTGGATGCAGGAAGATGGACTCCATCCACCCATAAAGACTTAGACAATTTTTTATGTTAATTACATTTGTAGGGAATCTATTGAAAATTGGAAATATAGAAAAGATATTGGCATCTAAAACCAAGATGGTTCACATGGAAATTCCCACAAAACTAGACAGGCACAATTTTGCCACAAAGTAGAAAAGTCCAAGTGAACTGACTCAAAATAGATTTATCTAGTTCAACACTAAAGTTTTGCAAGATGTTAGCCAACCAAAAACTTGCAACCAGATAGTAGCAATCCAATGACCTAGGAAGCTTAAAGGACATAGAAAAACTAAACTGAACCAGATAAAAGTGAGCCAAAGGGGAGATTCATATGACTGATGAATTACTGCAAAACTAAAACTTATCTATTTTATTATTATTGCTTCCTTTGCAAGGAATTCCAACATAACTAAATATTTGTAGGAAAACTCATTTAAACTGTACACTTGGGTCATATGAAAGGAGAAATCCTGCAAAAACATATCTTTCATCCCTTAGCAAATTTTGTAAGACTTCAAAAAGAAAATGGGTTTGGGTGATCTCGCAATAGTGGGTTACACTTTTTAGCCAAACTTGACATTGAAATTAACATTTTCAACTAAATCTTCACTTTCCGACTCCTATAACTACTAAACTGTGAGGAATTTCAAGATGATTCAAACTAGTGATTTTTGACATTTTTTTATGTAGATTCTAAAAATGTATTTTTACCAAAAATTGGAATCAAATTGCATTTTTTTTCTCTCCTTCAATAACTAGTTTTTAACAGTAAAGAACATTTTTAAAGAGTGGTGTGTACTATAAAGCACATAACTTTTTTCTATGAAGGATAAAATTTTATTTTTTTCAAATTTAGATTTATAACTATGATATCTAGAGAATGCATTTGGTTTCATAGTGTTTTATTAGATATTTTTTCTTAATTAAGTTTTGAAGTCAAACCAATTACAATTTAGACATGTAGGTATACTATAAAGCACATAATTTTTTTTTATGTATCGAAATTCAATTTTTTTTGTTGGATCAAGGACATCAATAAAAAGAGCATAGATAGTTTTCAAATTTTTTTGGTAATTTACTATTTTTCCATGTGCAGAACAAAGAGCTTGAGTTTTGGTGAAAAACCTATGTTTGATTAAACTAAAAAAAATGTATAATAAAAACGAAAGATATTAAAACTATACTTAATCAAG
Source organism: Sequoia sempervirens (assembly GCA_007258455.2). Lineage (NCBI taxonomy): Eukaryota > Viridiplantae > Streptophyta > Pinopsida > Cupressales > Cupressaceae > Sequoia > Sequoia sempervirens. Next base: position 449,695,117 of record VDFB02270651.1, read on the forward strand.
AGCTCGTTTAGAGGACTATAATTCTCCAGCTAGGTTTGTCAAGTTGATTCCATTTTGATCCTCAACCTAAGTCTCGAAACCCAAAAATCTACATAAAATTGTAGATAGAGGAGGGCAAGGGGGAAAATGGGGGGTACATTAGAGGGGGGTTCCCTATATGGTGCAAGTTGGTATTTATTGGAAAGGGGGTCATTCGAAGGGGGGGTCATTCGAAGGGGAGTTCATTCGAAAGGGGTGAATTTCATGCATGTTCGAATGAAGCCCCTTTGTTCGAAGCTTTTTTTAAGTTTTTTGATGCATGTTTCTACTTTTTTTAGTGCAAAAAATTGTAACCCACTCTTGTGGGTTCACTTGCCTAGACTTATATGTTCTACCCAATTGTGCTAAAAAACCTTGACAAAAGACTAATTGTGATTGAATTTATTATATTTTTAATTAATAAATAGGTAGAAAGGGGTAAAATAGGAAGGGACTCAAGAAAAATTTAGCACAATAGACTTGAGTCCCAATAGGGACTATAGCTTGAGTGTTCTTTGTTGATTATCACTCATTTTGTGTGAAAAATTCATGTTCTCCAAATAGAAGACAACATTCTTATACCATGAATTATCCTTCAACTAGAAAGAGATAGAAATATTGATAGAATCTATTTCATTTACCTTTTATTGCTTCCAAATTATCATCTCCCATCAACTTGTCTAGGCTTCTAACTGAAATTTTAACCTATACCTCTATGTCATACTCTTAGATATAATTGATCCACATAGTGTTAATACCACTTTGTATAGATAGGTTGTTGGCATTATCTTATATTTGACACATATGCATCTTGATATCACCTTTACTATTGGGCTTATCTCATATTTTCCCCATGATCCTCAAGAGAGTCATTGGAAGGCATGTAAGTGCATTTTGAGGTATAGTATGGCCGCTACACATTTTAACATTCAATACACACCAAGAGATTAAAAATAGTAGACATCATCTACTCAAATAGGTAGGTCATGAAGTCTAGTTCCATATTTATTTTTTCCTTCATTCTAGTCCAGTCACATGGTCTTGCAAGAAGAAAATTGCTATTGCATTATCATCCTTTAAGTTTGAGTATTGAGGTGTATTTCTTTCTAGCCAAGAGGTTATATGGCTTTGATAGCTTATGATAGAGGCTTGTCTACCATTTGATCATCCTGCTCTTATTTGGTGTGATAACCAAAGTGTCATCCACATTGAATGCAATATAGGAGCACTAGAGGATGAATCACATAAAATTACACTTGCATTTTAGTTGACAACTTATCCATGGCAGTTATCTCTCATTAGAATATTTGTCTATTGAAGAGTAGGTTGTAGACATCTTCACCCAAACTTTGGTGTTGCCTCATTATCTTCATTTTTAATTGATACTTGGAGTGAAAGAAGTTGTTTTGGGGGATCTTCTTAAGTGTGGAGGATCTTCTTGAGTGCTCCTTTGAATTTTTCATGTTTGCATCTCTTTTTAGGAGATGAGTTTTTTCTCGTGAGCTTTTCTCTTTTTTTTTTGGTTGTGAGAGATTTTTTTGTGTACATAGGTACCTCATTAGGCCTTGATGTTAAGACCCATTTTTTTAATTTTTATGCATTATTTAGTGCCTTCCTAAGTTAGACTTAGGGGGTGTTAGTATGAACATGGTAGTTTATCTACCTAGTTACACATTATGACTTATTCACACCTTAGTCTTAAGCTTATTATTTTATGTTTCTTGTCTCATTTCATATGTTTTAGCCACATGGTATAATATTGTATAATTTAGGGCTTTTATCCTTTCCCATATAGGAAGGCTAATTATTTTTAATATATTTTTTATAATTTTACTTTTCTAAGGCAATAAACATTTTTATTGTAGCTCTCAATTTTGGAAGGTTTCTTTAATTTTTATTGAAATGCAGCTCTTTAAAAGATTAGAAAACTTGAGATAGAAATTGTGGCCCGTAGAAAATTGGATACTCTTGAGAAAAAAGACAATTTCACATTTAATTTGGACCTACTTTTGAGTACCCCTACATTATTCATTCTTCAAAACGGAATTTATAGGCCCCTACGACCCATTATTTTTTATCTAGAGGCTCATTTCATTCAAAAATCATCTAAATCTAGAAAAACAACACTTAATTCACTCATATCCCAAAAAACCATCTCCAAAAACCACTAGTGGGACCCATTCGCCACCTTGGGCAAATGAGTCCCCTCTAGTGGGACCCATTTGCCAAGGGTGGTGAATGAGTCTCTTTTGGGGAAAATTTTAATTTTGAGCTGGAATTTAATCAATTCAATTCAATTTTTTGGTGGATGTCGGTCTCTTAGGTCTAAATAATGGGAAAATTAGGTGTTGATGCCTATAAATACAAATTTTAGGTCATTTTTGACATCTCTTAGCCAATTTTACAAAGCAAGATCAAAAGTTAAGTATCAAGAGTCTTTCACAATAAGTTTCATTAGCATTTTCTACAACAAAGTTGAAGCTTTAGGGCAGGAAACTAGGGTTTTTGTAGGTCTTTAAGCTCACTTCTTGTTCAAGATTCAACATTGCAAAGAGTTGATGATGGATTCCTATGGTGAATCATTGAGAAATCTAGGTTGACGAGATGCAACTAGCCATCAAATCACACCTTAAGACTTGTTTTCCAAGTGATTCCATCTTCCATTCTCTCTGTATCTTCACATTAAGATTTGCATTTCATTTACACTCATTTGATGTGTTGTAGGGTTTCTATGATTGAAGTCTTGCATCATTCAAATCACATTTGTTCATCTTATTCTAGCACATTAGAATAGGGTTTTGTCATACTTCAGATTTTCCTAGTCTTTGATACACTTAAGGCTAGGGTTTTATGCAGATTTTTATCCATTCAAGGTTTGATTAGTACCCAATTAGGGGTTTGACCAAGGAAAAGCCCCCATTAGACAAAAAAAATTAAGCTATTTTGTAGGGATTTTATGAGATTCTGATCTGGGTTCCCAACAAGAGATGTGTAGGTGACAAGGTACATTTCTAAGATTTGAATTTACAGAAAACTAAAAAAGGATTGATTCACCATGGATGGAAAATGAGTCCCATTGGAGGTGGCTATCAGAGATAAGTGTAGATTCCAGTACCCATTTAGTAGAAATCAATTTCTGGGCATAAAACCCTAACCTGGGACTAATTCGCCCAAGGTGGCGAATGAGTCCCAATCAACCAAAAGTCAACTTTTCCAAATTTTTAGAGTGGTTTCTAGTCTTCATTAGTCTTACAGGTGCACACATTCCAAATTACAGCTTTCTGCTTAGTTCTATTTGCATTTTTGTTCATTATTTTAAGCCTTTTGCAAACGTCACTGTGTTTTCAAACATTGCATATTTCATTAGTTTTGCATTCATAATCAATCAATTTTATCAATTAGCTGCATTTAGTCATAATTACATCATGCATTCCTTAGTTTGAGTGAACCACCACAATTTTTGGGTTCTATCTCTCTCCTTTTAGGTGAAAAACCTTAAGAGTGCAAGAGAAGCACATAGACACACCCTAAAATTGATGGTTCATTTTGGTGGACCTGCATATTGAACATTATCTCTTTCTGATTTACATTGCATTCACATCCTAGGACTCCATTGCATTGGTTTTTGCATTGTTTTTGCATCCTAGGGCTTACTAAAATTACATTAGTGAAACTATCATTTAGAGGTCATTATTGCATTTCATTGTATCAATTCTGCATTTCCAGTATTTATTTGCACTCTACAAACCTGCTCACATCCAGAAAATTCAAAAAAATCAGAAAAAACTTAAAAACACCTCTCCCGGGACTCATTTTCCACCTTGGGTGAATCAATCCCAGTGCACTTTTTGCATCAGTATTTCCAAAATTTAGTTTCATGTTTTACACTTTTCTGTTTGCTACACTTCCTTTTCTGTTTCTGTTAAGTTATTTTTTGTTATATCTAAATCATTCAAATAAGCATCATTTCCTTTCATGGTATTTATGGATAGCATTAGATTTTTGCAAGTTTCATTTTTAGTGTTAGTTCCTAGTTTTGGGTATGTGCAGGATCATCATGGAAAAAACAGGCCCTTAAGTGGCAAAAAAATCAGAAAAAATAGAGTTAGGCAACTTGACGTAAAAAATTGAATAATTTATCTATATTATTTCAAAAATAATTAAGAATAGAATCTGTAGAAAATTAAATGTAGTTTCTAAACTACTAGGTTTGTTTAAAGAAAAAAAATCTATTTGGTGAAAAATTGTAATTTCAATGCAATAGTACTTAAATTTCAAGGAAAAAAAAAGAAGTAGGTGTATGTCTGACCACCCTAACCACAATAAACTGATAATATTTTTTTATAAGATTTTAGATATAAGTAGAGGACTCATGTCCCGATGTGATGAATATTTTTTTGTAATTTTTTTCCAAGTAAATAATTAATTATGAATTTTTTATTACAACTTTTCAAAAATATAAAAACTCATATGTCGACCACCTTAACTTGGTCAAATCTTCATGAAATTCAATTTTTATATTTTTATTCGTATAGTATACGAAGCATAGAATGTAAATCATTTTTTGGATTCAAAAATGTGATACCGTTGAAAGCTATAGATGTTTTTCAATCAGACTATCAATCAGGACATTAGTCATAATTTGTATAGAAAATGAATAATAATTACTTATTAAATTCAAAGTAAAGAATAATTTATATTGGTGGAAAGCTAAGAATCTCCCTTAAAACCCTTTTCGTTTCATCAATTTTGGGTTAAAAAATTCGTCAACCACATACCCATCATATTGCCACTTTTTGGCCCATCATGATCCTGCACATACCCTTCTTTTAAATCAGATTCATCAATACATAAAACCAAAAAACCACAAACATCCAACCAACCCTTCAAACAAATCATTCAATTTAGAAACACCATCTCATTCAAGCCTCTTAGTAGAGATGATGTAGACAAGTTATATGAAGCCCTTCAGTACTTTCTCTCACTCACTTCATCCTCTAAAGCTTTCCATGAGAAGCCTAAACCAATTAACGATAACTTATCTCTCAAACCTTTTAGTCAAGATGACTTTGACTTGTTAGATGAATCCCTTCAGGACTTCATCTCGCCTACATCATCCACGAAGGTTTGTTGTGACCCACCTAAAACAAAGAAAATTAATGTCTCTAAATTTTTCCATGAGTGTGTTTTGGTTGACATGTAATAGTTTTCATATTCAAAGATGGTCATTGGGTAGCTTTTGACAATCAAACATCTTGAATTGCTTGATATGAATTTATCAACATCATGGTAGTATGTTGACAATGATGAAACTCTAAAACAAATGTTAGGAGTCTATGATAACACATCCTCTACTACTCTCGTGAAACGGGTTACTTGTGTTGTGATAATTACCAAGCAAAAAGATAATGATATCACTGAAGAACCATCTGATCTTGAAGCTCCTAAGTCTAATGCACTCCCCTTAGGAGATACAATTGATGTGTCAATGGACATAAATGATAAAGAAAAATTTATTAAGATTGGGAAGTGCCTTGACGATGAAGAACAAGAGGACACTACAACTTTACTTCATGATTTTCCTAAAATTTTTGCTTGGAAATATTTTGATATGCCAGGAATTGACCCAAAAATTGTGACACACAATATCGTTCTCCCTGAAAATGCTAAACCTATTCGCCAAAAGATATGAAAAATACATCCCAACATAGCCTTGCATATTAAAGATCTTGAAAAACTCCTTGATGTAGGATTCATTCAACCTATTGATAATTCTCCTTCGATCTCAAACATTGTCGCAGTTGCTAAACCTGGTAATCGTATTAGGATATGCACGAATTTTTTGTGACTTGAATAAAGCCTCTTTAAAAGACAATTTTATGCTTCCTAATATAGACATGATCATGGATTCAACTAGTGGACATGCTTTGTTGTCATTCATCGATGGATTTTCTGGTTATAATCAAAACCTTATCAACCCACAAGATCAATACAAAATTGCATTTACAACTGTTTGGGGAATGTTTTGTTGGGTTGTGATGCCTTTTGGCTTAAATAATGCTGGTGCAACTTATCAATGAGCGATGACATTGATATTTCATGATTACATACATAAAATTTTGTAAGATTATGTTGATATCCTTACTAAATCCCTAACACGACAAGACAATGTAAATGTTCTTCAAAAAATATTTGAGTGAATACGTAAATATAACATGCAACTAAATCCAAAAAAATGTGTGGGTATCTGTAGGATCATCATGGAAAAAATAGGCCCTTAAGTGGCAAAAAATTTAGAAAAATCAGAGTTAGGAAACTTGACGTAAAAATTTGAATAAGTTATCCATATTATTTCAAAAATATGTAGGAATAGAATTTGTAGCAAATTGAATGTAGTTTCTAAACTACTAGGTTTTTTTAAATCTATTTGGTGAAAATTTGAAATTTCAATGTAGTAGTACTTAAATTTCGGGAAAAATAAGAAGTAGGTGTCTGTCTAACCACCCTAACCACAATAAAATGATAATATTTTCTAATAAGATTTTAGATATAAGTAGAGGACTCATGTTCGAATGTGATGCATATTTTTTGTAATTTTTTCCCAAGTAAATAATTAATTATGAATTTTTTATTACAACTTTTAAAAAATATAAAAAATCATATGTCTGACCACCTTAACTTGGTCAACACTTCATGAAATTGAATTCTTTTTTTTAATCCTAGAGTATGTGAATCATAGAATGTGACACATGTTTCAGATTCAAAAAATGTGATACCATTTGAAAGCTATAGATGTTTTTCAATTAGCCTATCAATCAGGACTTTAGTTGTAATTCAAATAGAAAATGAATAACAATTATTTATTAAATTCAAAGTAAATCATAATTCATATCGGTGGAAAGCTGAGAATATCCTTTAAAAACCCTTTTTGTTTCATTAATTTTGAGTAAAAGAAAAACTCATCAGCCACATAGCCATCATATTGCCACTTTTTTGCCCATCATGATCTTGCATGCATACCCGTGTCTTTGGTGTAGATAGTGGGAAACTTTTGGGCTTTGTCATATCTCATAGAGGCATTGAGGTGGACACAAAGAAAATTGATGCCATTATTAACATGCCACCTCCTAAGAACATTTCTCACTTGCACACATTACAAGGACGAATTCAAGCTATCTATCATTTTGTTGCATCTTTAGTCAATCGCACCTTTCTCTTCACACATCTTCTCAAAAAGGATGTACATTTTGATTGGAATGAGGATTGTGAACAGGCTTTTGAGAGTTTAAAGGAATACCTTGCAACTCCAACTTTTTTTACAACCTGGTGTGCCAAACAAACCGTTTATCCTTTGTATAGCTACATCAACTCATGCTCTTGCAGTGCTATTTGCTCAACAAGATGATACTGGAAAACAACATCTTGTTTATTACATTAGTCAAACTTTAATTGATTATGAAACTTGGTACTCACTAATTAAAAAATAATGTTTAGCTCTTGTATTCGCTACTAGTAAGTTGTGACACTATTTAATTAATGTTGAAATATAAGTCATCACAAAATTTGATCCCCTTAAGAATCTTTTTAATAAAATCGATCTCTTTGGATGCTTAGCTAAGTGGGTGATGTTGTTAACTGAGTTTGATCTTAAGTTTGTTTCACAAAAAGCAATTAATTGACAAGCCTTAACCGATCACTTAGCTAATGCTCCTTCTCCTCTCACTTTACCTAATCATGATTCCTTTCCTGATGATAGTGTCTTGACCGCAGATGTTAAAACATGGGAATTGCATTTTGATGGATCTAAGTGTAGAAAAGGTTTTGGTGTTGGAGTGGTATTAATTCCACCCAATGGAAATCCTATTCCCTTGTCCTATCGATTAAATTTCCTATGTGCAAATAACACAGCTGAGTATGAGGCATTAATCACAGGATTGCGAGTTGCTTTAACCATGGGTGCTAAAGATATCAAAATCTTTGGTGATTCACAATTAGTCATCAAACAAATCAATGGGACATATCAAATTAAACATGAAAAATTATCAAAATACAAGGATCTTACAATGAAACTATTAGATAATTTTGAACCATTCACCATTGATAACATCCCATGAAAAGACAATCGACATGCAGATGCAATGGCAAGTGCAACCTCTCTTATATCCCCACATGATCCTTCAACAGATTTCACCTTTGTTATTCACCCAATCACAAAACCTTCAATTGATACCCGATTAGAAGACATTTTAATAAAAACTCAAGATGACTCACACGAATGGTATGATATAATATATAATTATTTAAAAGATGGTACCATTCCTGAGCTCACAACAACAAACACTCAAAATCGTTTATGAAAACTAGCAGCCAAATACATAATCCTCGCTGATGTGTTGTATAGAAGATCCTTCAATGGTCTCTTATTGAGGTTTCTTAGAGACTCTAAAATTCCTATAGCCCTTGACCAGGCTCATGATAGTGCCTATGGGCATCATTTTGGAGGACAGTCATTAGTGCAAAAACTCATCTGTATGGGATATTATTGGAGACATATGGAGAAATATTGCTTTGCTTATGTTAAAAGATGTCACAAATGTCAAGAACATAACAATCTAATTCATGCCTCTGCTTCTCAGCTCCATGCCCAAATTCCCATTTGGCCATTTTCAGTATGGGGATTGGATCTTCTTGGAAAAATTTCACCACCCTCTTTTTCCAGAAATACATTTATAATAACCGCAACAAACTATTTCACAAAATGGATGGAAGTTATTCCTCTTCGATCTACAAATGTTGAAGTAATTTGGTGTTTTATATTAGAATACATAATTGCTCACTTTGGTCTTCCATCCGCAATCGTTTCACACAATGGAACCCCATTTAAGAATAATGATGTAAAGAAATTTCTTGAAACATTCAGCATTCAACATCGATTTTCCACACCATACTATATGCAATCCAATGGACAAGCTGAAAGCACTAACAAGATTCTTGAACGAATCCTAAAGAAAACTATTAATAAACATCATAAAGATTGCCATACATAATTACATTATGCGCTTTGGGCTTATCGAACAAGTGTTAGATTATCCACGGGAACTACACCCTATAACCTTGTTTATGGTACTGACGCAATCATGCCCTTGGAGTTAGAAATTCCTACACTACAAATTTCTCTTCAAGACCTTATTGATGAAGCCACTTATAAATACCAAAGATTACACCAACTTGAAATGCTTGATGAAAAGCGCATTAATGCTCTTGAGCATCTCCAAGCTTACATTAAACAATTACAATGTAAACACAATACTCATGTCATTCCTTGCATGTTTTGTAAGGGTGATTTCGTTCTCTATGAGAATCAACAAAATACTCATGTTGACCATGAAGATAAAGATAAATTCAGCCCTAATTTGTTAGGATCTTACATAGTCGATACCAGTTATGGGTCTAGTGCTTACATTTTAACAGAACTTGATGGAACACCCCTTGAGGAACCTATTAATGTCATGCATTTGTGTCGGTATTACCTCTAGTCTTTTTGAATAGTATGATTGATAAAGCAGTGTTGTCTAAAGTTATTTGGTTATATTCTAAATACTTTCACATTGCTTTGTTCTTGACAACTGATCATGTGTTTTTCTTGAACACTAGGGTAATTATTTTAGATATTTTTATAATAACTTTAGGTTTCATACTATTCACCCTCGTGTTATGTTAAGTTTTATCCTTATATGAATTATATGTGTATCCAATTTAACATACACTCTTCAATTTAACAATGTTGTAGCTAAAGTGAAACTAAAATATGTTTTACATTAGATCACCTCAATCGTATTAAATCATGTAGACATTAATTAAATAATTTTACAAGTTATTTAACTAATCACATTTCTATTTAACATTCAAACACATTAAGACATATTGCAAATCATCAAATGCTCATGTATATATATATCAAAAAATTTATGTACATCCCATCATAATATACAAAATCACCAGGGTCTATGAGAACTAGACCCCTCGAGCTCTAGCACTCGTGATCTGATCCTTAGACGTCATGAGATGGTCATGTGTGATCGTGATCGCAATCCGCTAACTCTGAGTGCATACTCCAAACCCTATACTCACCCAAGAGCCACAAGACGCTCCTCTACCATTTGATCTCTCTCCACTCATAGTTGTGCTAGCTCTACATGTAGTCTCTCCACCTCTGCTAGAGTCAAGGACAACTATCCTACGGTCTTGGCTTGACAAAGTCATCTCCTCATGCTCTCATACACAGCCCGTAGCCTTGCAAAAGGTCTGAGTGACTCTGGCTCCTCCTCCACGATTGGTGGGGACACGTAATTAGGGTCCACCTCCTCCTCGTTAATGGATGCAGGCACTATCTCTATGGCAACCTGACAATAGAACTCTCGTCAGTCTCTTGTCACTCCTACGAGGTAGAAACAATAAAAAACCAATAAACATCATCATGATATATATATATATAAAGAATAAGCACTAAAATACATGCATAAAATAAAATATCATCACCTATATCTCCATTCGGATGAGGGATATTAACCTCATCCTCCCTAGGGGCATGGAGGGAATGCTAGCCTCTCTATGATTGTGGACATTTATGTCTATTGTAGATACTGCAAGTGATCTAGTCATACGAGTGTGTGAGGATTCCCCACGCTCATGTCAATCCTCAACCACTATCTCATCACCCTTGCTCAGGGGTGACTCCTCCTCATACTCCTCCTCATCCTCATCCTCCTCTCCTCCATCCTAGCCCTCATAGTTGGGATCATCATCTAAATCATACTCATCATCGATAACATTAGTAAATATATCGTACATCCTCGGCCCTATCCTCTGGCTCATTTCCCTCATCTGGTGCTAGTCCTGCATCACCTATAGGGACATCCATGGGAAATAAAAGAGTTGGTCATGTCACTAACCACCACTCCTCATGCTCATATGTGTTGTTGACATCATTAGCATCGGAGACTGGTGGTTGATCGTTATCTGAATCATTGGAGTCACTATGGAAAACATGGTCTATAGTGAGTCGAACGATATCCCCTGGCCTCTGGGCACTCTGCACTAATCTCCTAATGAAGGGGCATGCCCTTGGTGATGTCTACACTTGCCCAAACTGTCGCATGACTCAGCCATAATAGAAAGGATGTACAACATAGTCATGTCGACCAAGTAAGAATCTGTCCATCTGCATCCTCCTTAGTTGTCTTGTGGGATATGGCCACTGTACTATGAGTAGATAAGGTCTCCATAGGATCTCATCCTCCTCCAACTGGTCAAATATCACCCTCCAAAAATGTAGGTCTCCATACTACCACAACCGTCATAGAGGATAGCCAAAGCCTCATGGATATCCTGCAGCTATGACACATGGGAAACCAACAAGCCTAGTGCATGTAATATGCTCAAGGCACCACACCTGCAGAAGTGTGTAGTGCATCATACTGTCGATCTCTTGAAAAAAAAATCAACCAAGATCATAATAAAGATGTACCAGGATGCAGCGTCCCCAAATGTACACTGTCCTATGCTCTGCCATCCCATGAATCAAGTGAACCAATCCTCCATCCAAGTGTGTCGCTCATCCATTAGGATTGAATACTAGAGCCACCATGTGCATCATAATCCATCTCACTATGGGGGCTTGCAAATATAGCAAAATAGGAAGCTAAATTCACACTCTCACGCGCTCATCATGAAAAAGTTCATCCAAGTAGTACTACATGTCCACCTTCTCATGAAATGAGTCCCGATCTCCTTAGAAATATACCTATTCTCCCTGAATAGGATGTGAGGCCCACCCCTATGCCATATCTAGAACTTGGAGTATTTTGAGTTTGGTTATTATCTATGCCTATTGATAAGATTTATGACGAGATATTTAAATGTTTAAGTTCATATGATGATTGATCAAATTTTATGCTAGTTATTGAGTTTGTTTATTTTGAATCTAGAAACTTAATGATGAATGAATGAAACCAATGGTGGGAACCAATCATGTTCCAATTGGATGAGTATGAAAGTTATGGTTAATGAAAAGGGGATAAGATAGGTGGCTAATGATTTTTCAATTATGTTATTGGATCTTTATGCTATGTGAATTATGAATCTTGTGTAAATGCAATGGTTTGATTTTTATATGAATATTATTTACTTGGATGTATTAATGTGTGCATTGAGTGTGCAGGTAAACTTTCCATGGCCAATGGAAATTGGAGGTGACTCTTGGGAACCCTATGTAAATTAACCAGTGAAACTGAGCCAAAGTCCATATGAAGGGACTATAGTTCCATCATGTAATTATTGATGTTATTTGTGAATGTTTTTAATTTGGTTTTTATTACCACGTCAGTCCATCTAGGAGGTGAGTTGTCTATCCAAGTGGACAAACTCGGATTTGAACTTTTAGGCATTTTTGGGGATTGAAAAATGATATTTTTTAAGTGAATTTATGGGTTTAAGGTCCCTAGGGTAGGTACCTATGGGTTAAGCACCTTTTTAGCTCAAAATCATGGGTCAATCTCAAGATATGGCACTCTTTTTGAGGCCTTAAAGAGGTTTGACGAAAATAAGGTTTGGAAAGTGGGATGGGGACTAGTCCCTTTCCAATCCCACTTCTCCATGTTGTCTTGGAAGTCTTCCAAGTCCTCACACATGTGTGAGAACACATGGGTGAGTGTGCCTGGGAGGGTGAATGGAAGGTTGACAAATGTTAGCTCCCTATTCAAAGGAATTAAAACTTGAGCTTCTATAAAGCAAACTCAAAAAAAGGGTTAGGGGATTCTTTTGCATTCTTGATTTTGGTTGAATTTTGGGGAAGTGAGGAGTTTGAAGAAAAAAAAAAAGGCTTGGAGGAAGAGTTGTGTGGATCTTCAACCCATCTTTCCTTGAGCTTGGTTTTAAGGTAGATTCACCACTTTTGTTTTCTACTTCTTCATGTTTGTATGTGAGAGATTATATGTGTAGGTGAAAAGATGTGCTTGAAACTTTATCTATTGTGTTTGATTTCTATGTTTATTTCAAATTTCTCTTGGAGCATATCTTCTTGTGTTTTTGATGTATTATGTGTTATGGGAAAAAGGGTTGTGTAGGGATAGGCTCACCCAAGTTGGGAAAAGCATCCCTTGTTGGGGATGGTATGGAGTAGGAACCTCCATGGGGAAGTTTAATCCCTCCTTGAGAGGAGAGGCTCAAAAAGGGTATGAGTACCCATATGTAATTGTGAAATGGTAGAATTGATTTTGGTGGCATGGGTTTTGGAGAAAGAGAAGTTATTAAAGAAGGGTTGCATGTGTAATGATGGGAGTATGATATTGACTTGTTTCTTGTTGTTATTACTATGAGTCACCATATGGAGTGCGTAGTCCACTCTCTATCCCCCATTTTGGATTCTTGATGGAATCCTAAAGTTATGTGAAAAATCACTTGGTTGGGTGTGAAAATAATCTTGTGTGTGTAAAATAATGTTTTGTTTGGTTTTGTTTGTACCCGGTTCCCTCAGTTGCCTCCTAGCTCAGGGGTGGTTGGTTTTCCAACCAAAGGTTGGGAGGCGAGCACTACCTTGGCTATGGAGAAAAGTATTGTGATCCTTGTGCAAGTTCAAAGATTTGGGATACATGCAGATTTCTTTTTTAAAAATAAATAAATCATATTTGTTGTATCTTTGCAGATTTGATGAAAATGTTGTAATTGTCATAAAATTTGCTTGATGAACCTTTAGAGATGTAATGTAAAAGTTGTATATAAAATGTTAAATAATTAGTATGTGGTACTCTTATTTCTCCTATTTTTCCAATGGAAGTCTTAGTATAATGTTCCACCCTTTAGAAAAAATTCAAAAGAAGGAAATATGTGAATATAGGTATTGTATTTATTTTGGGTGTTTCATTGTTCAATGGGTGGAAAGCCCATGTCAAATTTGTATCATGTCATACAACTATATTGTTGTGTTCAAATGACCTCCTACGTTCTTTTTACAGTAAGAAGGGAAGATTTGCTTTGTTGCATAAAAGAAAAATAAAATGTATAATTGGGTTTTGAGATAGTCACTATTATTCTACTTTGGGAAGATTTACTTTGTTGCATAGATGAAAAATAAAATGTATATTTGGGTTTTGAGATAGTCACTATTATTCTGCTTTGGGAAGATTTACTTTGTTGCATAAAAGAAAAATAAAATGCATATTTGGTTTTTGAGATAGTCACTATTATTCTGCTTTGGAAATAAATTAAAAGAGAAAACTTTTATATTTATAGATTTGTGAAATATAATATGATTCTTGTAAAAGCTACATGTAATGTGTTAAGAGAAATCTCATAAAATAAGAATACAGTTAGTAAATTATTTCAGAATAAGTCTAGGTGTAATTTTGTTAAAATGTATTGCCATCTGTAAAATTGCATTTCCTGTCCTAAGAAGTTAGCTCTATGATACGTGAGGAACATAGTTAGATAAATAGTATCCATTTCCTGAAATAGTAGGATTAGAGAGGCATTTAGAATGACAGAACCCTTTGAGAAATTTCTATTTCCATATAGTATTTTCATAGCTACAAGAGTTGGATCTTGGAAGGAAACAAGAAAAAAAAAACAAAAACAAAAAAAAATCTATAGCATATCTTAATACCAGTCCACAGTTTAATTGCTCGAGCTACATAGTGGGTCTATATGTTCCTTTCACCAGTCTCTTTGTTCCATAAGTGCTTAGTTCTGAAGGAATAATGTGGAGTATTCATTTTATTTCTTGTGCACTCTGCAATAGTGTAAAACAAGGGAGAAATAACGTTCTACCTAGAAGAAAGCAAAAATAAATAACAGAGGACCTACAAATTATAGCATACCAAAACTATATTAAAATGAGCATTCATCAATGCATATATCTTTACATGCAATAGTGCTTGAACTAGTACCCCTCATCTATTTAATATAATGATCTAAACTTTTGTCCAAACAATAACATTCTCTTTTGATGAAACGACTGTCTAAATTGTTGCCCAAACAATAACATTCTCTTTTGATGAAACGACTGCCTTGAGAGTGGTCAGACTGAATGAGAGGTAGATCATTTTAAACACCTTTATGAATAGGTGAGTTTTCTTTAAACTCTTTTCTGTTTGTAGCCATATTTTAATCCTCATATAGTGATAGATGATCCTGTGATCTTTCACCTGCAATATGCAGATGGAAGAAGTTGACTGTAATTAGTATTATTTGATCGATGGGTAGAAGGATATAGATAAATAAGAAAATAAAGAATAGTAACAACACCTGTGTAGGCACTATGAGCTTCATTCCTTGGCTGCTGTAGTAGTCACGGCCATTTTCCTAAGAAACCCACTGAAGATTACAATGTCTCTGAATTACTGGCAAACTGTTACCTTGCTTGGGTGTTTAAATAAATGTGAAGGGTTGTGCAATGAATGAGGATCAATCTATATGTTCAAGCACTATGTCATTGACTCCTTGCCAATGTTGAAAGAGGGTTGCCAGACCAATCTTGAGGGCTCATGTCTTCCATTTTCCATGCCTTGCAGTCATGATGTGATGGGAGGAATAAGTCTGAATCTGATGCCAGAAGAGTAATGACAACTGCGCACCTCTAGGTCTGGTCACTGTCTCAAATCTTGTAGAGGTTGTCACAGGTGCTATTCTTGGGGAAACTGCTAGAAGTTGCCATTGCATGGGACAACCCTCACAAATTGTCCTTGAGCCAACATTGCCAGCTCGATAGGAGGGAATGGTTTTACGTGCATAAGTAGCATGAATAGAGATAGAATTAGAATGCCTCGCAATTTGTACTAACGAGGAAGAAGCGTCATTATTGATTTTGTTGCCTATGATGCGAGGGGAACAGAAAAAAAATAAAAATAAAAAATAAAAAACTTAGGTGTTCGTCTCTCTTCTTTCTAGGCACCATGATGAGTGGATTAAACAGAGTACTTGGATGTCAGATTTGTGGGCAGGATGTCAGCTAATGTCCTTTCAATGAGGATAGAATCCATGAAACATCAGGCTGAAAGTGCACTTTAATCTTTTCTCTGATTTTATGTTCGGATCATGGATTGGCTTGACTCGTGTTTTAAATCCCAAGGCGAGTATCTTGACCATTTAAAATAAATACCATCAATCTTATAGGCAGTACAACACATCACATAAGTGTTATGGTATTCCTGCTCGAGATCCACACCTCTAAGTCATACAGATGGGTGCGTATTGGCCAATAAAAATAGTAACTGATACTCATTCAGGACTCGAGTAGACTCACTGTCGTAAGTGAATCCAAAAACTAGGGGGAAGTGTATTAAGCCAAGAACTTTAGTTTGATTATAGGCGGATGCTATGGTATTTGATCTGAGTGGTGGGCATATTGTTCAACTAATTAAAACGGCAATAAAATGTATAGCTCAACATAGCACGGCATGGCAGTCCTTCTTGTTTAGTTTAATTTATTGTCGTAACAATAGAATATATGTGTGTATGAGTAATGACGATTCAAAAAAAAAGAGTTGTGTTTATATTTCTAATAGTAGTTGACCTTAACTTTTGAGGCTCCACGTAATCCTCATACTTAAAGATCTCTTTAATAAAAGATGGGGAATATATTCTTACCCCTTTTAAAGAATATAAAAAGAGAGGTAAAGACCTTATAAATTTAATAAGAATATATGTGAGAGAAAAGGTCCACGTAATTTTAGGAATTATTTAAAAAAGGATAGTTTCTCCTTATTTTATTTTATTTTTCTTCTTTATTCCCCTAAAAGAAAACTAATACAATATAAATATAAAGGATGCAATTTATATTTAATTATATGTAATCTTATAAATTTAAAATAAAATGAAATATATATATTAATTTAATTAGTAGGGATGAGTCAATAGTTAAAATTGTGATAATTAAAATAAATAAATAAGTGAATAAGAAAGTTAATAGTTAAATTATATTATTAATATTTTACTCACTCTCATATTCGAGTTCAAGGGGAAATGTTTAATGTAGACTTCTTCGATATTGTCAAGGTGATTGGAAAGGGTAGGGTTAGTAAGCAGAATAATGTTCTGTCAATTAATCTTTAGGTGATTTTATATGTTTTCTCCACATGAGGACCCGTACCAAGGAGGTTTAAGAAGGACACTAACTCTCACACGAAAGTGAGCACCAACTGTTGATTGATAGTTAAGGGTCCCATAAACCCTATTTTTGGTGTCAACCCAAATTTGTTTTCATCCCCTTACGCCACTCTCAGGCTACATGGCAGTAATGGTGTTGCACGAGCTACATCACCTAATGTGCATTGTATGTATCATCTACATGTATGGGTGTTAACCATTAATATTTTGTAATCTTTTTCAAAAAAAAAATTGATAGTTGTGGTTTTTCCTTCATCCACTATTTGTGCATTACATAGGAACTCAAATAATCTAGTGTACATCCTCTAAGGTGATGGTCATCTCCCCGGTCAAAAGATGAAACATACATGTGTTGGCATCCCAGCGCTCGAATAGGGCCATCAGCATGGCGTCGTGGTATCTCATAAGTGGCATAAGAGATTCCCAATAAATTCCTACTGCCTATAGATGCTCTATCCCTACTGTTGATAGTGGTGGAGCTAGATCTCTAAGAAAACTAATCTATTCCCCTAGCCGTTGTCGCGACCAGGTAGGTACCTATCAAAATCACAATAATAGGCTCTAAAAATTGGTTTAATATCTTCAATTTTTACATTATTCATCATGCAAGTGTGCTAAAGTTCATCTAGTGTTCTTTTCTAAAGGCCCTAGACACTTTAGAACCCTTTTGGGACACTTCACAAAGAAACAGGACACTTTGCGAAGAAATGGGACACTTTGCGAACAAAAGGGACACTTTGCAAACAAATGGGACACTTTGCAAAAAATGGGGACACTTTGTGAACTTTTTTTCAAAGATCCTAAATTAACCTGTAAATGCATTAAAAAATGTTAAATCATTACAAAATCACTAAATGAAAGTTGCAGAATCCACTCACCTCATGGTACAGCTCACCGCCCACCACCTACTCTCAAAGCTCATCTAGTCGTAAAGGCACGTAACCCTGTCTACTAGGCATCTTCTCGCCTCACTCGTCACTCTCAAGCTACAAGAGGGTAAAATGAAATATTAAGTGACAAATTACTCTCCTTTACCTCTTTTCACCTATTTTCATTACTTTTACTCCTATATATTAAAATAGGGTTATTTTCTCTTAAGAGTTAATAAAGTACCTTTTCTTCAAAACAACATAACGGGAGCTAGGGAACTCTGTTTTCAATGCCGTTTGATGCGTTGGATTTGTGATTATGCACCCAACATCATCAATCATCTATTGTTAAGGGTAATGGTACTTGGAAATTCCCTATATGTTATTATGTTCCTTATTCGATGCGGCTAGATTGCTACCTTGATTCCACCTCTGTAAAGCAAGCGGAATCAAGGGGGGGCATACATCTACCCTTGAATTTGATTTATAGAAGTTAGATAAAAGGATTTTTGGGAAATTAACAAAAAAAAATTGTAGGATACGGTTCCTAATGTTGTGGTATTACAGATAACTACACTGGGGGCTCCATTCTCCCGCCTTTCGAATGAGTATCCTTTTACGCAAAAAAGTGTA
Source organism: Sequoia sempervirens (assembly GCA_007258455.2). NCBI lineage: Eukaryota > Viridiplantae > Streptophyta > Pinopsida > Cupressales > Cupressaceae > Sequoia > Sequoia sempervirens. Next base: position 449,713,797 of record VDFB02270651.1, read on the forward strand.
CTATTTAGAGTCCTTTAGCTTACGTGTGCACATAAAGCCATATGGGTGCTAAGGTAGGGGATAAATGTGGCCTAGAAAATTGGACACTCTTGAGAAAAGAGACAATTTCACGCTTAATTTGGACCTACTTTTGAGTATCCCTGCATTTTTCATTCTTCAAAATGACATTTATAGGCCCCTAAGACCCATTATTTTTTATCTAGAGGACTGTTTCATTTAAAAATCATCTAAATCCTGGAAAACAACACTTAATTCACTCATATCCCAAAAACTCATCTCCAAAAACCACTAGTGGGACCCATTTGCCAAGGGTGGTGAATGAGTCCCCTCTAGTGGGACCCATTCACCAAGGGTGGCGAATGAGTCCCTTTTGGGGAAAAATTCAATTTTAAGTGGGAATTTAATTAATTCAATTCAATTTTTCAGTGGATATCGGCCTCATAGGTCTAAATAATGGGAAAATTGGGTGTTGATGCCTATAAATACACATTTTAGGTCATTTTTCACATCTCTTAGCCAATTTTACAAAGCAAGATCAAAATTCAAGTATCAAGAGTCTTTCACAATAAGTTTCATTAGCATTTTCTATAGCAAAGTTGAAGCTTTAGGGTAGCAAACTAGGGTTTTTGTAGGTCTTCAACCTCACTTCTTGTTCAAGATTCAACATTGCAAAGAGTTGGTGATGGATGCCTATGGTGAATCATGGAGAAATCTAGGTTGAGGAGATGCAACTAGCCATCAAATTACACCATAAGACTTGTTTTCAAAGTGATTCCATCTTCCATTCTCTCTCTATCTTCAAATTAAGGTTTGCATTACATTTGCATGTCATTTACATTCATTTTATTTGTTGTAGGGTTTCTAGGATTGAAGTCTTGCATCATTCAAGTCACATTTGTTCATCTTATTCTAGCACATTAGAATAGGGTTTTGTCATACTTCATATTTTCGTAGTCTCCAGATTCCTAACAAGAAGTGTTGTGCAGGTGATAAGGTACATATCTAAGATTTGAATTTGCATAAAACTGAATAAGGACCGATTCTCCATGGATGTTGAATGAGTCCCACTGGAGGTGGTTGTTAGAGTTAAGTGCAGATTCTAGTACCCATTTAGTAGAAATCAATTTTTGGGCAAAAAACCCTGACCTGGGACTAATTTGCCCAAGGTGGAAAATGAGTCCCAATCAACCAAAAAGTCAACTTTTCTAGATTTTTAGAGTAGTTTCCAGTCTTTATCAGTCTTACAGGTGCACACATTCCAAATTATAGCTTTTTTTAATTTATATTTGCATTTTTATTCATCTTTGTAAGCCTTTTATAAATGTCATTGTGTTTTCAAACATTGCATATTTCATTAGTTTTGTAGTCTTTATCAATTAGTTCCATTTATATCATTGCATTTAGTCATAATTACATCATACATTCCTTATTTTGAGTGAACCACCACAATTTATGGGTTCTATCTCCCTCCTTTTAGGTGAAAAACCTTAAGAGTTCAGAGAAGCACATAGACACACACTAAAATTGATGGTTCAGAAATATATGAGCATAAGATACTATACAACTGAGTTCTGCAAATTGGTTTTTATTTGGAAGATAATAAATTGACAAAGGTATCTAGGTATATAAATGGATTAAGATTTAATTTTCAAGATGAATAGAGTATGTTAAAAATTTCCTCATTGGAAGAGGCATACTAGTATGTGCAAAAGGTAGAGGAGAAGATGTTGAGGAGGTAAAAAAAATACTCCCATGTGAGGAATAAGTCAAGCCTAAGTGGAGTAGACATTTAGGGAAAATAAAAAAAGAAAGGGATACTTTGCACGAAGACATGCCAAGCCTAAGTGGAGTAGACATGTAGAGAAAATAAAAAAAGAAAGGGTTACTTTGCACAAGGACATGGTAGCAACAACAAGGGATTCCTTGGTA
>VDFB02270651.1:449715825-449726998 GCA_007258455.2 Sequoia sempervirens
TCATAATAGACCACTTTCTTATGTTATAAGTAATTTTTAGTTGGTTTTAGGTTAGTTTGTCAAGTTTGGTGTCATTCTTGCAAAACTTGTCATATTAAAAAGTGTAAAAAATGCAAAATAGAGAAGTTCAACGGTCAGGAGGTTTGAAGGGTCATTTGGGTCAGTTGAGATGGTTATTTTGGTATGTAAAATTTTAAATTGGACTCACAAATCTTGAGGCATGGTTGGAATGTTTATTTGAGAAGTGGAAACAATAAAATAACATTGTTTTCTGTAATTTCTGTGAGTTTTCACAAAAGTTTGTTGCTCCAGGTTGTGGTATGAATCTGTACAAAGGGATATTGCTTCATAGGCTCTTCAATTTGTTGAAAACATGTGTTAGGAACATTTTAGTGTTTGAGTAACTGAATTTCATTAAGTATTAAGGTTTTTGCAAGCAATTTTTTGTTGATTGTCTTAAACTTAGAACTTAAGGGTTGAAAGGAAAAAATGGAGATTTAACCCATTCCACCCAATTAAACTTGTAATAACTAGGTGGAATGGCATAAGTAGATGTATTTTTATGTTTTATGAAGATTCTAAGATCAGGGAAGGTTGTTTGTGTGTCTTGGAGTGATCCCCTAGATGTGTTCAGTCTAGTTTTAAGCCAAAAATTGATAGCTGAGAATGGTTGTTTGGTGAAATAACATTGTTGTAGCATGGGAGAGGATTTAGAAAGCTTGTGTAGACTTAGTATGGTGTAATGGAAGCATTGATAAGGCTAACTAAGGATTGGAGTGCATATTTTCAATAAACCCTCCTTAAACTAGTCAAAAATGAGGGTTTTGTGTTAAGAGGATTTAGTGAATGTTTCTCCTAACAAAATTTATGGAGTTTGATTGTTTATAGTTTGGTTGTGACCCTTCAATAGATAGTTGGGGTTGGAAGAGAGTATCAATTAGTGATTCCTTGTAAAAGTGGCCTAATTGACCAAGGAGGATAGCGTAGCAACAATTATTTGGATGATATGCTCCAAAACAAAGGTATGTGTTTTTGAGATATGTTGGAATATGCCATAATGGATATTTGAAATGGTATTTGGTTGGTGGGTTTGAGTTTTTTCTTGAAAGATAAGTTGTATTTTCATCATTTGATATGCTACAAGGAGTTTGTGGAAGAATTGTGAAAAGTTGTTGTATTGGGGTTCTGAGGAAGGGAAAGTTGTTTGAAACCCTTTGAATTGTGATTGTAATTAGTTTTCTTCCCTACTCTGCATCATATAGGAATGGGACAGTTTTTAGGGTTAACTATTGTGGGATCAATGGGTGATGGTCTGAATCAAAAGAAAGTATGGGAGCATTATGACTAGCTGGAGTTGCAAGCAACAGAGAGACATTTTAAAAGAGTTAATGATGAATTTTTATATGTTATCATTAATCAACTCAAAAGAGATGTTGGTTTCAGGTTGTCGTGGGAGGCAATGGAACTTATAGAAGAATAGGGATAGTGGTTTATCCAATACTCCAAATCCACCTATTTTAGACTATTTGGGTATGATAAGCACCCTTTCAAATTACCAAGGTGTTGTGGTGATAGATGGGTCTTGATGGAGTTTGCTCCTCAAGTAGCCAAGGTGAATGCCAAGTTTTTTGCACAGCACAAGGCTACCTGCCACTCATTCCCAATGCAATTGGGGCTTTATTCTTGTTCCTCTTCCATAGAAGCTAAGACAACAATAGATGAGTTTCAGTCCATGAATTTCAAACGTCATACATCCAAGAAGAACTTTCTTCCTAAGAAGAAAATGAATGGTATATATGCTCCACAATTTCCCCTTCATCATCCACTTCTCAAAGAATTTTGGGCAAACCTACAAGATTAGTTTGACGTGAGAAGAAGGGGATATGAAATATTGACTATTCCCCAAATGAAGAAATTTGGGGTGAAAGAAGACATACCAGATAACGTTTCTAATGATGGGATCACTCTTGATCCTCACTATGATTGTGGATTTGGGCCGCAAATTCGTGGATCTTGATTTTTGATAGGAGAAATTAGTGATAATTCTTTCTATAAGAGAAATTTTTATCCTCATTGTAAAGGTCAGTTGATTGAAGTCAAATTGGCTACCTAAGACTAGATACATTTTATTTTTATAGCTTTATGTAAGACAGTTGAACAATTTTTACAGCTTTTAATGCAAGTAGTTTATTTTTCTGAAGTTTGTTAATTTAATGGTAATGCTAATAAACAATGGCTTTTTGTATGCTAGTGGATTTTTTTGTGCATAAATGTCTCTTAATTGTTGTGCATAAATGTCTTTTAATTCTTGTACTCTATTTTCAATACATCTTATAAACAACATTAGAAAATTTTTCAAATGAGTCAAAATCCAGGGAATTCAGTAGTAAGTTTGAACCAATATCATTTTCGCATGTAATATGGTAATTTTGAGCTAGGGACACAGTACAAGCAGCCACAATCTCCTGCTCCTTCTGTTCATTCTTTTGCTGCTCTAATTGGTAAACTTCCAAAGCTAAATGCAATGGGTTTATGTTTTTGACCTTTTCCATGAGGAGTAAGGTGTCCTTATCAATGGGTTGCTTTGTAACCACACTAGGATGTACTAGATTAGTTTCCTCTACTTGCGAAGGATGAATGGTTGTAAAATTTGGGATTTCATACCTTGGAAGTTCTTCCTCTTGAAACTGATCTGAAATGCAAGAAGTTGTTCATATATCATGATTTTGAGGAAGCAAAGACTTCATCTACTCTTCTTTTGCAGCTAACTCCCTCTCAAGCCTATTCTCAAACTGTCTCCTTTGTGTTTCCAATTCCTGCTCATGAAGGTAGGCCTGATACTCTAATTCTTGTTGTTGCGTATCAAGCTCTTGTTGCCTCCTAAACTCTTCTATCTGCTTTGCGATGTCTACCAATACATCCTTCATGTTATTCATGTTATTCTTCATATAATCAACCTCTTGGAGCTGATTTTGGATATCGAAATGTGGATCTGAAGGCTGAGCAGGGGTGGGTGGGAGGTAAGCATGTTGAGTATGCTGATAGGCTGTTGTTGCATGGTTGTTTGAGATAAAACCAGCAGCATGATTGGCCTGATATGGCTGATAAGGGTGTGGATTGGCATGACTCTCATGAAACAGAAGTGGGTATACATGCTGACTATGAAAATTTGTCATCTCTACTCATATAAATGCTGGAAATTAGAATATTAAGCTTGAATTTGAAACATACCAGCACTGAACTTGTTGAAACCAGTAGATGTGCTCGAAGTCACCAAGTATAAATTTGTACCTCTGAAAGGTAAAAATGTTGTTGTATATACCAGGACAACAACTTGTATCTTTGAATTTCTTCTCTGAAGTGATCTTCAGAGTCCCACCAAGCGTGCTAAAAACTGTTGTCAAACAAATTACACCCGAATGCTTGAATAGTTAAATTAAGCAATCTGTTGAAACATGGAATGATCCTCAGGCTTGTGGGTTGCCTAATTTTGAGGATCAATCTCCAGAGAGGGCTGGTTCCCTGACGAAAACATCCTAAAACTAACTAACTTGGCTGGGAAAGAGATAGAAAGCTTGCTTGTATTGAAATCCTAAAGCTACATGAGGTAATTGTACCAAAATTATGTGATTCTATTCGCTATCCTAAACCTATAATCAGCTGCAATAAAGTCCTAAATTTATTTCACAATTCAATTAAGATCATGAAATTCACCAATATTTCACATGTAGGTTTGAAGTTTCAATGTTTGTAAGAGGAAAACTAGATTTTCACAGATACAAATGACTGAAATCTTTGTTAAACACAGCATGCAACTTGAATTATAACATGAAATCTTCTTGTTTTTTAAAGCATCAATGAGACAAAACAAAGGATTCAAGATAAAATCACGATGTTTGAATCAAATCATTCATATGACAATAAAACTCAAGAAAGTATTGAGAAGGAAACACTATACTGAATATCAACTCTATTACAATGCTTGAATAAAAAATGTTGAGTTACAATGCCTCACTGCTGTATGTGTAAGCAGGAAAAAGAACTAGTGTAAAATAACTAAGTTATTACACTTTATACAATAATCCTCTCAAAGGCATGAAGATGAAACTGGAAGTCAAACTTAGTGTGCAGATGATAATTCCAAGGAAAAATCCAAGCAGAAATAAAAATAAATATCCCTGAAAAGAAGGCTCAAACTCATGCAAAAGTGAGTGAACTCAGTCCCAAACTCGCAGTCACAATGTGTATAACTAAACTGCAACTCGAACTAGCTCCAAAATGCATGAAAAACACTGAAAGAGATCTGAGAGTGAAAATATCTTCCTTAAATGCCTCTCATGAGCAAAAGCAAAAATCCTCAAAAAATGGGCCCACAACTGAAGAGAACTCAATCCAACGCGCTGCAAGCTCTAATTCATATCATGCATGATCAACAAGCACTTGGAAAACACTCCAATTTGACCTAAACTAAAATCAAATTGCCTCATGCATGAAAATTTAATATCAACCCTCATTATTGTTTATGCAAAAATTATTTCCACCTTTATAAGGCATAGAATATAATGCAAAAAGACATGCATTATTTACATCGTGTAAATCATAGTTTTTGCATAAACTTATCATAATGTTTTAATATTATTTATATGCCTCAGCATATAATTTCGCCACCTCCATAATGCATGATCTTCTTTTAAGAACTCTAAACATAAAACATACAAGGTATATTATATGTCATATTTATCACCAACCTTGGTATAAATTTCATTGGCCATCATAAAGCATATGGAGTATATCTCTAAGGCCATTGCCAGATTTATGAATGGGGAAATCACAGGAAAAGTTGACCCCGTTATTATTAGAATCTTGACTTAAAGGCCATGACAATTAGTAAAGACATAATGATAATCATAATGATTTCTCACTTAGGGAAAACAACAAAAGCATGGAACCCTAAAACACATTATCATTCGCACTTTGACTTTGGAGAAGAAGCTTCATGAAGAAGCTGGCCGCCAACCTGGGGTTTGAAGCTCGACCATGCATCTTCTCTGTCGATTTTGATGATTTTTTGAAAGATTTTGAGCAGAAAAGGTAAGATAAGATAATTCTATCATAAATTTGAGTCTTTTCAAGCATTTTAATGCATTTTTGGGGCCCTGCCGTAGCTTGTGACTCATTTCATATATTCGTGGCCTTCACTTGTTATGGGCCACCATTGAAGAGTTTGAGCCTTTTGTATATATTCTTGTTGCTGTGCAAGCTCGACTTATGATTTTAAAGTTCAAAGAGAACTCAATCGCGGCTTATTGATTCTTCAGCTGGTTTATAACATGGTGAGTTTTCATTTGTCTTTGTTTCCTTCTTAGGACACAAGCTTTTGGAAGCTTTTCTCCTAGCAAAAATGATTTTTACTTAAAGGAAAAGCAGGTCATACAATAATCCACGAACTCATTGATTCCTCAGCTGACTTTTTCTTTTAAAAGCTATGAAAGTATTACCTTTAACCATTTTTTGGGTTCGACCCACAGCAATATTTATACATTTTGTTAAATTTCTGATAAAACCCTTATGTCTGCGAACTTGATAAGAAGAAAATCTGTAATTTTCTTGTTGAAACCCAATCTGGGTGTATATAAAAAGCTTTCTCCAAGCCACGGGCTTTGCATGCTCAATCTGGGTCTTTTTTTTTTTTTAAAACACTGTATTCTTCATTATTGTTGTGTTTAAACTCAAAAAATTCCAGCCATGAAAAAATAATGAAACTCAAACTTTTGTTTATCTCAACGAATATATTTCCATGTCCAATTTGTTCTTGCAAGGAACCCTTGGTACTAAAATCTGGAAACAATAATGATTATAGTATGTAGATGTATTCTCCATCATTGAGACTGTGTATATCTTGATAACCTCCATCGATGCTTAATGCAAACTTGGCCACCATGAAAGCCTCTGAACCTTCTTTGTTCAAAAGATCTCTTTGATTTCAATTCTGTAGCAGCATTGATGCTCTTGCCAGATCTAGTTCCTCCATTCATTTTCCACTATATATCTACTTTGATCTTTTGCTGCTGCTTGCAATGCACACCTGTAGCACAGAATTTCCTGACTCCATACAGTGTAAAAGCACTATGGTATGCTGTGTGAATATTTGGCTTTGGCTCTGTTCTCTTTAAATTATTTCCACTAGCTTTCAGACTAATTCATTCAATGGTATCTTGCTTTGAACACACATTCTGAAGCACACAACCTTTCATGTATTTGATGTTTCTTTCTCAAGATATGGAATGCTGTCCTTATGCACTTGTAGCACACTTTGTGTTAACATTGTTTTGTTCATTCCTTTAGTATATAAAATACCACTTCTGTTGTCTTTATAACAGCATGCTATCTGCAGATGTAGATCTTAGGGAGAATGGATGTGGACTTGTCCTATCTATTTCTTTTGTGACAACAGTCCTATTCATGACTGTTCTTGACATGATGCTGTTTCAGATTACTCTGTTATGTCTCTTGATCTGAAACTGAAACAATGTTGTCCTGCTGTCATGTTGACTGCCCTTCTGAATCTCTGGACGAACAATATATGTGCTTTGAAATTGAAAGAAAAAACTTAATTGCTTATTGCCTTGTTCTCCCTTCAGCATAAGGGGTTCAATGCCTCATTAAAATGTAAATATGAATGAAAGGCAGAGCTGAAACAAAGAATGACAAATACAATTAATGCTCTCTTAATCATGTTTCTTTGATTGTTTTATTGAATTATGAGCAATAAGATGATGTGCTCAATCTATTTTCACCATGCTATTAGACTCCTTGATGACAGTCCAAGATGATGACTGTTTCTTTGATGCTTTAATAACTCTCATACATGAACGTTGAATGAGAGAATACCTTATGATATGCCGGGCTCAACCCTTGTGGGAGCCCGTTTTACCCCACATATCTGATAAGATGATCTCGAACATGATGAACCTGTTCCTACACATTGAAACAAACAAGTTAGCAAAAATAATCGAAACTAAAAGCTTCCATTGAACTATGTTTTTCTCGATAATCAGCGTTTGTAATTCAATCATCTGGTGAATGCCTGATTGAATGTACGTTACATTCCTGTTGGTAGTGTAGACATGAAGTAGAATGTAATTCATTATTGCTTAGAGTAAATCTCTAACCTTATTCTTTTACAAACTTGCAGGTTCATGGAGCGCGAAAACGAGGCTGCAGCTTGGAGATGCGACAACTGAAGACATCAAGCGAAAGCGATTCATCATCACAGGCAATGATGAATTGCTTCTCTTCTTTGTGTTTACGTTATCTTCAGTAGTGTAGCTTATCATTGGATTTTGTATTCATTATTTGATTGTCATAATCAAATTCAGTTACTCTTGCGGCTTGTGCGAGATTTCAATGTTTTTTACAAAATGAATAAAAAGCATTATTATGCAAATTTTCAATTTTATGTTTCAAATACTTGCACAATAAAACTGTAATTCAGATGTAATCTGATCTTTATGATGAACAATGAATACTTTAGCAGCAAAACTTGAATTTTTTTGTACCTATCAATGATGAATTCGATTTAGCTCTACTTGTTTGAGCTCGTAGTGAAAAATAGGTAGCGGGAACTAGAATACCAATACGAAGGCTAGGATTGCCATCTATCACCTAGAAGGAGAAGCCTCACTGTGGTAGGATCATTTGGTGGAAATAAAAAATATGATATCATTCAACTAACATGGGACAAGCTTACCAAGCGGTTTCACAAGGAGACCCTATTTGCTCATCATCGACACCAAAAGATGATCAAATTCCATACACTACGCCAAGCGGCAATGTCAGTAACTGAATACAACTCCAAATTCATGAGCTTACTCTGTCATGTGCCTTATATGAAAGAAGAAGAGGATCATGGGAATAAATTTATCTTGGGAATGAATAAGAATATTCTATATACAACCAAGCTCACTCAACCAAAAAATTTAAATCAAGTTGTGGAGGTAGCTTTGGCCGCTGAAGAAAAGCATAAGAGCAAACAAGAACACAAACAAAAGAAACATTCCTCCAGTTACTTAGATAATAAATAAAGGGATAATTAGGAGGTTAAGTCCAAAGGAAAAGCTTCTCAACAATTTAACAGGGGCTGAAAGTATAGGGAGAATTGTGGGTCAAAAGGTCAAAAAGAAAAAGGAGACAAAAGACAAAAGTCATCCAAGCAAGTGGCACAAGGTGATTCCTCAAGAGACAAGGAAGGTCGAAAAGGACCAATGAATGGATGTTGGATGTGTGGAGGCGACCATTATATGAGTATGTATCCCAAGAATCCAAACAAAACCACCAATCCCACCACTCGAATATACACAGCCATGGATAATTGCCAAGCAGATCAACAGGCCCCACTGATAGAACTTCAAGCTACATTTCTCAGCCAACCTATTTCTATTTTTGGCCGATTTAGGAGCCATAGACAGTTTTATTCCTTCAATGTAATTCAAAAATGAAAAATTGATTATAAGAGTCTTAGTCGAGAGGAGATGGAGGTTGAGTTTGGGTCGAGTAAGACACAAAAGATCAAATATTGCCTACGTGGAGTTGAAATTGACCTAGGGATTATAAGGAACAAGGTGGATCTATGGGTCACCCCGTTAGGGTCCTACGACCTAATCCTTGGGATGGATTGATTCTAGAAGCATAAAGCCAAGTTGGATTGCTACAACAAGAGGATTGAATGTCTAGAGGACCAAGGGAGGTTAGTGGTTCTTCAAGGAATTTGCAGGCCAATAGTGGTAAGAACGATCTCAACTATGCAAGTAAAAAGGCCAACGAGAAAGGGAAGAAAAATTTACCTAGTAAAGATAGAAGAGGGTAATGATGATCCCACACCTAGCATTGAAGACCATCCCATCCTCTAGGAGTATCGCGATGTCTTTCCAGAGAAATTGTTAGGATTACCTCCTAAGCGACAAATGGATTTCATAATAGAACTAGTTCCAGGGGAAAAGCCTATCTTGAAAGCTCCCTATAGAATGAACATTGTTGAATTACAAGAGCTTAAGATGCAATTGCAAGATCTAATGGAGAAAGGATTGATTCGTCCTAGTGTGTCCCCTTGGGGAGCTCCAGTGTTGTTTATTAAGAAGAAGGATGGAAAATTGAGGTTGTGCATAGATTATCGGATGTTGAACAAGGTAACCATTCGAAATAGATATCCACTACCTAGAATTGATGACTTGTTTGATCAAATGAAGGGGGCTACTATCTTTTCCAAAATAGACTTAAGGTCAACTTATCACCAGTTAAGAATCAAGGAAGAAGATATTCTGAAGACAACATTCAGAACCAGGTATGGCCATTACGAGTTCTTAGTGGTGCCTTTTGGCCTAACAAATTCCCCCTCTACTTTCATGAGTCTCATGAACCATGTTTTAATGATTACTTGGAAAAATTTGTGCTAGTATTTCTAGATGACATACTAATCTACTCTAAAAATCTGCAAGAGCATGAGGAACATTTAAGAATAGTTTTGCAAAGGTTGAGAGATCATAAATTGTATGGGAAATCATCCAAGTGTTCTTTCTTTCAACTTAAAGTGCATTATCCCAGAGATATTATATCAGCCCAAGGAATTGCAGTAGATCCAGCCAAGATACAAGCCATTGTAGAATGGCCTATTCCTAAGAATGTGGCTGAAGTAAGGAGCTTCATGGGTTTGGCAAGATATTATCGACGGTTCGTAGAGAACTTCTCCAAAATAGCTAACCGCATAACCTCCCTTCAGTGAAAGGGAAATAAGTTTTAATGGATAGAAAAATGTGATAGTTCTTTCCAAAAGTTGAAGAAAGCTCTTACCACTACACCAATCTTGTAAGTGCCTGATCCAAAAAGAGAATTTTTAGTATGGAAAAATGCATCTTTGGATTGGTTAGGTGGAGTACTAATGCAAAATGGATGAGTGATTTCCTTTGAGTCTAGGAAATTGAAGGATCATGAACTCAACTATCCCACCCATGACTTGGAGCTGGTGGCAATTATGCATGCCTTGAAGGTATGGGAACACTATTTGGTAGGAAGACCTTTCAAGTTGAATACCGATCATAAAGGACTCCAATATCTATTTACCCAACCTGATTTGAATGCACATTAGAGAAGGTGGTTGGAATTCTTAAGAAACTATAAGATTGATATCTCATACGTTAAGGGAAAATAAAATTGGGTTGTAGATGCCTTAAGTAGAAGGGCTAAACTAGTTGCAATCTCTTAGCTAAAGCTTGAATTTCTAGAAAAGATCAAAAAATATAGGAACAAGACCCCTTTTGTAAGAAAATGAGGTTAGAAGTGCAACAAAGGATTATTCCAACTAAGTACCATGTGGGAAATGATGGGATCCTTCGTTATTTGAATCAAATTTATGTACCTGAAGAGGAATGCTTAAGATTGAAAATTCTCACAGAAGGCCATAATATGCCTTATCAAGCACATCTTGGGGTTACCGAAATGCATGCAGACTTAAAAATTCATTACTTGGGGTTACTGAAATGCATGTCTTGAATTTCAATGAGTTAAAGTGGAACACTGTCATCCTGTAGGAACACTATATTCCCATGACCTACCACATCATAAGTGGTTGGTAATTTCCATGAATTTCATGATAGGATTTCCCAAAACTTAGAATCAACATGAAAATATTTTAGTGGTGGTTGATAAACTAACAAAAGTAGCACACTTCATACTAGGAAATGTGAAGGATGATGCCCCACTTTTGGCTAAAAGATTCATTAAGGAAGTCATTAGACTACATGGGATTCCTGAGGAAATCATTTAGATAGTAGAGATAAGTTGTTTACTTCCAGGTTTTGGACCTCTCTTATGGCCACATTAGGAACCAAACTCAATTTAGCACTGATTACCACCCTAAAATAGATGGCCAAATTGAAAGAGTTAACTAGGTTATGAAAGACATGCTTAGAATGTATGCCATGGATCAAACAACTAAATTGGAGGAGTATCTATCATTAGTAGAATTTTCATATAATAATTCATACCATTCTTCCATCTAAATGGCCCCATTTGAAGCTTTGTATGGCTGAAAGTGTAGAACGCCTATAGGATGGGACAACTTAGAAAACCATGTAACTATTGGGCCTGAACTTCAAGAATATGACAATCAAGTGAAAAT
>VDFB02270651.1:449727098-449755118 GCA_007258455.2 Sequoia sempervirens
TCATAGAAATTCAATACATAAGATTCATTTGCCTCTTTTAATACAACCACCTTTGTCCACCATGTAAAATATTCAGTGGGTGTAAGTACCCACTTGTAACCAGCATTGGAAGGTGGATTTATTGACCCAATGAAATCAATGCCCCATCTCATTAAGGGCTGCTCCACTTGAATTGGATGTAGAGGCATAGCAGGAAGCTTTTCTTTTCCTACAAATAAAGCACATTTGATACACTTCCTTGACCATGCATATGCATCTTTAAACAAGTTGGGCTAGTAGTAACCAGCTCTCATAATTTTCCAAGCAGTAGTTCTTGGAGCAAAGTGACCTCCTGCAGCTCCATCATGAAACTCATAAAGTACCTTTTCAATCTGATCACTGTGAATACATCTTAATAGAACACCATACAGACCCTTTTTAAAAAGAACATTATTTACCATCACATATGGTATGGACTACAGTCTGAAGTATCTTCTTTTGGCTATGTTCAAACCTAATGGACACTCACCTGTTTGTAAAAAATGGGTCATGCCTTGAGCCCAATTTGTTATCACAGGCACATCATCTTGAGCATCCTAAGACTCACTTGTATTAGCAAAAATAGCATCATTTTAGAATTCATTTTCATTGATTGACCCTGTAGCAAGTTGTTCATAGAGACCTTTACCTCTAACCAGTTTGGTAATCTTGATACCCACATCATATTCCATAACCTTAGTGATCCACGCTACTCTTTTTTCATTCAGATCTTTACTCAACAAAAATTCCTTAACACTTGGGTGTGCAACCAGAATATGAATTTTATTGTTAGAGATTAAAGGCTTGAACTTTTTAAGGCTTCTGATCACTGTGAGAACATGTTTCTCAACAAATGTATACCTCTCTTCATAATCAGCAAGTACTTGACTAAAGAAAGCTATTGGCTGCTCTAAACTATCATTATTTTTCTATACCAGCATAGCAAAGATTGAACCAGCACTGCCAAAAGCATACAAAAATAAGCCTTTAGAGAAATCTGTATTTACCAGTGTTGGAGCTAATGCTAAAGCTTCCTTGATTTCTTCAAAACTGTGTTTTGCTTTTCCAGTCCAACTGAAAACTGCATTCTTTTTAAGCATGGTGGTCAAGGGTTGTAGCAAACTTGCAACATTAGGAATGAGTCTTCTTAGAAAGTTGATTCTCCCTAAAAAGCTCTGTAATCCTTTCTTGTGACTGGGTAATGGAAACTCAAGTATGGCTTTAACTCTTTCAGGGTCAATAGTAATTCCTTGCTTTGACACTATATGTCCTAATAGTTTACTTTCATGAACAGCGAAGATACTCTTTTTCGGATTGAGAGAAATACCAAACTCTCTGCATTTTTCAAAAACTTGCTTAAGGTGTGATAAATGTTCATCAGTGTCCTTAGAATAAACTGTAATGTCATCTAAATAAATCAGCACAATCTTATTAATCAAAATTTGAAACGCCATATCCATGGCCCTTTGAAATGTGGCACCAGCGTTAGATAAACCAAAAGGCATCATTTTGTATGCCATGGTGCCCCACTTAGTTGTAAAAGCAGTTTTGAACTAATCCTCCTCTTTAACCAGTACCTGGTTATAGCCCGAAAAACCATCTAATAAGGAAAATATTTCAAAACCAGCAACTACTTGTAAGATTTGTTACATGGAGGGCAGCGGGTAGTGATCTTTCAAAGATGCTCAGTTAAGATCCCTAAAGTCTACACAAAGTCTTATTTCACCATTTTTCTTCCTAATTGGAATAAGGTTAGAAACCCATGAAGTGTGTTTAATAGGAAATATGATACACCCCTCAACTAGTTTGGTTAGCTCTTTAATCATTAAGGGCTCAAGCTTAGGATTCAAGGGCCTTTGTTTTTGTCTAACAGAACTGACACCAGATTCTAACTCAATTGTATGTTGTGTAATATGAGGATCAAACCCCCTTAAATCAAAATATTGCCAAGCAAAAACGTCATGATACTCTTAGCATAAAACAATAAAAGCTTTCTTATCTTTAGCTAAACAATTTTTTCCCAATTTGAGAAGCTTACCTTTAAAGATTTCAACTTCCTCATAATGATCTTCTTTCACTTGGATGCCGACTTTGTTCTTCTTAACCTGATCATCAGAATTGAATATGGATTCTAAGGTAACCAACCCTTTGGGAAGTTTGTTGGTCTTCAACTATATAACTTGATCATCATACTGTTGCTTAAGTTTTGCTTGATTCACCATGGAGAACTAATCTTCTTTGAGCAAAAAAGAAATAATTTGTTCATCGCTGTCAAAAACCTACCAGTGAATGTTGTTATTAGGAATTGATGGCCTGACTACAACTTTCACATACTGTTGTACTTTCTCTTTTCTAATGTCACCTGGAAAATCAAACTGTGCTCCAATGGCTACAAGCCTATCAGCATGTTTGTTCTAGTTCCTTGGAATAGATACTAAGTTAAAGACATCAAATTCCTCAATCATATTCCACACTCTGTTTCTATAAGACTTTAGTATGTCATTTTTAGCAACATTCAGTCCTCTTATTTGATTGACAATTAATTCATTGTCCCCATAAACTTTCAAGCAGGTTATTCCTCTCTTCCTTGCCCACTCAAGACCTTGAACAAGGCCCTCATACTCAACAGTGTTATTAGAGAAGGAAAAAGCAAAATGGAATGTAGAATAATACTTATCACCCCGCGGAGATACAAGCATTGCGCCTCCTCCAACTCCATTTTTGCTTCTAGAACCATCAAAATGCATCTCCCATAATTCATTTTGATGCTCAAACTAACTTTTTGCACTTCTTTCAAGATTTGGCATTTCTATCCTAGCTTCATGCAATACATAATTGCCCAGACCAACATCCTGAATAAGCTCGTTTGGATTATCAATCACATTCTTAGCTGCCCATTCATTCAGGAGTACCTCAGGTACACTCACAGCTTGTAACTATTGTGCTAAAGCAAGTTCAATATCCTTTAAAACAACAGAATTAACATTAACAGCAGATGGTGCATAAGGCTCAATGTGATCCTTGGCAAGGGACTCAGAAGTTATAGTTACCTTAGTACCATACCTGGTCCTAAAAAGCATATGGGACCAATCTGAAGATAAATTCCCCCCAATTTTAGCTGTGAAGTCTCTAGACAGGCATAAAGCAAAAAAGGAGGCAAATCTATGACAAACACATCTTGCGGGATTGAAAAATTAGGATAGGCATGTAGCGTAAGTTTCATATTTTTAATAACACCTATAGTGTTTACTGCTATCCCATCCAATTGAAGTCTCCCTTTTCTAATGGCTGGTATTGTAAACCTAGATGGTATGCAATCTTTTTTGGCATTACCGAACTGCTAGCCCTGCTATCAACCATGCAATTGTGCACCAATTTATTCCCCACTATTAAGGAAACATAGAAAGGAGGGGGCTTGACGCCATTACTTTGTTGTGTGGTACTATCCAAAAGTGCATTGGTTAAAATTGACTTTGTTTGGCCTATAGAGACTTCATTTGGAAAATTTGAACTAACTGGATTTGATAAGGCTGACTGTAAAAAATTCATTTGACCAGGGATTGCTAAAGAATCCCACATTGAAATTGAAACATTCATTTTTTTCATACTTTCAACAATGTTGAAAGGTGCAGATATATTTACCTTTGGCTGCATCTTTACAACAGCATGGTCAAGTTGCATTTGACCTGCGGATGAAGCATGTAAAGGATGCTCCTTACTAGTGTCATGACCTCGCTGCAAAGTGTGTGGTACTTGCTGATTCGATGGACCAGCAACTCCCTTATCTTTATTTGTTGCTTGTTCTATCTCAAAATCCCTCTTCTTGGCTTTGGTATTAGCAACAATAGATGTGTCATCCTGGTTCACTCCACAAAATTCTTCTCTCTTCCAATTCAAGATAGTTGAATCATTTGCAGGTTGATCCTGTTGTTGTGAATACCCCTCCTTAGGCAAATCTTGAGCACCTACAACATTTTTCACCATAAGAGCTTGGTTGATGACACCATTAGAGCATGTAGCTTGATTATATGGCTGATTACACAGATAACACCATTCATAATCCACAGTCAGATTGTTTTGAACATGAACAAGCTCTTTGACAACACTAATTGGAGTTGGATTATAGGCCTGAAAAGGTCTTGTGGCAACACTTTGCCTTGTGCCTTGGTAATTACCTTGATACTGTTGTCTATTCCCCTGGAATTATTGTTGTTGACCTTGAAAAGGCTGACTTGAGGCTTGATTTTGTTGATGATAAGGCCTAGAATAGGATTGTTGTTTTTCCAAGTTCACCAACTTGTTACCAAAAGTCTGTAAAAGACTTTTGATCTCTTGTAACTCTTGTGATGAGCCTGAAACAACGCTTTCTTGTTTATCAACAGCTGGAACAGTAGTTGGCAGCATTGGTATAGCTGGTAGAGGTGTAAAAGGAGGTATCTGCAAAGGGATATTTGTATGAATCTCTAGAAATATAGGCATTGGTGGCCTGGGAGCGAGTTTACTAGCTTGTATTAAGTTGTTCTCAACTCTAATTGCTACTTCAAATGAATCTAGTAGAGAAACACCCCCCATTGATTGTATCATAATAGCTATGTTGCTATTAAGAGCCTTCAAGAAGTACAAAAATACATATTCTGGAGGTGGCCTCACCATTATAGGGATTCTATCCCAGGTTCTTTGAAATCTAAAATTAAAATCATTCATTTGCTCCTGGGGAGCCCTCTTAAGTGTAGTCAACTGTTCTAACAAGGATAAATTGTCAGACCTATCTTGAAACTGCCTGTACAGCTTGTCGCCCAACTCATCCCAAGTGGCAACCGAACCTGCTCCAAGACTCCTAAACCACTATAATGCTCTCCCTTTGAATGATGTTGGGAGTAACCTTATAGCAACATCTTCTTGCATGATGTGGTGAACACCACATAAGGATGCAACATCACGTATATGTTCAATCGGGGTAGTCTGATCTTCTCCACTAAAAATTAGAAAACTTTTTAGAGCTACCATTGGGATGTCATTGTGTTGTAACAAATTTAATGGACTACCTCTGTCGAATGGCACAAAAGGATGATTTCTGGGAGCAGCCATTAGAGGTGGGTTTACTTGCACTCTAGGTGAATTAGAGAATTGGACAGCAATATGAGATCTCAGATATGGAGGAGTGGATTTGGCTCTTCTGGGATAAACAAATTTTATCCTTGGCCTTTCTGTTTCTTTGCCTTGTCTTCTTGGTGGTGACAGCTGCAAATACTCAAAAGGAACTAAACTGCTCCTTGTCTGAACCCTTCTCATAAACTGTAGAAGACGTTGATTCTGAAGTTCTTCCTCTTTATGGAGTCGCCAAGTATGCACAAATGAATTTTGTAAAGCCTGGAACTCATTGGTTGCATACTAAACCAACAACATAATGTGGAATTAGTCCCACCAGGCATGCCAGAAACTATTGTCTCATAGAAATGCACCCTATGCAAAGTTGTAAAAACTGGGCTTTCTAGAGAAATATGGGATCATTTCAAGGTTGTGGGTCACCTAAGATTGAAATGAACCTCCAGAGAAGGCCGGCTTCCTTTGGTGTCACCTAGCTACTAATCCTTTAAAGAAAAGGGGGAAGAAAATTGCAAAAAATAATGAAATTAAAACCTATGGTCATACACCGAATTGATAAGAAATCATGAAATAAAAACAAGATGAACATACACTGAGAAGCTAATGGTTAGTATTTCACTTACTCAACGTAGCCCCTTTAGACTTATGCATCATTCTTAAAAGGCTTGATCTACATACATATCTTAAGAAGGAAAGATGAATTTCACAACTTTAAGGTATGAATACAGATTTAGAAAAAAACACAGTTGAGAACTTGCATAATCTAAAAATTACAGAACTGAGAGTAATACAAACATTAACACTAGCTTCCAAGGTAAACTTTGTGTTTTATTCCAGATTCTAGTTGAGTTACAAAGCATACATCAGTTGAGAGAGAATTAATAAAAATCACTGACTCCAGAAAATGAACAATCTGAACTCCTTTCAAAGAGGCAAAAAATGCCCTATATACAAAAAGATCTTGGCCCCTTAGGGCTTGCAAAATATCTCCCTTCGGGATAGATTCCCCCCTTAGATATTTTGTATGAAATTAATGTTGTCTTCAAGTGTGTCCATGCTGTCCATGTTGGTGAAGAGTCACTCCTGGGAGAAGCCATCAGATCTTTTGTAGCTACCACATTTACTTCTGGTCCCCGTGTCGATCTTCGAACCTCCTTGGTGAGCTACTTTGAATGCTCCTAAGCTCAAAACAGATACACGTTGCTTTTCATTCTATTAATATTCTTCTCCTTGGTTAGACTGCCATGGATTTCCCTTAGCTCCCTCTGATTGGTTGATCAGATGCCACATAGATTCTTCGAGCGATCAAAAGCTCTCTACGGAATCACATGTTGGTGAGACACTAATCGTGTCTCCCCGATGTGATTATACCTTCCTACGATTATCGACATAGCTTGAAACCATCGATGAGAGTTCACAGTGAGCCCAAAATTCATACTGATATTGCCTCTGTGGTTTCCAATACAATCGCCCTTGGGAAGACCCTTTGCTGAAGGCAATATCCCTCGGCGAACTCATCTCATAGTTGGGGAATATTTTTTATAAGTCAGGGAGACATCTTGTCGAATTCATCCTATTTTGGCGAGGGCCCATCCTCATGTGCTCAATAATCAGTGAGACTCATCAGGTCGGGGAGACTTCTCCTTGAACTCTAAATATTATACCGAGGGCACCTTTTGTTGGCAAGACCTCCGTTAGTCGCCCAGACCTTTTGCCGAGCAACCCCATTCTCTCCGACCCCTTCATCTTTCGGTGCGACACTAAGCTGTCGGCAAGACATTACGCTGATATCCATTCCTCTCGGTGAGACCTTCATATGCTTCGGTGAAACTCTCCCCATCGGTGAGACGTTACACCAAAGCCACCATAGTTGTAGCAAAACCTCACCCGATGACATCCCTTTTCACCAAGACTCTCATAAGTCACCGAGACATTTCCCCGAAATGACTCCCTCCTTTCGGCAAGACCACACTTTATCGGCCAAACCTCATGGTGATGATGCCTTCATTTAGCGAGGCCCCCTCTAGTCAGCGAGACATATGGAAGGTCTTAGCGACTCTCTCCTTAGAGGATTTTCATGCCGAAATTGACCAAGGCAGGATTTCCATCTGAGTTCCCCATGACTTGCCATTAGATGTATGATTTAATCCTATACAACAATGTCCCCATTTTTCCTTCTCGAACATCTGAAACATAATGTATGCCCTTGCCTGATTGAGCCCGTAGGTGAAAATTGGGTAACAATTGTGTTTTCAGATCTCAAGGGCATGTCATAAGATTTCACATTCTCTAATACCATTGGCATGGTTGTAGCCTCTTCATTGGCCTTGACCAAGCATGTTTCAAGGATTATCTTGATTTATTTACTAGCATGTTCAATTATATCTTCCTGAGATTCTATAATGAGATTGCTTCTGAGATTTTGAGCTTCAAATTCATTTTCCTCTAGTTTTTTTCCTAGCCTTTCAACCTCCTATTTGTGCAAGTAGAAGGCATTTTCTTCATCTTCGTGTTCCCAAGCTCCATAAACTCATCTGCCTTGCATTCATACTCTTTTTGAACTTCTATTTCAATTCATCTCTTAACAACCTAGTGTTATCTTTACTCTTGAGTTGCATTTGAGCCTTTGTCTTCTTTATTGTTTTCATTTCTTTAATCTTCATTCTCAATTAGTTTAACTTATTCTTTCTCTTCCAATTTCCTTTGCAATGCTTGTTGCTTCAGGACTTTGGTGATTGTGGATGCATATTAATTCTCAACAAACAACACTGCCTCACCCTCTTTTGAGTGTAATATGCTCTCAAAATCTTGAAGATGTCTCATTTTTACTATCTTTTCTACTCTATCCTATAGCTGAATTCTCACTATCTTCATCCCTTTCTAGAATTTCTACCCCCTTTCCATGTTATGATAGTATTTTCTACCTATTTATGACTGTCTACCATCATATCTCATAGTCCGTTTACCATTACCACTAGAAAACCTCATGTAGTGTCCATTTACCATTCTTTATGAACATGATTAGGAGTCTCTCCTTGGCTATTAAGGGTCTTGTATTGGGCCAAGATGGCTCTAATTTTTGAATCCATATACGATCTAAGTGTATTTTAAAAAAAACCAACCTCCAATAACAATAGTTTCCAAGCCAAATAGAAACACCCACATTGCGGCCTAGCCAATCTTTGCATGTTGTCTTGCTTATGCAAGTATCATGGTCTCTTATATATAGGAGGTCATATTTACAACTACATTCATAACTACCCCATGTGTTTTTTTGAAATACAGTATGAGAATTGACAAGCCTTCTTTTCTTTGCACTCATATATATCTTCACAATTGTTGACATCATCTTCCTTAAAATCTAGGAGGACACTTATGTCCACTATTTTGTATTTCCACACAAGTAGAATATGACTCTCCATCCTGGGTATTGTGCTAGAAACCACTATTATTGATCTTGTACGATCATGCATGATTTAGACTATTCTTGTGATCAAGATTAATGAATTCACTTGAAGTCTAAAAATATAGCTTCTCACTATCATACTTATGCTATCATGGTGACTACAACCTTTGTTTGCATCTTACTCATGATTTACCCTTATTCCTCTGTCCCTCATGGTCATGATCACTATCCTTGTATCCATTTGTTTTGAACATTGGGGTGTAAGGGTGCATGTTTACGTATATTGAGTTGGATGCCCTATATGAAGCATGATATTTGAAATCATGACTCAAATGAAACTTCAACCATGATAGCCACACAGATACCTCTATTACAATTATGTTTGATAGAATTCATGTGTTTCATTATGCAGTGAGAAAGTGGCCCACAATTGGATTCATACATGTGTATCGATGATTTAAGGCAGTCCTAATCATCAACAAAAAGTTTCCCATGTGGTTGTATAACCCTCATAATAAAAGAGGCCATTTTTTTATCTAAACTAAGCTTTTCTAATAAGCTTTATACTTGTATCGATGTGCTTGACCATTATGCCATGGCTTCAATAAGATTCAAAACCCCTATCTTATGTCACATATTGTCCTTTAAAAACTGTTTGCAAGAATCAATATAGAGTTTGTTCTAGTTTTTTAAACATTGTTATGAACTGTTCATAGCTAATGTAACCATCATTATTTGTATCTATTTTATGCATAATACCACTCATCATTGAATGCATTTTCTTTCCTAAAGAAATATAAGGATATGAAAGATACCTAAATGCTCTCATTATAGCTTTCACACTTGAAACAAACTTATGGCATACCTATCATAATGAGATTACATGCAAGGTTTGTATCATGGGGATATGAAGATGACCTCCTTGAAACTCTCCAAATTTGGCAACATTGGTAACTCTTACGTCCATTTTCTGCAATGTCCTTATTTGTTACAAGTTTGTATAAAGTCCTTATCTATGGAAAGTCTATATTGAGACCAAAGGTCCTTATCTGCTACAATTTTGAATAAAGTAGGTGAAATATATTTTTCATCATGAGGTCTCTCAATAAGCCTTTTTTGTAAATTCAATGTATATCAACAAGTTCTCCATTATTTATGGATTCCATGGGAAATGTATGGTTATATACCTTCAAAAAGACCTGATAACTACCTTATAAGCAATCCAAAATTAGACATCAAGAAAATCCATAGAAATTTTCTTGGCATGGAATTCATCATTTCTTACCATCTCCATGAGACCACTTTACTTTGAGGAATTTATTCAAATAGTTCACTACCTTATCTATGCTTTTAATTAAACAAAGAAACTAATGAAAGTGATTAAAAACTTCATATTTGTTGTTTCATTTTTAGATGTTGATATCAGACATCCCTAGCGATGTTGTTGGCATGATGGACCATGGAGTTGCTGCAAAAATAGCCAATTTTGATCCTTCAAGAGAGGTATGCAACAGATTAGTCAATTCGACATTATATATTTTCTCTTTTATGGTCTATTATTGAAAAAATTTATGATACTTGTATGTAGTTTAATTCCTATATTGATGGTTGCTATAGGTGGTTGTCACTCTAGATCATCAACGTGCTAATATTATAAATGAGAATGATGATTATTTGTTTGTGATAAGTGATTTTTTTTATATGTCATTCTACAATTCAATATCTATAGATTAACATATATACTTCTTATTGTATCAGTTGAAGCTCTAAATGAGTGAAGAGAGGAGGACTAGTAAGCACATTTGAAAGACAAAAAATCCAACAAAAACTCCATCTAGCCAACTGTCAAAGGTAGCACGTGATCTTTTTCCTTCCCCTAGAGGGAAATGAATATGTATTAGGGTCATTTGTTGTATGCCTACATGGCATTTTTGAACATATTTTTTGTACTATCGATATATGTGACATTTTATGTCTATATGGCTCTTTTGTAGTAAGCCTGCATGAATTTATTGGATATATTATATACTTTTATCGACATGTATCATTGTATAGCCTTACGGCTTTTTGATTAATGTAGATCTTATTTTACCACTACTATTCTTAAATGATGTTATTATGCATATTGTGTAAATTGAGGTTTACATCTGATGCTTAAAACTGTTAGCTTCTTTAATAAACTATTCATCCTTCTTCTTAAGTAGGCCAATAATGCATTTCTATATGAGTGTGCATTTCATGTGTATACTGGCGAATTCTATGTATTCATACTTTGTGATTACATGTTTACATGTGAATACTTTGTGACTTGTAATGTGTATTCGTATGTATACTTGGGCGGGTGCATGAAGTTGGTAACACTTTCATGGCCAAATGGGAAAAAAATTTGGAAAGACATAACGCACTCGTGTTATAACGCGAGCGCGTTATGTGATTTTAAAAGAAGAAAAAAGTCAATTGTGTATCATTTTCTCTTTACTGTTTCTCAGCTCTGCCCGCGGCCAAAATCCTCACTTTCACGCTCGCATTCTAGGAGGAAGGATTTCTGCAAATTTCATCAAGAACAGTTGGATTTTGTTTGCAAATATGGCGCCACGACGATGAAGAGATGCGGGAGGTAAGTATTGTTTGCTATTTGTTTTGAATTTGTTAGTTTGAAATTGATTTTGTTTGTTTTAGGTTAGATTTGATTGTTTTTTTTTTAATTTGTAGGAAATCCTGCAAATCCTCAACAAGAAGAGGAGGTAAATCCTCAATAGAAAAATCCTCAAAAATCAACCTCAACAACAAAATCAACCTCCCCCACCATTCTCTCAATTCCCTCCTGGCACTCAAGAAAATTTGAGTGAAATTGAGAACAATAGAAAACAACTTGAGGATCTTATCAGTAGGTTGAGTGATCCAAATGCTTGAACCATAGAAATAATGTGTCTAGCAAATTCATTGAAAGACTTGTTAAAAAATGTAGATGCAATCACCCAACAAATATCTGGATGGCAAGATAGGAGGCAGATAGCCAGGGCATATTATGCAGACAAATTATCATATAAACAAGTAAAAGATTTAAAAATTACTAAAGGTGATTTGTGCTCTCTATTCACTAACCCTAAAACAAATCAAAATCTTACCCTTAATGCAAAGAGGTTTCCTATTCATTGGTGCCACCACCAAGAGATTAAGAACCATTTTTATGAAAGATGGTATATGGTCTTTGATTACCCACTGTGCAATAATTGTGAAGTCCCCTAATATTTTCTTAGGAAACTATACAATGAGTTTGTATTGAACCAAATCCCAAATTATTTTGATATGAGCGAGTTCTAGGGGAGAGGTGGGGGGTCAGCTCAGGATAGGCCTGGTGCACAGCCGGATCCTATGCGGTAAGGGAGACAACCTCTTGCTAGTCCGCCTCGTGAGCAGATTGTGATGCTTGTCATTGTGAAGGAGAGTGTCGACATAGAGACATTGCAAGTGATCACAACTTTGACCCAGAGTGTCATCCATCACACTAGCCCTATTGTACAATGTCATCCAGGGGAGTTTTCAGGTGGTGGCCTTCAAACCCATGTGTGTCAATCTTGCAGGGTGACTTGTTCATATGACCCTACCGGCACTCAGAAGGGTGCTACGCAGGATCCATATGCTACTACGCAGCCTGATCCGTATGCATCTACGGGGATGGAGAGGATCACTGACATTTTGCATGATGCATATGGCATTGACACTCAAGTAAAATTCAGCATGTTCATTGAATTTAATTTATTAAATTTCAATTGTGAAATGCAAGATTAACTAATTTAGTTTTACTATTTTAATAAAATTGTAGGGTCACAGTGTAGAGACTGGATACACCAATCATCCACCTACTTATTTTTGTAGTACACCTATCAGTGGGGTATGTAAAGTTAGTAAACAATTATAAATTTATTACATGTGTTAATAGCATTGTTTTACGAATGGTATTTTAATATGTGATTTTGGATGTTGAATAGGGTACTGTTAGAGGTTTCAAGGAAACACCTCCGAGTGCTAGTAGATTTGATCAAACGTTCACAAAGGTAATATAGAATTTAAAGATAACTTAAGTAATGAATTCTAAGTTTAATAGATTTGTGTAGTTTATATTCATATTGTTGGTTACGTTGCATTACACATCATTCAAACTCAAAGCATTACTACAAATTCGATAACTAATAATCAGAAATATATTTGTTTAATGCTTGTACTCAAAAAAAATTTCATTAGATCTCATACGTTATAAGTCATCACATGGATCGCTATTGTAACTTTTTTGTGATTGAATAATTTGTTGTTTTATTTTTAGATGTTGGTGATAGAAACATCGCCAAACGTTACGAGGGAAATGGATATTAGTGTTTCCTCTGCTATACAATCCTCGATGGCTCTGATAGGGGAGGTATGACGCAAATTACTAAATTTAAATTTACATTCATTGTTATAAATGAACTAGTTCTAGTGAAAAATCAAACCATTATTGATTCATAGTTTAATTCCCATTTGGATGGTTTATACAGGGCTTGACACGCCTGAGCATCAGCGTGCAAATATTTCCATCGAGGAGAGTGATCGTGAGATGACCGTAAGTGATTATTTTGTTAAATATATTAATTTTTATAATGTAATTTCTATATATTAATGTCTTTACTTCTTATTTTAACAGTTGAAACTTCACCAAGAGCTAAATACTAGGAGGAGCAGTAGGAGCACTCCTCGAGCATAGCAAAAATGAGTGATAGAATTATCGGCATCGGATCACCCAGCAAAGGGAAAGAAAATTTTATTTGAACCAGAGCATGGAGAGAAATGAATTTTGAATGCACAGAGCCCTTTGTTGTATGCCTACATGGCAATTTTGTACATATTTTTTGTTGGATATATTTGACATTGTATGCCTATATGGCATTCTCGTAAGCCTATATGGCTATTTTGTAACTATATTTTATACTTATATCAACATATATTGATGTATGTGTACATGGCTATTTGCTTAATACAAATCTTTTTTATCGATGGTGTCCATATTTGCAAATTATAAATTCATGGTTCAATAGATATGAGTTATGTGTATTCAAGTGTATACTTTACAACTTACGCACATTACTTTTTGACTTACGTGTGAACATCAAAAAGTGTGAAAATTTATGTGTTTGGAAGTCAAATGTAAGCCAATTTTGCAATTCTTAGTTCTTGCATACTCGATCTTATGGACTTATATTCCTTCCTAACACATATTGTGAATATTTTTCATTTGGTGCAGAAGACAGATTCCTCATTTTTGAACCACTCATAGCAAAGAGATTCACAATAATACTTTAGCATTGGAACACTACTCCATACTTCTCTTGTATAGACCATAAAGGATTGAAAATTCTTAATTTGATGCAATGATAGTCATGAGATGAGAATTTATATAACCATGCCTATTTTGAAACTTCTCATCTAATACTGCATCAACAAGCACTTAAGAAGTGTTGCATAAGAGTGTTAGGTTTGATAGGCCTTCTCTTCCCTAAGGGAGGAGAGCCTGAATCTTGAATTTTGAACAAAATTTTAAGAATCAAACATTTTACCTAAAAGCTTCAAACCTAGATGACATATTTGGCTAAGTCTATCTTGAAAAGTATCAATGCACGTTCAAACTCTAAAGGAGATTCTCCCTGAAAAGAAAACTTTACCCTTTTTCCCAAGGAAAGAAATTGCAACAAGTTGCATGTGATTTATCTTATTTCTTTCTCACAGTTCCTGGTCAATCATTCACGGCTCAGGATAGTTCTGTTCCAAGGCAAGGACACCCAAAAAATCACTGAGATTCTTCTACGATCTGCAAGAAAAAGGTTTTGGCTCTTTCACAATGTAAATAATTATGTAACACTGTTTTCTTGTTTGCCTTCCACACAGAAAAATGTTCACACTTTTCAAATTGATCAATGATCAATAATGGCTGATTGTAAACACTAGACATTTTTATGTTTGAACTTTAATTTATAATTTTGTATCATGACATTTGAGTAGATCACTAATATTTTAATATTTCACTATGAAAGTGGTGGTGTATTTTTGCTATGTTATTTGACTATTAATATGGTGGTGTATTCTAAACTTGATTATTGCTACAAATATGTATATATTTCTGATTTTTATATGTTTTTGTATTATCAAACCCAACCCCAAAAAAAAAATTCCCGAAACGGCGAACTGGGTTCTTGAACCCAATCCCGAACCCAAAACCAAACTGGTAACTTAGTAAAAAATAGATTTTTGTAGTTTATATTCATAATGTTGATTACATTACATTGCACATCTTTCAAACTAAAAGCATTGCTTCACATTTCATAACTAATAACTAGATGTTGATAGATGACAAAATTTCAATTACAATATAGTTTTTACAAAGTCAACCTAAGCAGTTATGCAATTACTTCACATTGCATAACTAATAACCAGGAGCAGCTGCCAATTGCATTTGGTTTCATGGCATTCTATGAGACCACATTTCTTTGAGGCATTTTTTCAAATAGTTCACTGCCTTGTCTATACTACCACATTTTCATACATTTCTACAAAGCATTTTGTCAAATAGTTCAAGTGTTGCCTTGCTATGGTTGAAAGCCTAAAACAAGTGCTTTCAAACAAGCTATGGATCTTGGAAAAAATCTATCAAAGCATAATGGTAAGCAATATCATAGACAAGGAAATGAATGCTTGAAAAAATGCCTCAAAAATAATGATCTCAATATTGATGATGCCATGACAATCACAACAATTTTTCTTTTCATGGAATTCATCATGCCATTCCATCACCATGAGACCACATTTCTTTGAGGCATTTTTTTCAAAGAGTTCAACGCCTTGTCTATGCTAACACATTTTTCATACATGTCTATCAAAGCATTTTATCAAATAGTTCATTGCTTTGTGCTATGGCTAAAGCCTAAAACAAGTGCTTTCAAACAAACTATGGATGCATAGAAAAAATATATCATAGCATAATAGTAAGCAACAAGATGCAATACAAAGATTGCCAAACCAATCAACAACTCAGGGGACTCTTGTCCCAAACTCATCTTGGAGAAGATCAAACAAAATTTCAACATTTCATCAGAAATCTACTTTTCATCCACTCAAATTCTCTTATCATTCATCATTCATCCTTCCACAAATCTATATTCCAATTGACTCATTCAAAGCAAAAACCATTTTAGAAAACTTTGATTCAATCAATTAGATCAACATGCATTTAAAAAACACCATTTTCAACAAGGCACTCTTCCATTCAATCAATTCATCCAACTTGTCCCAAATAGTCAATCCATCATTACAATTGGCTTTTAGACTTTTACCAGACCATCAAGCATAGTGAACATCATTATTACAACTGATACAAATCGGGAACTTGCTCTCTTTTAACTTTGTTCTGACTGAACTTACAATTTCATGTATTATTTTACACCAAGTCTCCTCACTGTCCAACTGTCAAAACAACATATCTCACTTCTAAACCTTGTCCAAGACTCCATACATTCCTGACACCATCACTTAGACAACATTATCTCAAAATCAACTCACTGATCACTGTTAGGTCAGACTTATATTCTCTGAGCAGTCAAGGCACTACTTCTCAATGAGACATCCATGCCCTAAATCGGGTAAACCAAACACACATTTTTCAAAACCCAAGATCCAAAACACTTTTAGAGACCTCTTAATGCCCATTTCCTCATATCAAAAACTCAGAATAACTTATATTGAAGAAATAAGCAGTTTTTAGTCTAAACGCTATCAAAAAGGCTACTAAAATAGGCCTAATTTTCAAAGAAGACCCCCTTCAAACATTCCCAAAACACTTAAAACCTCCAAACAGTCATTAGACATAACACAAAACTCCCAATTTATCCATTTTTAGGGATTAAAAGACTCCTTTTTACAATATATTGACAAACCCTTGTTTATAGGGTGAAAAACTCAAAAATCAATGAGGGTTTCCTGTATGGGCTACATGCAAACCTCAAAACCTTCGGCCAACCATTGGAACATGTCAAAATACATCTGAAAAGGAATTTGGAAACATCTTCTAACCCATGCACTTTTTCTTTCTCCACTATCATGTTGGAAACTGTTCATTTTGACTGGAAAACTCAGAATTTCCTGTATAGAAGCAACTCCTTCAAGGTATTCTTGCTTTTTCCTCCACTCACAAACATCAAAACATAACAAATAACCTATCCCTAACCTACTCCACCAATATACCTAACCTACATTGGTGTAGTGTGGAAATGCCTTATAAGACTCAAAACTCAATGCACAGGATTTCAAACCGAGCCATAAGAAGAATGCTCAAACAAACATTAAATTTAATGGATTCCTTCCCAAATAGATGCAAAAAAATGGTGATTCCCCAACCTACTAGAAAAAAATCTAAATTTGAACCCTAAAATCTTGCACAATCTGTACAAGTTAAGAAACAATTGAAAAACACAGAAAATAAGCTAAAATAGGGAACTCTTTGTTAATTTAATTCTTCCAAAATACAATGATCTCTTTGCTCGACCTTTACAATGCTTTTAAAGAAGTTTCCAACCATCAACTACCTCTTCATCTTCCTTGAACGACCTATGACTCGTCCTCTTCCTTGATTTTCTTGATTTTCTTGTTTTGTCTCTTCACATTCTTTCTTTTTCTCTCTTTTACATATTTAGCATTTTGACAATATTACACTTTGTACTTTTTCATGCCTTGATTACATTTAATTTTGGCATTACATGGACTTAAATACATTTTTGACAACTTAGTCTTTTGAAGGCATTACATCACCTAGGTGTTCCTGCACCACAAGCTATGGTCTCATGGGTTTTTTTCACATCAACGTGATTTGATTCACATTTTTTTCACGTGAAATTCAACTTGAACCAAATTTTCTATTATGGAGCTATATTAAGTTTCCACTTCAAAAACCGATGTAACAATGATTCAAAATAATGTTTGAGACTACAAGAAGGCATCAAAATGGCTACTGTACTAAACAAATTATTATGATGTACGAATAATGTTGATAACTCTACTCAGTTCGCTTCTTTTTTCAAAATCATACAAATTGAACCCTAGCATCAATAGACTCTGTATATCAAGCTACCACAATTCAAGTTACATTAGGCCCATATCACCGAGACACAACCTGAACAATAGGAGGAATGGCCTATTTCAACATACTATACTCAAACCCTTAAGGGATCGATCCGGTTGAACGTAGCTCAAAGCGATTCCACGTGTTTGGGTGAAAAAGAGGACCATGCCTAGCATAAACATGCTACTCAGATACATTGGAACAATCCATTTGGTCACACAACTTACAGAACAAAAATTGCACCACCTTGCAACTTTCCACTACTTGCATTTGACACGTTTTCCATCAACTAAAAATTAGACATCACAGGAAAACCACTAGGAGATAATGAAAATCGAGAGAGGTTATTGTAGAGGGCCCCAAAGTGATCTCATAGGATCAGACAAGCATTTTATAAGCATCATGGTGTTCGAGTAACCTCAAGTTGAAGTTTGCAACCATTTTGCCCTTTAGACCCTTAACGGATCGATCTGGTTGAATGTAGCTCAAAAAAATTATGCATGTTTGGGTGTGAAAGAGTACCATGCCTAGTGTAAACATGCCAATTTGAATGTGTTGGAATAGTTTGTTTGGTCACATGAGTTGCAGAACGAAAATTGCACCACCTTGCAACTTTCCACTGCTCGCATTTGACACTTTTTGCATCAACTGAAAACTGGACACCATGGGAAAACCACTCTGAGATAATGAAAACTGGGAGAGGTTATTGTAGAGGGGTCCAACATGATCTCATAGGATTAGACGAGAAGTTTATAAGCATCGTGGTGCCTGAGTAACCTCATGCTAAAGTTTGCAGCCATTTTTCCCTTTTGACCCTTAAGGAATCGATTCAGTTGAACGTAGCTCAGAGTGATTCCGCGTGTTTGGGTGGAAAAGAGTACCATTCCTAGTGTAAAAATTCCTATTCAGACATTTTGGAATAGTCCGTTTGGTCACACAAGTTGCAGAACAAAAATTGCACCACTTTGCAACTTTCCATTGTTTCCATTTGACACTTTTTCCATCAACTAAAAATTGGAGACTACGGGAAAACCACTATGAGATAATGAAAACTAAGAGAAGTCATTGTAGAGGGGCCCAACATGATCTCATAGGATCAGATGAGAAGTTTATAAGCGTCACGGTGTCCGAGTAACCTCATGCTGAAGTTTAGAGCCATTTTGCCCTTTGGACCCTTAAGGGATCGATCCGGTTGAACGTAGCTCAGAGTGATTCTGTGTGTTTGGGTGTGAAAGAGTACCATGCCTAGCATAAAAATTCCTATTCACACACATTGGAACAGTCTGTTTGGTCACATGAGTTGCAGAACAAAAATTGCACTACTTTGCAACTTTCCACTGCTTCCATTTGACACTTTTTCCATCAACTAAAAAATGGAGACTACGAGAAAACCACTCTGAGATAACGAAAAATTAGAGAGGTTATTGTAGAGGGGCCCAACATGATCTCATAGGATTAGACAAGAATTTTATAAGTGTCATGGTGTCTGAGTAACCTCATGCTAAAGTTTGCAGCCATTTGGCCCTTTGGACCCTTAAAGGATCAATCTAGTTGAACGTAGCTCAAAGCAATTTCACATGTTTGGATGTGAAATAGTACCATGCCTAGCATAAACATTCCTATTCAGACACGTTGGAATAGTCCATTTGGTCACATGAGTTGCAGAATGAAAATTGCACCACTTTGCAACTTTACACTGCTTCCATTTGACACTTTTTCCATCAACTAAAAACTAGAGACTACGGGAAAACCACTATGAGATAATGAAAACTAAGAAAGGTTATTGTAAAGGGGCTAACATGATCTCATAGGATTAGATGAGAAGTTTATAAGCGTCACCGTGTTTGAGTAGCTTCATACTGAAGTTTGTAGCCATTTTGCCCTTTGGACCCTTAAGGTATCGATCTGGTTGAATGTAGCTCAGAGCGATTCTGCATGTGTAGATGCGAAAGAGTACCATTCCTAGCATAAATATTCCTATTCAAACATGTTGGAATAGTCTATTTGGTCACACGAGTTGCAGAACGAAAATTGCACCACTTTGCAACTTTCCACTGCTTCCATTTGACACTTTTTCCATCAACTGAAAAACTAGAGACTACAGGAAAACCACTCTGAGATAATGAAAAATGAGAGAGGTTATTGTAGAGGGGCCCAACATGATCCCATAGGATTAGAAGAGAAGTTTCTAAGGGTCACAGTGTCTGAGTAACCTCATGCTGAAGTTTGTAGCCATTTTTCCCTTTGGACCCTTGAGGGATCAATCCGGTTGAACGTAGTTTAGAGTGATTCCGCGTGTTTAGGTGTAAAAGAGGACCATTCCTAGTGTAAAAATGTCTATTCAGACGTGTTGGAACAGTCTGTTTGGTCACACGAGTTATAGAATGAAAGTTGCACCACTTTGCAACTTTCCACTGCTTCCATTTGACACTTTTTCCATCAACTAAAAACTATAAACTATAAGAAAACCACTCTGAGATAATAAAAACTGAGAGAGGTTATTGTAGAGGGGCCCAACATGATCTCATAGAATTAGATGAGAAGTTTCTAAGCATCATGGTGTCCGAGTAACCTCATGTTGAAGTTTGCAGTCATTTTGCCCTTTAGACCCTTAAGGGATCGATCTAGTTGAATGTAGCTCAAAGTGATTCCACGTGTTTGGGTATGAAATAGGACCATTCCTAGTGTAATAATGCCTATTCAAATGTGTTGGAATAGTCCATTTGGTCAGACAAGTTAGAGAACGAAAGTTGCACGACTTTGCAACTTTTCACAAGGAAAAAAGACACCTAACCTTCAAATCTTGCTTCCAAACTTTTACCAAACCTTGGTACACTTTATTCATCTTTATTTTGACATGAACAAAGCTAAAACACTTTCTTACAACACTGTTTAATCAGATTTCACAATTGCTTGCACTAAAAGACCAAATTTGCTTGTGAGTGCTAAAACACTAAATCGGGTGTAACATGCAAACCACAATGAATCTTTACAAGATAAATATATTTTAGAGTACCCATTTTGGTGATTAAAAACATATATTTTTCTCAGATACACTTATTTTGGAACACATGCCTGTTGTCCCAACTTCTTTGCTTCTAAAGAGATAAAAATGTTAGAAAACAGAGTCTTTTAGTATTTTTTCAAAAGTATGATTGCCAACAACATACAACATTCACAAGGCCTTTTTGAAGGCATATCAACTAATGCAGAGTAAGGTGGAGGAATACAAATTCAAACTTAAGAACCAAGAAACCAACTCAAGTTCATATATCTAATCCAACTTCCATAAGGTCAGCACTATAGACTTACAATTCACCACTGAACAACTAAAAGACCAATTCCTTAAAGATAATTGTAAAAACATCCATTGATCATCCAAATAACATGAAAAACATGAATGAGAGAGATATATAAGAGTGTACGGGTCCATACAGGTGAAGGAAACTCTGAAAATACAGTAAAATCAAGAAATACAATGAAAAATCAGAAATAAAGCGTTGAAAACTCTGAATCAAACATTAACCAAACTTTCTATATTGAATAATGAGCCTTGAATGCACTTAAAATAGCAATTACAATGACTCCATGCATAAACTAGTGACCTTATGATGGACTCATTACATCATCTTGACCCTTACATTATGAATTTACATACATTTTCACATTTAGGCCATTTAAGGCTTCATTACACCAAATTGACAATATGCTAACATGACATTGCAACCTCATATCCTACCAACCCAGATTGACTTAAAAAACTTCCTAATGGTCCTTGTGACCTTATTACAACATTCTTCATGGACTACAAATCAAAATTTACCACTTGACCACCTTGTGGTCCTGATTGTCCTTGGTGCTCCTGCACCATAAACACCCTACTATAACCCTGCTCCACTGATCTACAAGCCTAATTCAGTGTAGTATGCTTTATTTCTTTACTTGACTCTCAAAACCTCAAATTGAAGGTTCCAAACTGAATTCCATAAAATGTACTCTAACAGTGGAAAAACTCAATGGATTTTCTTCTAGATGGACTCAAAAGAAACCTAATTCTCTGTATTATCTTAATCTACAAAGGACAAGGCCTAAATCAATTTTTACTAGTTTAGTTATAGATACGCAAAGGAAAAGAATAAAAATAAATAGCTCATCCAAAATAAATGGAAGGCACTTACAGATAGGCATGGCAGTCTCTCAACTTAGTCAGTCTTGGTCATATATCTTCACTGGGAGTTCCAAGATGCCTATTCCACACAACACCTCTCATGAATAGAATTTATTGAAATTCGAGATGCTCTTATAATGTCTACGTCATAGGTGGTCATGATAAGGTTAAATTCAAATGAATAACTTGAAATTGCATCATCAAGCTTCACACGCACTTTTGTAATGGCTTAAAATCATAATTGGGATTTGTCAAGATCATCAAAATAAGGATGTTGCATTGCTTTTCTGCTTGAGATTCTCTTGGATGGCTCATAAATCTGCATTTTATGCAAGGGGACACCAATCAATGTTTTCCTGGTTACATACAGATACACAAAGTAAAATAAGATGATAGCATTGGCATCAACCAAATTGAAGTGGATACAAGTATAAATTAATAAGAACCGTTGTGCATATACTTACAAATTAATCCAATGAACCATCTGGGTCTGCTCTACTCTTTATTGTGTCAAGTATTGCCTCATGGTTAGACTCACGGACCTTCCACAAGGTCTTGTTCAAAGTTCCACCCCCATATTTGCTCAAACGAACATTGGATGCCATGACAAGGTTTGAGTAATGAAGAATCTTACGATGCGTGTCAAATTCCTCAACAACCAATGTTTAACACTCTTATGTGGGTACCTTCTCAACCATGTTCCAGTAACAACAACTGAGCCTGTAGGGTATTCAATGTTTTCTCTATCTATAATTGGGGCTTCCAAATTCTTTTTTCCCTCAACACAACGACACAAGTAATCGTATGTACCCTCTTCATTGTCTTCATCTGCAATAACTGCATAAACATGCCTTGCATTTATATGTTTGACATATCTCTTGAAATTAGTCAACATTATGAATATAGTACAAAGTAAGATAACAATATGGAATTTCAAATACTAAGCAAGTAGATATATTACTTGGTTCAACTAGATCCGATAACTGGTCAAATTTGACTGATGATTCCATCTGTGTTAGTTCCAATGCCATCAGAGGGTGATACGTGTGAAGTGGGCTAAGATAACTTGTCAACCATTTTTCAACCCACTCCCCTAACTCACAATCATTATAGGCTTGCATTGTACATGAAG
Organism: Sequoia sempervirens; assembly: GCA_007258455.2. Lineage (NCBI taxonomy): Eukaryota > Viridiplantae > Streptophyta > Pinopsida > Cupressales > Cupressaceae > Sequoia > Sequoia sempervirens. The sequence goes on from VDFB02270651.1 coordinate 449,750,071, forward strand.
AACAAAGCATGCCATCTTACGTGTATCGATACTTCATGAACCTGCATTTGAGCTAAGGAAAGAGTGCAGCTCACTCGATCCTATTAGTGTACAACAATCCTCATATGGTGCAATGTTAGTATCATCCATCAACCAAAAAAATCTATGAACTGAAGATGTACCTTCATTACCTGGACCCATCGAACCATTACACCACTCGACGATTGATCTTGCATCTGTCAACTGTGCACTGTCTTTATACTTTAACTCTTCTCGTTCTAATGCTCTTTTCATGCATGCTCCTACACCGTCATGCTCCCCCTTTCCATGTCCGACCTCACAAAAGTTCCACATATGTTGAACAAGTGTAGTGAGATGCATTCTGCACAACCAGTAGAACATGTGCGCGTTCTTGAACTGTGATGCATAGTTATCTGACCATATTATATTCTGACCATATGATATGCCCCTCTGAGCCAAATGATTGTAAAACATATAGAAGCAACCTTGCACGAACTCTGGAGAATGCGTGTGATCATCACTAATATAAAAGTGATACTCCCTCAATACCTTCCTTTCATCCTTTGTACTTTCAGTTGTATGTATGAATGCTATGTGCACAAATATCAAAACCTATGTGGAGTTGTAATACTGTGACTACACCTCACGCTGTGGCTGTAGAGTGTAGTTCTCTGCAAATTCAACCACTAATACTATGCTACCAAGTGGAAAGGTGTCCTTGCATAGCTTGAATTGTGTGTCCAGCTATCGGGATCTATGGGCATGCCTTGCATACTCATACACTAGATTCTTATGAAACATGGACATGAACTGATACACTAGAATCTTCTGAATAACCAACTCACACCTTTTTTCTTCAAACCCATCTTTTGTAGCATATGCCATTGTTTTATACTTCCTGAACTCTACTAATTTTTGTCCCACCTCATATGTGCTTTCCATATGTTGACATACTAGCATTTGTTGCAAGCCACTGCAACACTCACATGAACCATCCAAGCATGTTGTCCTATAGAATATTTGGCCATCCTCTATTTCACATAAAAAATTTGATAAGAACTCTCTTGAAGATTTTGGTGGGGCTTCTATGCAACAATCCTACAAAATATCGTTAGTATGCAAATGTAAACATATAGAATGATAAACATCATAATGGTTAAAGAATTCAATATGTAGTTTACAACAACAAGTAGTGTGTGTGTGATTTATCTTGACATAAAAAGGTTTAATCATTTCAAAAAATCTTTGAGAAATACTAATTTGAGGATAAGAATTTTGAAATTTATGGAAAAATTGGGTTTGAGTCGTATCCAAAAAATGCTTTGGAGATGGCCTTGTATTATTCTTCCAATAATCTTCAATTAGTGTTCTCAATGCTTCAACAACTTTTTTATCTTTGTGTGGCAGTCTCCCCGAGAATGCCCATAATTCATTTGAATCGGTGCCCTCAATTCTTTGCCGCCTTTGAATAGCTTTTGATAAAGTTTTTCTACTAATTCCCATTTGTTCACTTGTCTTTTTAATGAGGCGAGATCTCTTTGTTTGATAGCATACCAAAGTCGATGTAATGACATGTCAGATGACATTACTATCCTTTGAGCGTGAGGTCTTACCAACACTATCATAAGCATCCATTAGATTCTTCACAATGGTGTTTTCACTTGATGCATTTGATGTTCTCAATTCAAGAGTCTTCATGATGTTTTTGTACTTTAAACCCCGCATCATTTGAACAAATAGTTGACATCTTTTAGTCTCATTTATCCTTTCAAAGAACATTTGCCAAATTTTATCAACATATCTTCTACAAGTGCATTCTGGAATCTTACCTTCCATGTGCTACAAAATATCCTCATCAATATTAATCAAAAACTTTGGCTTTCTACGCAAAATTCTAGGTGGTGTTCTCTTAGGTACATACATCTCGGCATTGCAATTTCATCAATATTTGGTGGGGTGGGCTGAATTGTGTACCTTCAATGGGGTGGAATAGAAGACATACCTTGGCGTTCATATGGGGATGATGGCATACCTTGTTCCTCAACTCCGAGTGATGATGTACTCTCAACTTTAGATGTGGTGGATGGTGTCCAACCATATTCACTTGTGGTAGATGGTGTCCCTCTATATTCACTTGTGCTTAATGGTGTCCCTTTGTATTCACTTACGGTAGAGGGTGTGTCTCCAACTATCGTATCTGCATCTCCCTTAGCATGACTCTTTTGTATTCATGCCCTTTGTGCTCCCAATTTATTTTCTCTTTTTGACGATTGAGGTTCCTCTTCAAAGCTGGCTTTGTTTTCTCATCAATGCGTTCCCAATTTCTACTTTTCACTATATTCCCTCATCCATTTTTCTCTTTATCTCTAATGGCTTGGAGTTGATCATCTATTAGTTTTTCCTTTTAACAGTTAGTTTCTTCCGGCATGGCCGAATAATTTTGTGCAAAGTGCTAAGTTTTAATTAACTAATTGAAAGCTTTGGAAGCATAACTCAATGAAAGCTTTGGAATCATACACAAAGAAAGTCAATGAAAGCTGGTTTGTATAACTGTTTGACAAAATAACTCAATGATAGCTTTGGAAGCATACACAAAGAAAGTCAATTGTTAAATTAAACAAAATGCCTCAAAGAGATGTGGTTGAAAATGTAATAGGAAAGTGTATCGAATTGTGTGATTTAAAATGTCCATTGACAACATAAGGTTGTAACATGACAAACTGGTGCAGGAGCACCTAGGTCATGAAATTCCTTCAAAAGGATAATTTGTTCAATTTGTAATTTTCAAGTAAATATGATGAGTGAAGGTCATTAAATGATTAATTTCAATGTATTTGCACCATGAAATAGGTCACTAGGTGATATTATTGAAAAGTTGTTTTTTATAACAAAAGTTGTCAATTATTGTAAAAATGTAAAATTGCACAAAAGCAGGAAGGTGAAGAGTCTTTTTTTCGGAAGGGAAAGGATGGGTTGATCAAGATGAAGATGTAGTTATTTCAACTGATTTAGACACCTTTAAAAAGAATTGTAAGCTCGAGAAAGGCAGATCTTGTATCCCAAAAATCCATAAAAATTAATAAAAAAACCTCTGCTCAGTTATTTTGGAAAGCTTTTCTATTCTTGTTTTCAGGTTGCATAGTGATTCAAGCATTTTAAGATTTGATTCTTGTCAGGGAAGGAGACTTCTTTCATTCTTGAAAGTTGTCGGAATTGTAATTCAAATAATCAAGAATTTGAACTTAGTTTCCTAAGTCTCGGTCTATGGTTTACTGTAAAATTTGTTTAAGAGGGAATCTAAAAGTTGATTCTTATCCATTCGAAGCCAGATGTAGGGCTATTAAAATTAAGTGGAATGGAGCATATTTAGTGTCTTTTCAATGTGAAGATGTGTGTGGCAGGGGTAAATATAAATAAGAAGTCAGGATACTGTTGCATGAAGCTAATTCTAAATTTTCTCATTCAAAAAAATGGTATTTTCAAGTAGGGTTTGAGGAAACAACATGTAGAGGAGCTTAGAAATGATTTCAAAATAATTTGCAGACATAATGAAGAATGCTTCAATTGTTGGGCGGAGTAGTAGAGGTTTTGCAAATGTTTCATTAAAGAAACCCTCATGGTTGGTGTGTTTTCAACCTATAATCAAATGTTTACTGATTTTGTGTATTGATGGGCATTTCCCATCTTGAAACTTGTTTATTTGTGAGTTTCTACACATGGCCTAAGACTGTTTGCAGCTTTGGTGGATTAGTGAGTAGTTCTATGATGACTTGCTTTGATAAATTGACCTATTTAAGGGCTTTTACCAGTAGACAACATGTTGGTTCTACTATGTTTTGTGAAATAAGTGTATAAACTTTTATAGTATGTTTGAAAGGATCAAAATAGGCCTGAGAATTTGTATTGGGTTTGTGTAAATGCATTATGATAGAAAAGGAATCACCCGATTAGATGGAGTGTTGGCCTCCCAGAGATATTTGGCATTGTTTGCTAAAAATAGAGAATATGTAGAAATAGCGAAAGGATGTTAAGTGCTTGGGAGCAGTCTCATTTGTGATGCCACTGTTGTGTCTATGCTTGGTAATGTTTTGAAGGTAGATTGTGAAAGATTTGATGATTTGGGCATATGTTTCCAATATATGGCAATGGTTTCTAGAATGCAAAGTAGTCAGAGTGTGTCTATACTGATATATTGGAATATTACAATCAAAACATGATCAAATTGGTATCTTAAAGGTCTGGTGATAGTGTTAAACTAATGTTGCTTGTTGTTGTTACAAATGGTTTTTAAGTGAAGATAGGATGATGGATGTGTTGATTTGAGAAAAGATATCTTAAATGGCTGGGATGATGTTTGATTGCAGGTCTAAGGAACAGAGGTGTTTGATTGTTTTTTCCTTGAAGGGGTAAGTTGAGTTGATGAGTGATTGTTGTATTGTTTACGACAAGAACAAAGTTGAAAGTTGATTTTGAAAATGGTTTGCTATATGGATATGGTGAATTCACTACTGATAGCCTTATAACTTGAAATGAAATAAATGGATTTTGGTTGAATGAAAAGTAGTTTTGGATGAATTTGAAAAAGTTTGTATAAATTGATCTTTTACTCTATTGATTTGGGAAGGAAGTTCCCTAAAGAAATGATGTTGTTGAGTGGCTTGGCAATCTGATATTGCATCACAAACAAAAAATTTGATCAACATGGAATAAGCTAAACAACAAAAATGAAAGCAAGCCATAATAGAATGAAAGAAAATGTACAAAGATTTTGCATACCTAAAAAAGTAAAGTTTCATATAGAGGAGTTCTACCCAATTATGCAGCCTTTGCTTCTTCCTTCCTCAAACTCCTCAAAAATTTGACTTCTTCAAAAGCTTGTTCCCCTCCAAATTTCAATTGTATATCAATTATCACTATAATTCAAACTTGAATTGATATTATATGCATCTCAATGTGAAAAATCTGCTATTTCATGCAAAGGTGATGGAAAAAACATTCAAAAAGTGATGAAATCTCAAAAACATGCATGCACACTTCACTCAATCACC
>VDFB02270651.1:449755218-449790814 GCA_007258455.2 Sequoia sempervirens
CTCTCACTCTCCCACCCTCCCACACTCTCTCCCACTCCCACACTCTCTCACCCTCTCTCCCATAAGCATAAATACATACATATAGGCATACATACATGACACACCAGCATACATATACATACAAAGATATGAAAAAACTAGAATTTAACTAAAGGAATAAATAATGTGAGTGCATTATTTGTTGTTAGAAATGTTCCATGGAGAAGAAAAAATGAAAACTAGTAAATAACGTGATCGTGTTATAATGCGAGCACATTATATTTTTCTTTGGGAATCCCTGAGCCTTGGCCTTGCTATTTTCCTTGGAATACCAACCCAAAGGTTTGGAGGGCATTCCCAACCACCGGAGACGTGTTTTTTGAAAATTCTACAATTTTTCACATAATCGAGTTTGTGCTCACCATCAGGATTGCATTTGGTTTAATATCAACGAAATCAAACACATGGGTAATGTTAAGTTCTCTCTTAGCTTTTCAACGATATAATTTTTTTCACTTTCTGACAATGTGAGGGCTTTCATCCATAATTTCTTTTGTTTGTATGTCTGTTTTTTTTTCAAAAAGCAATGTTTGGTTTTTTTCATTATAAATTAACCATTCATCAAAATTTCAAATAAATTACATTTTTAGAAACTAGACTCCATTCCACAAATTTTAAAAAATAAAAATTTTAAAAAATCTATTACTTTCCAAAATTTGTAGGGGGAGCATGGCCAAAATTCTACTTTTTAGGAAGTGCCCACTTAGAAAATTAGTAAAAAATCAAATATTCATTAAAAAATTATCAGAAAAATTGTGCACCAACTAGATACTATTAGCTAACTTCTTACTGTAGCGATTTTAAAAATACTAAAAAAAAGGTCACCATGCTAGGTCATACAAGAGTTGCTATGTTATGTTTTTCGACAAAAAATAGCACCAATTTGTGTACATCCATTTTTTGAACCCCTTAATCTCAACCATTTTCAAAATAAATTAGTAGTTTAGAAAGTAGACTTAGAGCACTTCGATCCTTGTTTTTGTTCCATCTCAAAATTTTGAGTGTAACTATCCTCAATTTCATGTCCAAGGTCAGCATTTCCTGATTTCAGAAAAAAAAAAAGTGGCCACTTAAGCCCCCTTTTTGGGAACCATCTTGGTGCACTTACCCATTTCATGACTTGTAACTTATGAGTTATGTGTATTCAAGTGTATACTTTACAACTTATGTGTATACTTTGTGACTTACTATTTAAGGTAGGGGGATGAGCCACACCAAGGATCCAAGTCATAGAGAGTCAAGAGCAGAGATCTTCCCTAGCTTACCTCAAGCTAAGCAAGTGTTTTAAATCAAGGATAGAGAATGAAGAGCACTCTCAAGTCCTTTTGTCACTCTACTAATCTGAATGTTTGGATGGGGATAAATGAGCTGGTCTCTAGAATCCAAACCATACCTCAGACAAGTCTCTACCTAAGGATAGCAGTGTAGGTCTAGGATGACAGTGGCTCATGACACACTAGTGTCTCTCTGGGGAAATGGAATCTGTATGGCCAGAAAGTGAAAAAGTATAGTATAAAATTCCAAGAAACCTACTTGCAGTCTAGCTAATGAAGTTTAATGAATTAAACATAATAACAAAGTATGAGAAATGATTATAGAGATGATAAAGGAGATAATGATTTAATGAAGGTGATGAAGAAAAACTCACTGAGAGTCTAGTTCTCTAGCAAGCTCCACACGTGCATGTACACCTACACACAGCCAAGAGAGGAAGTTGGGTTTGTATAGGGGTTTTCCTCAATCAAACCCCTGCCTTGGTGTTTCCACCTCCATGGATAACCAGATAGATAAAGAGAAGTATAAATGTGATAAAGGAAATGTTGGAAAGGAGAATACTAAACACTACAAAAAACATCATGATCTACTCTATCAAACCACAAAAAATAAGGATAGTGAAGCAATACCACCTCCACCCAAAGGAGCTCAAGGCCAATGAAGGGAGAATGCAAGACTACAAGCTTGGAAAAGTTGACACGACCATAGCAATGATGAAGGAGGTCTTGCAAGACACCAAACTTGTAGCTTCTATGGTAGCATGACATGTTCTTGATGAAGTTGATGAAGCAACAAGTTGCTAATAAATGTTCAAGAGATTGTAGATCACTCAAGAGATGCTAAAGAGATGAAGTCAAAGTGAAAAAAATCCATTTGAAGATGGAAAGGAAGGGAAAGAGCCATTTTCAGGTCAGTTGGTCGACACAGAGGCATTACATTTTGTCCTGAATGAGGAGTGTAATATCCTTGCAAATTTCAGAGGTAGGGATATGTAAAGGATGGTAGAGTGTCGCATAGACATCCACGAGCCACACTCACGTCCTCAACAAATATTCCCCCATCGACACAATGGACAAGCTCCAAGTGGATGGAAGGTAGGTGGGTGATGTGGAATTTCTTAATCGGGTTCAATTTTCTAAGGTGGAAGGGTATCAAAGGGAAATTTTCAAGAGGGGTGCAAATTTTCTCCTATACATTTTGTCCCCACTTTAGCGAGCACAAATTTCAATGAGTGTTCGATAAAGTAGATTGAAGAGATTAGAAATGTATACCTAAACCATCAAGGAAGCAAACTGGGCCATTTGGCAATCTCGAAAGTGCAGGGTAGGAAAATAACTCCATAAGTACTCTCTCTTGAGTAGGTTCAAACAAAGGACTTCATAGATCCTCAGAACTACATAGTTGATCAAAGTACACCGAAGGCCCACAGACCAATGATGGATAAATCTTGCAAGATACAATTGTTTTACAAATCCACAGACCTGTAAAGAAGGTGCCCCTAGGTACTCTCTCCTAAGGAAGCCAATGTAGGGGACTCCATAGAGTCAGACTATAAAGCAGCTTCATAGGCGCCCCTGCAAAGCAACATGTTAATTTGTAGATAAAACATGTTAGAAATCAAAAGGCAGCCACACAGCTAGACAAGCAGATAGTCACGCAGACAGTCAAAAATTGAAGGAAGAGCTTTCAAAGGGGTCCCTCAAGAACCCTTCAAAAGAAAATGACTCAACTCAAGGGATGCTTAGTTTGAAAGTGCAAGAGTATTCTTCGCAAATCAATTCAACATCAAGGGATCCTTTCGAAATATGTTCACTTCATCAAGGAATTTGAAAGGAAGAAAATGGCCCCTCGTGAGGGGAAGGTTGAGGCTTCTCTCGTAGGAAAAGTTACTCCCTCCTGGGAGGAAAGTTTTTCAAATTCTTTATTTACGAACCCATGGCGAAGGAAACACATTTCGCTAGGGGTCCTTGCTGAGAATGCAATTTTTATGAAAAAAAATTTGAAAAAAAATTGAGAAAAGATTTGTTGGCCACCAAATGCATTTTCTGAAAATCAATGGAACATGATAGCGCCCCCTTAGGATGGTGCATGCTAAATGCAAAGGCACGTGACATCCCAAGGAGAGAAAAGCAAGAATGAAAAAAATGATTGTGGCTCATGGAACATAGTGAGATGTAACTGTGGTAATGTTGTCGCACATGCAAGGGACAACACATGAGCACCACAACATCATGAAACAAGCAAAAAACATAAAAATATATGAAGAAAGGAAAAAAAATAGCATAACACACAAGGGACAGGGGTGATCTGATAGTTTTGGGTTACAGCTACTCATAAATATATATAAGTAGTATATTAATGAACTATCATCATCCCCCTACTATATTAGACCATGTGAAGAATGCACAAGAAGACAAAATAAAAATAAAAAATTGGGTCAACATGGAAGGGAAGACTAAATGCCCCCAAAACTTTGCATCATCCCCAATTATCAAAAATAAATACACATAACTAAATAAGAATGATGCAACAAATAGAGGAAGTTTTACATCACAAAAAACACCCTTGTATCCAAGCACATACAAAGGTGACAAGGGTCATCCAGGAACACATAACACAAGCATGAGGGAACACAACACAACACACACACATTTTAATCTAAAGGTAAAGAAGAGGCACCCCATAGTACTCATCAACCAAGAGGTCATCAGCCTCCCAATCTAGTGTTGGTATGTGGTGATTGATCATGCTATACTGTATAGCCCATGGTATATTGTGCACCCTAGCACGTATCCTTACAGGGGTCCGGGGCCAGGCTGGGCCTCGGGTGAGGGTTTGGGGGAGGCAGCCCCCAAGAAAAATTTTCCTCCTACTTTTTCGCGTCATCACTGAAAAAGGGAAAAATCAACGAAAAAGGAAAAATCCGATTTTGTAGAACCCAAAATCTGGAAGCTTCTAAGCTTGTTAAAAGGGGGTTCGGAGGCTGGGGTTTGGTGGATGTAGCCCAGATTGGGTGAACCATGTTAAATTATCTGTGTTATGATTTATTATGTGTGTGTTTTAGTTTCTTTGTTTATTAATTAAATCTGCATTTAATTGTTAGATATTTTCCTTTTCTAACACTAACATCTAGATCATTATATGGGGAAGGCGAATGAGCTTGCAAGGGTGAAATATCAAGGGGGGAACCCTTTGACCCCTCTGCAACAAGAGCCAAGGAAGGAGACTCTTCGAGCTCTCCTCCACTCAACTCCTATGGGGTGAAGGTTAGCGACTTCACAAAGATCATTGAAAGGAATAGGACCTCATCCAAAAAATTAAACATGCCCTTCACCAAAGTTCCATGTGTTAATTCAACAGGCAAGGGAGGTGGCACCTGAGATTCATTACTAGGCTCACCAAGAGACTCAGGAGCAATGAAAAACTCTAAGGATGTCAAAAATTTCTCCATCACTAGGATGGCACATGCTAACGCAGAACAACCTTCCAAAGAAGGTGAAATTCTCTTCTAGCCCCCTTTACCAGTAAGGCCATCCTCCATCTTTCACTTCATCAGAGGATGTGAGACCCTACCAGATGAGGTAGAAGGTACAAAGGAGGAGAAGACCACGGCAGACACCACCAAGGTGTTTGGCATGTCCATAGGCTTCAAAAATGGTGGGATGTCTGGGAGGGACATAAAGAGAGGCGGCTCGACTGAATGAGCAATAAACACCTGCACCTTTTTCAAGTGAGGGTCATTTATGCTCATAGTAGGAGCTGGAAGCAACACCGAGGCCAATGGAACTATAGCAGAGGGGATAGGAGAGGGAGATGTAGCAAAAGGTGTTGAAGCAAAAACTACCAACCCTCCCTCCTTCCTCTGCAAAGTGGCCTGCTTAGCGGCCAGATCCTTTCACCGATGCTTGCGCTCATGCGCAAGGTGGTTCTTATGACTCAGGGAGTTAGAGGCCAGAAGCTGAGATGGAACTAAATACTCCTATTCGACCATTAAAGTGTCCATCACGGTCATTTCCGGTGGAGGGAGAGACTGAGAGGAGGTTGGAATGACAGCAAGGGGATTCAGCTCTAACACCTCAACGATGGGCCTCTTCCCATTTATTGCCTAGGGGGAAGGAATAGTGGGAGGCAACGGAGGTCGAGACATAGAAGACTCCCCATGGGGTCCCTCCCCTTACCATACTGAATGGGCCTCAACATCGTGGGTAGAACAGGAAGTTTGAATGCTAGATGCTTACGCTTTTGCCAAGCGGGCACCATTGGGTTCTCTAGCAAGCGTCTAGGAGAAAAATTTGATGATGTCACAGGGCGAGAGGAAGCAATAGGTAGGATAGTAGAAGAGGAGGAAGAGGAACCTCGAGCACACTTCTCTTCCTCCCTTCTTCAGGCCAAGGTGGCATCACTGTCTACTTTTAGGCAGGCCTAATGTGAGATGACATAAGGGGAAGGAGGGTACCTCACTTTAGGTGTTAAGCACCCACTCTTGTACTTCACATAGGTTCAATACAAGAGGTTCATCCTAGGAGGAAGTGTACCAATGAGTGCAAGAAAAAATTGGTCCAATGAATATCTACCACATGCAACCAACAGTTTATAGTCGGTGTCATGGACTACATGCATTGTACCATCATGGATGAATTTCAGACATTTATGCACTACCAAGGGAACTGTGTTCATAGTGACCAACCAGAGGATACCCAGCTTCACCTTGAAGAGTTCTGACCTCAAGATTATGTCAAAGAGTAAATTCAATGATTTAGGTCCAACAAGGACTAATAAGGTGATGCAGCCAAGGGGAGGTATGGAAAGTCCATTGTGTGTACAAATGGTACTCTCATATTTTTCATACCCATCTTTGTGTAAGAAATTAATCAGCATAATCTCCTCAGTTATGACATTCACCTAACACGTTGGGTCAACAAGAACACTTGTTCCAGTGTTTCCATTGATTCATGTAGGGATGTATAAGGGAGATGGCTCTCTATTATAGTTCACTAGAACATCCTGTGAGGTGAAGATTATACTAGGGGAACTACTCATAGGATGCATAGATGGAATGGGAAAATGTAAAAAGGAGGCCATCATGTATACTAGACAAAACTTTCACAGAGCCCCCAAGGGTTTTGTAACTAGATAGTGACCCAACTAAGGTCTCATTCTACAATGCCTATAGAATCTTCCAACTATGCCACTAAGGGTCACAGGTTGGGTTGTAAGGCAAGATGCCTCACAACACTCACACCCACAACGCTCCTAGGATACGAGGAAAGGGCCTTTCAGCACTGCTAAACAAAACCAAAATGGTTCATGTTAGGTTCACCAAAATGTAAGGTAGGGGGACCAACTACACCAAGGCTCCAAGTTATGGAGAGTTGAGAGCGGAGGGCTTCCCTAACTTACCTCAAGCTAAGCGAGTGTTTTAAATCAATGATAGAGAATGAATAGCACTCTTAAGTTCTTTTGTCACTCTGCTGATCTAAATGTTTAGAAAAGGGCTAAACGAGATGGTTTCTAAAATCCAAATCATACCCTAGACAACTCTCTGCCCGAGGATGACAGCGTAGCTCTAGGATGACAGTATGGCGTGCTAGTGTCTCTCTGGGGCGCTAGCATCTATATGGCCAAAAAGTGAAAAAGTACAGTATAAAATGTCAAGAAGCCTATTTACAATCTAGCTAATGAAGTTTAATGAATTAAATAGAATAACAAAGTACAAGAAATGATTATAGAGATGATAAAGATGATAATGAAAATGAAGGTGACAAAGACCAACTCATTGAGAGTCTAGTTCACCAGCAAGCTCCACACATACACCTACACCTACACATGGCCAAGAGAGGAAAAATGTTGGGGTTGTATAGGGGTTTTCCTCAATCAAACCCTTGCTTTGGTGTTTCCACCTCCACAGATAGCTAGATAGATAAAGATAAGTAGAAATGTGATAAAGGAAATGTTAGAAAGGAGAATACCAAACACTACAAAAAACTCAATGCTAATCTATCAAACCACAACAAAAGAAGGATAGTGAAGCAATACCACCTCCACCCAAAGGCACTCAAGGCCAATGAAGGGAGAATGCAAGACTACGAGCTTGGAAAAGTCAACACAACCATAGTGGTAACAAAGGAGGTCTCGTAAGACACCAAACTCATAGCTTCTATGGTAGCACAACATGTTCTTGATGAAGTTGATGAAGAAGCAATTTGTTAAGCAATGTTCAAGAGCTTGTAGAAGATCGTATGAATTGCCAAGAAGATGGAATAGATCGCTCAAGAGATGCTAAAGAGATGAAGTGAAAGTGAAACAAATCCATTTGAAGATGGAAAGGGATGGAAAGGGCCATTTTCAGGCTAGTTGGTCGACACAGATGCATTACATTTTGTCACCAATGAGGAGTGTAATGTCCCTATAGATTCTAGAGGCATAAATTTGGTAGGGATGATAGTGTGCCACATAGACATCCACGTGTCACACTCATGTCCCCGATATAAATTCCCCCACCAACACAAAGGACAAGCGCCAAGTGGATGGAAGGTAGGTGGGTGATGTTGAATTTCTTGGTCGGGTTTGATTTTCTAAGGTCGAGGGGTATAAAATGGGAATTTTCAAGAGGGGTGAAAATTCGCTCCTATACACTTACATGTATTCCAATGTATACTTTGTAAATTACTTTTTTTCATGTGTATACTTTGTATTCATGCGTACACTTTATATTCATGTGTATACTTCATGGATTACGTGTATTTGAGTACTTGTGCCTCACTTATTCACAATGTATGCTTCACTTATTCACATGTATTCATGTGCATGCTTCATGCTTCTAATGTATAATTCATGTGTTCATGTGTATGCTTCATGATTCATGTGTATACATTATGTATTCACTTGTATGCTTCATGTTTCTTGTGTATACTTCACGTATTACATGTATTCACATGTATGCCTCATGATTCCAATGTATAATTCATTTTTTCATGTGTATTCTTCATGATTCATGTGTATACTTCATGTATTCATGTGTATGCTTCATATATGCTTCTTGTGTATACTTCACGTATTACATGTATTCATGTGTATACTCCATGCTTCATATGTAAACTTCATGTGTTCACGTGTATGCTTCATGATTTTCGTGTATACTTCATGCATTCATGTGTATGCTTTGTGCTTCCTATGTATACTCCATATATTATGTGTATTCATGTGTATGAATCATGCTTCTTATGTATACTTCATGTGTTCACATATATGCTTCATGCTTCCAGTGCAATGTAGCTTGGATAGCTCTGAAATGTTTGGGTGCGAAACAAGACCATGCCTAGCCTAAACATACTCATTCAGACATGTTGGAATTGTTGGTTTGGTTGCATGAGTTGCAGAACAAAATTTACACCCCTTTGCAACTTTACACTACTTGCATTTGACACTTTTTCTATCAACTAAAAATTTGACACCATAGGCAAATGCCTCAAATATATACAAAAATAAGAGAGGTTATTATAGAGGGGCCGAACATGATCCCTAACCTCAAATGAAATTTTTCGAAGCGACACAGTGTCTAAGTAACTATTCGTCAAATATTGCTACCCTTTTGCACTTTGGACTCTTAAGGGATATCACCAATGCAATGTAGCTTGAACCACTTTGGAATGTTTGGGTGTGAAACGGGACCATTCTTAGCCTATATGTACCCATTCATACTTGTTGGAACTGTCAGTTTGGTCACACGAGTTGCATAACAAAAGTTACACCCCTTTGTAACTTTACACTGCTTCCATTTGACACTTTTTCTATCAATTGAAAAGTCAACACCATGGGAAAATACCTCAAAGATATCAAAAACCAAGAGAGATTATTGTATAGGGGCCATACATGATGTTTTAGCCTCATATGGAATGTTTCTAAGTGACATGGTGTATGAGTAACTACTTGTCAAAGATTGCTACCTTTTTGCACTTTGGACTCTTAAGGGATATCACTGGTGCAATGTAGCTCGGACCACTCTGGAATGTTTGGGTGTAAAATAGGACTATTCCTAGCCTAAATGTGCCCATCCAGATGTGTTGGAACTATCATTTTGGTCGCACAAGTTTTAGAAGGAAAGTTACATCCATTTGCAACTTTATGCTACTTGCATTTGACACTTTTTTCATCAACTAAAAAGTCTACACCACTGGCAAATGCCTCAAAAATATCAAAAACAAAGAGAATTTATTATAGAGAGGCCCCACATGATCTTGTAGCCTCTGATGGAATATTTCTAAGTGACATAATGTCCCAAGAACTACTCATCAAATATTGTTACCATTTTGCACTTTAGACTCAAGGGATATCACTGATGCAATATAGCTCAGACCACTCCGGCATGTGTTGGGTGCAAAACAGTACCATGCCTAGCCTAAACATACCCATTTAGATGTGTTATAATTTTTTTTTTGGTCACACAAGTTGCACAATGAAAGTTACACCCCTTTGCAACTTTACACTGTTTGCATTTCACACTTTTTCCATCAACTAAAAAGTTGACACCACGGGAAAACACTTCATAGATATCAAAAAATAAAAGTTTTTATAGTAGATGGGACCTACATGATCTTGTAGCCTAAGAAAAAAAAATTCTAAGCAACACGGTGTTTGAGTAACTGCTCATCAAATTTTTCTACCTTTTTGCACTTTAGACTCTTAAGAGATATTGTCAGTTCAATGTAGCTTAGACCACTCTAGCATGTTTGGGTGCAAAACATGACCATTCCTAGTCCAAAAATACCTATATAGATGTGTTAGAACTATTGGTTTGGTCACATGAGTTATAGAACGAAAGTTACACCCTTTTACAACTTTACACTACTTGCATTTGACACTTTTTTCATCAAGTGAAAACTAGACACCATGGGTAAATGTTTTAGAGATATCAAAAAATGAGAGAGGTTATTGTAGAGGGGCCCTACATGATCTTGTAGCCTCAAAAGGAATGTTTCTAAGTGACATGGTTTCTGAGTAACTGTTCGTCAAAGATTGTTGCTTTTTGCACTTTGGACTCTTAAGGGATATGGCTAGTAGAATGTAGCTCAGACCATTTCGACATGTTTGGGTGCAAAAGAGGACCATTCCTAGCCTAAAAATACCCATCTAGATGTGTTGGAACTATTGTTTTGGTTGCACAAGTTGTAGGACGAAAGTTACACCCCTTTGCAACTTTATACTGCTTGCATTTGACACTTTTTTCATCAATTGAAAAGTCAACACCATGGGAAAAAACCTCAGAGATATTGAAAACCGAGAGAGGTTATTGTAGAGGGGCCCAACATGATCCTATAGCCTCATATAGAAGCTTTCTAAGCAACACAGTGTTTGAATAATAGCTCATCAAAGATTGTTGCTCTTTTTCACTTTGGACTCTTAAGGGATTTCATCGATACAATGTAGCTCAGAGTATTTTACCATGTTTGGGTATGAAATAGGGCCATGCCTATTCTAAATGTACCCATCTAGATGTGTTGGAACTGTCTATTTGGTTGCGTGAGTTGTAGAATGAAAGTTACACCCCTTTGCAACATTACACTACTTACATTTGACACTTTTTCCATCAACTAAAAACTGGACACCACAGGAAAACACCTTAGAGATATCAAAAATTGAGAGTTTATTATAGAGGGTCCCTACATGATCCCATAGCCTTAGACATAATTTTTATAAGAAACACGATTTTTGAGTAACTATTCGTCAAACATTGCTTCCTTTCTGCACTTTAGACTCTTAAGAGATATCACCGGTACAATGTAGCTTAGACCACTCTGGCATATTTGGGTGTGAAAGAGGACCATTCCTAGCCTAAACGTACCCATCCAAACATGTTGGAACTATCACTTTGGTCACACGAGTTGCAAGATGAAAGTTACACCCCTTTGCAACTTTACACTGCTTACATTTGACACTTTTTCCATAAACTAAAAACTAGACACCACAGAAAAATGCCTCAAAGATATCAAAAATTGAGAGAGGTTATTGTAGAGGATCCCTACGAGATACCATGGCCTCAAACATAATGTTTCTAATTTTGACACGGTGTGTGAGTAACAACTTGTCAAAGATTGTTGCCTTTTCGCTCTTTGGACTCTTAAGGGATATAGTCAGTACAATGTAGCTCAAACTATTTCTATGTGTTTGGGTGTGAAACAGGACCATGTCTAGCCTAAACATACCCATTTGTATGTGTTGGAACTATTGGTTTGGTAGAACAAGTTGTAGAATGAAAGTTACACCCCTTTGCAACTTTCATAATGAGTCTTAGTTCACTTATGTATTAGGGTTAAATGGTGTAGATTATATTTCCATTATACATCAAACTTTTATTCCATTCCTAATGCATTTTTTATGCATCATAATTTAATTAAATCAACTCTTATATTTGATTGTTTGAATAGAGTATGACATATATGTTAGGTTGAATGGCATACATGACAACATCAAACAACTTTTTGGTTTTGTGTTAAGCATACATCATAACTAGTGTTCACTTATCACACTTTCATTCTCAACTTGAGCTATGTGAAATCTTGTTTCTTTTCCCCTATTTTTCCTACTTTAATAGGTTTGAGGGTATTCAAATTCCTATGTCTAAATTCTCCACACTTATTTAGCATGTTCCACAAAATTTTCTTCCTCTACCTCTAGAGTAGCCATTTCTTCCCCATCCTCATTGGTTACTATCTATGCCAGTGTTTGTTTCTCATTGATTTACCTCTTCCTCTCAATTTTTTATTCCTTCTAAAAATATTTTTGTATACCCTTGAAGAAAATTGAAAGGCTCCCTCTATGGCCTCTAGGTATTAATATAAAATCTACCATTTTTCCAATAATTTTTAGAATCCTATCTATGTCAAAGGTAAGTTTTCAATATATCATAATTAATTCTAGTATTAATTATATATAAAATTATGTGAAGTATTTAAAATATATTTTTTATTGGATAGGTGGACATTACATGAACATTCATCATGCATGTTGGTAGTGTCAATTGTGACATCATATTTACTTAGATATATTATAGAACATTTTAATTTTTTATTCTATAAAATTAATATTCATGTTTATATGCACTTGAGTTTTATACTTAAGAATATTATTTTTTATTTATTTTATGATTTCAACTATCATGCCTCACGATATACAAGAAACAAAATATGTCATTGTTGTTCTTGTCTCATTATCAATGTCTCTAACATAGATATGACTATAAAATATACATTCAGTTATGATTATTTTCTCTAAACTAATATCATTAGATATTTACAAATAATTGATACATATTGCTTCTATTATGCCATAGATTAATGCAAGCACCTCAATTTGAGGACATGTAATCTAATAGAGTATTGCTTTTTATTATTGTGAGTTGTAGACAACAGGAGAGGATTTTTCAAAATAATAAAAAGCAATACTCTATTAGATAAAATACAAATAGGAACTTGCTCCCCCCTCTTTTCAAAACTGTTATCAACCTTCAAATCAATCCTCCACATCCTTCTCAACACTCTTATTTCCACCTTTCTATCCTATGCCTCTTACTTGTGCATTCCCCTGTTACTGTCTCATTGCAATATCTATGCTTTTCCTCATTTTTGTCTTCATTTGGTTCACTCTTCACTTACCTACACACTTCACATTCTTTGTTGGGCACATATACCATTTTCTTTGATGGACCAGTGGTCTTTACTAGGTCAACCCAAGCCTATTGATCTCTTCCCTCACTACTGCACATAGAGAACAACTTGATGCCTCTTTGTTTTGTCTTTACTTGGCTTCCACTCTACAAGCCAATCAATCTCCCATGTGGAGTTGCCCCATTCCTTCAATATAAACCTCTGTTCTCAAAAGATTTTGGCACACTCTTCTCTGCATTCACCCCTCTATCTTACTTAGCGTGACCCCTCTACTTCCACCTTTCATGCAGCCTACATTCATATATAATCTATTGATTTTGGAATCCCTTCACCTCCCTAAATCTGTGTCTATTTCAATTGATGTCCTTTTATTTTTTATTTTTTTCTTCACTTGCAAATCGATGTGTTGGATTTTCTTCCAACACCTTCTCTTCTACTCTCATTGTTGCACACTTGTCACTTGCTGCACATAGGCTTAGTTCAATGCCCCTCTATGTTTCACTTGATCAACCCCCCTCATTCCAAAAGTTAGGTCCATCGATTCATGTCTTTCATGGAGTTAAAAGGCATTAATGAACATAAATTTCAAGATTAATTCGTCCAATAGGAACCTTGGCCTCCAAATTTTCATACATGAGAGTCGGGGCAATTACAATTACATCCAACAAAATCTTTGTTTCAAGCAAGCCAATAACCTTGAAAAATTCAACTTTATGCTTTTTAATCTATTTGCTAAGATTGCCTCAACAAATCCATTTGGCAATGTGACATTTGGTCAATGCTTTTAAACTTCACATACATTTCTATTAGATCCCTGCTTGTACTCTGTTTCACCATAGCCTAGGTCATGAGAATGCTGGAAAAAAGTAGAGGTGAATAACTTTACACCATCCAATCGCATTTTCTTAAAATATTTCATCACATTTTATGAAACAACCTTTCCAAGTGTCATAGTGAATTTGAAGAATTTAAGAGGTTTAGGCATCGCAAGAGAGAAACAAACAAACCAAGAATGGAAGCAAACAAAATAATTTTATTTTTTTGTTTGGTGTTGATCATTTGCCTGCATGTGTGCTCCTGCATCAGACATGTCGAGTAGAAAGATTGTGAGCCTAAGCTCACAATGGCATAGCTAAGTAGTTGCACTACTCTTTCAGGTTGCCATCAACCTGCAACGAACTCCTTTGTTGTCTAATGGATGAAAATCAATCTTTCTTTTTCCTTTTCCAACATCGTTCTGGAACATGCACCACTTCCCTCCAACAACACTACATCTTATTCATTTTCCCCCTTGTGGACTCACATCCACCAAAGCATAACCTCCTCTGCCAAATGCTTTCCACACTCCTCTCCTCCTCTATGGGTTCAAACCCACCTCTAATCGTCCACCTCCACCAAAATCCTACAACATCCTCAACCATCTCTACACACAACAACACATCTACCACATGCTCTTGTCCTCTATCCATCTCAGTTTTTATCATCTCATTTGAAACCGAAATAACCTTATAGAACGGATCTACCTCAACTTCATTCATAGCTACAACATTGAACTTCACTCTAACGTCTTCCACATTCTTGTCACCAATTGTAATCTTTCATTCATCTCCCTTCGCTACACCAACAATATTCATCCATTCCTCCTCGATTTCCAACATTTGTACAAACAAATCAATTTCACCTTCTCCATTTGTTGTGACCTCTTCCCTTCTCACCTTAGTTCTTTCCTCTCTCACCATGCCTTCCTCATGGCATGTCTTCACTGCAACTTCTTCCACAGGGGCTACTCTCTCATCTTTATCCATCCAACTCAGGTTGCAATACTCTTTTCCACTATCCTCTTTCTTTGTCTCACTCCTCTTTACCACTTTTCTCTCACTCTTTCCAACACACTTTTCTACTTTTCCTCAAACCATCTTTTCCATCACTTCAAACATTTCATCCTTCATATCATCCCAATACTGCTCCCAAAATAATATCCGTACATGTCTCCTCATGACCCAACCCATCTTCATCTACTACAATTTCACCTCTTGCAATCTATCATCAATCTCAAAACAAATTACTCTGTGGCTTCAAGCTCTCCAATGCTTAGGACTCCTCTATCGGCAATAGCCCTCATGAGCTTCTTCTCTATTGCTTCACACACTTTCCTCTAAGTGCAAACTGCTTCCCAGTCAGCAATTTGTTCACACTTCCACCCATAGGTCCTAATGGATCCTCTCCATGCTTAAGATTACCCACTCTGATACCAATTGATGCAAGAGGGAAAAATCCCCTCCTATTGTCCACAACTCACAATAATGAAAAATAATACTCTACTAGATTACTTGCAACAACAAAAAAATTTCATTCAATCTCACCTAATACAAATTGACACAAGTGGTCCTTCTCCTCCCAATTAATCATGATGTTCTCAACAACAGAAACTTATAGAAAAACAACAACTTGGTTTTATTTCAATTTTCAAATTCTCACAATACAGATATTTGAATTCTACAATACAAGTTTTGTAGACAAAATACAAATAGTTACTTTCCCCCCCTCTTTTTGAAACTGTTATCAACCTTCAAATAAATCCTTTGCATCATTCTCAACACTCTTATTTCCACCTTTCTATCCTACGCCTCTTACATGTGTGTTCCCCTATTACTATTGCATTGCAATATCTATCCTTTGCATTGTTGTCTTCATTTGGTTCACTCTTCACTCACCTGCACACTTCACATTCTTTGATGTGCACATATACCATTTTCTTCAATGGCTCAGTGGTTTGTACTTGGTAAACCCAAGCCTATCGATCTCTTCCCTTACTACTGCGCATAGAGAACAATTCAATGCCTCTTTGCTTTGTCTTTACTTGGCTCCCATTCTACAAGTCAATCAATCTCACTTGTGGAGTAGCCCTCTTCCTCTAATCTAAACCTCTATTCTTAGGAAATTTTGGCATGCTCTTCTCTGCATTCACCCCTCCATCTTACTTATCGTGACCCCTCTACTTCCACCTTTCATGCAACCTACATTCATATATAATCTTCTATTTGTTTTTTTCTCGCCTAATTGATTTTTTCGTCCCTTCACCTCCCAAAATTTGTGTCTATTTCAATTGATGTCCTTTTATTTTTTTTGTCTTCACTTGCAAATTGTTGTGTTGGATTTTCTTCCAATGCCTTCTCTTCTACTCTCATTGTTGTGCACTTTTCACTTGTTTCACATAGCCTTAGTTTGATGTGCCTCTATGTTTCACTTGATCGACCCCCCTCATTCCAAAAGCTATGTCCATTGCTTCATGTCTTTCATGGAGTTAAAAGGCATTAATGAACATCAATTTCAAGATTAATTTGGCTAATAGGAACCTTGGCGTCCACATTTGCATACATGACAATCGGGGCAATTGTAAATACATCCAACAAAATCTCTATTCCAAGCAAGCTACTAACGTTGAGAAATTTATCTTTTACACCTGTTAATCTATTTGCTAAGATTGCTTCAACAAATCCATCTGGTAATGTGACATTCAGTCAATGCTTTTACACTTCACATACATGTCTATTAGATGCCTACTTGTACTCTTTTTCACCATAGCTCAGGACATGAGAATGCTAACAAAAATTAGTGGTGAATAACTTTACACCAGCCAATTACATTTGCTTAAAATATTTCATCACATTTTATGAAACAACCTTTCCGAGTGTCATAGTGAAGTTGTAGAATTTAAGAGGTTTAGGCACTTCAAGAGAGAACCAAACAAACCAAAAATGGAAGCAAACAAAATAATATTTTTTTTGGTTGGTGATGATCATCTATCTTCCCATGTGCTCCCGCACCACACCTTTGGAAGGTTTTAGTGGCATTTTCCTTTACTATGACATACTTGTAGGACTTACATGTAACAATATAGTCTATGCCTACTCACACAAAAAGGTGTGCCTACTTGCACAAAGCATTGGCCGGGATAGTCTCAGGTGTACCTTTTACTTTGAGTTAGACACAATCTATATGCCTCTTCTCCAATGTACATAGCTCAAAAAATTGCTTTCTTCTCCCTTGAGTGTTCTCCACACCTTTTCAAGTCTCACATAAATCCTTTATATAATAAGCCTTAAGGGTTGGTTTTCCAACCATTACACCCTTTCACTAAAGTTTCTTTTTAATAATCATTTAAATAAATACAACTATTCCTCCTCTTTATATGAATACTCTTTATTAAGGTCCATTTAACCAAAGGAGCATACTATCATTTATTTTTCTATCTCCTTTTAATTCTTTGATAACTTTATTTTCACTTTGGGGAAAAAAAATTGTAACACTTCTCCCCCTTAATTTTGTTTCTATCCTTAGTAGCTTAAGTTGAATCTACATCAAAACTCACAAAAATATTTAGTTAAATAAGTGTGAATGTAACACTACCAATATCATAGTAACCTATTTCACAAATTCTAAATATTTTTCAATAACACTTTCTAGTTTAGCTTTATTCAGAAATCAAATAGAAATACTTTAATAATAAATAAAATGATTATAAAAAAAGATGCACTTTTGCATGAAGAAAATCATGATTTTTCAAAGAGCTAATGCAAGTTTATATACTAAATATTCTATTTCATAACTTTAACAATTTATTCATTCACATAAACTCTTAATGTAAAAGATAAATAAAAATAATTATTTTAATTATTTTTAATTAAAAATTAATATCATGTTATTACATATAAGATGATTAGTGAATGATATGCATAACATGTGCTATGAAGTCACCTATTTCTAGCACTTTAAAATATCCCAAGATGATAATCATACATTTAGAACTACATGGGTATCCTCTTTTCCTAAACAATTGAATGGAAACAAGTACACAACTATCCTTAAATAAAATATATATCATTTCACATATTTGTTCAAACAAATTTTTGAAGAAAGTTTGAATCTAATAAGAGTGTAATATAAAATAGATTATTGCTATCAATATGGTGTTTGCAACACCTATTCTAGTCAAAACATATTTCAACATATATCACCTTTTCATAGACTCATAGGTAATTAACGTCATGATATAACATCCAATAATAATTTATTAAACATGTACGAAGTTATTGGGTTGATCAGGTCTAATAAAAAAGTATAACAAAATAAAACATGATAATCTTACTTAGCATCTAAACAAATAATAAACTATTATTACTCAGATAATTTTATCACTTTTAAATTCATGTATAATATTTTTATACTAATATCTAATTCCTTTCTTTTTTAAAAAACTAAAATATATATTTAGAGGTATTATCTCCCCTTTTAAATGTTTTGAAATTTCCCCAAGTCAAATCCTATTAGAGATCTATTGAATTTCACATCTTATAACAGTTTTATTTTGACCAATGCATTCAAATAATATAGTATTTCCTAATTCTAAGATGCAAAAATTATCTTGATATATGTGGGTTATGGGACCACAATGTAATTTATGTTAAAGATGTCATGTTTTTTTTCAACTACTAACAAGTATAATAATACCATTTTCTATAAAAGTAAATGAAAATTAGCATAGATATACAAACTTGGTCATTAGAAAGATTAACTCATTAGTTTCATATTTTTAAGACTTCATTTTACAAGAGAGTACTAGCCAAATATAGAGCGATCCTTAAACTTAATATCACCAAAGTTGTCATCTTCCAAAGACCAACATGTCCACCATAGTAATATTGCTAGACCATGCATCTCAATGTTGAAATTTGTAACTTCAAAAATTCACACTTTTGTTTACACAATGAGAACCCAATAATTTAACTATTTGAACAAACCCCTTTTGACATTCAATTTTAGATTATAATTGCTCAAATCAAACATAATCTTATGAACAATAATTATGATAAAGATGATGATATTAAATTTCACCTGTATTAACTCAAATTTATAAATAAATCTGCAAGGAAATATGTAAATCTTTTCATCTTAAGCAAGTCAAGAACATCATAGCCAATTATTTCTCTCATGAATATCTTACTATTTTTTTAAACATTAAAAAATCCTTTAGATTACAACATAACATGCACTTTGTTTGATCATAGCCTCCACTAAATTATTGAAGCATAAATTGACTAAACTAGAAATTAATCTAACTAGCATGATAAAGATGCTAAAGTCTAATATTGTATAAAATATTACTTTGTCACCGAAGTTTACATTCTAAGTTTCCACTTTTCCTTACCTACTCCTCATTGGAATATATGTCATATCCTCACAGAAGAACCAAATCTAAAGTTATGCTTGTGTGACTTTTATATTAAAAGGTAAAGATAGTTATGTCTACATTGAGAAGAAGTAGAACATTATTGTTAAAAAATTCTTCAAACACTTTTAAATATGTATTGGATAATTATGTCTTTGGTTTTCTTTCACTTGTTTTACAATTTTATCTTTCACTAAGATACAATTGTCTTATAAATATCTTGACATCCAAATCAAATTAATATCTCATTACCATAAATAGTTCACCTGATGCTTATTGCATCTAGGGAATTCTCATAAGAGTGAGCACTAGATTTTCCTTGAAGGTCACCCATCCCAATATTATTTTAGCTTAAGTGCACTCAATCATGAAGTTTCCCTTTAACTTGAACATCTAAATAACTATATGATTAAACATGCTTAAATCATAATAGTACTAAAAATAAATGCCCCTCTAAAATTTTATTGATATTTTACACTGATAAACATCATTTAATATAGTAAATATTAAACTATTTCCAATCATTATATATACATTCTTATAAACCACTTTTTTATAAAATATAAATTAACTTAAAATACAAAATTATATCTCAAAAAATAATCACAAACTAAACCATTTCATTTATTTTAATCTCACCTCATTAAAATATAGGATTTATTCCCAAGCATTAGATCCTTTAATTGTAAGGTGTAAAAGTAGAAGGATCAACTAACCAATAAAATAAAGTTGTTAAAGTAGTTGGCAATTGTGGTAAGAATAATTAATAAAGCTCACGATGTTCTTTTCAAAGGATAAAAACTTTGGATAGTACATGTTGTGGTTGGGCAGCCAACCAAAAAAAAAAAAAGAAGAATTCAATTATGAAATACAAAGGGTTGAAATCCAATAACAAAAATAAAGCAAATCCACACTCTAAATCCAAGGAAAAATTTAAAGAGTCAAAGCATAAGTTGAAAGTTGGGGGCTTATGCAAGAAAATATGTGCCTATTTTGGACTCTGCTAGGGAAATAACAGAAGTATACATGTGCCCAAAGGTGGATAGGGGTTTCAAGCTAAAAATTAATGTGAAGATTGTATTTGTTTGATGATCTTTAATTTTGTTATTCATAATCCCAAACATGATGCATTTTCAATTGCATTCTTATATACTATACATTTTTTATATTTCAGCATGATTTATCAAAAAAAATATCTTTGATATATTTGATGTTTTTATACACATATTCTATTTTGTAAAGTGTATAATTTATATTTAAGTTGATAAAAAAATTGTATTCTTTTCAATGATATTTTTCATTTTAAACTGTAAATATTTTATAATTTGAGTTTATATTTTAAGTTTAAATCTACTATTGAAAATCTAATATAACTAGAAGCTTGGTGTCAAAATAGTTTTCAACTATTTCTATCTTAAATATTTTGTTGGCCCCTCACAATTGTCTCACACAACATTGCTACCACTTGTTAGTACCTAGACAATAATTGAAATTATATATAATGAACAATCTCGATTTTTCTCTTCCATTATTTTTATTAATATAATCAAATTATTGTTACTATAGATAATCTCAATTTAGATGTAAGGATGGGGGTTTTAAAGAAATAAACAAACAAAAGAACTCATAAATTGTGTACCTATAAACATGATTAATATGGTCTAATTGGATCTAATGTCAAATGTAATGTCATTTTTTCTCTCAAAGTGAATTAAGTATTTGTAGTAGATTTAAATATGGTTAATATTAAAGTTAACATAACTTGCAATATGTAATGCTATTAAAATAGATATAAATATCAATGTACAATATGCATGTGATAATTTATAAGAATTCTAAAATAAATTATTAACATAATAAATTGAATAACACAACCACATGTTTCAATCAAATTAACATCATAATTTGGGGTGGGAGGCCTAGCTCGATTGGCTAAAGCATCATGTTGCAGGCAAGAGGTCACGAGGTCTAGTCTCCCCCCAAACCTGTGGTACCGAAGGGCATGTCGTGCCAACGCCACCGGTCACATGAAAAAAGTTTACCAAGCGCACTATAGTTTATAAGGAGATGGATACCCAACCAATTCCTACAGTCTAAAAAAAAAATTCATAATCATAATATTCTCAATAATTTTTAATATTAATGGTTTTCAATAAATCACAACACTTGAAAATTTCACTCTCACCCTTGGAAGATTTTAGTGGCATTGGCCTTTACTATGGCACACTTAGAGGGCATGTGTAACAACATAGTTTGTTCCTACTTGCACCAGGCCTACCCACACTAAGCCCTAGCTAGGAAAATCCCAACTATACTTTGCACCTAAGTTGAAAACACTCTATTTGCCCCTTCTCTAATTCTCATGGCTTGCGAAACCACTTTCTTCTTCCTTGAGTGTTCTCCATGCCTTTTCAAAATATCACATAAATTCTTTATATAAGTCTTAAGGGATAGTTTTTGCTATTCCTTTAATATTAGAGTACATAGCGTTATGAATAGCCAACTTGTGGCTATCTTAACTCTTCTTTAAGTCATATTATCATTATTATATTATTAATTAGTTAGTTAGGTCAACCTAAGGCTTATATGTAATCTAAGTCATCCTAGGTGATATCTTATGCATAAGTAGGGTATATAGGAGATGGCGAGTCTTATTTGTTCATCAAATTCAGAATTGTGTTTTCATTTCAAAGATATTTAGAGGTTTTCTCCCTCAAAGTGGCTTGTTATTCTTAGCTATTATCAAGTATTTGCAACATATTTTATATTATATTTTTTATTGTGTGAGTTATAATATTACAAGTGGTATCTGAGGATGATCTTGGCACTGTGAAGGCAAGATATTTTTTCTATTTTAGAGGTCATTTTAGGAAGTGCATATCTCTCAAAAATTGAAAAAAAGTTCTTGATTTTTATAGGATTTTTGAAAAACATACTAAAGCAGATATAATCTATATTTCAAAGAAATTGGAGTAGAATTGAGGAATTTATTGTAGAATTAGGATTTTTATGCAATTTATTTGGAAATTGAATAGATCTCTTATCTTGCTTAATGTGTTCCTGATTTTTAGTGGATTTTTTAAGAACTAAGAGAGGTGCCTAGATTCCAAATTTTAGAATAATTGAAACATAATTAGGTGATTTATTATATAATTAGGTTTTCCAATAAATTTTTTCTCAAAGTTGTAAACCACCCAATTTTTGGGGTATCTTTTTGAGAAATTTTGACCTAGGTCCTAGTAAGTTACAATAAAAAAGTTATATTATTTTGACTTTATTTATGTGATTTATTGTAAAATTATTTTCCACTATCATGACAAGGCTTGTAAAAAGAGGAAAAAATAATGCTACCACACATGGGAAATATTTATATAAGGATGGTGTAGAAATTGAGAATATTAACCCTACTGATAAAATTAACAAGTTCAATGGTGAAATTTCATTGATTAGGAATGAGATAAATGAATTTTCTAAGAAGTTGGACACACTTATTTAGGGGATAAAGTATAAAGGATACAATTCACCTAGTAAGGTGGAAGATAATATTTTTTTACATGAATTTTTTGTGCTTTACTCATATTTCAATAAGGATCATCCCTTTAATATTCCTATTCCTAGGCAATTCATACCCAACTTGGATATGAGAAAGTTTGATAGAAAGGATCCAACAAATTGGCTTTGTCAAATGGAACAATTATTTGATCTTCATCATGTTCCAATTCAATAGAAGGTGTCTATAGAATCATTATACTTTGAAAAAAATCAATTTATTTGGTATTGTTGGTTATGTGATGAGAAGAGAAAGAAGGGTTGTGTGGAAATATGATCAATTTTTCAAGAGGAATGTACTACCAATTATGGAGATAACTTTATGGATAGCTTATTTTGCCAACTCACTAAATTAAGAAAAATAGGTATGGTTAAGGACTATAGTAAAAAATTTCAAGCCCTTTTCCTAAGAGTGGAGAATGTGACAAAAGAAAATTTGAAGGAATTATTTCTACGAGGTTTAAAGGACTACGTAAAATATGAGGTATTCCAACCACAATCCTTGTCACAAGTGAAACTTATGGAATGAAAAATTGAGAAGAAGTTTTGGCCAATAGGTGACAAGGGATTGTAAGTGTAAGAGAAAGGAGCCATACTACACATTTATTACCTCAACCTACTAGGTTGATTCCATAAAAAAATATGGAGAAGAGAGGAAAAAAGGTTGTGTTTCAATTGTGATAAAAAATATAATTGAGGACATAAATATAGTGAAAATAAAATATTCTATATTGAAGGTCTGAGCGAGGAAGAAGATGAGAAACCAATATGAGAGGGTGATCTAGGGAGTCGGATAAGGAATCACATGATTCCCAACCAATCAAATCTTTTCATGTACTCTCATGTTTTAGTACCCCACATAATCTCAAGGTAGTGGGTTTCTTAAAGAAGCATAGAGTAATAGTGTTGATTGACTCAAGTAGTAATCATAATCTCATCAAAAAAAGGTAGGCTACTCATATAAATTATTTTATATATCCAATTGTATATTTTCATGTCTTGATTGCAGATGTGTTGGAAGTTTAAAGAGTTTTTCATTGGTGTAGTGTAGGAAAATATATACCCTTGCATTTATACACTTGTTTGGGCCCGCCTTGCTTTGATTATCCCTATTTATGTCTTAATTGGTCATATTTTGCATCCACAAGCCTAATGAATTATATCTTCTTATGGATAATCACAACATACTTCAAAGGGGAAATGATAATTTTATGATTCTAGCTGTGTCCCTAATTTTTTGGTTGGGACTAAGATGCCGCCTAGGTCATCTTTGTCCCCCAAAGGTCTTGGGACCCTGATTTCAAGTGTGCCTTAAAGTGGCCCCTCTTTGGAGTCTATGCCCCGAGTTTCATGGCTCGGGACTAAGATGCCACCTAGGGCATCTTAGTCCCCCTTAAGGTATTTTTCAAGATTTAATTTCAAATTCTAGTAGGATTTAGCCTCCTTTAATTAATTAATTCATATGTCGGCTTGTTGTGGTGTAATCTCCAGATATTAAGCATGGATAAGTATAAATACAAGGTTCCTTCCTCTCATTTTCATATATTCAAGACATCCAAGCATTCTAGCAATCTCAAGAGAGCATTATAGAGCATTTAAGAGTGATTCATCAAGCATTGGAGCCATCATCAAGATTCAAGCATCCTATCAAAGATCTTCTTACATCATGTTTATTATTGTGCTAACAATTGTGATGTTGGGTTTATGATTCAAGCAAGTGTTTCATTCAAGATCAACATCTTTCAAGCAAGAGTCAAGAAACACATCCATTATAGCCATTTCAAGCATATTTGTAGCACATTATTACAATGGTTTGGTGAGTTGCAACATAGTACTTTGTTCATTCATCATTTCCCTCCATTTCATTTCATTTCAAGGTTTAATTACCAACAAGGGATTTGACCAAGGAAAACTCCCATTCACTAAAAATCAATAAGTTTTTCCTCTCTTGTGTGCTTGTGATTGTAGATTTAGGTTGGAGACTTGAAGATCATTTAAAGTGCAAAATTTCAAAATTGCATTGCAAAGTTGTCATCTTCACGAAACTCACCTACATGCTTAGATCAAGAAGTTTCATAACCTGAGGTCAGAGAAGAAGGAAGTGAAAACATCAAGCCTCAGGGTCACTTTTAGAGATTTCATAGATTCATATTGGGACTAAGATGGTAGCAAGGGTGCCTTAGTCCTCCAAGTGGAATTTTGCATATATTCTTTCGGATCCTGTTTTGACATCCGAAGATTCTACTTTTCCCCCAAAAAATTGTAGCGAGACTAATAAGATAGTAAGGGTGTCTTAGTTCTCCATAGGATATTTTGATTGCTTCTTTGCATTTCTAGAATCCTTGTCACATTTCCAGATTTCCCAAGTACATACATCATAACTTCTAGTTGCTTAATTTCATCATTTGCATCCTTCATTTAGCTTGTATTATTAGGTTTTGTGAGTTGAATGTTAAAGTGTCTTGTCCAAGCTTTTTCTAGGTGGTGAACACCTCAAAGCTTAAAGAACCCCCTCCTAGCTCTTCCTTGTTAAGAATTGACTCACCCTTTGGGGTTGATAGTCAATCCTATTAGGGTTCCTAGGACACTATTGAATGAAAATTGGAGAATAGTGGTGTTCTATGACCTAGGTTATAAAGCATCCCCATTTTCCCATTGTTCATTTTGGTGAACATGACATTTTAGAACATTCATTTTCTGATTTGGAGTTCATTAAGGTCCTAGATCTAGGTTGCATTCATTCTTGCATTGCATCTTGCATTAGTGAAAGTACATCTAGGGTTTCTCACATTTGTATTAGTGAAAGTGCATATAGGTTGCATTTTTTCTTTCTTGCATCGTCTTATCTCATTGAAAAACTGAAAAGTACATTGTCAATCATCCTAATTGCATTTAGGTGCATTGTTATTGCATTCAAAATTGAAAAAAATTGCATTCAACTTTGCATTCAATTGCTTGTCATTAGTTACTTTTTCTTGCATTCATTTGCACACTTTCCTATTTCTAAACATCATCTCCCTAAATAGGAAACCTGTGAACACTATTATCAATCCAAATTTTATTGTTTTTCTAAGAAAAACCTCTACTAGGACTAAAATTCCCTTCTTGGCATCTTAGTCTCTTTAAGGGTGTCTAGCTCAAAATCATGTCTATGTTGTTTTCTTTATGTTTCACTTTCTAGAACTTTAAAATTTCACCAATAGGACTAAAACGACCTTACTAGCGTCTTAGTCCCTGTTGATTTTGACTTTCCAATTTTTCAGGGTTTGACATTGCTTCTTTGCGCTTCTATCTGTTGCTTTCAATTTTTTGTTACAGTCTATAGAATTGATGTTATTCCAATTTCTTTCATTTCAAGTGTATTTGTGCAATCTTTCATCATGGATATGTACTTTGGAAAGCTTTGGATGTCCTTGAAATATTTGGTAGATGTGTCAAGTTGTGCTTTCAAAAATGACCCTAACAACATTGAACTCACTTATGCTCCTTCAACTCCTAATACATGTCCTCCTCATGATGTTGACATCATTGGAGAAGATGATGAAATCATGAATATGTTCCTAAATGATTTTCTCAAAAACCTTGAATTGAATGCATCCTTTTATCCATCCATGAAATGTTCAACCCAATCCCCCCATGATACCACCTCTTGAGATGTTTGGTTACTTACATCCTAAAACTGAAAAAAAAATTGAACCTAAGTTCCCTACAATAGGTGAACTTAGTTCCTCTAAACAAGGAAATACTCAACCATTTTATGATAACAAAGTCACAAACACTCCAATCAATCTACAAGAAACATATGGAAAATGATTCAAAATCTTGAGTAAACAAGGATGCGATACAACAAGTGAACATAACATTCATCAACTCCTACAGCAAATACCAACTAATGAAACCACAAATGGATTAGGATATCAAGATCTCCCTCACAACATAAGACCTCCTAGACAATACTTAAGGATTCATAGTGATGGTATGGTAATCTTAGATTCTCCTCCCGACATGAGTTTCCTTCTTCCTAAAGAACAACCAATAACTCATAACAATGACAAGGGTAATAGGGTCACCTTAGATCCTCACCGTCCATGTTCAATTCAAGAAGTTTTTGAATCTAGTATATGTAAAAGACCTTACAAATTACAAAAACTACAACCCCCTTGTCTGCCACCTAAAAGTGAAATAAAATTATAAATCCTTATCAACCAAGGACTTATACTATTGCCACTAGAGAAAGATATACTAGTGCTATATCCTAAAGATGCAAAAGTTTCACATTGTTGATACCACAAAACTCTTGGACATAGTACTGATGACTGTTGTGCATTCAAGATCATATTGAGTAAATATCACTTTAACAAAGGCAATTGTTATCCAGTGATCAAATAACATCTACTTCACCCTTCTTGTCATGTTATAGTTACAGAATACTCTATTATCACTATTACATGATCTTTCCCATCAGCTACCTCAGCTCATTCTTGTCTTGCACTCAGTGGAGGCAAGAAGTAGATAGCCTTGTAATAGTAATGCATTTATCATTGTCCCTTAGGCTCTTTTTCCACCTTTTGCTTATACATATTGAGATTGATAGGTGCATGACCTGATTTAGGTTGACTCGTCTATGCCTTACTAGTCTTTTGCATTATTTCATTTTATTTTTCTTTTGTGTGATTGCATGTGTGTAATGTGATCCCCTATGATGTACTGTTTGACATTTTCCCTCTCTATGTGCATTCCTCTATTTGTACCTTCATTCTTCTATATGTCGCAAGCTTTTTCCTTTTCATTATATTTTCTTTTCATTTGCATTTATGTCTTGTGTTTTCCTTTTGGGGTTGATGCAAGGCGTTGAGACACCTTATGTCTCTTCCATGTTGACCCGAAAGGTTTTTCTTTTTGTTCACTCTCATTGTGTCATTCTTCTAGTTCTATGTGTATTTGGGGAATGATGACAGTTTTGAGATCTCTAATATCATTGTAGCAAGAACATACTAACCCCAAATCCATAGATCATGTATGTGTTTCTAGGGGGCAACCCTCCCTTTTCATTTTTTCTTTTTCATGTTTTTTTTACTTTAAAGTAATTTCTCATAGCATGGTTTTTATCAATTTATTTAAAGTGGTGGAATACATTGGCATTATTTTGGCATAATTTCATTTTCATTTGTTTTCATGTTCCTTATGCGATGTGCTTTCTTCTTCCAATGTGTCATTTTCTTGGCAATGTCATTGGGCTTGATTTCCTTCGAGATGTGATATTTCCTTGTCCTCTCTTGGAAACATTAAGTACAATGTTCCCCAGAATGAGACCCTTGCACTTGTCCTCTCCTGGAAACATTAAGTACAATGTTCCCCAGGATGAGACCTTGCACTTGTCCTCTCTTGGAAAGATTAAGTATAATGTTCCTCGGGATGAGACCTAGTATTTATCCTCTTTCAGAGACACTTAGCACGATGTCCCCTAAGATTAAGACCTCACACAAATTAAGTAAAATCCCTTCGAACATCCCTCTCTCTTGTTGCATTTTTCCTTTTTGTACCTTATTAAATTCATGGAGGTATGACTTTGATATGGTTTCCTAGGGCTCACCTAGTGAACACCTAGCTTCACTAGTCTTCGTGAGCGTGCATTGTTTTTTCTTTTGTTCTTATCATAGTCATGGGGGTATGACTTTGATATGGACCTCGTCGGGCTCACCTAGTGGACACCTATCTTCACTAGCCCTTGTGAGCATGTGTTTTTTTTGCATAGTGGAAAAAGTGTTCCACTTGTAAACCTCTCTTGGAAAAACATCCTAGACCTAGTCCACAGCACGTTGGATGGCCAATCAAAGCTTGATTCGTTGCACCTTTTCCTTTTCCTTTTTCCTTTTTCTATCTTTGATGGTGTATGTTTGCGATTTATTTATGGCTTCATATATCATCTGCAAGTGTGTTCCTTTGTGCCTATGTTGGTCTATCATAGGATCTTGATCCTAGGAGTTCAGCTACCCTCTTGATTATTGTCATCCTATCTCACTATAATTTGTACATTTGAACCCCTCTTGATTGTGTGGTTGGCTACTTTAGTGTGAGTTTGAAGCAAGTTCATCCTCTCACCAAAGTGGGGCCTACATGTAGCGTAGGAAAATGCATACCCTTGCATTTTCACACTTGTTTGTGCCTGTCTTGCTTTGTTTATCCCTATTATGTCTTAATTGTTCCTATTTTGCATCCACAAGCCTAATGAATTATATCTTTTTATGGATAATCCTAATATACGTCAAAGGGGAAATGATAATTTAATGATTCTAGTTGTGTGTCCCTAATTTTTTGGATGGGACTAAGATGCCACCTAGGGTTCCTTTTTCCCCCAAAGGTCTTGGGACCCTGATTTAAAGTGTGCCTTAAAGTGGCCCCTTTTTGGAGTCTGTGAGTCGAGTTTCGTGCCTCGGGACTAAGATGCCACCTAGGGCGCCTTAGTCCACCTTAAGGTATTTTTTAGGAATTAATTTCAAATTCTGGCAGGATTTAGCCTCATTTAATTAATGAATTCATATGTCAACTTGTTATGGTGTAATTTCTGGATATTAAGCATGGATAAGTATAAATACAAGGTTCCTTCCTCTCATTTTCATATAGTCAAGACATCCAAGCATTCTAGCAATCTCAAGAGAGCATTATAGAGCAGTCAAGAGTGATTCATTAAGCATTTGGGGCCATCATCAAGATTCAAGCATCCTATCAAAGATCTTCTAGCATCATGTTTATTATTGTGCTAACAATTGTGATGTAGGGTTTATCATTCAAGCAAGTGTTTCATTCAAGATCAACATCCTTTAAGCAAGAGTCAAGAACCACATCCATTGTAGCCATTTCAAGAATATTTGCAGCACCTTATTGCAAGGGTTTGGTGAGTTGCAACATAGTACTTTGTTCATTCATCATTTCCCTCCTTCATTTCATTTCATTTCAAGGTTTAATTACCAACAAGGGGTTTGACCAAGGAAAACCCCCATTCACTAACAATTATCAACATGTTTTTCCTATTTTGTGTGCATGTGACTACAGATTTAGGTTGGAGACTTGAAGATCATTTGAAGAGAAAAATTGCAAAGTTGTCATCTTCACGAAAACTCACCTACAGGCTAGATCCAAAAGTTTTAGAACCTAAAGTCAGAGAAGAAGGAAGTGTCGACATCAAGCCTCAGGATCACTTTTGGAGATTTCATAAATTTAGATTGGGACTAAGATGATGGCAAGGGCATCTTAGTCCTCCAAGTGGAATTTTGCAGAGATTCTTTTGGATCATGTTTCAACATCCGAAGATTTTGCATTTCCCCTAAAAAACATCAGCACTAATAAGATAGTAAGGGTTTCTTAGTCCTCCATAGCATATTTTGATAGCTTCTTTGCATTTTTGGAATCCTTGTCACATTTCCAGACTGCCCAGGTACATACATCATAACTTCCTATTGCTTAATTTCATCATTTACATCCTTGATTTAGCTTGCATTATTAGGTTTTGTGACTTGAATGTTAAAGTGTATTTTCTAAGCTTTTTCTAGGTGATGAACCCCTCAAAGCTTAAAGAACCCCCTCCTAGCTCTTCCTTGTTGAGAATTGACTCACTCTTTGGGGTTGCTAGTCAATCCTATTAGGGTTCCTAGGACATTATTGAATGACAATTGGAGAATAGTGGTGTTCTATGACCTAGGTCATCAAGCATCCCCATTTTCCCATTGTTTATTTGGTGAGCCTGACATTTTAGAAAATTCATTTTTTGATTTGGAGTTCTTAAGGGTCCTAGATCTAGGTTGCATTCATTCTTGCATTGCATCTTGCATTAGTGAAAGTACATCTAGGGTTTCTCACATTTGTATTAGTGAAAGTGCATATAGGTTGCATTTTTTCTTTCTTGCATCATTTTATCTCATTGAAAAAATGAAAAGTGCATTGTCAATCATCCTAATTGCATTTAGGAGCATTGTTATTGCATTCAAAATTGAAAAAAAAATGCATTTAACTTTTCATTCAATTGCTTGTCATTAGTTACTTTATCTTGCATTCATTTGCACACTTTCTTGTTTCTAAACATCAACTCCTTGAATAGGCAACCTATGATAGCTATTATCAAATCAAATTCTGTTATTTTTCTAAGAAAAACCTTTGCTAGGACTTAAACACCCTTCTTGGTGTCTTAGTCCCTCTCAAGGTTTCTGGCTCAGAATCCTGTCTCTATTATTTGCTTTCCGTTTCACTTTTTGGAACTTCAAAATTTCACCATTAGGAATAAAATGCCCTTACTGGTGTCTTAGTCCTTGTTGATTTTGACTTTCCAATTTCAGGGTTTGACATTACTTCTCTGTGCTTCTGTTTGTTGCTTTCAGTTTTCTGTTATAGTCTACAGAATTGTTGTTATTCCAATTTATTTCATTTCAAGTGTATTTGTGTAATCTTGTGTCATGGATATGTGCTTTGGAAATCTTTATATATTTTTGAAATATTTGCTAGATTTGCGAAGCTATGCTTTTGAAAATGACCCTAATGACATTGAACTCACTTATGCTCCTTCAACTCCTAATACATGTCATCCTTGTGATGTTGACATCATTAGAGAAGATGATGATAGCATGAATATGTTCCTAAATGACTATCTCAACAACCTTGAAGCGAATGCATCCTTTTATCCATCCATGAAACAATCAAATCCCCCCATGATACCACCTCTTGAGATGTTTGGTTACTTACATCCTAAAACCAAAACAAAATTCGAACCCTAAGTTCCCTACAATAGGTGAACCCAGTTCCTCTAAACAAGCAAATACTCAACCATTTTAAGATAAAAAAGTCACAAACACTCCAATCAATCTAGAAGAAACATAAGGAATTGGATTCACAATCTTGAGTAAACAAGGATGCGATACAACAAGTGCACATAACATTCATCAACTCCTAGAGCAAATACCAACTAATGAAACTACAAAGGGATTAGGATATCAAGATCCCCCTCACAACATAAAACCTCATAGAGAATACCTAAGGCTTCGTAGCGATGGTACGGTAATCTTAGATTCTCCTCCCAACATGAGTGTCCTTCCTAAAGAACAAACAATAACTCATAACAATGACAAGGGTAATAAGGTCACCTTAGATCCTCACCCTCCACATTCAATCTGAGAAGTTGGTGAATCTAGTAAATGCAAAAGACCTTACAAATTAAACAAACTACAACCCCCTCATCCGCCACCTAAAAGTGAAATAAAATTACAAATCCTTCTCAACCAAGGACTTATACTATTGCCACCAAAGAAAGACAAATAGTGGTATATCCTAAAGATGCAAAAGTTCCACATTGTCAATACCACAAAACTCTTGGACATAGTACTGATGAGTGTCATGCATTCAAGATCATATTGAGTAAATATCACTTTGACAAAGACAATTGTTATCCAATGATCAAATAACATCTACTTCGCCCTTCTTGTCATGTAATAGTTGTAGAATACTCTATTCTCACTATTACATGATCTTTCCCATCACCTACCTCAGCTCATTCTTGTCTTGCATTCAGTGGGGGAAAGAAGTAGATAGCCTTGTCCTACTAATGCATTTGTCATTGTCCCTTAGGCTCATTGTCTACCTTCTACTTATACATATTGAGATTGGGAGACAGATGACCTACTTTAGGTTGACTCGCCTGTGCCATACTAGTCTTTTGCATTATTTTTTTTTCTTTTTCTTTTGTGTGATTGCATGTG
The DNA here is from genome assembly GCA_007258455.2 of Sequoia sempervirens. Classification (NCBI taxonomy): domain Eukaryota; kingdom Viridiplantae; phylum Streptophyta; class Pinopsida; order Cupressales; family Cupressaceae; genus Sequoia; species Sequoia sempervirens. The sequence goes on from VDFB02270651.1 coordinate 449,787,717, forward strand.
TGCAATGTGATCCTCCATGATGTATTGTTTGACGTTTTTCCTCTCTATGTGTATTCCTCTATTTGTACCTTCATTCTTCTATATGTCGTAAGATTTTTCATTTTTCATTATCTTTTCTTTTCATTTGCATTTTTTTCTTATTTTTTCCTTTTGGGGATGATGCAAGGCGTCGAGACACCCTATGTCTCTTCCATATTGACCCAAAAGGTTTTTCTTTGTTTTCACTCTCTTTGTGTCATTCTTTTAGTTCTATGTGTATTTGGGGAATAATGACAGTTTTGAGCTCTCTAATATCATTTTAGCAAGAACATACTGACCTTGAATCCATAGATCCCTTATGTGTTTCTCGGGGGCAACCCTCTCTTTTCATTTTTTCTTTTTCATGTTTTGTCTACTTTAAAGTAAGTGCTCATAGCATGTTGTTTAGAAATCTATTTAAAGTGGGGAAATACATTGGCATTATTTTGGCATTATTTCATTTGTATTTGTTTTCATATTCCTTGTGTGATCTCCTTTCTTCTTGTGATGCATCCTTTCTTGGCGGTGTCATTGGGCTTGATTTCCTTCAAGAGTGTGATATTTCCTTGTCCTCTCTTGGAAACATTAAGTACAATGTTCCCCAAGATGAGACCCTTGCATTTTCACACTTGTTTGGGCCCACGTTGATTTGTTTATCCCTATTTATGTCTTAATTGGTCCTATTTTGCATCCACAAGCCTAATGAATTATATCTTTTCATGGCTAATCTTGACATACTTCAAAGGGGTAATGATAATGATTTTGGTTGTGTGTCCCTAATTTTTGGGTCGGGACTAAGATGCCACCTAGGGCATCTTTGTCCACAAAAGGTCTTGGGAACCTGACTTCAAGTGTGCCTTAAAGTGGCCATTTTTTGGAGTTTGTGCCCTAAGTTTCATGCCTCGATATTAAGATGCCACCTAGGGCGTCTTAGTCCCCCCTTTGAGATTTAAGGGTAAGTGCACCAAGATGGTTCCCAAAAAGGGGGCTTAAGTGGCCACTTTTTTTCTAAAATCAGGAAATACTGACCTTGGACATGAAATTGAGGATAGTTACACTCAAAATTTTGAGATGGAACAAAATCAAGGATCGAAGTGCTCTGAGTCTACTTTCTAAACTACTAATTTATTTTGAAAATGGTTGAGATTAAGGGGTTCAAAAGAGGGATGTACACAAATTGGTGCTATTTTTGTCAGAAAACATAACATAGCAACTCTTGTACGACCTAAGCACGGTGAACTTTTTTGTAGTATTTTTAAAATTGCAATGGTCAAAAGTTAGCTAATAGTATCTAGTTGATGCACGATTTTTTTGATAATTTTTTAATGAATATTTGATTTTTTACTAATTTTCTAAGTGGGCACTTCCTGAAAAGAAGAATTTTGGCCGTGCTCCCCCTAAAATTTTTTGAAGGTGATTGATTTTTTTAAAAAAAATATATAAAAAATGTAGAATAGAGTCTAGTTTCTAAAAATGTAATTTATTTGAAATTTTGATGAGCGGTTAATTTAAAACGAAAAAAAAACCAAACACTACTTTTTGGCGAAAAAGAGACATACAAACAAAAGAAATTATGGATGAAAGGCTTAACATTGTTAAAAAGTGAAAAAAATTACATCATTGGATAGCTAAGAGAGAACCTAACATTACCCATGTGTTTGCTTTTGTCGATATTGAACCAGATGCAATCCTGATGGTGAGCACAAACCCGATTATGTGAAAAAATTGTAGAATTTGCAAAAACACATCTCTGGTCATTGGGAATGCCCTCCAAGCCTCTGGGTTCGTATTCCAAGGCAACTACCAATGCTAAGGCTCGGGGATTCCCAAAGCAAACTATAGCGTGCTTGTGTTATTTCCTAGTTTTGATCTCGTTATGTTTCATTGATATGTGTCCTTTTGCCTCTTGAATGTCACTGTAGCATTCTGTTTGTTATACCAAAACCAAAGAAAATCCTCCTGTCCCAATGTGTTTCACTGTGACCTCATGGAGTTAGGGAAACATCATGTAGATAATGCTTCATTATACTGAGAGTCACCCCGAATGCCATCTCCTAGTGGCTGAGACATAAGAAATTTTCTTACCGAAACATGCTCCTTGCTTCATCCGTTTTGCTATAACCTTGAGATATCAGAGAGACATCTCACAAATTAGACTTTGCTTTACCGAAAATCTTCATTCATCATGAGTCGCTGTGAAAAATTGGTTCTCTCGCCAATGTATTCTTTTATCTTATGTGGGTCGCCGTAACATACCGACATCAGGGAGACCTCATATAGAGTGCACTTTGTTTTACCAAAAGACTTTGTCCATCTTGAGTGTCGCTGAGACAATCCAATTTTCATCCCGGCAAAGTCCTCATTGTGTTATCGGTGAGAACAAAGGTCACTCGCCGAGACATTATTTTGAAAGCCTCAACTCTTACTGATATGCGTCTTCCCGCCACTGGTCGGTGTGACAATGTATATTCGCTATGACCTCACACCGAAAGCAATATGTTTGGCCAAAGAAACCATCCATGTGTTGTTCAGTAAGACTCTCCTCGAGAACATGCTGATGAAAACCCCATGTCGACAAGACATAACAACCTCATCAAGATCACATTACGATATCGCCAAGCTCTTATTGATGAACCTCCACATGCATTAGTCGGGGAGACAATTCAAAATCGATGAGACACTATGTTGACGACCAAACTCCTGCCCATAGGTTCCTCCTCGGTCGCCGAAACCACATGAAAGTCATGCTGATAGAAACCTACAGGTGAATGCCAATCGCTGTAACAATGAACAAGTCTTGTCGATCACCTGCTGCAAACATATGTTAACACACAGGCAACATGGGTCGAGGAGACCTAGATAGACCTATGTCGATATGGACCACAACATGAAAAATGCATGACTCGATGGATTCTATGGGGTCACACGACCAAAATATGGGTAAAAATATCATAAAATGAGAAAAATGTGCCTAAGGTAGGACTAAAATGGAGACTCAGGGGGATGAAAGATATGTAAAAATCATTAGATTTTTACAGTTCCAACAGGACGAAGGAAGAGAGTGGGAGAGAGTGTGGGAG
>VDFB02270651.1:449790914-449812358 GCA_007258455.2 Sequoia sempervirens
TAAAACCCAAATTAAGACTATCAAAGCCACACAAATTGTCCTGGAACACATCGTTTTAGTGTATTTTCTAAAGCAGAGCATGCAAATGAATGAAAAAAAAACTCAAAATGCCTTTTTAGCCAAGTTCTTCCGGAAAGTACGGCGAGTTTTTTTGGTGTACAATTGCCTGGAAAACTCGCCAGCTAAAAAAGCTCGTGAGTTTTTGTAAACTCGCCGAGTTTTTGGCGAGTGTTGCAACTATGCTCTAAACTAATGTTGGGCTTCTCTCTCCGGGTCTGCTATGGATGGGGATAACATATAATTTCAGAGACTTTGTTAGAGATGCTTGTAAAATATCTACAGATGATAATGCCATCATTGCATTACATATCACTCCAATTTCATTGCAAGGAGGAAATGAGGAACCATGGTTTCTAATATGCATTTCATTTATATTCATAGAACTTAACTCTTACAAGAATGCATTCGTGCACAAATTTTATAGGGTTGAGAGATTTATCAACTACAAATTAATAAGGAGATGCTACTGTACTTTTGGGATTATGGCACCTCACTCCATAAAAGTGTGCTGTTCACTATCAGGGTTTGCAGTCCATGGGCATACTATGTCACTTTATAGGCTATGTGAAACTCATTTGTGAGCAAATTCCATGTAAGCAAAGCAATCTATGCCATCAAGGAATTTCCCAGCAGATCAGAGGTTTGGAGGAATCATAGCTTCTAACTTTCTAGTATCTGCTGTATAGTTCCTTAATTTACATATCTACATCTTAAGAGAATACTTTCCTGCAGAAAACTGAAGAGGGGTTCATTTTTCATCTAACTGCTAATGGCGGTATTCTTATATCCTAGCTATGTCGATGTTTTACAACAGGTTTTGCAATCAATGGGCACACAACGCCATTTTATAGGGCTACATAGCAAGCGATTTCTAAGCAAGTTCTAAGTAAGAATACAGTAAAGCATATCATATGATTAAGGAATTTCTCATCAGCAAAAATCAGAGGACAAGAGACCTTGTGGCTTCTGTTCTATAATTTCCTGATTTTCAAAGCAGCTCAACATCTTAAAAAATGCATTGCTGCAGAAATCTGACGAGAGATGATTCATTATCGAACTAAATAGCAGTATTGAGACCCTGTAGCGTCAAAATCCAAAGCTATATTGAAATTTTACATCAGGTTTAGCAATCCATGTAATACCACATCATTTCCTAGGCTTTGTGGTAGGCGATTGGTGAGAAAACTTCAGTACAATTAAGGATTACTCCTCAACTCAAGGAAAACGAGCAAACATAGTTTCGATTGTACAATTTCTTGGTTTTCAAACCAGCTACCTAGTAAAAGGAGCGCCGCACAAAGCTCAAGTGAAATGACGATTTATTCAAGTAAGAGCAGCATGGAGACTTGAGACCAAAAGTAATAGAATTCCTGCAACCGAAACTATAAAGTTGCAACTCTCTATTAGAATTTGCAACTAATAGAGATACCATATCATCATACAGGCTGTGCAGGAGGTGATTTGCGTGCAATATCTATGTAAGAACACATTAAAGCATTCTATAATACCATTCAAAACTCTGTCATCAGCTCAGAATAAACGGGTGACAAAGGATTCTATTGTAAAATCCTTGATTCTTATAACCCCCACATTTTAACAATTTGCAATGACGCACAAGGTTAAAAAGCAATTATCCTTTATTCAGCTAAATTACAGTATCGAGGGCTAATCTGAATGAAAATATGTATGCACCACCGAGCATCTGCACCTGAGCTGGACCTCAAACCATTTTGTAATCAAAGATTAAACACATAATATTATATATTGCATTAGATCTACCTTATTCTCAGTCAACAAACACAAAGCACAGGAATGAACATGATCTTTCTTAAATCAGGCTTCCTGTAAAAATTTACAGTTACCTATCCCTTCCAAAACCCATTATTTCTTTTGACACACCAACGATTTTTATGAAATCCATTCAAACTTGAGCCTTATGATACAAGAAAAGTGAAATCCAGGCGATGTGCAGGCCTATCCCTTCCAAAGCCCATTCCTTCTTTTGACACACTTCTGATTCTTATAAATTCCATTCAAACTAACGCTTATGAAGCAAAAAATAGAAAACCTAAGTCGTGTGCAAACCCTATCCCTTCCCACGTCCAATAAATCTTTTCACACATCTGGTTCTTGTGAATTCCTTTCAATCTTAAACCTATGAAGCAAAAAAATGACAAAACTAAGTGGTTTGCAGACTCATCCCTTCCAAAGCCCATAACACACTTCTGATATTATGAATTCCATTTAAACTTAAGCTTATGAAGCAAGAAATCAGAAAACAAGATGGTGTACAGATTCTCAGATCTGTCACTACCGCATCACCTAGGAAGTACTCTCAACACATAAGCATTCCACAATGATTCAGCCCACACCGTAAGTAACAAAAATAGACGTAATATCATCCTTTACTTACAATTCTAGAAGTAATTTTAAATCTATATAATAGATAACTTGCAGAAACATCATCCTATAAGTGAACATAAAGCTTTCCCTCAACAATGAAGTTCAGACACCTGATCCACAGACCAGAATAGCATAGAAAATCCCAAACACCCATGAATTATGATTGTATTCATAAAAATCAAACAAGCCTAACAAAAAGTAAACAAGAGAGAGAAACAAGTGTGCACCATTCTGAAGGCCATGGCCATGGCTGCTTACTCCTCTGCAAACAAACTCCAACCAAATAAAATAAAACTCCAATGAAGATGTACCACCCACTTCCTCTCCTAACAGGCCCTCCCTAACCACACCTCCATATAAGGCTCCAAATGCACTTCAATTTAAAGGCAAAAGGATCACAGTAACAACTTTAATAAAAACAGTACCAAATATGCCCCACATTCCAAAGCAAATAAATGAGCCCCGAATAAATGTTAGGTACGCATGTATATCAATTCATACTAGTACTTCCTACGACGTGCTTTTATACGATAGATCGAAGGTTGCACATGCATCCAGAATATCTACGTCATGTCAACGTCTAGAGAGGGCCCCATTTTCTCTGTTTAAACGTTGCTTAGAAGTAAAAGCTTGCGAACATTTCTCTTTTTGGTTTCCACTCACACTTTGACAGCCCAACAGCAATAAGTGGGTTTTTGAAAAGATTTACTAGTTTAACAGCAATAAGTGGGTTTTCGAAAAGATTTACTAGTTTAATTTTAGTTTCTCTTTCTCCAATGCTTATTATGCTTTACAAGAAGTTTGAGCTATGTGCACTGCACATTCGCCCAGACTAGACTTTTTCTATTCTGTAGTGTTTTTAAAGTTAGTGGAAGATATTTTGGTGCTTTGGAATGGGAAAGTCCCTGATTTTATGTGGAGACTCCACACTGCAGATTATAAAATTGAACGTTGCATCTGATTCGAGAAGAATAAATCTTTCGACATTTTATCCGCCTGGCCATGGGGCCAAAAGACAAAACACTCTTCTGTCATACCACCGATTATATCAGTGGGCCAGTTTACATGGTTTCAAATTCCTTCCCTTTTGTTTCTCTGTTGTTGCTTATATTTTAAGCTGAGCCTTATCGATTTGGACTGCAAGCATTGTCAATAAAGTTTTGTGATTATCCTTTTGAAAAGTATACGTGTTTTAATTTCCCACTACAGCTTGAGTTGATTTAGTGACAAAGTCATGCAGGGAGATCTCATACACCAATCTAATAATGTCTTCAACAATATATATTAAAATTTATTTTTAATTTTTTAAAATTATAAATAAAAATATAATTTTTAATCAAATTGAATATAAGAAAAGGCAGATCAATCTTAAATAATTGTATTGAGAAATTCATTTTATTTTTATTAGTAAGAATAAGAAGTTTAACATCATAGATCCAAAAATTCTATGGGCAAGATACCTTATAGTTGTTGTGAGGATATTTGGTGGTTAGAGTTGTACTCATAGTAAAACATGGACAAAAGCCCACCTTTATGTTTTACCATGGTAGCACCTTAAAGTATGTCAATTGCAATAAGTAATTGTAGTAAGAAAAGATGGGCCAATCTTAAAAAATTGTAGTGAGAAATTCACTTTATTTCTATTAGTGGGAATACGAAGATTATCATCAAAGACCCAAAAATTCTATGGTCAAGACATCATATAGTTGGTATGAGGATATTTGGTGGTTGGAGTTGTACTTGTAGTAAAACACAGACAAAAGCCCAACTCTATGTTTTACCATGGTAGCACCTTAAAGTATGTCAATTGCAATCATATTAATGATTTAAGTTCAATTCCATGTCTTTTATGAGTTATGACCCAAATTTATGTGAAAGTTTTAGCTCAACATTGCGAGGATGGCAGTTGGTAGAGCACTTAAAAAGATTGAGGGGCAACATGCCATCTTCATAATTTTATCATTATGTTTCTAACATCAAGTCTTCACTATTTCAATATTCCTAATCAAAATTTTATGTCCTCACTATTCTAGTGGCAAAGAATTTAGAGTTTCACACAATAGGTCCAGATTCAGTTCGTATGAGTAAGACACCTTATAATGACCATGACAATACTTAGAAATAAGATACACATCTATGAAAATGAATGAACTAAAACACACCTATATATATTTCCATAAGAACACCTTGAAATATGATAAAAAAATAACCATTTAAAAAAATCAAACCCACCCTCATTTTTTCATTAAACTCAAATCCAAACTTACCCAATTTTTTTCCAATATAAATCAATATAATGGTTAAGAGTAGGCATTATTTTAGCCACAATTGAATTCAATCAAAGACACATTCCCAAGTGAGAATGGGAGACCAATCTTCTCCCAATCTAATGTAAACTTGATGACACCTACCTCAAACCACTAGTCATACTTCCTTTTGATGTTACATAAGCCCAACCTTTTAAGGGCAATTGGATGATATAAGCATAGACCTTATTATGGCATTTCATCAAACATTATTTTACCTTCAAGGTCGGAATCTTTGATAACATGTCCTTTGCCCACTATTGGATTTGGTAAATATCATGGCCTTAAAGTGAAATCTCTCCCAACTTGCTAGTTTTAAAAGTAAAATCACCTTTTTTCTTTACCGAGAAGAAAATAAATTCTAGTGCATATTTATCGCTCACATGCTTTTCTAGATACATATTTTTATTAAATTGAGATTTGTAATTACACGTGTAATGTGGTGGTTTGAAAGTCTTGGGATTGTAAGGAAAACAACACTAAATTACACCCAATTTGATCGAAGTGTATCATTAGAGTTTGACCCTCTTTAAGGTAGTGGGGGGAAGCTTTATATCCACTTGAACTTATGATGGATCTTAGTCCTAGTATAGTTCAAATAGTGGAGGAGGTTGTCTCTCCACTTATGTTTTTATAGCCATGATAGAGAGATAGTATAAGAGGGTCATAGTTAGGCCTTGAAGATCTTAATATGTTGGTAATTTTTGTTTGTTTATTTTATCATAATTTTCAAATATGGTATATGATTCAATGAATTATTTTAATGTATCATTTCTTAGAATTATTGTTTTTGATTTAATTAATTATTATGTTGTGTTATTTTTATAGTAGTTTTAAAATCTATTTAATTATTATGTTGTGGGTTTTTTGAATATCAAGATCATAAGAAATTTTTATCATCTTCTTATAGTCGATAAATTTTGTTAGTATATAGAATATAGATTTTGAATTTGTTGAATACTGTTGAGTGAAAAACTAAAACAATAAATTCATGATTGAACTCATGACTTGATCAAAGCAATCTTTGGTAATTCTATGATACAAACTTGTCACAAGTCTTCGTGAGTACTCAAAGAATTTGCCATGTGAATTTGTCGAACGTAGTTTATAGGTGTACACAAGAAAAAAATGAAAAAAAATATGAGAAATATATTGTAAATTTGTAGATTTTTTTATCTTTATAAGTAAATTGACCTTTGTCATTCCTTCACACAACATTTACATTTTTTCTTGAGTGAATTTGACCAAGTTTGAAGTGGATTTGAAGAAAAAATAGTATAATTTTTGGGATTCCAAGTTAGAATTGTATTATTTTTTCTTCAAGCATTACAAAAATGTAATATCTTTCCAAAATGTTAGATTTAGGTTCCCAAACACGTTTTGAATGCATTGAAAATCTACATAAATTTTGATGTTGATTTTAGCTATTGCTTATTAATAAAAATGTTATGGTTTCTAGGTGTTCAAGGTATAAAAAATGTACTTTACTTAAATTATTTTATGTTATTGCTATTCAATTATATTTGAAATATATTTTATGTTAGTTTTGTTCTATGTTTAAGATATTTTTGGTTCAAATCATTATATTTTAATTTCAAATATTATTTTTTGTACTTAAACATGTATTATAAATTATTTTTCTTTCTATGAATGCAAAGTTGGAATATAATAGCATCAACATTAAGAAGTGGAAGCCAACTAGTAGGTATTGCTTGGAAACATGGCACAAATAGACCAATCTCAATGTAATGACCACTTCCTACAAATCATGAATTAACCCATAAAAATTCATTTAAATCACCTAATTATTTAAATGGTAAAGTCTTACTCAACCAATTTTTCCTTCATCTCTATTGTGCTCTCATTATAGTTTTAGCATAACACATATTTATTGGTAAATTTTCTATTAATTTGAAACATGAAAAAGATAACTAAATCAATTAAATTAATTCTACCTATAAGGTGTGTACCACCACTTGCCCATCTTCTACAATCAATCTAATGGTGATAAGTTCTATTTATTGTCTACTCACAACAATTCCTTACCTAATAAAATATTAATATTTTAGGTTCAACCCCCTAAACTCAACCTAATTTGAAAACCCAGTCTTATTCCTTGAGCACCACCCATCATGGCTCACCTATACATCTTGACTTATAGGAATCAAATGATTTATCATAATTCACACACATAATAATACAAATAATGCATCCTAACAATTTGGGATGGGATTACAAATGCCACATTTTTTTTATTGGAACTATTAAATTATGCACTAGTACTCTTAGGAATATTACATATCCCTTTAATCTCTTCTACTTAAAGAAAATTAAATAATTTATCTGATTCTTAGTTTGGCACTTAAAGGTCATATGACAAGTTTCAAGTAATTGTATTGAGCATGCAACAATCTTAAAACCACGTTGGTATGAAATTCCTATAAATGTATATATGAACATTTCAAATGACATTCTAATCTATGACACAATGTCAATTATTGATGTACTATTTTGAATTCATTGTCACAACCATTAAATTATGATTTCTTATAATAATATTACTCAGCCTTAGTGCATATGCACAACAACATTCAATTTTTTGTATTCTAGATTCAAACAATATACTAGGTGACTAGCTTGTTGATTTAAGATTGTTTCAACCTTTGTTCATGTAAGTGATTACTTGAGACCAATAAGGTTCTAAATTACTAATCAATTATCTTATTGGATTCAAAAACTTGAACCTAGATCAATAAACATGAACTAGTGTTTGATTACCTTGAATTAATAAGTTTCCAATTGCAAAACCCCAATGTCAAATTTTGTACATTCAAAAGTAAATAATCTCAATTTTGGTTACCACATAGCAAGAATCTCTTGGTTTCCTTTTCCCAATCATAGATCCATATCTACTCTCCACTGGCTTCACTAATTAATAATTATTCAATTTTTATTTTTATAATATGTAAATGATTTGGTTTAAATGGTCAAAAGAACACTTGATAGTCTTTGGCAATTAAATGGTATATTCATTAGACCACAAATTAAATTTCTATAATTAAGCATACACAAAGTGTTCAACTTGTGAGACCACACTCATTTTCTTCTTACAACCTTTCCACTTTAAAACCTCTTTTATTTTATCTTTTTTTATCAGCTATTCATTCTATGGACTCTAATTACCTTGACAATTTGTTCATAAAACTTATTAGTAAAGGAATGATCTATTAAATCTAAAGTGCTTCTCTTCAATGTTATTTCATACTAGGTTACAATTTTTTTAACACCACTCTAACATCATACAAACCATTCTAATTCCTTAAGACTTTCCTATTGTCTAGACTAACTACATACCCCTTCTCTAGGGAGTCAAAGGAGACACAATTCATAAAATTTTACCATCTATTGACTCTCTTTGGCTACTTTTCACATCTATATGATTTATGCTACTCTTTTAATTTTTGATTTTTTGTTTTCCTAATTGATGGGCTTAATTATGGTTTAGAAGAGTTTTTGTACTCATGAAAGTTGAATTATTGTATTAGTTTATAAGGATATAGAACAAAAACTAAATAGCTCTTCATTTTCCTCCTATCACATTGGGGTGAGAGTATGTTAGTATCTTACCCATAAAAAAAATCAATTGAATTTATGAAATTAATTGGTATTTCTTTTGTTACAATCTTTAGTTCATAATTTAGAGAGAAATACACTAAAAACACCTTTAGTTGATCACTTCAAAAAAAATATAAACTCCATCATATTACTTGATACTTTTTCAAAATTGTATAATCAAATGAATTTATAGTACTAATTTAAATGAATCTAGTATCATAATACTAGGTTAAGTATAGTTATTTATTTCACATTGAGTATGTATACTTAAGTTCATATTTCCATAGTTTTATAGGGTTGCACTTTACTTAAAAATGTAACTAGTAGAAAGATTATTATATTTAACCATAGTTTATATCACTTTAATCAAGGAAGATCTATCTATAATTTAATATTCAATTAGATAGGTTGGACATATTATCTAAATTTATTAAGAATTTATCAAGTTTATTCTAATTGTTAGATTATACCTATAAATATATTAACTTGGTTTGAAAATATTTTTAACAATATTCAATTTTTCATATTTAATATTCACTATTAAGACATTTTCCAACACTTCAAAACACTTCTGAAAACTTAGGGTAATATAAAATTCTGTAAATACCTTTTGATCACCTTTCAATTAGGATTTTGTACATAAGAACTTCTAAAATGCTTTACCCTGCTCTTTCACTGCTCTGCTCTCTTCAAGTACTCATTTTCAAATGACTTAGATAAATATTAAATCACTTATAAGGGTAAGTGCACAAAGATGGTTCCCAAAGAGGAGACTTAAGTGGCCATTTTTTTTTTTTTTATATATGAAATTAGGAAATACTGACCTTGGACGTGAAATTGAGGATAATTACACTCAAAATTTTGAGATGGAACAAAAAAAAGGATCAAAGTGCTTCGAGTCTACTTTCTAAACTAATATTTTTATTTTGAAAATGGTTGAGATTAAGGGGTTCAAATGAGGGACGTACACAAATTGGTGTTGTTTTTGTCAGAAAAAACATAACATAGCAACTCTTGTACGACCCTTGTATGGTAAACTTATTTTTAGTATTTTTAAAATCACTATGTTCATAGGTTAGCTAACAGTATGTAGTTGATGCATGATTTTTCTAATAATTTTTTAATGAATATTTGATTTTTTACTAATTTTTGAAGTGGACGTGCTTCCTGAAAAATAGAATTTTGGCCGTGCTACCCCTACAAATTTTGGAAACTAATTATTTTTTTTTAAAATAATTGAAAAATGGAGTCTTGTTTCTAAAAATGTAATTTATTTGAAATTTTGATGAATGATTAATTTATAACGCAAAAAACACCAAACACTGCTTTTTGCCAAAAAAAGAGACATATAAACAAAAGAAATTATGGATGAAAGGCTTAACATTGTTAGAAAGTGAAAAAAAATACATCGTTGGATAGCTAAGAGAGAACCTAACATTACCCAGGTATTGAATTTGTTCTACATTGAACCACGTGCAATCCTAACAGTGAGCACGAACCCGATTATGTGAAATATTGTAGAATATGCAAAAACACGTCTCTGGTCATTGGGAATTCCCTCCAAGCCTTTGGGTTGGTATTCCAAGAAAAATACCAATCCTAAGGCTTGTGGATTCCCAAAGCAAGATATAACGTGAGCGCACTATAACGCGCTCACGTTATATCTCAGTTTTGACATGACTTTTGTGTTTTGCGAATGCATTGAAAAAATGTGAGCACATTATAATGCGCTTACATTTTGGTCTACATTGAAATTTTTTTCTTCTCTTTTTCTTGTCTCTTTCTTCTTGTTATCTTCAGGGAAACTATATACATGAAATCAACATTTAAGTATCAGTTGACATTTGCATATGGACGTTTACTTTCTTATACTTTAAGTTATATTTCATGTATATAGTTTTAGGATGTTTGAGAGTGGTTTCGGATCTCTGGAGTTATAATGCAAATTCTAGTTTTTGGAAGATCTCACAAATTTCTGACTTAGTCAAATTTCAGTAATCAGGAGGTCAAATTTTAGTAATCAAGTTGTATTATTTCTATCTCACTCATTTTTATCCCTTACACTCTAGACCTCTCTCTCACTATCTCCATCCCTTTATCTGACTATCTCTCCCTTGATCTCATAAACTCTCTCTCTCTGTCTCTATCTCCTTTTCCCTCTAATTCTCTCTACCTCACTTTTCTCTCCCTTCCTCCCTCCTTCCCTCTCTACTTATCTCTCTCTCTACCTACCTCTCCCTCCATCACTCTCTACCACTCTCTCTATTTCTCTCTACCTCACCTCTCTCTCACCTCCCTCTCTCTCCCTCCATACTTCTCTCTCCCTCTCTTCTTCCCTATCTACTCTCTATCTCCCAATCGCTCTCTCTACCTACCTATACATCTATCAAACCTTACTGTAACTATGGGTAAGTTTAGATTAGATTATCAATCAATAAGGACTAAAACCCAAGCAATTACAAAGAACAAAGGAAGCAAACGTAAATGAAACAAGTATACCTAATAATTGCTGAAGCTTCCATGACTCACCTTCGTAACACCTTCTTACTTGTTGGATAATGCTTTGCCCTCAGATTCGTCGTGCAAGCAATCTGCAAATATATTCCTATGTCCTACACCAAGCTTTGAAGGATTTGCATAAAATGTCTAATGCCTATGCCTAAATGACTATGATAAAAATGACTTTAAAATGCCAAATTAATCTAAATATTAATATGGTAGAATATTGTAATCTATGTGTGTAATCTAGAAATGAGAGCAAAATAGCATTTTATAGAAAATGTCATTTTGAATGGACGGATGAGATTATTTTTGACAAAGACCTAAAATCAGTGGACAAGATTTAATTTGACAATCCCTAATCAGGGTTAGGGAAAAATCCTTAAGTGAGTGATCGAGATGTCATCTAAGAGAATCAAATCGGCGGTGGAGAATAAATGAAATAAATTAATTAGAAAATAAAGATTTTCGACAATCAAAAAGATAAAGACTGTCTGATTTGTGAGATTCAAAAAATCAAGAAGATAAGAGTTGGACTAAAGATCAAATTTGGAAAATCAAGAATCTGCCCAATTACTTGATTTTTGGAAGATTAGTTACTATTTTGAATTAAATTAATTCAAAATAATGATTTTGTGAGACAATAAATAATCTTTTTCAAATTATTTACCAAAATGGATTGTCAGTTAAGATTGTGATGACATTTTAAATAATTTCATTTATTTAAAATGAGAGAAATGTTAATTGTGACAATTAAATAATTAAAGATAATTATTTAATTTAGCAGATAAGATTAATTAATTATGACAGTTAGTGACATATTATATAAATAAATAAAATTTATTTATTTGATAATCAGGAAGAAAATATGACGAAGGGAAATTAAATAAATTAAGAAATTTATTTAATTAAGGGAAGACTTAGACAATTAATGACGTATTTAATAAATAAATAAAATTTATTTATTTAATAATCATGAAGAATACAAAGACATGAATTAATTAAACAATTATAAATTATTTAATTAATAGTCGAATGTGGAACAAGGACATAATTAAATGTCTTAATTATGCTAGGACAAAAATGGTAAAAATGAAGCTTGCAGGCCTAGGTCATTTTTAAGTGTCTACATTTTGCCCCTCTTTGTCATAATGTAGCTTGTCGCGTTGTGACAAAGAAAATAAGTCAAAAATATTCCCTAGTGCAAAATAAGATGAGGAAGAATGACGAGGAGGGTTACGATATACCCCCTCGAGAGGAAAGACGGTTCCAAGAACATGGGTGTGCTCTTGAAATGGACGGGAAGACTAGAATATGAAGAGACAAAGGAATGTTAGTGCAAAAGATATGGATGATGATATGGATGTA
Organism: Sequoia sempervirens; assembly: GCA_007258455.2. NCBI lineage: Eukaryota > Viridiplantae > Streptophyta > Pinopsida > Cupressales > Cupressaceae > Sequoia > Sequoia sempervirens. The sequence continues at coordinate 449,803,166 of VDFB02270651.1, forward strand.
ATGCCTATATGAGACGGGCGAGAGAAGATGACAAAACAAAAGGAGATGCATGTTAGTTCCTAGACCAAATCCTTCAAAACATTGCCATAGGACTTTAATATTTATTGCTCTTAATCGTCATTGGGCGGTAAAAATGACATAAATGGACAACAAACACCATGATATGACGTAGACCAAGGTGTACAAGGTCATCCATTTGAAAAATAGACAGTCACAGACAAGGAATGTCCTAACTCATACTAAGGGCGAAGTTGCCCCAGTCCTTTTGTCAAGATAATTCACAGACAACAGTCAAAGAAAATAAAATAGGTCAGGAGATGTCATCGCACCTCTAAATCCTTCATGGGACATCCTCGAGGTAGCTAGTAACATAACCACAAAGAAAAGGCAGTAAAAAGATAAGACAAAATAGCCAAGATAGTCAAAATATAAGACAAGAAAGACCAGAAAGATTAACAACCATGTAATTTTGTTTGCCAATGTTTGTTTGCCAAAGATTGATTTCTTGTAGGTTTGACAGTTTTGATAGTTTAAGAGCTTTGCTAATTTGATGGTGTTGACAGTTTGACGGGGCCTATTGTCAGGAAAGACACATCTTAAAAAAGGAAAAGGACATTTTGACGAGGTCCAAATCTGAGGACACATCTTGAAGAGGACCAAAGAGTGACGAGATTGACATTGTTTTGACTAATATGTTTTGGCAAGTTGACTGATGTTGACTGTATGATTAATTTTATTTGGACCAACCTAAAAGGACTGACCTAATGTCTCGGGGACTCATCGACTGATGGCCTTTCCTACGTAGCAAATGCACAAAGACAACATAGTTCGACAATGACATGGACTGACTAACATGACTGACTTTGACTCCATTTTTAGGATTTTGAAATTGATTTGGATGTTTTTGTATTTTTCTTCAGGACGTTGTATGATTTTTAGGTCTTTCTTCAGGACATTTTATGATGTTTTTCTCTTTTTTCATGACATTTTATGATGTTTTTGTCTTTTTTAGGACATTTTATGATGTTTTTGTCTTTTTTTGTTTTATGATTTTTTTGGATTTTTATGTTTAAGAGGATCGTGACAAATGCATATGACTGATGTCTACACATGAGAATCCAAGGAAAAACATAATTGTGCCCCTAGTCAAGCTGAATACCAATTGATAGGTGATGACAATGTTGTTTGAAGTGGGAAGGACGCATCCCGAAACAACGTGAGGACGATGACAAAAATGTGATGAAAGTATGGATGTCTATAGTCAGGCCAGGAACACAGTCAAGTAAAATTTTGGATAATGTGCTTGTATGAATTCGACTCGATGCATTTGGAATGACTTGGTTAGGGCTAGATGGGATGATGGAGTTTCCTTAGACCCTTTGACAAGGGAAAGCCAAGATAGGTGACAAGCATAAAAAGAAAAAAGGTGGCCTTGGTAAAGGACGGGAGACATGAGACTAAGGGAATTATCATATGATTTTCAAGGACTATGTCATATAAGGACAATAAGACTATGATGGTCAATGACATGATGCTTCGTGAATCGTATATGACTGAAGGATAGACATGTTAAGAGTTGTCCCAAAGCATGATTTATGTGTGCCAACTTTATGCCAAGACTGAGGTAGGTGGGAAAATGGATGGAAATGATAGGGCTAAGATGGATGACTGTCAATGTCATGAGGAAGATATGGGAAATGAGATGACTTGCCCCCAAGTGTAAAAGTCCACATAGATGATTTATTTTACACATGACACCTGTTTGCCAGGTTTTCATCATGGTACTTATCCAAGGCACCTGTTTGCCAAGTTTTCGCCATTGGATGAAATTTTTCTCTTTATTATTTTCTTGACTTTTTGATTTTTTTGGGGTCACCAAGACACCTGTTTGCTAGGTTTTCATCAAGGTGACGATTTTTTTTATTTTTGATTTTTTTGTATTTCTGATATGTTTGGATGCTTTAGATGACCACTGACTGCTTTGAATCCATTGATGGTGCTGATGTAGAGACTGGTTCCATGATATGCCAATAATGACCTCACTGAAGGAGTTGCCTTGTCAAGATCATAGCACTTGCATACAATTGATTGATGTCATTGTGATCCTTTCTGATACTAGAGTTGGCCTTATCAGTATATGCACATCGCGATAGAGTGCCATGAGAGTCCTTGTGGTAAAGAGTTGCTGCCAAGATGTGACAGATGTGTGACGTAGGATTTTTGGACTTTAGACAAGATGTAGGATTATGACAAATGATGGTGGACGTGGAAAGGTTGTTTGGATGTTTGGACGAATCACTTTTTATTTTCCAAACTTGGGATGGTGGATGATAGATTTTGGAGGGATGGTGTTTGGAACCAACACTTTTATATGTCTTGATTGATGACCATTTTGAAGGAGGTGGACATGTATTATATGTGGGAGTCCTCTTGTCTTGTGGCTTCACATTGTGATTGAATTTTGTATTTGACTTGGTGTCTTTGTTTAATCCATCTTTTTTTGGGATCCATTTTAATTTCATTTGTCCACTTGTCTTTTTGTTTGATTAAATGGCCTTTGACATTTGATTTTGATTTTTTGACTTGTAAGACTTTTTTTTTTGTTGGTTCCAAAGGGAAGGTTTATTTATGATGGAACGACGATTCATGGTGTGGGTGGAGGGGGTGTTGGCAGCAATCTTATGACAAAGATTTCTCATGGACTCCATTTTGACGTTTGTATCTGACAAAGTTTCCCCCAGTATAGAGGAGGTACCACTGACATCGTTTGATTTACTAACTAAGGAATAGTGAAGACCTTGATGTCTATAATTTGCCTGAAGCTGTATTGGTTCTAGAATTCCTTGCTCGTGTATGCCTAGTCCTTTGCCTTGATATTGCATGCTTTGACAGATTCTATTTGCGATGGGGTATTTGTTGTTTTGAAAGCAAGATGCTAACCCATCATTAGGTATGTGGATACTGTCACTTGTAATATTATCATCTGCAAGAAAGCCTGCTCTGACAAAGATAGATGACCCTAGTTGATAAAGTGTCTTAGCTTCATTATCATGTTGGAAATATTCTTGACTGATATCTTTGGTCTAATCGTGTGACATGTTAGGTTCAAATGATTCTGTTGGTGCTTCCAAGGAAATGTCAAAGCCATCATTATGTTTAGTGTCATAGAGTCCAATGATTTTAGCTATAAGTTGATCATATGCAAGCATGTCCTTAGTGGAAGATTCTTGTCCTGGAGGAATATCGTCTATGTGTCCCATGAAGGCAAGTGTCTCATCGTGGGAAGTGTCAATAGTTGAGGCCTTTATAGGGTCAGAAATTGTTTGATCATGAATGGCATAAAGGTCAAGGAGTGGATTGTTTTGGATTTCTTGGTCCATGGTAGGGTCTTGGTCAAAGATGGGGTTGTCATGGATTTGGACTTCTTGGTCAATGATGGGGTCTTGGTCAAAGATGGGGTTGTCGTGGATGATACAATAAAAAATAGAGTCATTGTCAAGGAGAGGTGTGTTTTGGATGCCATGATTGTCTTGAAGGACTTCATAGATGGACTGAAAGATAGGGTCATGGGATGGACTACCTTGTTCTTGACATGCGGGTGACATTATAAGGTCATGCTTTGGGATTTCATTTTGACATGTATCCTCAAGTTTATTAAATGTGATTTGACTTTGGACTATGATAGAATTTTCATGACTGGATGTGGCTTGTGAGGGGATGACTTGAAAAGGATTAATGAATGATGGACTAGGATAGGACGTGGGGACTTGGACGGGACTAGTATGTGAAGGACTAGGATATGACATGGGTACTTGCATTGGACTAGTATGTGAAGGACAAGGGTATGACGTGGAGACTTGGACCGGATATGACATGGAGTCTTGGACTGGATTAAGATGTGACGGCATAGGATGTGACATGGGGGCTTTGACCGGATATGCCATGTAGTCTTGAGCTGGATTAGTGTAAGGTTGACTAAAATAGGACTTTGGGACTTGGACGGGATCGATATGGTATGATGTGAGGACTTGACATGAGTTGGTAGATGGTTGATAAGGCATGTAGACTTGGACAAGATTAATAGGTGAAGGATTAGCATATGATGTGGAGACATGGAATGGACTAGTGGACAGTTGGCTTCCTTTGTCAAGGTTAGGATAAGGGTGATAAGTGTACGTTTGTTGTAAATTACTGGTAGGATTTATGTCAAGCAACTGTTGATGGTGAGGGTAGACAGATGGAGGTGGCAAAGTATTTATGTCAAAGTTTTGTGGTAATTTAGCCCCTTGGTCCAAAAGCATGGCTAGATACCTTTGAGGGTCACGTAAGATTGATTTTTCTACAAAGGAGACTATATTAGGATTTTGCGCTGCAGCTTCTAAGTCTTTTGCATATACTCGTCCATTTTGGTCTCTTTGTATGAATGGTTCAAAAGGATTTCATGATGAAGATGGCATGTTCATGGAAGATTGAATGTTCATGTTGTGAAATGGGTTGAAAAAATTCCAATGTTGGTTTGTGTCATAAGTGTTATTATCGATGTTGGGATTGAAATATTTTCCAAAGTTTTCCATTTGTCGTTGTTGTCTTTGAAGCCTAGTCTCAACCATAAAAGGGATTTGCTCAGATAAGGATGATGCCAATGACAAATAAATGTGAGGATGATGACAACCTATGTTTTTCAGATTTTTTGGATAAAGGATGACAATGCAAGACTATGTTTTTGGATTTTTGACAATAAGGGATGCAATATGACAATGTTGTCTAAAGAAAATGACTAATGCCAAAGGACAATGAAGACTAAGATGACAAGTTATGTCACTAATTTTTTTTGTATTTTTGTAATAAAGGATGACAATGCAAGATGATGATGACGTTTTCCTAAGGAAATGATTAATGCAAGATGACAAGGTTGTCAAGGCCAATATGAGGACTAAGATGATGATGTTTGACTAAGGACTTAATGTTATACATGCCAAGTCTAGGTTCAAAATGATGACCAAGATGAACAATGCAAAGTCTAAGTTCAAAATATGGACTAAGATGAATAATGCAAAGTTTAAGGTTCAAAATGAGGACTGAGATTGGTTTTTGATATTTTGTTGAAAAGTCTGAGTTGTCTAAGGTCAATTGTTTGTGTCTAGATTTGTGAATGTTGTGTATAATGTTTGAGTAATCCAGCAAGCATTTGACAAGCACAATGTTTTGGTGTAAGCAAGCACACATGAGACAAGTACAATCCTAAAAGGCCAATAGGCCAAGGGTTTGTATACTTGGTATAGCCCACCGATATACCCTAGATTGGTGATAAACACCTTTCCTTCTCGAGAGTGGATAGCTTAGAATTTTGGTGGCATTGGCTCCCCTCCATGGCTCATTAACATCATTCAAGCACACCAAATTCAAATTCTTGGGTAGTGACTTCCCAAGAACTGCTATCTCTACTCAAGGGGATCAGTAGTGAGTGTCTTCGGGCATGATACTGTACCCTGCACTATACCAAGCAATGGCCAAAGAATGACTGGACACTAAAACAAGGGGTATTTAATTCGGGCATTCCATTCATGGGGCATGATCCATGCGGCGAGAGTCCCCTTTCGGATCCATCTCGTCAAAACCACACTTGTGATTCTTGGGCTTTCCCCAAGAACCCACTTTTATATACCGGCTGGAAGTCCCTCAGGTTTAGGGTGCTATCGGTCTGAGTCGTCCTGGGGTGAGTACTTTTTCCCACCAAAATAGGCCCAAGTTCTAGAGTTAGTAACCATTTCTCTTACACCCAAGATCGCTCAAGAGCGCAAGGGGAGAGGATACTCCGATATACCAAATCGTGAGGGTAATAAAAAGAAGAAGAATGGGTCTGATTTTTTGATCACCGAGTTTTCACAAGGTGAGAACATACTCGCCTACCATTTTTCAAACACAGTCATGCAAAAAAGACATTGTTCTTTTTAATTGCACTAAAAGTAAGTGTGTACTAATCTAAGAAAAAGATAAGCATAATGTTTTAGTGTTTATTCTTTGACATTCGAAACTACAAGACCACAAGTTAAAAGTTTGAATTTTTTCCTTTGACCCATGAAAAACTCCAATGCCACATGCTTCAAAACCCATAAAACATTTTCCACGATTCTGCACAAAAAAAATGTTATAGACAAAAGAAAAATGCGGGTTTTAAAAGCTAAATTGAAAAAATAGCGATCACTAAAATGGCCATAAATTTCTCAAATATTAATGAAATTTAAAAACATTTGATGTTTTGGAAATATGAGAGCGAGATCTACAAAACCCAGAAACTGTTTTAAAATATTTTATTCACCCATTTTTCTATGCTCAAAAGAAAGTGACGGGATTTCGTATGACTTCTTGGTTGTAACCTGCAAAATAGTGAAAACAAACAAGAAAACACAATTTTTTCTACAAAATGTCAGGTTCACCAATGTAACTATGGGTAACTTTAGATTAGATTATCAATCAATAAGAACTAAAACCCAAAGCAATTACAAAGAACAAAGGAAGTAAACGTAAATGAAACAAGTATCCCTGATAATTGCTGAAGCTTCCATGACTCACCTTCATAACACCTTTTTACTTGCTGGATAATGCTTTGCCCTCAGATTCGTCGTGCGAGCAATCTACAAATATATGCCTATGTCCTACACTAGGCTTTGAAAGATTTATATAAAATGTCTAATGCCTATGCCTAAATGACTGATAAAAATGACTTTAAAATGCCAAATTAATCTAAATATTAATATGGTGGAATATTGTAATCTGTGTGTAATCTAGAAATGAGAGCAAAATAGCATTTTATAGAAAATGCCATTTTGAATGGACAGACGAGATTAATTTTTGACAAAGACCTAAAATCAACGAACAAGATTTAATTTGACAATCCCTAATCAAAGTTAGGGAAAAATCCTTAAGTGAGTGGTCGAGATGTCATCTAAGAGAATCAAATCGGCGGTGGAGAATAAATGAGATAAATTAATTAGAAAATAAAGATTTTTGACAATCAAGAAGATAAAGACTGCCTGATTTGTGAGATTAAAAAAATCAAGAAGATAAGAGTTGGACTGAAGATCAAATTTGGAAAATCAAGAATCTGCCCGATTACTTGATTTTTGGAAGATTAGTTACTATTTTGAATTAAATTAATTCAAAATAATGATTTTGTGAGACAATAAATAATCTTTTTAAGATTATTTACCATAATGGACTGTCAGTTAAGATTGTGATAACATTTTAAATAATTTCATTTATTTAAAATGAGAGAAATGTTAATTGTGACAATTAAATAATTAAAGATAATTATTTAATTTAGCAGATAAGATTAATTAATTATGATAGTTAGTGACATATTAAATAAATAAATAAAATTTATTTATTTAATAATCAGAAGAAATATATGATAAAGGGAAATTAAATAAAATTAAGAAATTTATTTAATTAAGGGAAGACTTAGACAATTAATGACGTATTTAATAAATAAATAAAATTTATTTATTTAATAATTATGAAGAATACAAAGACATGAATTAATGAAACAATTATAAATTATTTAATTAATAGTCGAATGTGGACCAAGGACATAATTAAATGTCTTAATTATGCTAGGATGAAAGTGGTAAAAATGAAGCTTGCAGGCCTAGGTCATTTTTAAGTGTCTACACTTACCACTCTCTCTCTACACCTCTCTATCTCACCTTTCTATCCCTCCCTACCTCTCCCTCCCCCCTCATTTCCTCTCTACTTCTCTCTATCTCTCTCTCTCTACCTCCTTCCCTCTCTACTTATCTTTATCTCCTCTCTCCCTCTCTCTACCTACCTCTCCTTCCACCACTCTCTATTTCTCTCTATCTCACCTCTCTCTTCCTCACTACATCTCCCTCCCTCTCTCCCTCCCTCTCTACCTATCTATCCACCTATCACAACCTACCACTCTCTCTCTATTACTCTCTATCTCACCTCCCACTCTCTCCATCCATACCTATCCCTCTCTTTCCCTCTCTGCTCTCCATCTCCCCAATCCCTCTCCTTCCCTCTCTGCTCTCCATCTCCCCAATCCCTCTCTACCTACCTCTCCATCCATCACTCCCTAATACTCTCTCGACACCTCTCTATCTCTTCTCTCCCTCCATCCCTCATTCCCTCTCTACTTCTCTCTCTCTACCTCTCCTTCCCTCTCTAATTATCTTTATCTCCCCTAGCCCTATCTCTCTCTCACTAGATGTCTCCCTCCCTACCTTTCCCCCTATCTACTCTCTAGATCTCTCCTATCCCTCCCTCTACCTCTCTCTCTCTCTCTCTCACACATACACACACTCCTCCCTTACCCTCTTTCTCTCTCACTTTATCCTCTCTATCTCACCATTCTCTCTTTCCCTCTTTGTAACTCTACTTCTCTATATGTCGCCATTCTCTCTCTCTATGTATCTTTATCTCACCTATCCCTCTTTACCTCTCCCTTCCTCCCCTCTTTCACCCACTCTCCCTCCTTCCCTCTATCTCTATCTCTCTCTACTTCTCTCTATCTCACCTATCCCTCTCTACCTACATATCCCTCCACCGCTCCCTACCACACTCTCTCTATTGCTCTATATTCACCTCCCTCTCTCTCCCTCCATACATCTCCCTCTCCTTCCCTCTCTACTCTCGATCTCCCTAATCCATCTCTACCTAGGTACCTTTCCATTCATCACTCCCTACCACTCTCTATCTTGCTTCTCTCCCTCCCTTATTCTCTCTCTACTCTCTCTCTCTCTCTCCTTTCTCTAATTATCTGTATCTCCCCTAGCCCCCCCTCTCTCTCTCACTAGATGTCTTAGGGTATTGGGTATATATTTTAGGGTATTGGGTTGAGGATATTAGGTTTAGGGTTGATGGCTTAGGGTTTAGGATTAATGTATAAGTTTGAGGGTTGAGGGTCGAGGGTTGAGGTATAATGTTCAAGGTTGAGGGTACTAGGTTAAGTGTATAGGGTATAGGGATTAGGGTATAGGGTGTAGGGTTAAGGGTATAAGGTATAGGGTTAAGGCTTGGGAGTGTAGGGTTTTTCGTTTAAGTATAGGGGTTTCAAGGGATAATGTTTAGGGTTTAGGGTATAAGGTTGAGGGTGTAGGGTATAGAGATGAGGGTTGAGGGTGTAGGGTTTAGGGTTTAAGGTATAGGGTTGAGGGTTGAGGGATAGTGT
>VDFB02270651.1:449812458-449872146 GCA_007258455.2 Sequoia sempervirens
TGTACACCTTGGTCTACGTCATATCATGGTGTTTGTTGTCCATTTATGTCATTTTTACCGCCCAATGACGATTAAGAGCAATAAATATTAAAGTCCTATGGCAATGTTTTGAAGGATTTGGTCTAGGAACTAACATGCATCTCCTTTTGTTTTGTCATCTTCTCTCGCCCGTCTCATATAGGCATTACATCCATATCATCATCCATATCTTTTGCACTAACATTCCTTTGTCTCTTCATATTCTAGTCTTCCCGTCCATTTCAAGAGCACACCCATGTTCTTGGAACCGTCTTTCCTCTCGAGGGGGTATATCGTAACCCTCCTCGTCATTCTTCCTCATCTTATTTTGCACTAGGGAATATTTTTGACTTATTTTCTTTGTCACAACGCGACAAGCTACATTATGACAAAGAGGGGCAAAATGTAGACACTTAAAAATGACCTAGGCCTGCAAGCTTCATTTTTACCATTTTTGTCCTAGCATAATTAAGACATTTAATTATGTCCTTGTTCCACATTCGACTATTAATTAAATAATTTATAATTGTTTAATTAATTCATGTCTTTGTATTCTTCATGATTATTAAATAAATAAATTTTATTTATTTATTAAATACGTCATTAATTGTCTAAGTTTTCCTTAATTAAATAAATTTCTTAATTTATTTAATTTCCCTTCGTCATATATTTCTTCCTGATTATCAAATAAATAAATTTTATTTATTTATATAATATGTCACTAACTGTCATAATTAATTAATCTTATCTGCTAAATTAAATAATTATCTTTAATTATTTAATTGTCACAATTAACATTTCTCTCATTTTAAATAAATGAAATTATTTAAAATGTCATCACAATCTCAACTGACAATCCATTTTGGTAAATAATTTGAAAAAGATTATTTATTGTCTCACAAAATCATTATTTTGAATTAATTTAATTCAAAATAGTAACTAATCTTCCAAAAATCAAGTAATTGGGCAGATTCTTGATTTTCCAAATTTGATCTTTAGTCCAACTCTTATCTTCTTGATTTTTTGAATCTCACAAATCAGACAGTCTTTATCTTTTTGATTGTCGAAAATCTTTATTTTCTAATTAATTTATTTCATTTATTCTCCACCGCCGATTTGATTCTCTTAGATGACATCTCGATCACTCACTTAAGGATTTTTCCCTAACCCTGATTAGGGATTGTCAAATTAAATCTTGTCCACTGATTTTAGGTCTTTGTCAAAAATAATCTCATCCGTCCATTCAAAATGACATTTTCTATAAAATGCTATTTTGCTCTCATTTCTAGATTACACACATAGATTACAATATTCTACCATATTAATATTTAGATTAATTTGGCATTTTAAAGTCATTTTTATCATAGTCATTTAGGCATAGGCATTAGACATTTTATGCAAATCCTTCAAAGCTTGGTGTAGGACATAGGAATATATTTGCAGATTGCTTGCACGACGAATCTGAGGGCAAAGCATTATCCAACAAGTAAGAAGGTGTTACGAAGGTGAGTCATGGAAGCTTCAGCAATTATTAGGTATACTTGTTTCATTTACGTTTGCTTCCTTTGTTCTTTGTAATTGCTTGGGTTTTAGTCCTTATTGATTGATAATCTAATCTAAACTTACCCATAGTTACAGTAAGGTTTGATAGATGTATAGGTAGGTAGAGAGAGCGATTGGGAGATAGAGAGTAGATAGGGAAGAAGAGAGGGAGAGAGAAGTATGGAGGGAGAGAGAGGGAGGTGAGAGAGAGGTGAGGTAGAGAGAAATAGAGAGAGTGGTAGAGAGTGATGGAGGGAGAGGTAGGTAGAGAGAGAGATAAGTAGAGAGGGAAGGAGGGAGGAAGGGAGAGAAAAGTGAGGTAGAGAGAATTAGAGGGAAAAGGAGATAGAGACAGAGAGAGAGAGTTTATGAGATCAAGGGAGAGATAGTCAGATAAAGGGATGGAGATAGTGAGAGAGAGGTCTAGAGTGTAAGGGATAAAAATGAGTGAGATAGAAATAATACAACTTGATTACTAAAATTTGACCTCCTGATTACTGAAATTTGACTAAGTCAGAAATTTGTGAGATCTTCCAAAAACTAGAATTTGCATTATAACTCCAGAGATCCGAAACCACTCTCAAACATCCTAAAACTATATACATGAAATATAACTTAAAGTATAAGAAAGTAAACGTCCATATGCAAATGTCAACTGATACTTAAATGTTGATTTCATGTATATAGTTTCCCTGAAGATAACAAGAAGAAAGAGACAAGAAAAAGAGAAGAAAAAAATTTCAATGTAGACCAAAATGTAAGCGCATTATAATGTGCTCACATTTTTTCAATGCATTCGCAAAACACAAAAGTCATGTCAAAACTGAGATATAACGTGAGCGCGTTATAGTGCGCTCACGTTATATCTTGCTTTGGGAATCCACAAGCCTTAGGATTGGTATTTTTCTTGGAATACCAACCCAAAGGCTTGGAGGGAATTCCCAATGACCAGAGACGTGTTTTTGCATATTCTACAATATTTCACATAATCGGGTTCGTGCTCACTGTTAGGATTGCACGTGGTTCAATGTAGAACAAATTCAATACCTGGGTAATGTTAGGTTCTCTCTTAGCTATCCAACGATGTATTTTTTTTCACTTTCTAACAATGTTAAGCCTTTCATCCATAATTTCTTTTGTTTATATGTCTCTTTTTTTGGCAAAAAGCAGTGTTTGGTGTTTTTTGCGTTATAAATTAATCATTCATCAAAATTTCAAATAAATTACATTTTTAGAAACAAGACTCCATTTTTCAATTATTTTAAAAAAAAATAATTAGTTTCCAAAATTTGTAGGGGTAGCACGGCCAAAATTCTATTTTTCAGGAAGCACGTCCACTTCAAAAATTAGTAAAAAATCAAATATTCATTAAAAAATTATTAGAAAAATCATGCATCAACTACATACTGTTAGCTAACCTATGAACATAGTGATTTTAAAAATACTAAAAATAAGTTTACCATACAAGGGTCGTACAAGAGTTGCTATGTTATGTTTTTTCTGACAAAAACAACACCAATTTGTGTACGTCCCTCATTTGAACCCCTTAATCTCAACCATTTTCAAAATAAAAATATTAGTTTAGAAAGTAGACTCGAAGCACTTTGATCCTTTTTTTTGTTCCATCTCAAAATTTTGAGTGTAATTATCCTCAATTTCACGTCCAAGGTCAGTATTTCCTAATTTCATATATAAAAAAAAAAAAAATGGCCACTTAAGTCTCCTCTTTGGGAACCATCTTTGTGCACTTACCCTTATAAGTGATTTAATATTTATCTAAGTCATTTGAAAATGAGTACTTGAAGAGAGCAGAGCAGTGAAAGAGCAGGGTAAAGCATTTTAGAAGTTCTTATGTACAAAATCCTAATTGAAAGGTGATCAAAAGGTATTTACAGAATTTTATATTACCCTAAGTTTTCAGAAGTGTTTTGAAGTGTTGGAAAATGTCTTAATAGTGAATATTAAATATGAAAAATTGAATATTGTTAAAAATATTTTCAAACCAAGTTAATATATTTATAGGTATAATCTAACAATTAGAATAAACTTGATAAATTCTTAATAAATTTAGATAATATGTCCAACCTATCTAATTGAATATTAAATTATAGATAGATCTTCCTTGATTAAAGTGATATAAACTATGGTTAAATATAATAATCTTTCTACTAGTTACATTTTTAAGTAAAGTGCAACCCTATAAAACTATGGAAATATGAACTTAAGTATACATACTCAATGTGAAATAAATAACTATACTTAACCTAGTATTATGATACTAGATTCATTTAAATTAGTACTATAAATTCATTTGATTATACAATTTTGAAAAAGTATCAAGTAATATGATGGAGTTTATATTTTTTTTGAAGTGATCAACTAAAGGTGTTTTTAGTGTATTTCTCTCTAAATTATGAACTAAAGATTGTAACAAAAGAAATACCAATTAATTTCATAAATTCAATTGATTTTTTTTATGGGTAAGATACTAACATACTCTCACCCCAATGTGATAGGAGGAAAATGAAGAGCTATTTAGTTTTTGTTCTATATCCTTATAAACTAATACAATAATTCAACTTTCATGAGTACAAAAACTCTTCTAAACCATAATTAAGCCCATCAATTAGGAAAACAAAAAATCAAAAATTAAAAGAGTAGCATAAATCATATAGATGTGAAAAGTAGCCAAAGAGAGTCAATAGATGGTAAAATTTTATGAATTGTGTCTCCTTTGACTCCCTAGAGAAGGGGTATGTAGTTAGTCTAGACAATAGGAAAGTCTTAAGGAATTAGAATGGTTTGTATGATGTTAGAGTGGTGTTAAAAAAATTGTAACCTAGTATGAAATAACATTGAAGAGAAGCACTTTAGATTTAATAGATCATTCCTTTACTAATAAGTTTTATGAACAAATTGTCAAGGTAATTAGAGTCCATAGAATGAATAGCTGATAAAAAAAGATAAAATAAAAGAGGTTTTAAAGTGGAAAGGTTGTAAGAAGAAAATGAGTGTGGTCTCACAAGTTGAACACTTTGTGTATGCTTAATTATAGAAATTTAATTTGTGGTCTAATGAATATACCATTTAATTGCCAAAGACTATCAAGTGTTCTTTTGACCATTTAAACCAAATCATTTACATATTATAAAAATAAAAATTGAATAATTATTAATTAGTGAAGCCAGTGGAGAGTAGATATGGATCTATGATTGGGAAAAGGAAACCAAGAGATTCTTGCTATGTGGTAACCAAAATTGAGATTATTTACTTTTGAATGTACAAAATTTGACATTGGGGTTTTGCAATTGGAAACTTATTAATTCAAGGTAATCAAACACTAGTTCATGTTTATTGATCTAGGTTCAAGTTTTTGAATCCAATAAGATAATTGATTAGTAATTTAGAACCTTATTGGTCTCAAGTAATCACTTACATGAACAAAGGTTGAAACAATCTTAAATCAACAAGCTAGTCACCTAGTATATTGTTTGAATCTAGAATACAAAAAATTGAATGTTGTTGTGCATATGCACTAAGGCTGAGTAATATTATTATAAGAAATCATAATTTAATGGTTGTGACAATGAATTCAAAATAGTACATCAATAATTGACATTGTGTCATAGATTAGAATGTCATTTGAAATGTTCATATATACATTTATAGGAATTTCATACCAACGTGGTTTTAAGATTGTTGCATGCTCAATACAATTACTTGAAACTTGTCATATGACCTTTAAGTGCCAAACTAAGAATCAGATAAATTATTTAATTTTCTTTAAGTAGAAGAGATTAAAGGGATATGTAATATTCCTAAGAGTACTAGTGCATAATTTAATAGTTCCAATAAAAAAAATGTGGCATTTGTAATCCCATCCCAAATTGTTAGGATGCATTATTTGTATTATTATGTGTGTGAATTATGATAAATCATTTGATTCCTATAAGTCAAGATGTATAGGTGAGCCATGATGGGTGGTGCTCAAGGAATAAGACTGGGTTTTCAAATTAGGTTGAGTTTAGGGGGTTGAACCTAAAATATTAATATTTTATTAGGTAAGGAATTGTTGTGAGTAGACAATAAATAGAACTTATCACCATTAGATTGATTGTAGAAGATGGGCAAGTGGTGGTACACACCTTATAGGTAGAATTAATTTAATTGATTTAGTTATCTTTTTCATGTTTCAAATTAATAGAAAATTTACCAATAAATATGTGTTATGCTAAAACTATAATGAGAGCACAATAGAGATGAAGGAAAAATTGGTTGAGTAAGACTTTACCATTTAAATAATTAGGTGATTTAAATGAATTTTTATGGGTTAATTCATGATTTGTAGGAAGTGGTCATTACATTGAGATTGGTCTATTTGTGCCATGTTTCCAAGCAATACCTACTAGTTGGCTTCCACTTCTTAATGTTGATGCTATTATATTCCAACTTTGCATTCATAGAAAGAAAAATAATTTATAATACATGTTTAAGTACAAAAAATAATATTTGAAATTAAAATATAATGATTTGAACCAAAAATATCTTAAACATAGAACAAAACTAACATAAAATATATTTCAAATATAATTGAATAGCAATAACATAAAATAATTTAAGTAAAGTACATTTTTTATACCTTGAACACCTAGAAACCATAACATTTTTATTAATAAGCAATAGCTAAAATCAACATCAAAATTTATGTAGATTTTCAATGCATTCAAAACGTGTTTGGGAACCTAAATCTAACATTTTGGAAAGATATTACATTTTTGTAATGCTTGAAGAAAAAATAATACAATTCTAACTTGGAATCCCAAAAATTATACTATTTTTTCTTCAAATCCACTTCAAACTTGGTCAAATTCACTCAAGAAAAAATGTAAATGTTGTGTGAAGGAATGACAAAGGTCAATTTACTTATAAAGATAAAAAAATCTACAAATTTACAATATATTTCTCATATTTTTTTTCATTTTTTTCTTGTGTACACCTATAAACTACGTTCGACAAATTCACATGGCAAATTCTTTGAGTACTCACGAAGACTTGTGACAAGTTTGTATCATAGAATTACCAAAGATTGCTTTGATCAAGTCATGAGTTCAATCATGAATTTATTGTTTTAGTTTTTCACTCAACAGTATTCAACAAATTCAAAATCTATATTCTATATACTAACAAAATTTATCGACTATAAGAAGATGATAAAAATTTCTTATGATCTTGATATTCAAAAAACCCACAACATAATAATTAAATAGATTTTAAAACTACTATAAAAATAACACAACATAATAATTAATTAAATCAAAAACAATAATTCTAAGAAATGATACATTAAAATAATTCATTGAATCATATACCATATTTGAAAATTATGATAAAATAAACAAACAAAAATTACCAACATATTAAGATCTTCAAGGCCTAACTATGACCCTCTTATACTATCTCTCTATCATGGCTATAAAAACATAAGTGGAGAGACAACCTCCTCCACTATTTGAACTATACTAGGACTAAGATCCATCATAAGTTCAAGTGGATATAAAGCTTCCCCCCACTACCTTAAAGAGGGTCAAACTCTAATGATACACTTCGATCAAATTGGGTGTAATTTAGTGTTGTTTTCCTTACAATCCCAAGACTTTCAAACCACCACATTACACGTGTAATTACAAATCTCAATTTAATAAAAATATGTATCTAGAAAAGCATGTGAGCGATAAATATGCACTAGAATTTATTTTCTTCTCGGTAAAGAAAAAAGGTGATTTTACTTTTAAAACTAGCAAGTTGGGAGAGATTTCACTTTAAGGCCATGATATTTACCAAATCCAATAGTGGGCAAAGGACATGTTATCAAAGATTCCGACCTTGAAGGTAAAATAATGTTTGATGAAATGCCATAATAAGGTCTATGCTTATATCATCCAATTGCCCTTAAAAGGTTGGGCTTATGTAACATCAAAAGGAAGTATGACTAGTGGTTTGAGGTAGGTGTCATCAAGTTTACATTAGATTGGGAGAAGATTGGTCTCCCATTCTCACTTGGGAATGTGTCTTTGATTGAATTCAATTGTGGCTAAAATAATGCCTACTCTTAACCATTATATTGATTTATATTGGAAAAAAATTGGGTAAGTTTGGATTTGAGTTTAATGAAAAAATGAGGGTGGGTTTGATTTTTTTAAATGGTTATTTTTTTATCATATTTCAAGGTGTTCTTATGGAAATATATATAGGTGTGTTTTAGTTCATTCATTTTCATAGATGTGTATCTTATTTCTAAGTATTGTCATGGTCATTATAAGGTGTCTTACTCATACGAACTGAATCTGGACCTATTGTGTGAAACTCTAAATTCTTTGCCACTAGAATAGTGAGGACATAAAATTTTGATTAGGAATATTGAAATAGTGAAGACTTGATGTTAGAAACATAATGATAAAATTATGAAGATGGCATGTTGCCCCTCAATCTTTTTAAGTGCTCTACCAACTGCCATCCTCGCAATGTTGAGCTAAAACTTTCACATAAATTTGGGTCATAACTCATAAAAGACATGGAATTGAACTTAAATCATTAATATGATTGCAATTGACATACTTTAAGGTGCTACCATGGTAAAACATAGAGTTGGGCTTTTGTCTGTGTTTTACTACAAGTACAACTCCAACCACCAAATATCCTCATACCAACTATATGATGTCTTGACCATAGAATTTTTGGGTCTTTGATGATAATCTTCGTATTCCCACTAATAGAAATAAAGTGAATTTCTCACTACAATTTTTTAAGATTGGCCCATCTTTTCTTACTACAATTACTTATTGCAATTGACATACTTTAAGGTGCTACCATGGTAAAACATAAAGGTGGGCTTTTGTCCATGTTTTACTATGAGTACAACTCTAACCACCAAATATCCTCACAACAACTATAAGGTATCTTGCCCATAGAATTTTTGGATCTATGATGTTAAACTTCTTATTCTTACTAATAAAAATAAAATGAATTTCTCAATACAATTATTTAAGATTGATCTGCCTTTTCTTATATTCAATTTGATTAAAAATTATATTTTTATTTATAATTTTAAAAAATTAAAAATAAATTTTAATATATATTGTTGAAGACATTATTAGATTGGTGTATGAGATCTCCCTGCATGACTTTGTCACTAAATCAACTCAAGCTGTAGTGGGAAATTAAAACACGTATACTTTTCAAAAGGATAATCACAAAACTTTATTGACAATGCTTGCAGTCCAAATCGATAAGGCTCAGCTTAAAATATAAGCAACAACAGAGAAACAAAAGGGAAGGAATTTGAAACCATGTAAACTGGCCCACTGATATAATCGGTGGTATGACAGAAGAGTGTTTTGTCTTTTGGCCCCATGGCCAGGCGGATAAAATGTCGAAAGATTTATTCTTCTCGAATCAGATGCAACGTTCAATTTTATAATCTGCAGTGTGGAGTCTCCACATAAAATCAGGGACTTTCCCATTCCAAAGCACCAAAATATCTTCCACTAACTTTAAAAACACTACAGAATAGAAAAAGTCTAGTCTGGGCGAATGTGCAGTGCACATAGCTCAAACTTCTTGTAAAGCATAATAAGCATTGGAGAAAGAGAAACTAAAATTAAACTAGTAAATCTTTTCGAAAACCCACTTATTGCTGTTAAACTAGTAAATCTTTTCAAAAACCCACTTATTGCTGTTGGGCTGTCAAAGTGTGAGTGGAAACCAAAAAGAGAAATGTTCGCAAGCTTTTACTTCTAAGCAACGTTTAAACAGAGAAAATGGGGCCCTCTCTAGACGTTGACATGACGTAGATATTCTGGATGCATGTGCAACCTTCGATCTATCGTATAAAAGCACGTCGTAGGAAGTACTAGTATGAATTGATATACATGCGTACCTAACATTTATTCGGGGCTCATTTATTTGCTTTGGAATGTGGGGCATATTTGGTACTGTTTTTATTAAAGTTGTTACTGTGATCCTTTTGCCTTTAAATTGAAGTGCATTTGGAGCCTTATATGGAGGTGTGGTTAGGGAGGGCCTGTTAGGAGAGGAAGTGGGTGGTACATCTTCATTGGAGTTTTATTTTATTTGGTTGGAGTTTGTTTGCAGAGGAGTAAGCAGCCATGGCCATGGCCTTCAGAATGGTGCACACTTGTTTCTCTCTCTTGTTTACTTTTTGTTAGGCTTGTTTGATTTTTATGAATACAATCATAATTCATGGGTGTTTGGGATTTTCTATGCTATTCTGGTCTGTGGATCAGGTGTCTGAACTTCATTGTTGAGGGAAAGCTTTATGTTCACTTATAGGATGATGTTTCTGCAAGTTATCTATTATATAGATTTAAAATTACTTCTAGAATTGTAAGTAAAGGATGATATTACGTCTATTTTTGTTACTTACGGTGTGGGCTGAATCATTGTGGAATGCTTATGTGTTGAGAGTACTTCCTAGGTGATGCGGTAGTGACAGATCTGAGAATCTGTACACCATCTTGTTTTCTGATTTCTTGCTTCATAAGCTTAAGTTTAAATGGAATTCATAATATCAGAAGTGTGTTATGGGCTTTGGAAGGGATGAGTCTGCAAACCACTTAGTTTTGTCATTTTTTTGCTTCATAGGTTTAAGATTGAAAGGAATTCACAAGAACCAGATGTGTGAAAAGATTTATTGGACGTGGGAAGGGATAGGGTTTGCACACGACTTAGGTTTTCTATTTTTTGCTTCATAAGCGTTAGTTTGAATGGAATTTATAAGAATCGGAAATGTGTCAAAAGAAGGAATGGGCTTTGCAAGGGATAGGTCTGCACGTCGTCACTTTTTCTTGTATCATAAGGCTCAAGTTTGAATGGATTTCATAAAAATCGTTGGTGTGTCGAGAAATAATGGGTTTTGGAAGGGATAGGTAACTGTAAATTTTTACAGGAAGCCTGATTTAAGAAAGATCATGTTCATTCCTGTGCTTTGTTGTTTGTTGACTGAGAATAAGGTAGATCTAATGTAATATATAATATTATGTGTTTAATCTTTGATTACAAAATGGTTTGAGGTCCAGCTCAGGTGCAGATGCTCAGTGGTGCACACATATTTTCATTCAGATTAGCCCTCGATACTGTAATTTTGCTGAATAAAGGATCATTGCTTTTTAACCTTGTGCGTCAATGCAATTTGTTAAAATGTGGGGGTTATAAGAATCAAGAATTTTACAATAGAATCCATTGTCACCTGTTTTCTCTGAGCTGATGACAGAATTTTGAATGGTATTATAGAATGCTTTAATGTGTTCTTATATAGATATTGCACGCAAATCACCTCCTGCACAGGCTGTATGATGATATGGTATCTCCATTAGTTGCAAATTCTAATAGAGAGTTGCAACTTTATAGTTTCGGTTGCAGGAATTCTAATACTTTTGGTCTCAAGTCTCAATGCTGCTTTTACTTGAATAAAGGGTCATTTCGCTTGAACTTTGTGCGGCACTCCTTTTACTAGGTGGGTGGTTTGAAAACCAAGGAATTGTACAGTCGAAACTATGTTTGCTCGTTTTCCTTGAGTTGGCGACTAAATCCTAAATTGTACTGAAGTTTTCTCATCAATCACCTGCCCAAAGCCTAGGAAATGATGTGGTATGCCATGGATTGTTAACCCTGATGTAAAATTTCAATATAGCTTTGGATTTTGACGCTACAGGGTCTCAATACTGCTATTTAGTTGGATAATGAATCAACTCTCATCAGATTTCTGCAGCAATGCATTTTTTTAAGATGTTGAGCTGCTATGGAAATCAGGAAATTATAGAGCAGAAGCCACAAGGTCTCGTGTCCTCTCATTTTTGCTGATGATAAATTCCTCAATCATATGATACGCTTTAGTGTATTCTTACTTGGAATTTGCTTAGAAATCACTTGCTATATAGCCCTATAAAATGGCGTTGTGTGCCCATTGATTGCAAAACCTGATGAAAAACCTCAACATACCTAGGATATAAGAATACTGCCATTAGCAGTTAGATGAACTATTAACCCCTCTTCAGTTTTCTGCAGGAAAGCATTCTTTTAAGATATAGTTGATATGTAAATCAAGGAATTATACAGCAGATACTAAAAAGTTTTAAGCTATGATTCCTCCAAACCTCTGATCTGCTAGGAATTCCTTGATGGCATAGATTGCTTTGCTTACACGGAATTTGCTCACAAATGAGCTTCACATAGCCTATAAAATGACGTAGTATGCCCATTGACTGCAGACCCTGATAGTGAACAGCATACTTTTATGGAGTGAGTTGCCATAATCCCAAAAGTACTGTAGGATCTCCTTATTAATTTGTAGTTGATAAATCTATCAACCCTATAAAATTTGTGCAGGAATGTATTCTTTTAAGAGTTAAGTGTTATGAATATAAATGAAGTGCATATTAGAAACCATGGTTCCTCATTTCCTCCTGGCAATGAAATTCCAGTGATATGTAATGCAATGATGGCATTATCATCTGTAGATTGTTTACAAGCATCTCTCACAAAGTCTCTGAATTTATATGTTATCCCCATCTATAGCAGACCCGGATAGAGAAGCCCAAAATTAGTTTAGAGCATTAAAAGGAGCCCCGTCAATTTTCAAACAGGACAAAGGGGGCTTTAACCAATGTCAATTCGACTATTCTGATGTCCTTAAAACTTGAATATATTTTCAGAAATAACTCTTTCATACTGAACATAGAAGCGTACATCTGAAAAGTCTATGATACAAAACCTCAATACAAATTTAAAATGTGGGATGCAGGAATCCTACTAATCTTTTCAAATTACCATGGGTTCTTTTACTATTTTCTCAATTGGGCTAATTTTTTTTCCTTAAAACATATTTATTGTGAAATGTCCTGTTCTTATAGAAAAAGGGGTCTGAAAGGTATATTATATTGTCATGGTACGTCTCAATTTCTGTAAATTAATGATGTAGTTGATGGTGCTTGAACCAGGCAACTACTGGCATGAATGTGTCAGAGGACTGCAAAAGCATGTTTTTGGAGCTGAAGCGGAAGAAAGTGCACCGATACATTGTTTTCAAGATAGATGAAAAAACTAAACAAGTCTTGGTTGACAAAACTGGAGGTGCAGCAGAAAGCTATGATGATTTCATGGCATCCCTCCCAGAAAATGACTGCAGATATGCTGTCTTCGATTTCGATTTTGTAACTGTTGACAACTGCCAGAAGAGCAAGATATTCTTCATTGCCTGGTCAGTTGATTTGCATTTCATTCATTTTGTTTCTGTGGAATGTAATTCATATGTAAATAGTGTGTATCGGTTGAAATGTGAAACTATAAATCAAGTGAACTCAGGATCCAAAATAAGGTGAAGTATTGAAGGATATGCCATTATGATCCCTGCTCAACTGAATGTGAATTTTTTCATCTGATTAATCAATTTCCTGAGTTAGAACTCAGGAAACATTTGATATCCCACCATGGCTCTGAGCATGATTTTTACTCTGTTTTATATATATCTACTCTGTTTACCCTTATCAATAAAACTATGCACTTCAATGTCTATCATCAACATCTAAATGTGGTGAATTTTTTTAATGATATCATCAGGTCTCCTGCTGCATCCCGTATCAGGGCAAAAATGCTTTATGCTACCTCTAAAGACAGACTTAGGAGGGAGCTTGATGGTGTTCACTATGAGTTGCAGGCCACAGATCCCACCGAGATGGACATTCATGTCATTAGGGACCGTGCCAATTAGATTGCAGGAAAAATGCAGGAATCTCAAGATCTAAGCTTATAAAAAGAGTGACATATATCACTCCAGACATCTAAACAAGATCTTTCCAGCATGGCATCTGCGAGGAAACTGCCATTTTTGCTTTTACTGATCGTGTCACTTTTCCTGTTTTGCTTCTGTGAACAAGCATACTACCGCATGTTTTATCATCTGTAACACTTGGTTTGGTTCAGTACATTCTACCGTAATCTGTACTATGTAAGCCACCTTAGAGAGCAGAACACACAGAGATAGAGGCTCTGCCATTTTGAATGTCATATGATGGCAAAGATTCAGCTCAAAGCTTGGCTTTGTTCTGATGGCATGTTTAAAAGCTTCTGAACTACAAATGATCTGTTTATAAATAAATTGTGTGGTAAGTTGGTGAGCATATTTGGGGTTACAGAATTAGAATGCCCTCATAAAAACCCAAAGTAACGATTCTTCCCTCAGTGTGCATCTTTAAAATGGTATTGGTTATATTATATGGAATGACTATATATGAATGTAATTGATTTCAGTAAACAATTATGGTTTCAATTAAGAGTTACTCGTTTGTGTTTCAGACAGTCTGGTAGGGTAAATTTCCTGTAACAAGGGAAACCAGAAAATTTATGGCAAATAAGCAAATAAAGGGGATGTTTTTGTTTATGTAAGGGGTTATTGTATGGGTGTGATTAGATCATCATTAAACTATATAGCAAATAAGCAAATACAGGGAATGTTTTTGTTTCTGTAATGGGTTATTTCATGGGTGTGATTAGATCATCATTCTATATGTTGCGTTAGGATTCAGGATTTTGTCATGATCTTAAAAATGTATCTTGTAGTAAATATACATCCAATGATCCAAGGTTTTATGCACTGTGATTGATCTCATAAAACTTGATAAGGACACCCTTATTTCTCTTTTTGCTTCATTAGTAGTGTATTTTCCCTACACTCTCTTTTGGAGAAGTGTAAAAGTATGAATAGAGTACCACCAATAGGGAAGCATAGGGCTCGTTGTAACCCCAATGTTGGGGTTTTCCCTCTCTTTTAGGTTCCTTTGATCAGGAGCTTGTGACATTGGTTAAGTTAAATAGATTGAATCATTGTACTGTCTCTATTTATGTAATTTCCGAAGCTCACTGAAAGCGATATACTATTGACCGCTTGAATGATAGATGTTCCTATACTAATGATTTCTATGAAAAACTGTTTCTTCTTAATCCTTCTAATCCTTTCTTCAGTAATCCTAGAAAATCCTGCTGCCTTGAAATTTGTTCATCTGTATAGAAAACTATATGATTTCAATGAAAAACTGTTTCTTCATGATCCTTCTAATCCTCTCTTTGGTAATCCTAGAAAATCCTTCTGCCTTGAAATTTGTTCCTCATCTGTATGGAAGACTATTCTAATCTTAAAAATGTATTCTTGTAGTTAATATACATCGAATGATCCAAGTTTTGATGCACTGTAATTGATCTCATAAAACTCGATTAGGACACCCATATTTCTCTTTTTACTTCATTAGTAGTGTATTTTCCCTACGCACTCTTTTCAAGAAGTGTAGAAGTATGAATACAGTACCACCAATAGGGAAGCATAGGGCTGGCTCGTTGTAACCCCAATGTTGGGGTTTTCCCTCTCTTTTAGGCTCCTTTGATCAGGAGCCTGTGACATTGGTTAAGTTAAATAGATTGAATCATTGGTACTGTATCTATTTATGTAATTTCCAAAGCTCACTGAAAGGGATATATTATTGACCTCTTGAATGATAGATGTTCCTATACTAATGATTTCTATGAAAAACTGTTCATAATCCTTTCTTTGGTAATCCTAGAAAATCCTGCTACCTTGAAAATTTGTTTCTCATCTGTATAGAAGACTATTCTAATCTTAAAAATGTATCTTGTATTTAATATACATCCAATGATCCAAGTTTTTATGCACTGTAATTGATCTCATAAAACTTGATCAGGACACACTTATCCAAGTTTTTATGCACTGTAATTGATCTCATAAAACTTGATTAGGATACCCTTATTTCTCTTTTTACTTCATTAGTAGTGTATTTTCCCTACATACTCTTTTAATTTTGGAGAAGTGTAGAAGTATGAAACAGTACCACCAATAGGGAAGCATAGGGCTCGTTGTAACCCCAATATTGGGGTTTTCGCTCTCTTTTAGGCTCCTTTGATCAGGAGCCTGTGACTTTGGTCAAGTTAAATAGATTGAATCATTGGTACTGTATCTATTTATGTAATTTCCAAAGCTCATTCAAAGGGATATATTATTGACCTCTTGAATGATAGATGTTCCTATACTCAATGATTTCTAGGAGAAACTTTTTCTTCATAATCCTTCTAATCCTTTCTTTGGTAATCCTAGAAAATCCTGCTGCCTTGAAATTTGTTCCTCGTCTGTATAGAAGATTATTCCTTGCTGCTCGTGTAACTTTAGACGCTAAAGTTGCCGTCCACAGGATTTAGTCTGAATATAAGTCAGGATATGTGACCCACAAACTACTGTGCATGCTTGGCAGATACTTTTGATTGGCACAACTTATGATGTTCACGAGTTGTTCATCTACCAGAGTTTTTTTATAGAAAACTTATGTTCTATATCGCTCTTAGACTGTATGTGCCTGAAAGTGAAGGCATATGTACTCCAGGGCACATATTTGGGATGGGATATTTATGCCCATTATATCTAGCACAATTCGGTAGCTCTTTTGTCGTAGCAATTTTCTTTTGATCAAAAGGCTGTATTTCAATTGATTTAGCACAATTGTAAAAGGTGATGGTATGTTTCTTGATTATGCCATCCACCATTAAAGTTCAAACGCCCAAAGATACAATATAAAGAATGATATTGGGATCGTACCCATGTGACTTTGACAAAATGGATACTCATCGACTTAGACTCTTAACAGAAATATCAGTTTAGACCCAAACCACCAAATACTAAAACAAAATCATATACTAACTAAAATACAACTATAATCCTTTTGAAATTTCGATGGGCCTCCCAAAATCTCACTGTCCATTCAAAGTTGTCAACTTTTATTTTAAAAAGAAAATACTATATGCTAAATAGTAAATATATATGCAACTATAATTCATTAAAATTTTCGACAGCCTTCCTAAAGCTCTACCTTCATGTATACAATCTTTCTGTGTTTTAAAGCAAATATGCATAAATAATGCCATACGGCCATCAAATTTGGCCCCTGCTTGACCCTAATCTCATATTTTTGGTCCCAAGAGCTCTTGTCTTTGTTAATGGTAATGACACATCCAAATAATTTGTAATTTGATTCTCTTTCGCTCCTTTTCGAATGCATACCTATAAACTTTTTGGTACATGTCGTGACAACAATACGTCAAATTTAAAGATACAATTTATTTTGATGTGAAGCAACCATTTGCTAAGGTAATTGGACTTTTGTACTTTTTGACCACAAGAGGAATATGATGTGTTTTGATATGAAGGGTAGCTTTAACCCAACGCCTAAAGCCTTCATGTTGGTGAAGTTTAACCCCCTCCCATATTCAATTGAACTAAAATTTAATTACATTTGAATTCTTTGTTGATGTATTAACCCTATTTTTATTAGAGTTATTTGGTATGATTAATTGATTTAAATTTTATTTATGTAGAATTTTCTTTCATTGTATAGTTTGAAAGTGTTCAATTATGGTGGTGCTATCTAGATAAAGAATTATGTCCTCTAATTTTTTTTTGGAAGATAAGAGGAATGACATTTTGATGGCATTTTTATGAATTCTTTCATAAACACTTCAAAATTAAATCTTTAACATATTACAATATCATTCAAACTAGTGAGATGAAAACAAATATTTATTGGAGACTATGCTTTGAGTTTTTTTTGTTTTTGTTTTCGTTTCAAAATAGATATGGATATGGATGGTATAGTACACCATTCTATATCATGTACTCTTGCAATGCATTGGATTTGTAGTTTGATTTATTTGAGTATTAAATGTTTGAGTTTACATTTTAGAATAAAAAATTGAACACATTGTAATCTTAATAAAACTACATAAAATAAAATCATGTGTATTGAATACGTAATAATTGTGTGTTATTTTAAAATAATTTTTGAAACATAATTATCTAATTGTTCATTGTATATATACTATTACATACGACAACAACTTGTGAGATTCTATATATATATATATATATATATATATATATATATATATATATATATATATATATATATATATAATTTGAAGTTCACTTTATTATTTGTATATATATATTTTTGTTATTTTTTTCATAGATGTAAGGTTTTCATAGTATTCATAAATACTTGGGTCTCTTGGTTGTTGAGTACAACTTGTATTCCTTAAAAAATTGCAGTTCTTCTAATAAGGAAATCCATTGAATTTATTTCAAACATAAAGTAGGATGATATTTTTTTCATCATAATGTAAGCTTACATCATTCAAAATAAATTTAACCAAGATATTAAAATTATATTAATATCATTTTTTCCACAAGAAATGAAAACAACTCTTTAAAGTGCTAGCATAGAAAAATTGTTGGCAAGGAGATTGGAAAGTTGAAACAAATGATAAAAATAAAAGGATAAAAATGCTACCACCTAGAGTATTTAATCACAGGTAAATATATCATTGAAAACCAAACTCAAAGAGATATTTTGAAAAAAGTCTATTTCTAAGAGTCTAAAGAGATGGTACCATAAATAAGTTATATTGACAAGGAGAATGGACATGATATTCAAGAAACTAAACCAAGTGGCTTAGGTTTGGAAAATTACAATTAACAAGCACTAATAAATCAAATCCTTACAAAATTCAATGGATAAATAATTTAATCAAAGTGCTATGATTGAAAAATCATGTCCAATTTCATCAATCATCTCCAAAATAGAACAAGACATGATTATAAAACTAGACATCAACAAAGCATATGGTAGAGTAGAAATTTAGCATAGACATCAACAAAGCATATGGTAGAGTAGAAATTTAGCATTTTATAATGAAAGTGATGGAAAGATTTTTTGCAACCAATGGATTGATCGGGTGTTGAACTTTATTTGAAGTCTTAGGTTTTAATGTTTTTGATAAAGGAAAAAACAGATTTTGAAGGGACCCAGAACCCTTTAACAAAAAGAGCAAGGCTGCAGAAAAGACAGCATGTAGCCAGCGAAAAAGACCAGCTCCCAAACAAGACCATTCAAGATTTACATTTTACACTTTTCTTGTGGGAGCGGAGAATCATGTCGAAAGAAGGCTTAGAGGATTTATCTTTTTTTCCCTTAACTGTGATCCAACCTTCTTCTACTTGTGCCGCATTACCATGCCAAACCAGCTCGCTACTTTCATGAAGATGAAAGCCAACAGCCAAATTATTTGGAATTTCATCTTGATTTCTTTGCACAGATAAATACATTTTTGAATGGCCACCAGAAAGGGAAGCCGATGCACTTTCACCTGAAATGGTAGTCTTAGACTCAATAGGGGTTGCCCTAGCGAGCCTGCCATTTGAGACGACTGAAGGGGGTGTCCCAAGACCCAGTGATTTAGAAGCAACCACCTCTGAAAAACTCTTATTCTGATTAGCTTTCTTCTCAACCGTATAATGTTGTTGAGAAGCACCTTTCCACCAAGTAGTTGTCTTTGCTTTTTTCTCAAATCCGCAATGTGCAGCAGCATGTCCAGTATTGAAGCATCGTCTACACCGAAAGGGTATCCCTTCATAATCCAAAGATTGGACCCAAGAGCCTTTAGAAGATTTAAGTAGGACCTCAGGAGGCAACCCTTTTGAAACATTTAGGCTTCTTGACATCCTCTCAAAGTTTAAGAAAATTTGACCTAATTTCTCCCTAATCATGGTTGAGTCACTTAATAGATCTATTCAAGTGGTGGCTAATGAAAGTGTGTAGAAGGGTATCAAAGTTATTAGTGGTATGGGCATGAACATACATTAAAATTTACAAAAATTACCATACTTTCCAAGAAAACCAATATGGAGGACATATTATAGATGAATAAGATTTTAAGTAACTACATAAAATCCTTATGATAGACCATTAATAAAAAAATCAAAAAAAAAAAAAATAATACAAAAGAAGACACTCAAAGGAAATTATCAAACTTCTTGGATTTTTTAATTAATTATCTCCCTAGAAAATATTTAGAGGGAAAGTCAAGCTAATATTTGGGAAAATCTCATTAAAATTGAAGAAAAAGTTGGCCTTGTGGAAAGGAATATAATTATCCTTTGCTAGAAATATACTCATGCTCAAGTCTTGATATCTTTTATACCAATCTATTTGGTGCCTTGTCTCAAGATCCTATCTAGCATAGATACTAATCTAGAGAATCTAATGAGAAATTTCTCATGGAAATGAAATTTAGGGGTTATAAAATTTCTACTAGTGGGTTGGGAAAAAGTTTGTGCCCCAAAAAATATGGTAAATATAGGCTTAAGAAAAAGTGTTCTAAAAAACAAGGCACAAGGAGAAAAACTCATCTAAGGTCTATACATAATACCCAACTCAAAATGCTAAAAAATAATTTAAATCAAATATATGGATGCAGGAGATTTGAAATATAATTGTGGAGCACCCCCCCACCCCAAAAGAGGATCTCATCTTTGGAATTTAATGTTTTCACATAGAGATGTCATTTCTTGCCACCTCATGTGGAAAATTAAAGATGTTCAAAAAGTAATTTTTTAGCTAGAATCATGGAATGGATGCCAAATACTGGGAGAGAGGGAGAAACTAGAAGAATTAAGAACTTTACTAATTGATAATTAGGAACCTTCCAAAGTAAGAGAGTACCCATCTCTAAAAATTCCCTCAATTATCGATCCTTGTATAGATAGGATATAACTAGCAAGTGAAAGTATGTTGCAAAATTGAAATATAAAAGTAAATAAATGGTGATAAATTATAGATACAAATGAAAATAACCATAGAAGAGATGCAATCCATAACACAAAGTACACGGGGAGAAAAACTTGCAAGAAAAATTCCACACGTAAATAGATCCAAAGCTTATATTAATCCTTCCAATGAGTTACACTAATACAATTTATCTCTAAATTCTTGCAACACTTTGTCACTACTAAAACCTACAAAATAGCTTGTCCAACCTCATAGACCATGATTCAATTTATAAAATAATTACATGATGAAACAAGATGGTTTTGGAAACCATTTACAAGTCCAAGAGAGGTATGGTTCCAAAATTGGTTGGACTCAAAACTCAATGCCTCCCTTGGTTAGATAAGATACCCTTGGATATTAATAACATATTCCTTACATGTAATAGTGTCATAATATAGAATATTTGATTAGCCAAACTTGGGCATCCAATTTGTCCTTATTCTTCCATGCATTTAGATGCTTAATGACATGTTTCCAACATTGTCATAAGGTTGGTCAAGATTCCGATATAACCTCCCTTTTACATGCTCTTGCATATCATAAGAATCTATCATATGTAATCCCTAGGAAGACTAGTCAAGATTTTATTACATGCCTTCCAAAATATCAGCATATGCCCAAATAAGAAAAGACAAAACTAGGAGATTCACATCCTCATACGAGGGGAAAATTCATGCCTCTCCAAAATGGATGCCAACTTTCCCATGTTGAGAAAAAAGGTTCAAAAGATGAAATAAAAATATATACAAAATATTAAGACATGAACATTAGGATGAAAAGGTTGAGATGTCTTGTCCCAACAATCCTACAATAAGAATTATTGAAGCAAAAAATATTCATCAAAGAAGGGGAGGATATTCTTAGATAGATCTACTTGAAGTCTAAAATCTATTATGTAAATTTGGGCTATAAATTGGTAGACACCTTCCCACTTGTGAGAGAATGGCCAATGTGACTCTAGTAGAAAAAATATTATCTACCTAAAGTGAGATTTTACATGAACCACCTTTCAAAATAAAATTATAACTATTGAATTTTTTTTAAGCTTGGTTTTGTTAGTCCTTCCAAATGAGGCTTGTGTGGGAAAGTAGATGAAATGGTTAACCACTTGCTATTCACTTTCCCTTTCACAACCAATCTATTGAAATGGTTGTGTAGGACTAGGCTAGGTTGGAGTGTTGTCAAATGATATTTGGGTAATTTTCAAATCATAGCCCAGTATACAAAGGAATTTAGTCTTCTCTTGTTTATGGGTGGTGATTTCCTTGATAATTATATGGGAAGTGTGGAATGAAAGAAATATATATATTTTTTAGAGAAGCAATTGGATGAAGATTTTTTTTCTCAAATTGGAATTAATGATTCAAGAAGTCATCCTCTCAAGGATATATCACCACAGGTATAAGAACAAGAGCTTCACCTCTTGGTAAAATGAGATTTTGCACAAATGGGAAGGTTTTAAAAACCCCCCATTCATGAGATTTAAAGAGTAAATTTTGAGATCAAACCCACCTTCAAGTATAAAATGGTAATCATCTATGGGTTGGATGAAATTAAATTTCAATGGACCAACTAGAGGAAATCTAAGATCATTACTTGTGGATGTTGGGGGAGGAGTGTGGGGGAGGAGATTATCTTATTAAATCACAAGTATAGGGTAATTTTAATAATTTTTTGATGCTTGTGGGGTAGTACTATATTTGGGAGTAGAGAAGGGCAAGGTCCATGTGGTAGCTAATACTTTGATTGAAAGGAATTTATTGGTTGGGCTTGACTCACATTTGGATAGTGCACTATTAGGGAAAGGCTTCTTGCTTCCCTATACTCCTTGATTGGAGTCCCCGGAAAACAATGTTGTGATGGGATCATGGATCCCCTTCATCAACACTAAAAACTAGAACAATAATTTTTTTGAAGGAATTTAGAAAAATCTTTATCATGTCTCAAAGATGCCATTGGATTATTGGCTTCAAGTATGTGGATTGGAGCTTTGATTGAGACCCTATGTAGATTTCCACATTGTAAATATACCATAAGAGGCTCTAGTCAAGAAAAGTGCATCTTAGTTATATAAAAATCTTTTTTGTAACTTGATGCTAAGACTTGTTTCTTAGTTTAGATTATGAGCCATTTTGTCTGCTAGGATTATATAACCATTAGTTAGAAGGTGCCTCCCCTCCTAGTTTTGTATTGTAACTCTAACATAATCTTGGGTTGCTATCACATACATATTTATTTTTTATATCAATATATGTGGTTGTGAACCCCAAGATCATATTTTACTAACCAAAAAACTATGTCTATCATTTAATATTAGGTCATATGAGGATATAACATTGTATGATGTATTAATAATGGATTCTTTCTATTTATTTATTGGTATACCATGGTAATTAGATAGAAATGCCATCCATGATGGTAAAAAACACTTATGAGGTAAGAAAAAAAAATATTGTAAGGGTTATAAAAGAGGAAGCTTGGTTTGCTTTAGCATCTTTATCTCTTCTTATTATTTGGGTACAATTGGATGTTACTTTTGGATGGAAATTCATTTTTTTCAATTTTTAGCAGTCTCTTCATTTTAATTTCTCTATAATAGTATAATTGAAAAAAAAACAAAGATCCAATGTTAGAGTAGTAATAGGGTAGACGAGGGCTCTACCTCAAGTGTTAGTTAAAATTGACATTCCAATTTTGATAGTTTGACTTATGCTTGAGAGGGGATAGATCCTTTCTTTTTGGTAGAATATTATATATTTCTTGATGTCACCTATTAGGTGGTCATAAAAATCTATTAGTAAGAAAATTTTCTATAAAAATATTTAAGTAGGATTATGAGTTTAGGCCTTGTAATACATCTATACTTTCTTAGCAAGGGAATCCCTATCTTCTTCAATCAATTTCAACATTGTCTTTGCACTTGCATCCATCACTTTAAAAGGAAATGGTGTTCTTTCACTATTGTTGTAATTTAGAATCAACAAATATAAATTAAAAATGTTGGTTTAAACACCTTTAAAAAATGAGTTGAAATGAAATATGACTCATATACATGATACTATACATCATCCACGCCAATGGGAGATCAAATACCATAATGCATACCTTCCAAATTTTCTTCAAGATATTTACAATTTTTTGTACCAATATGATTATGCTACCACTATGAACAAGGTCATTTTCCTCCACCTTTCTTCATCTACATGGATTCTAGTCAATCTAACCTATTTAAAAATTCTTACAATTGTCAAATTTGATGGGTAGGTATATTTTCAACAAGATATTCTTCCCTCAATACATCATATCACATAAATAGTATATAACATTACATGTCATATTTAACCCTTTGTAACAAACAAGAAATTTCCTTAATTGATGTTTTGAAGACAAGTTTAACAATAAAAATGCACTTGTAAGGGAATGGACCCTACAAATAGACAATAAATCCAATAAACAACTTGATGATACAAACACATACTTGACACACAAAAAAGGATGATACAATGTAGTGAATGATAAGCTCAAGACAAAAAGTTAAAAGGGTAAAAGAGTAAATAACTAGATTTGAGCCATTGTAATAAACTATAATATATGTGATTGCCATGCTATAAAATCTAAATTTAGATATGAAATACAAATAAATCTAATCCAAATTAAACATTATCTCTCTAAGATCAAAGTGTCAACAAATAGTCACAAGTAATTTTAAGTGCACACATTTGTAAATTGTTGTAGATAGAGTGCTCATTGCACAATACTTCCTATGAATGCAATAAATCATGGTGTAATATTACATCTATTAATAAGTTTACCATTAGCATTATAATAACTATTGTTTGCATTTTACATTATTTGTCTGTTTGCTTGTAGCTTTTGTAACTTATCTTTATTCACCTGAATCTTGGCTTATGTTTGGATTCACATAAAATCTTACATGATTTTTAGTATTTATAACTTGTCTTCATTCACCTAAATCTTAGCTAATTTGAATTCTAATTAAATCTTACATAATCATCAAAACCTTATTGATATCTAAAACCTATTCTATTCCATCCTCAAAAATTCAAAGCTCAATAGAACATTAATATTCATCTTTATGAGCGTCACGTAGATGCAATGAGTACGAAGTAGACCATTCATTATTATGAAAGATGAATACTTGTGAACCACTACTCATGAAACATAGATCAATGAATTTAACTTGAAAAACTTCATGGTTGAACCAAATAACAATATCATAGTTATTATTCAATACATCCTAACTTAAAACAGGCTAATGATTGCATCAAAATATATCAAAACTCATAAACGTAGCTATAATCAAAAATAGAAATTCTGTCTCGATGCAACCGAGGCCATGCCATGCAAGTATGGTGCATTATTGATTAGTGTTGGGACCATTATTGCACTCACACACAGGCAAGGTACAGGGTCAATTTTATATTCTTTTTCACAAATTTATTTTGATGGGACAAATTTGGTTTTGGTAAGATATGCTAAAAGACATTTCGTACCAGTCCCAACCTTGGGCCCGGTGTTCAACATCCATTGTTTATTTCATGGTGCCTGTCTTTGAGAAGCACACAAGCGACAACCACACAGGACCGTACCTTCTTTTGGTAATTTGCCCAGCTGTGGGCTGTACAGATGTGACCCAGGTGCCTCATCTTGTGTTGTACTATTGCCTTATGCAAGAACCCAATTCATATTGAAGGGAAGGGTGTTGTCTCTTTGTGAGGTGAGGCAAACATATGGATGCTTTTCTAGCATTCTAAGCTTGTGTAGTGGAGCTCACTATGGTTTTTGTATAGCTTTCCTTTATTGTGTGAAAGAGATAAGTGTCACAAATAAGATATGCATTGCAGCCTAGTTCTTGGGAAGTGGTGACAGAATAATTTTGTTTTTGGTAGGACAGTTTTGGATAAGTGTAAAGTCTATCTCTACAACTTTTTCATAATTAGTCTTTGGTAGAATTGGAGTTTTGGAAGAGGCCAGGGACATCTATCATATCAAATTTAGATTTTTTTAGTTGTTCTGGTTACAATTGTCAGATGAAATTTAGTTCTAGTTAAAATGTAAAAGCACATACAGTGCATATGAATTATTTCATGAAATCATTGAAAGAAATGTAACTACATGAATTGCAATGATTACAACA
The DNA here is from genome assembly GCA_007258455.2 of Sequoia sempervirens. Taxonomy (NCBI): domain Eukaryota; kingdom Viridiplantae; phylum Streptophyta; class Pinopsida; order Cupressales; family Cupressaceae; genus Sequoia; species Sequoia sempervirens. Next base: position 449,837,914 of record VDFB02270651.1, read on the forward strand.
TATCCACAAATATGATTACAACATATCCACAAATATGATCTGTCAAAACTGCAAAATCACATACATTAATTAAATATAAATTAGTTATAAATTTGTCAATATCAAGAATTTTGCTCATTGCAAGTGGTGCGAGAATGTAAGTTCCTACAATAACAATCATATATATTACCTCTTAATGGTCATAAAAAACAAAGTAGGTAAATTAAACTAGGAAAACAAGAAAAAGTGTCACTTCTAACACAAACATTTAATAAATATAATAAGATATGAAATATGATTGATACATATATTAAAATATAAATCTTCATAACAACAAAAGATACATGTTTTGTTGTATAATAAATACGAGCAAACTTACCCTAAATCTATTTGAAATGTCTTCCAATCACCAACTATAACAATCCAATAAATTGTACTATTTTTTTAATATGTTCTTTCATCTGTATACTCAAATAATGACAATCATTAATTCATCTATCCATATCAGATAGACATCCGTCTATCCTTAAGAGACATGCATTGAATTGATTGCAACATATACCCACAGACATGATATATCAAAAATGCAAAATCATATATATTAATTAAATATAAGTTAGTTATAAATTTGTCAACATCAAGAATTTTGATCATTGCAAGTAGTGTGAGAATGTAAGTTCTTATAGCAATCATACATATTACTCCTTAATGGTTGTTAAAAACAAAGGAGGTAAATTAGGCTAGGAAAACAAGGAAAATTGTCACTTCTAACACAAACATGTTTAATAAATATAATAAGATTTGAAATATGATTGATACATATATTAAAATATAATATTCATAACAATAAAAAATACATATTTTGTTGTATAAAACACAAGAGCATACCTACCCTGAATCTATTTGAAATGCCTTACAATCACTAAGTATAACAACCCAATAAATTGTACCATTTTTTATATGTTCTTTCATCTATATACTCAAATAATGATAATCATTAATTCATCTATCCATACTGGGTAGACATTTGTCTATCCATAAGAGACATGAATTCATTTATCTATACATGACACGTATTCATCTATCCATACAAAAAAGATAATTTTTCTTTTGCTAGAGACTTTGACTCATCAGGACAATCTATGTCTTGAATCTTCTTGATAGACTACTCTTCCATATTGGAAAAGCACTAAGGTCATCATTTATCAAGACTTATTAAGATCAAATTCTCACCCCCGCCTTAGGATTTGGCTTAAAGCCTTGAGGATGTAAAAAGTTTAATTGGAACTCTTTTGAGTATATAGTGAATCTTGACTTTATCTTTTAATTTCTTTAAAAAGGTTAGTGGGAGTTGGTTTATCTAGTTTTATGGGAAATACCAACTATGATTCACAAAACCTAAGCATTGAGAACCTCCTTTATTTATCTAGATTGCCTGCATACCCATATGCTTAGAATCAAAGTGTAATATATGTAGTTCTAGTTTCAATTAAGTTTTGATGTGAGCTATAAAGAGGGCACACAATTCTTTCTAGGGCTCTTTTTCTTCAGGTTGTTCATCTTCAACTACACCCACTAAGGAAAGCATTGATTTGAAAAGTTCTTTATCATTTAAACTAAAATTGTTAACAATTTATTTTAAATGCATGCTCCTAATTAAGTAATACTTTTTGTTGAAATCTTATAGTGATAATTTACTTGGTACTTTTCAATCATTAATTTTTATATCTGAGAAAGATTTTCCATTCGCTTGGATTTAATTAAAATAATAGGATGTCCTTAATATTTTTGATGATTTAAAGGGACAAAATTATATATGTTTGCAAATATATTAGGTTATAGATGTAATAGTTTAATCATGATGATTTGACCCATAAAAATGAACTAGAGGCATTGTTAATGAACACTATGATTGGTTTTGTTTTTCATAACTTGTTTAAAATATTTAAAATGAACCAATAATATCATATTGAACATTACAAAAACTTAAAACAAAAACATTTTTCGATAATATATCTGGTGCACGAGCACCTACACCTTATTGGCAAAATGTGATCTCTTGAAGGTTGATGGGAAGTGTCAAGGGGTAGCGTAGGGTGTCTTTAGTTTATCTATGCTAAGAAAAGGTCTTGTGAGACCATTATCTTTGTAATAAGTTGATTTTGAATCATTTGTACTTTGGGGTCAGAAATTGCAAAAGTGCAAATAAAGTTGTCAATAAAAGTTGTTAAAAATGCAATTTTAAGGGAATAAGAGGGGATTAGTGTTTTAAAAGAAAATTGAGGGAGTTATAATTTTTTTTTTTGAATTACAAATGTATTTAAAGGCCTCAAGGAGGCTTGAGCAGGTCGTTGAAGTTTTATATTGAAATCAATTCCATTAAAACATAATGTTTTCTGCAAGTTTCTTCTGTAATTTTGAACTTTGTTCCTTCTATACGGACTTGTACAGGTTCTAGATGCTCAAAACCATTTTGTGTTCTGAAGCTACATGACTTACCTTCTATTTGGACTCATTTTGAGAGTCTAACTCAAAATATTGTGGGAAATTTTCAACATTTTCCTAAAGCAGCCTGTTATCACAGTGTTAAGGGTTTGATAGTAATTCAAATGATGTATCAACCATTCCACCTACTATTCTAATATGTTTATTGGTGGAATGGAATGTTTTGTGTTAGAGTAGGCATTCATATGTTTTAGGAATGAAGGGGAGCAAGTTGTTTGGTCTGGAATGATACCCTAGGGTTAGATAATGCATTTTTTTCATGTGAAATAGTGGTGTTGCAAGGTAGTGTTTCGACAAATTAGTGAAGGATTTGTCCATTTGATGGATTAGTGATCATGTATAGAGTATATGAAAGGTGTTTGATGCAATAGTTGTGTCTAAGAAACTCGAGTAGTGCGACTTCCAATAAACCCTAGGAATTTGTATGTGAAATGAGGGTTTTATGGTGTAGCGATTTAGAAGCCTTAAGCATATGAAGAAATGTTGTAATTTGGTGTTTTGACACATGATTTTTGACTTTTTGTGGAGATTTGGTGAAAATAAGGTGTTTGAAAGGTACCTCCTTTGTTATTTTGGGCTAATTTAGTAGCCTTAAAACATGGCAGTTTAAAGAAGCTCCATATTGTTGCAAAGAAACCCTTGGCAATCTATTGGGATAATGTGTTTGGGTCTGTGTCAATGCTTAATTGATGTTTAGTTGGCCTTTTTACGACATCCTTCAATATTTTTCATCAAAATTTTTGTTTGAAGGCTAGAAGTCTATTGGTGTTGTCTAGGGACAATTTGAGAGAATTGTGTTTTGAAGGTTGTTTCCTTATTTTTATTTGATCAAATTGAGTTGGAGATTGAGTATCAAGTACCTTTCTTGCATCAATATCCTTAGCTCTAAAGTCCATAAAGATAGAGTATGATATCACTAGGATTAACAAATGAACAATTAGATTTCAAAATAATAAATACTAACTAAAAATTTTTGCACATATTTAAGATATATAGCTAATTTTTTACATTAATAATAAAATTAAATAAAATATATAATAAACAATAATAATACAAAGCAACATTACATAATTAAAATAAGATAAATGATATGATATGTTGAAAACTAATAATACACAATTACAACTATGTAAACAAAAGAGTAATCATATTATACCAACTCATTAGAGGAACATATATTTTGTTCATAATTATAACTTTTGAATAGTATAACATGAAACAAAAATATCTACAAAAGCTATCTTTTTTAAAAAAAGATGCACAATTTTACATTTGCAGTCAAATATTTATAATTTTGGCATGAGTTTAAGGCACATTAAAGAATATGGCTTGTGTAGTTCAAAAGCTCTCGTTACATGATTTAATGCCAAAATTATATGCTCCATCTCATCGATTTTTTTTTTTAAAATTCTTGGAGAGTAAAATGAAATAAGTAAATCTAAATAGTTACAAAAAAGCCCTTAAATAGAACTGAAACAAACAAATACAGAACCCTATGTCTAAAGTGTAAACCTAGGATTCAAATTTTGGTTGGTTGTGGGGTGTTTTTCTAGTGTTTCATTAAGATGGAGATCAACAAGGTGATTAGATTGACGTTCAACCATGGAAGTGAGCCAATTAGACTTAGATATACATCTTTTAGGATCTTGCAATGAATCAGAATTGATTTTCCTTGATTAACCTAATTAGACTATGTGCCCTAATATGAAAATTGCAAGATACCAACAATTAATAGACTGAAACAAAGATTTGTAGGCAAATCTAGGAAGGACAAAGTGTTGTGTACTTGTCCTAAAAGTTGGGTGATGGTCAGAATATCAGGATAGAGTCACCCAAGGGCATCTGGGTCCTTATAGGGGTGTCCTCTACTTTTGCAATCTTCTAATGTCAAATTTGAGATTCATGTTTCTGCTTGCAGATTTATCAAATCGCTGTTGGATAATTTTGTAGGCGAGTTTCCATGATTGACAAGATATAGGGCTTTGAATGCAACAATGGATGAATGATCTTCAATCTCCTTCAAACCTAAAATTTACACATTCAAAAAGAGAGGAAATGTTGTATTATTTAGGGGATTGCCTTAGTCAAACCCTATGTTAGTGTTTCCACTTCCACAATGGAAATGCCAATGATAAAAGGATAAATTATAGGAAGGAATGATGAATCAACAAAGTGTTGCAACTCACCATCCTTCAATGATTTCCTTAAAGGATTGAAGTCATGCACATCACTTCAAGGTATTGGATCTTGCTTTCTTGAATTGCTTGAATTGTTTGGAGACCTACAACAAAGGTTAGCCTTCACAAAACAATGATAACATAAAAACATATAAACTCACATAAGATTTGACATGATGCTTGGATCTTGATTTGCTGCAATGAATCTCTGAAATGCTACACTTAAATCGCTCTTAATGCTCTTGATGTTTACCTCTTGCTTGTTAATGCTAGATAGATTTCAAATGATGTAATAACTAGGTATTTATAGGCATTTATTCTAATTTCTCAAAAATTAAATCTCAATAGCCAATATTTGCAACTTAAATTTCAAATGTTAAAATACGGAAACCAACATATTCAAATTTGGATCCTGACAAAATAGGATGACTCATACGCCCAATGGCATCCCTGTCCTAGCCCTACTTTCCATGAAATAAGGTGTCAGGGACAAGACATTTAATGAATGCATTTGTTCAATGCTCTTAATTTCTAAGAAAATGATAAAAGTATGCTATAGAATGCATAATTTAGGAGATTAGAGGGTCAATTAAGCTCAATAATTTAGGGGGGAGCAAAACATAGTGTGAAATTGTCAAGGGTGACAATTTACGACACTACAAGAACCAAGATCTTGCACACAAGTTTCATGTGGTCTCCCTAAATGTATTGTAGTCTAAATTTATTGGTTGTGTTGCATGCAATTCAACTACGGTTTAAGAATAGACAACTTACTCCAAGTCTAAATTATAGGAAAGATGTGAAATTGGGCTTCCACTTGAACAAGTTTAGCAAAAGAAATTGCATTAGCATTTTGTTTTGGGAAGGAAATGAAAGAGTGAATTTATTCTACCTTAGGAAGAAAAATAAAGAAGATTGAATGCATTCAACATTAACATTTTATGAAAATAATTGATATGTTAATGTGTTGTGGATTAACAAAAATATTCAATCATAAAACCTAATTGTTTTGTAAAATATTCAACACAATGTCTTTTAAACATTTAATTTTTGTCATTAAATATTCAAATATGATCTAAGAGTACAAACATACTTCTTATATTCTATGTTCTAAGACCCACATTTGAAAAAAATGACAATACGTAAATAGAGATGAGAAACAAAACATCCCACTTTCATCAAACACTAGCTAAAGGAATTTAGAATGACTAGAGGGGACTGTGATTTGGTATGCAAATATGGCAATGGATAGAGAGAGGGCTAGAGGTAAAATATGACCTTCCATTGAATTTTAGTGTTAGAAATATGAGGTTTGAAGATGAATTTCACTACCCTCTCAAACATGATTGAGACCTGCCTAACATTTTTTAAAATTGGAGGTGGCAAGAAAGACTATCTTGCCTCAATTTATCTTGTTTTTGGTAGTTAAGGTTGATCAGGATTATTAAAAGCCTCCATTTTGAAAATAAACTACATTATACTCTAGATGTAGTCCTCCTACAAGTAGCAAAACCATTTTTAAAGTTGAGGCAATTGACACATAACTTTTTTAATGTAAATTAAATCATATTTATATGTGTTTTTAATAAGTATTAAACTTATCATCACATGTTAATTTTTAGTATAGGAATTTTAAATTATTTATTAATTTTATTTTTTTTAAATTTCAGGAAAAATGATCATGTTTGACCTCCTTTGACCCCCCTTTCCATGTAATTACCCATTAGAGTTCTATCACTTTCCTTAGGTTATCTTACAAGATTATTCTCAAGATTTGACCCCTCACATTATCTTTTCCCTTCTATTGCATACCTAAAGAAATAAAATTTAAAATTTCTTATATTCTAGATAGTTGGAATCAGGAATAAAATAAATCATTTAGACTAGTGTTGCTCTATTGATAGGTGATTCTAAAAAGAGTGGCACAGGAGCCAAGTATAAAATGATATGGCTCAACAACCATGAAATAGATTCACTTGGAGGCCATGGCAAAATGATTGTTATGGAAGCATGCTAAATGTGTGAGTGTAGATGAGTTTAAGCTTTACGCAAAATGATTGTATGAGAGAAGAGAATTCAATCATTTAAGTAGTGAAATAAGATATAAAGGAAATATGTGCCAAGAAAGAATGGAGAGAGGGACAAAGAAAAGTTATAGTTTCCCCCTAGAATAACAATGTAGACACCTTCCCACTTGTGAGAGAATGGCCAATGTGACTCTAGTGGCACAAATATTATCTACCTAAAGAGAAATTTTGCATTGACCACCTTTCAAAAGGAAATTTTAACTATTGAAAAAAATGAAGCTTGGTTTCACAAGTCCCTCCAAATGAGGCGTGTGTGGGAAAGTAGAAGAAATGGTTAACTCCTTACTAGTCACTTTACCTTTCACAACCAGGCAATGGAAATGGCTATGTGTAAGGGGCTAGGTTGGAGCACTACCAAAGGATATTTTGGTAATTTTCAAATCATCTAACCCAACATACAAAGGAATTTAGTCTTCCCCTATTTATGGGTGGTGATTTCCTTGATACTTATATGGGAAGTGTCAAATGAGAGAAATACATGTAATTTTTTCTAGAGAAAAAATTGGATGAAGAGATTTTTTGCTCAAATTGGAATTAACTATTCAAGAAGTCATCTTGCCAAGGATATTCTATCAAGGTTATAAGAACAAGATCTTCACCTCTTTAACAATAACTTATTTGTGAGTCTATTTAAGTAAATTTTAATAAATTATTTTTTATAGTTAACAATATTTTAAAAAATTGATGTTACTTCACTAAAGAATAACTTTATTTGTAGAAAGGGTAGACTTATAAAATTTTAAATATATATTTGTAACACCAATATCTAGTGCACATATATATATATATATATATTCATATTTTTTTGTTGCAAACTTTTTTTAACAACTTTTTGAAGTGAGATTAACTATAATTTAGACATAGGCTACTTCAATAACACATAATTTTTTTGTATGCATCTGAATTAGCTTCTTATTTTTTTGTTGAAATAAGAACATCGATAGCTAGTGTATAAATATTTTTTAATCTATTTTAATATTTTTCCATTTGTGTGGAACAAAGATGTTGATGGTTACTGAAAAACTTGGGTTCACTAGGAAATAGAAAATAAATATAATATCAAACTAAATATATTTAAAATTATACTTATTGGAAAGCTTATTTCAATTGCCACAATCTTGTTAATTATCTTTTCATGTTTATTCCATTTTCTAGTCCAACCCACTTGGTTGAAAACATAGAATTTTGAGGAAAATTTGAGGCTTAAGGTGGAAAGGTCACTTTTAGGGCCTTTTTTTAAGGTATTCAAGGAACATTGTTCAAAGGTATGTCATTCCCACCAAAAATATTCAAAAACCTTTGAACAAAGGTAATTTTTGACTCACCTTCAAATGAAGGTACCTTCATTTGAAGAAATACCTTAGAAAAAAGGTGTTTTTTTACTTTTCACCTCCATCCAAATTGAGAAATGTCATGTCCTAAGTTTTGGACTCACTATTGTGGGTTTACCGTCAAAGGTGTCTCCCCTCCTAGTTGTTGTATTGTAACTCTAATGATGATCTTGGGTTATTATCACATACATATTTATTTTTTAATATCAATGTAAGTGGTAGTGACCCCTAAGATCACATTTTACCAACCAAAAAATCATGTTTAATTTCATTTAAGGTTAATTCATATGATGACATGGCATTGTATGGTGTAGTAGTAATGAATTATTTCCATTTATTTCTTGATATACCATGGTTATTAGATAGAAATGCCATCCATGATGGTAAACAAAACACCTATGAGATGAGACAAAATTATATTCTAAGGCTTATAAAAGAGGAAGGTTGGTTTGCTTTAGCATCTTTATTTCTTAGATTATAATTGGGGTACAATTGGATGTTGTTAAGTTTTGATGGAAATTCCTCTTTTTCAATTTATAGCAGTTTCTTTGTTTTAACTTATCTATAATAGTATAATTGAAAAAAATAAAGTTCCAATTTTAGAGTAGTAATAGGGTAGATGATGGTTCTAACTCAAGTGTTGGTTCAAATATACATTCGAATTTTAATATTTTGACTTATACTTGAGAGGGGATGGGTCCTTTCTTCTTGATAGATATTAATTTGGAGTTTTTTTTTTGGTATCAATAAGTATTGATGCAAGTGACACTTTTGATCTTTCCTAATCTCTAAATAAATGCTAAGATAAGTCCTACTAAAAATATTTAATGTCATGAATTTTTAAAGCCTTCTTGCCATATGGGTAGATAGTTTTAATGCAAGCCACCGATATAAATTTGAACTTGCCCTCTTCACCTTGCCAAAGAAATTTTATTTTCAAGTCTTAGTCTTCTATTGATCTTGATAACTTGGAAGAAAATTATCATTTACCTTTTTTTCATAGAAGATTACATATATTTTTTGAGATCACCTATTAGGAGGTCATAAAACTCTATTAGTAAGCATTTTTTGTATAAAAAATTCAAGTAGGATGATGAGTTTAGGCCTTTCTTGTAATACATCTCTACTTTCTTAGCAAGGGAATCCCTATCTTCTTCAATCAATTTCAACATTGTCTTTGCACGAGCATCCATCACTTCAAAAGGAAAGGGTGTTCTTTCACTATTGTAGTAATTTAGAATCAACAAATAAAAAGTGAAAATGTTTGTTTAAACACCTATAAAAAAATGAATTGAAACAAGACATGACTCTCATATACATGATATCATACATCAACAACATCAATGGGAGATCAAATACCATAATACATATCTTCCAATTTTTCAAGATATTTTTTTTGTACTAATATCATTATGCTACCACTGTGACTGAGATCACTCTCATCCACCTTTATTCATCTACATGGATTCTATTCAGTCTAACCTATTTAAAAATTCTTACAATTGTCACATTTGATGGGTAGGTGTATTTTTAACAAGACAAGTTCCGCTCAATACATTATGTCACATAAATAGTATATAACACTTATGTCATATTTAACCCTTTGTCACAAACAAGAAATTTTCTTAATCAATGTTTTGAAGACACGTTTAACAATAAAAATACACTTCAAAGGGAGTGAACCCTAAAAATAGACAATAAATCCAATAAACAAATTGATGAGAAAAACAAATACTTGACACAAAAAATAAGGATGATGCAATATAGCGAATGATAAGCTCAAAGAAAACAGTTAAAAGGGTAAGAAAGAGTAAATAAATTAGATTTGAGCCATTGTAATAAACTATAATATTTTTCATTGTCATGTTGTAAAATCTAAGTACACAAATTAAAGATTGTCTCTCTAATATCAAAGTGTCAATAGCTAGTCACGAGTAATTTCAAGTACACACATTTATAGATTGCTCTAGATATGGTGCTCATTGCACACTGCTTCCTATGAATGCAAGAAATCAACCCAAGATTTCCTTTTGTTGGTGAAATATTACACCTATTAATAAGTTTACTTAGGATATTAGAAATATTCATTTATTCTCACATAAGTAACTAATAATGACATGTCTTCACTTTAATTTTATGTACATATGTGCAACCATTTCCTCAACAATCTTTGATTAATCTATTGATTATTGATTCAACTCTTGACCACTTTGTTAGATTGAATTAACTCACCCCCTCATTGGAAGTGATTGTGAGTTGAAGTTATGACCTCTCCTTGATTCAAACATCCAAAGAGGCCTATATATTTGTAAGCAATCTTTTGTATTGTATCTTTTCATCTTTAACATTAGAATAACTATTATTTATATTTTACAATATTTGTTTGTTTGCTTGTAACTTTTGTAACTTATCTTTATTCGCCTAGATATTGACTCGTATTTAGATTCATGTCAAATCTTACATGATATGTGATTTTTATAATTTATCTTCATTCACCGAAATCTTAACTCATTTGAATTCTCATTAAATCTTCCAAAATATCAAAACCCTCTTGATATCTAAAACTCATTCTATCCTAAACTTCAAACTTCACTAAAACATTAATACTCAATGCATCCAAACTCAAAATAGACCAGATGATTTTATCTAAAATATATCAAAACTCATATATCTAGCTATAACCTAAAATAGAAAATATGTCTGGACGCAACCGAGGCCATTACCATGCAAGTATGGAGCAGTTTTGAGAAGTATTGGGACCATTATTGCACTCACACACAGGCAAGGTGCAGGATCAATTTCATGTTCTTTTTCGCGGGTAAGATTTGCTGAAAGACATTTCGTACCAGTCCCCATCTTGGGCCCAGTGTTCAATGCTCATTGCTTATTACATTGTGCCTCTCTTTGAGGAACATGGAAGTGACAACCACACAGGGCTGTACCTGTTATTGGGCGGCCAAAAGTTACAAGGTTTTTTAAACTTTCGAAATTCAAGTTCTGTAATTCCTTATATGGCTGTACCCTCCTTTTTGGTAATTTGCCCAGCTGTGGGCTGTACAGATGTGACAGAGGCGCCTCATCTTGTGTTTTACTATTGTCTTTATGCAAGAGCTTAGGTTTCCAAAGAAAAGGTTAAGATCAGTAATAATTTGGATAAGATAAAGTTACAAATGTTCCAGCTACATATTTTGTGTTTTAAACGGTTACAATGCATGTTAAAAACTATTTTGTAATGTTTCTGATTTTTATGGCGAGGGCTTTCTCTTCTCTCATCAAATTCATTATGGATTGTATTGTATTGCTGGATATACTATCACTGATTTTTACGTCGAAGGTGTTTCTTTATTTTAAGTTCTAGAGTTTCATTTGTGCCAACAATCCAAGGATGGCATGTGTCCATGGGGGGTTATTCTCAAGGTAGCATGCCATTTGATTAAGTATATGATAATTCACCTTTAAAACCTCTATCTCTATCTCTATATCTCTTTCACTCACACATACTTTGTGTTTCTCCCTCCCTATCACTATCTTTATCTCTCTATCTCTCCCCCTTCTTTATCTATATCTCTCTCCCTCTCCCTCCCTCTATTGCTTATCTATATCACCTCCTTTATCTCTCAATCTTGCCTCCTTTATCTCTATCTTCCCATTTGTCCCTATATCTCTATCTATATCTCATTATCTCTCTCTTATTGACTCCATCTCTCCTACTCTCTCTATATCTATCTCTCTATCTCTACTTATTTCTATCCCTATCTTTCCCCTATCTCCCTCTTCCTATTACTCCCTCTTTTTATCTCTCTACTTCTCTCTCATCTCTCTTTTTCTTTCTCCCCCTCCCTCTCTCCCTCCTCTTCTCTCTCGCCCTCCTCTACCTATCTCTCCCCCTCTTCTCTCCCCCCTCTACCTATCTCTCTCCCTTTCTCTCCCTCCCTCTCTCTATCTCCCCCCTCTATACCTCTCCCCATCTCTCCCTCCCTATCCTCTATCTATCTCTTTATCTCTATGTTTCTCTCCATTTATCTTCCCATATATCTGTCATGCCCAAAATTTTCACTAGAAAATACAACAATTTTTTTATAAAAAAATACAAATGTTATTGCTAGGGGACAACCTACCATGATCAACAAGGTAAATAATTCCCAATGTATTTGGAGACGTTGCTAATGCAATGCCCTTGTCATCACATTCCCCAATGGGAGATAAGAAGAGGGAACAACATGTGCATGGAGTCCGTCGCATGCACCCTATATCTTAGGGGTTTGAGATTAGAATAGCCTAGATTAAATGAGACACCAAGAGATTTGAAAATAATGGTGAAATTAGAATACTAAGGTTTCATTGGACCATCTGATATCAACATTAATTGGTTAAAACACCCTAGCATTAATACAACTATTATTACTTGTAATGCCTATAGCATTATTCTCACCACTCAATAAAATAAATGTCAAAATGATCAATCATCCCATTAGTATCAAGAGAATAATTGATTATGTGACAAGGGAATAATTATAGAAGCTTTTTTTTTTAGTTAATCTGAAATGTAATTACTATTAAACTAGTCATGTCTAGGTATTGCTCATGGTAGTATTATCCTTACTATCTCGTGGATATAATTTACTATGTTATTATCATCAATTTATTTTCTCCTTTCTTCTACTAAGTATTGAAAACATTGATATTATGGATGATTAATTTTAGCCATTACACTCACATTTTGTCTTATTGATTTTAACCTTGAACAAAACATTCATACGGGTTACTGCCATAACTAATAATATTACTCTTGGAATTTGAATACCACTTATTAGTGATGTATGTGACATGAATAAAACTTATCATTGTTTAATCGCCCAAGCCTCTTCCAATATATATTACTATCTATGCATTATAATCATTTAAATAAAATTAATTAACACGTAATTATTATTATTATTATTAATTTTATATTATTACTTTATAACATCATTAACTAAAATTCATAATTAGTAATGATTAATATGTATCACTTTCAAAACTTAATTTTTTTTTATAAAAATAAGTAAATCACAATTTAATATTATTAGGTTTAAAACTCTCACTTAAAAAAAACACAAGTTAATAAAATAGTCTAACTTTCCATTTTTAAATTAAAAAAATCATAATTGTTAACTTATATATATATATATTTAAACTAATAAATGGAATGATTCCATACTAGGGGAGAGGGGCCCATAGTAGGGCAACCTACTTCTGGGTTTTTGAATTTCATAACATATGATTTCAAAAGAGTCTCAATTTTGTACAATAGTTTACTTGCCAACTCATCTGTCTAAAAAAAATATTTTTAGGGTCACATCATCAAATATGATGCCACATCAGCATGTTTTTTGTAAAATCACAGAGGGGCCCATAGTAGGGCACTAAGTCCCCTGAACATGTTTGACTGATGTGGCATCACAGGATTTATCAGATTATCTACTTTATGGAAAAAAGTGTTTTGCAAGTGGATAGTAAATGCTCCACTTTGGGGCCCATATATATCTACTTCTATCCCTACTATTGGTCCTTGCCCTACCATAGGCCCCTCTCCCCTATCTTTCTAATCTTTAAAGTTACTTTTTCTAATCTTAAAAGTTACTTTTTATTTATTTTTCCTTTTTAATGTATATGTGAGGTAAGGAAAGTAGGCTACTAAAGTTAGGCTTTTTTTTTTAATGAATAAATAAAAAAGTAAAAGCTTAATTAGTTCCTATCCTTCACGCTAATTTTTAGCCTTTTTTATATATATTGCAACCATTTCACAAGTATTTGGCATTAAATTATTTTTCAATCTCTATTAAATAAGTTGCTTTCCATAAATTTTAAGGTAGATATTACTGTTAGTTATTTGATTTACACACAAAAGTGCACATTAAATTTATTTATTTTTCTTTACTATCATATTAACTGAGTCACATAATCTCGCAATAGAATGCACAAAATAGACTTCACCGCAGGAGATATGAAGGTTTGATTTTGAAATTGTAGAGAGTAAGATTAGAATAATTACTTCTTATTGAAATGACAATAAAATAGGATGGTGGCTTCTACATCTAACTAGCTATGATAATAATGGTCTTGTAGGGATAGGTGTCTTGAGTAACTCAAGTCCTATTTGCTTTTAAATACCGTGTAAGGATCACACTTAGCATTAAATGTTGGTAGGAATGGAGGATTCCCTCATAAGTTGTAGGATGACATTTATACGATGGACAACACACTTCATTACAAGGCTAGAGGTGGTTTAAATGATCTGACATAAGTTAGGTTGCTCTTAGTGGGTTTGATGGAGGTTAGCAAGACCTTATAGTTGCCAGGACATGGGGTGCCTATTCCCATCAAATCTGCACAGATAGAAAATGAATGCATACCATAGGCATATTTTGTTGTACACGTTACTATGTCAAATTTCCATCATAGGAAGGTGACATGACATGATTTTATGATTAAGATTTCATATTATCAACCTTTCTTTCTTTTTTTTGTATTGATCAAAGCAAAATAAATTACAAGAATAAGCTACCTGGAGTAGCAAAGAATCATCAACCTATACAAAAATTGTACATCAAGAAACTATGAACAACATAATGTTACAAAGGTTGTACAAAAAATCAGCCATTACATACAAGGGACATATTACAAGAGCTGAACAACATTTTACAATGATCGATTTCATTGTCCAGCTAAAACTTCACAATTTGGTCTTTGATCTACTGTAGATGTTGTTTGGCCCTCTCATTCTTCTTACATATAACCTAGATCCACGGAAAAAGAACAACCACTTGGAGACATATGTCAGAGTAAAGCCGTAGAGTACCAACCACCTGATAATAGTTACTAGAAAACATTGCAGCACATCTATTTTTCCATATATTCTTCAAAACAACATACCAGATAGAATCAACAATAACATATGTCAGAGTAAGATTGTCTAATCTCCCCCTTCACCTTTGGAATGACTCTCTTTTGGAGGAAGTGGGTGATGCCCTTGGTGATTTTTTGATGGTGGATGATGAATCTTCTGACATTCTTCATTCCACCTATGTTTGCATACTGGTTGAAATAAATGTTTCAAAAGGGCTGCCTGCTGAGGTCCTACTTAAATCTTCTAAAAGTTCTTGGGTCTAATCTTTGGATTATGAAAGGATACCCTTCCGGTGTAGACGATGCTTCAATATTGGACATGTTGCTGCACATTGCGGATTTGAGAAAAAAGCAAATACAAATACTTGGTGGAAAGGGGCTTCTCAACAACATTATACGGTTGAGAAGAAAGCTTATTAGAATAGGAGTTTTTCAGAGGTGATTGCTTCTGAATCACTAGGTCTTGGGCTGCCCCCTCCAATCCCCTCAAATTGTGGGATCGCTAAGGAAACCCCTATTGAGTCAACGATTGCCATTTCAGGTGAAAGTGCATTGGCTTCCCTATCTGGTGGCTCTTCAGAAAATTATTTATCTGTGCAAAGGAATCAAGATGAAACCCCTAATAATTTGGCTGATGGCTTTCATCTTCATGAAAGCAGAGAGTTGGTGTGGCATGGTAAGGCGGCGCAGGTGGAAGAAGGTTGGATCACAGTTAAGGGAAAAAAAGATAAATTCTCTAGGCCTTCTTTCGACATGACTCTCCACTCCCACAAGAAAAGTGTAAAATGTAAATCTTGAATGGTCTTGTTTTGGAGCTGGTCTTTTTCGCTGGCTGCATGTTGTCTTTTCTGCAGCCTTGCTCTTTTTTGTTAAAGGGTTTTGGGTCCCTTCAAAATCTTTTTTTTCCTTTATCAAAAACAATAACATCCTTTTGCATACCAAAACCAAAGGTAACTTCTTTCCAAGTCAAATCATGATTAAAAATAGCTGAGAAATTTTGGGAAGTATTAAACCATAGCCTTTTAACATATATACAATCCCAAAAAATGTGTTTCAAGTTTTCCACGCTATTACAAAAAGGATAGCTTGTTGGTTGGACCATAATACACTTCATTCTATCCCCCACAGGTAGCTTGTAGTGCAGTATCTTCTAGGCCAACATATGTGATTCAAAACATGCTTTGGAACACCACATTTGAGCACTTAATTTAAACCAAATGGTAGAGCTAAATCTGCATTTCCACTTTGGATTCAAACGATTAGCAATATTCCAGCTAGGAATCATCTTTAGATATATATATTTTTAAAGGAAAATGATTGAAATGGTTGTATGATAACCATTTCCAATCTCTAAAAAGAAGTAGTCCCTTGAAGTACATAATTTCATAGTAAGATCCACTGGCGCAAGGGATTTAATAAAAATGATGAACTGTTCATAACAAGAATTCAGCCTATACTGCTCCTTAATTTTGTTCCAAGGAGCTTAGTCAAGTAGATCAAAGTCCCAAAGATCTTTAAATTGTCTAACTCCCTTTTTAAACAAATAATAGGCTTGCCTTGGGAAACAAACAACCAATGGCAGATCATGATAAGAGATTATTTTATTCCACCAAATTGACATTGAAACAAAACTAAATCCAGTCTGCAAGGAAGATCCATTCCAATATAAAAATTCGCTAACTTTTTTCCAAGCTTTCCAAATAGACTGGAAGGGAACAAAAGCTCTCAATTTTTTTTAAAAAGGCAAAATCATTTTATCAAGCCAACGAACATCTTGCCATTTCCTCCTAACGGAAGCTTCTATAGTTCGTTGACAAACCAAGGTCTTCCATGGTTCATCTCCACTAGCAGCCCTAATAATCCATTTTGCAGCAAGGCAAAACCCTTGGGTTTGAGGATCAATAAGCCCTAGGCCTCCTTTGTGCTTTGGTTGAATACAATGAGACCATGAAGAAGTAATAAAACCACCATTACCATCCCATCTGGACGGATTATTCTATTAAGCTCTTCGTAACCTCATTTGGATGGCATCCAACAAGAAGAGTAGTACACATGGGAAGCAATGGGAATCTTATTAGCCACTTGAATCTTTCCCACCAAAGATAAAAATTTATTCCCAAAATTAAATAACTTACACTTAAGTCTATTTAAGAACCAAGCCCACATCTCAAAAAGAGAAACTCCCAAACCAAAGGGAATACCCAAATACCTAGTTATCTCATCATGTTTAATCCGCCTCCATTCATTTGGTATCCATTGAGGCCTAGCAAAGGGCCGAGTCATAAAAAACTCAATTTTATTATTAGCTATAAGAGAGTCGGATACCTCACAGTACAATTTAACAATGTCCAAAGTGTTGTTCGCCTCCTCTTCATAATTATATAGGAATACGATGTTTTCATCAACAAAGTGGGAGTTAATAACCACTTTGTTTTGAGGAATATAAATCCCTTTGATAAGTTTCATTTGATGAGATTTATGTAGAAAATAACCCAAAGCATCTGCTATAAGAACATATAAAAAGGGAGAAAGAGGGCATCCCTCCCTTATGGAACGTTGCAAACCAAAGGAAATTGACATATTCTTATTAACAATCAAATGAGCATTAGCATCTTGGAACAACATTTGAACATGCTTTTGAACTTTAGGACCAAAACCCAACCATTGAAGCATTTTAAGGATGAAGCTCCAATGAATCCTCTCATAAGCTTTATCAAAATCAAGCTTGATTATCAAGGAATTTTTCCCTGATTGTTGTGCCCATTCCATAGTCTCCCAAGCCAACATAAGGTTGTCAAGGATATATCTTCCTTTTAAGAACCATGTTTTCCCAGCTCTCGCAATCATTTGCACAATGGATTTAATTTTGATTGCTAAATCCTTCGCAATAATTTTGTAGGAAGTCTATAATAACATGATTGGATGCCAACCAGCAATAGGGTAAACCCACAAAAGTGGTTTACAATTCAAGTGAGGAAGGAAAACTGGCAAAAAATGACCCCATGCAAAAATAATTAGTTTTAGGGGTTCGAACGAACTTGTAGTTTCGAGTGAACCCATTAAATACTAGCCCCACATTTCCTGCCCAAAAAAAACAAAGAAAATGCAAAAGGAAAGGGGGTTTGCTTGAACCCCCCTTTGCCCTCATTCTCCCCCTCAGGCACTTTGAAAGTCTAATTTTTTATGCTTCGAAGCTCGGGTTGAGGATGAAAATGGAGGAGACTTCACAAAGCCAATTGGAATTAGGTAATCCTTGGAACGAGCTATCTGACGATTATAATTTTAATATGTTTTGGTTTTATTA
Source organism: Sequoia sempervirens (assembly GCA_007258455.2). Taxonomy (NCBI): domain Eukaryota; kingdom Viridiplantae; phylum Streptophyta; class Pinopsida; order Cupressales; family Cupressaceae; genus Sequoia; species Sequoia sempervirens. The sequence continues at coordinate 449,856,185 of VDFB02270651.1, forward strand.
TGTATTTGGTTTTTTAGTTTTATTAAACATAGGTTTTTCACCAAAAATCAAGCTCTTTGTTCTTTGGAAAAATAGCAGATTATCAAAAAAAAAAATTGAAAAATATGAGTGCACCAGATATTGAAGTCCTCAATCCAACAAAAATAAAAATAAAATCGATACATACAAAAAAATTTACATTATACGGTCGCACTATGTCTGAATTATAATTGGTTTGACTTCAAAACTTGATTAAAGAAAAATATTCAATAAAAAAATATCTAACCAAGTGGAAGCACTAGATATCTGAGTTACAAATCTAAATTAGAAAGAATTATAATTTTATCCTTCATGGAAAAAGTTATGTGTTATATGGTGAGCGTCACTTTTTAAAAATGTTGTTTTCTGAAAAAAACTAGTTTTCGAGGGAGATGGAAAGAGAAGTGCAATCCGATTCCAAAATTTTTTTAAAAAATATATTTAGAATCTACAAACAAAATGTCTCAAAACTCTAGTTTGCATCATCTTCAAATTCCTCACGGTTTACCCGCTATAGGTGCCCGAAAGTGAAGATTTAGTTAAAAAAATATTTCAGTGTCCAATTTGGCCAATAATTGTAAACCACTATTGTAGGATCACCCAATAGTATCCTCATTCTTCCCCTTAGGAATAAGTTTAATTATACCCTTATTAATGACGAGACCTAAGGAACCAATTTGAAAAGCTTCCAAATATAGCATATAGAAATCATCCTTGATATGCTTCCACATAGTTTGATAAAATTTAGTAGGAAGGCCATCAAAACCAAGACTTTTATTTGGTTTCATAGAGAACAAAGCACATTCAGTTTCTTCCAAAGAGAAGACTCGATCCAAATATTTTTTCTAACCTAGATCAATCATATTTGGAATAAATTATTGGACGCTATCCTCCAATGCATGTTGAATATCAATCCAATTAGTATCTTCTCTAAACATCCTTTCATAAAAGTTATGAAACAAATTAATAATTTATGCCTGATTAGTATGAATCCCACTTTCATCCCTAATGCCTTCAATATTCTCTTTTTTATGCTTATAGTTAAGATAATTGAAGAAATACTTTGATCCCTTGTTCCCTTCCTTGATCCAATTCATTCTGGCTCTAATTTTGGCACCTTGTCCTCTGTAATGGTTAAGTTTTCACAGCTTCAAGCTTCAGTAACAACAATATGTTTCTCAATAGTTTCATTAAGAGGATCAAGATTAAGTTTCACTCTAGCCAGTTTTAATTTCCTTTGGAGAGATTTTTCACTATGTTTACATTTCTAGGCTATTCTCCTTCCGAATGAATGAAGAAACTCAACACATTGTGATATATCAGAAATCCACCAGCTCACCCATGACTCTCCTTCAACAGGTTTAGGTATAGTGTTCCAAATCACAACTAAGGGGGAAACACATTGAGATATTAAGCTTAAAATGGAGCTGAGAAGAAGACTAGACATCAACATTTTCAGAAGTAGAGAATGAACAAATGATTGGAAAATAGTCAAATAAGGTTGCAAAATAGTCCACTAGCACCCAAAAATCTTGATGTAACTTGTCTAAGGGAAAATTGTGAGATAAATAAAAGCGATCCAATCTTCTCAACTTCCTATCATTACTCGATCTTCAATTAGACCAAGTGTACCAATTATCGGCATGACTAGAAAATTTGTTATGGATAGGATCAACAACTCCAAGCACATTTCTGCAATAAATCCATTTCTCAAATTCTTCCTAGTTGAGCTTAAAATAGTTAAACCAACTGCAATCCTCATGATGTTCCACCATATTAAAATCACCTCCCAACACCCAATAAGAATAGGAAGGTTTTGAGACATCCATTCCTAGAGATCAATTCTTTCTCTTGGGTTGTTAGGAGCATAAATAGAACAAAAACCAAGTGGTTGTCCATTGATAAAGGTGAGGGCTCAAACACAGTTATTAGCTGGGTCCTCACCTTTGTCAATGACATGTTTGGATATTGAAGGAGACAATCCTAGAACAACCCCACCACTGCCCTCCTTGTGCAAGGTATGAACAAACAAAACATTTTTCCAAAGATTGAAAAGAGAAATATTTAAACATTCATTACCAATTTTAACTTCATGTAGCAACAACACATAAGGTTTCCATTTTTCAAGACTATCCTTGAATTTAAACTTGTGATGAGGGTGAGAAAGCCCTCTCACATTCCAAGATAGAATTCTAAAACTCATTGCGAAACATCAAGAGAATCATCCTCCTCTTGTGGAAAAACTCCATAATGATTAGAGATGGGAACTTCTTGATCATTGATTCATTTTTCAATGGAACCACCAAAAGGAGATCTATACCTTTGCCTCAAATTATGAGGAGACAAAGATTGGGTAGGAGATCTCAACAGCTTGGGAGAAGTATGACCAACAAGTTCATTAAGATGGGGATGAAAGGTTGAGGAGGGTGAAGAAGGTTCCTTTCATTTTCGAACAATTTTCCATTCATCATTCATAATAACATCTTTATAAGAAGCATTGGCCATTACTGGGGGTGTAGAAGAAGAATGGAGAGTAGTAGTAGGTTTAGAAGAAGAATGGAAAGTAGAAGATGGAATGTTATTGTTCATTTGACAAGAAGAAGGAAGCGAGGTTTTGACAATTGGCCTGGGTTGCAAAATAGGATTAGAAGCAACTTTGGCTGGGGAAACTCGTGCAGGAGATGAAGAGGACCTATTTTTCCTGATGAGGCAATCTCAGATCAAATGGCCCTCTTTCCGGAAAAAAAAACAAGCATTGGGCTTATTCAAATAAACTACTGGCTGATCTATTTCAAAATTGGGGCCATATAACTTAATAGTTTCTGGCAGAGGCTTATTCAAATCCACTTCTACACAAACTCGTGGGTGAACTCTCAGGCTAGAAAACTTGTTAGAACTTTGTTTTTGCACCAAATTACTTTGCCTAATTGGGCCACAATATCTTTAAGAAAAGGTGTGAAAACTAAGTTTAAAAACGACAATTCCAACCACATAGGGTAATAGGAGCGAGAAGGTCCTTCAAGGTGAAAGTCAAAAGTCCAAGCTTGAAGGTAGCAAATCTGCCCACAGATCACCCATGTTCTGTATTGTAACACAACCTGAGCATGCTCTACAAATTTAAATGAAACAAAGACATACCCCTTCCCTAAACCTCTTATTGTTTCAATCTCCCAACCCCTATTTTCCCAGTTAATTTTTTCCCATTTGTAAAATTCTGGTTTTGTGGGGATTCCTCTTAGAAAAAATAAAATGATAGTTCTACTTTGATTTTCAGCAATGAGTTCTATAACTTCATCAGGTAATTGAAACTCTAGGGTTTTACCTTGTTCATTGCTTGAAAATCCCAAACTCTTTTCCCCGTTTTTAGCAATATGGGAAAAATACTCATTCTCTAAATTGGGAAAATCATTTATAGCAACAATCCCATTTGCTTTCTTTCCCCCCTCCATACACGTATTCTCCTCCATATTATAAAGCGTAGTGGAAGAATCCAGTGAATTTTTGGCAATCCCCACTTACCTTGCCACAGACTTCAATCTCATTTGATTTTTAGCCGCAGTGGCCTCAATGGAATCCGTTGAGGGATTCATGCGCTACCCTCAGAAGGAAAAAATGCAAGAAATTCAAAGTTTAGGGTTTGTCACTCCTTCACGTTTCCAGAAAGCTCTTCCGCTGAAGGTTGCTCAAATATGCCTGTTAATCACAACGATTGAGTTGACGCAAACATATATCAACCTGTTTTATCTGCATTATTGGAGATACAGACCTAAAAATATTGCATATAACATTTTCTCTCTTATTTATCTATTGTTGTGTGCTATTAATAATTAGCCGATAGGCTATATTATGCATGAGCTTTTGGCCTGAAACAAGTCTCACGCACTCAAACTGCCATGGTTTCAGGCCAAACTTTAGTGGATTGGTGGTCAAATTACCGTCGGCCGTACTGTCAAAGCCAATTTGCAGCGCTTGGGGGAATGTCTTCCAAGTTAATTTTTAGCTGATACTTCTCATTTATTGTGAGATTGAAGCGTGGTTGTAGGGAGATTATTATATTGAATGCTGGGCAATATGATAAATGCAAAGTATCGCTTTTTCTAGATTTTGTTCACTGCTGGAATTCTACTAGATAAGATCGATAGGATATGTCAGACGTCGTATCAGTGCACATATCAAATTTCTAGCTGGTAGTCGACGTCCCCTCAAATCAGATAAAATCAAACGAAGGCCTCGTACTAAAGATAAACCAGTCTCTCTACTAGCCAAACCCTGTGCCCTACAACCCAGCGGGCTTGTAAACACTGTAATTTTAATTTCTTTATTTTGACTTAGGATTGAAATTTTCTCTTAGTCACTTGTTTAGTTTCACTACTTTAAAAACACAATGGAGGAGGGCAGGGAGATGCTTGCAGTGAAGCTCTGCAATTTTGAGTTGAGAGACGTGGACGATTTCATGGTGTGGGCGAGCGATGAGGAGGTGACCCGATTATGCCTGTAGGAGACATATAGATCAAGGGAAGAAGCGGAGGAGTACATACAGAAAAAAAATATATGGAGCACCCATGGTATAAGTTATCTGCGTCGGCGAAGAGCCGTGGGAGTCATCTCCCTCGATCGAGGTGGATAAACTTGCTTATGTGGTGCAGAGATTGGATATGTGGTGGTGTGCAGGTGGTGGGGGAAAGGCGTCACCTCCTAGGCTGTCTACTTGGCTCTCTCCACGGCCTTCACTGACATGTCGGGTTTGGAGAGAATCGAAGGCCTGGTGGAGCCCCACAATTTGGCGTCTCAAGAGAGTTTTAGAGAAATCTGAGTTCGTAAATACAAAATTTTATTTTATCTTGCATCAAAATATAATGTTTGATTAAAGGAATTATTTTTCCACATTCCTTACGTATTTTGTATTTACAATTCCTTCCAAACACCTTCAATAGTTACAAGAGATGATAATTGATCTGTTTGCAGTGTCTGAATCAAAATCTGCTTGTACTTTTATGTGAATCAGCAGCCAACATTTTGGGTTTCTTTCAAGTTGCAACTAATTTATATTATACTTTTATCACTCAACCGTATTAACTAGCCCTAGCCCTAGCCCTAGCCCTGATTACTCAATGAAATGGCGACGACTATGCAATACTTTAATTTTAGAATGTACCCAGCAATGCAAGATTTTCTTTAACAAAGAGTTTAATTTGTCAGCAATACAAGAGTTTCATAAACGAAGAGTTTAATTGGTATAATGTATGTCATGGCATATAAACATATTGATTTGTCTTTTAACAACTGCAATCATGTAACTTCCAGGTACTTCTAGAAAGAGGGAAGAAAAGCATGCTCTTGTTTTCCCAGACACACTACCAATTTAGCACAAATAATATTTATTCTTTAGATCTCCAATTGATAGTTAGCAAGGGGCATGCTTGCCGACCAACATGATTTATACACAAAATCCACACCCTGATCAAGAGGGGGAGACTTCAACCATCCAAGAAATGAGTAAAAGTTAGCCTTTGATTTGGAGAGAATGTATACTGGACCAATAAGTCTTTGGATGGATACGTTGAGACTTGAGAGCATGAAGTGTATGACATTGAGACTTATTGATCATGGATATATAGTATCTATAATATGTTCTTCCTCTCTGACTTCAAGAAAGTTTGTTAAAAGCCCGGTCTCTTTCTTCAATTTTAATTGCCTACAAACATATGAAAAGCTAATTTTGTTTGTCCTAACATTTGATCAGGTGTTCAAAAGGTTGAAGCTACCTTGGGGAGCTATTCTATCTTTTTTACACCTTCCAATCTGTGTACCTTGTGATGTAAAATGTCCTTGTACCTCTTCTGTTTGGGCATTCCAACCAATAAGATATAACCATATGACATCCATAAGCGCTACAATTACAATGATGTTTTATTTTTTTCCATTTCCTTTTAGTATTTACCTTGTTTGGCACATCTAGTGATTCTATCAGCAACAATATGAGCACATCTACTAAAATGGGCCACGACTATTAGACACGAGCACAAATACAAACTCACACAAAATCTTGTAGGGCACACATTTTTTTATGCTCAAAATGAAATAAAAAAAATGATAACAAGGTGCACACTCTTGAAAATATATAGTTATTATGGGATTAAATGAAAAAGCAAGAAGCATGGAATGTCTACACATCCCAGAATAGACCGGAACACTTTTTGGATCCTAGAAATGGAAGCTTCCTAAAAGTGCAAGAAAGGATGAGACTTAGATGGATGCCCTACAAACAAAGAGGAATGGATGCTTGCAGCATAATAGGTGGGTTCCCTCAAAATAAAGGTTATGGCAACCTTTTTTTTGTGGATAAAACATACCTATGTTCTTTTCATCAATGAGTAAATATTCAAATTCTGGGCCCTAATTAAGAGGCCATATCTCACCTATCTGTTATAGAAGTTTATCAAATGATTATTCAAACAAATAGTCAGAATTTATAGCATGGTTTAGACAAAATATGATATGGGTGGGCTAGTTGAAAGTTTTCATACAACTTTAAAAAGTTTGGTGGTTTCCTTAAGTAGACTATTGCTGAGATTTATTATAATAATATTACAACTATCAACTTTTAAACATTGTCTTTTCTACCTAGACTACTGAGATTAGAGTCCCATATATATGTCTATATAAGAGCCACTAGCTTACACACTCAACTCATGAACCTTAAGTGCAAATATATTATCAGCTTTCTTCACCCCTGGAGTCTAGGAATTATGCCCTCGTTTCAACACATTACACCTTTGTACCTCTGTTGAGTGTCCTAGAGTCTAGAAGCTTATATTCTCAGGATGACATTTTTGATGAAGTTCATGGGGATTTACTTGCAACCATTGATGATGTGTTTGGGAGGATGGAAGAAAGGTTTCCTTGTCATTCTCTCCATTTTTCTTATACGTTGAAAGCTTCTCTGGACAGCTGCTGATTCCCATTTTTCAAATTTTTTATGTTTCTTGTTTTATTAAGCCTTTTCTGAGAAGATACTGTTACACTCTTTTTTATGTCATTACATGAATTTGTATTGAATTCCTATTGATCCTTCATAGATATTAATATACATACTTTATTTCTTAAAGGCGGCTTCATCTCTCATATCTCTCATACCAGTTTGGCTCTCTTCATAAAAACAAATTAGTTGGGCTAAGTTAAAGCAATCCAGTGGATTCGCTTTTAACACTTTCAATTTAAACAAATAGGTTATGTCTTGGGTTTGAAATGTTTTGCATTAAGGCAAAATTAACAAGAAAACAACTAAAAGAAAGTTTATAACATGCATGGATGCATCCTAGATCTAATGGTATAATTGTGCTCAGATTCTCACTGAGCAAGCATTTGTGGTGTTTCTAGAGAATTTGTTTAAAATGGAACCATATGAAAAATTGATTAGTACATGCTTAACTATCCAATACCAGCTGGATTTTTTTTTTGTAATTTTCTTAGATTCTTAAATCTAGCTGACAATATATGAATTGAAAGCTCGAATATGCTATTGACAGAAAGTACTCCAAATAACTTGCTAGCATAATTTATGGAATCTGAATTAAACAAGAATGATTTGACATCAATTAGAACATGGTACTTGAAAAATAATGATCAGCAGAGTGACAAATATTTATGATGCTCTGTAACAAAATTTTTGCCATATTTTGGAAATTTTCCAAACTAGAAATATTATATGATGCTCTATAGCGAAAATATCATAATGGAAAAATTTAATGATTTGATCATCTGTGCAGTCTATTGTCTTGTTTATATTTGTGTTAAATTCGGACACTGATTTAAGGGTTTAATTGAATTGTGTTCGAGTTTACGGCATGCACTTCCTGTGACGGAAAAATGGAGGTTTGTATTTCTTGTAGACAAAAATTTAAATGACTTTGATTTACGAAAGATTCCTGCAATACATTGGAAGAGTCTAGGCACCTCCATTTCAGATTCCAAGAAATTTTATAACATGCATGGATGCATCCTAGATCTAATGGTATAATTGTGCTCAGATTCTCACTAAGCAAGCATTTGTGGTGTTTCTAGAGAATTTGTTTAAAATGGAACCATATGAAAAATAGATTAGTACATGCTTAACTATCCAATACCAGCTGGATTTTTGTTTTGTAATTTTCTTAGATTCTTAAATCTAGCTGACAATAAATGAATTGAAAGCCAGAATATGTTATTGACAGAAAGTACTCCAAATAACTTTCTAGCATAATTTTTGGAATCTGAATTAAACAAAGAATGATTTGACATCAACTAGAACATGGTACTTGAAAACTGAAACAAAAGGATATAATTTTGTTATTTTTCTATGCTAAAACTAAATAATGATCATCAGAGTGGCATAAATATTTATGATGCTCTGTAACAAAAATGTTGCCATATTTTGGAAAATTTCCAAACTAGAAATATTATATGATGCTCTATAGTGAAAATATCATAATGGAAAAATTTAATGATTTGATCATCTGTGCAGTCTATTGTCTTGTTTATATTTGTGTTAAATTTGGACACTGATTTAAGGGTTTAATTGAATTGTGTTCGAGTTTGCGGCATGCACTTCCTATGATGGAAAAATGGAGGTTTGTATTTCCTGTAGACAAAAATTTAAATGACTTTGATTTACAAAAGATTCCTCCAATACATTGGAAGAGTCTGGCCACCTCCATTTCAAATTCCAGCTCATTTGATAGAGCTGGTCTTTGACTTCAAATGTTTAAGGCTAGATCCAAGTTAGAAATTTTTTTGTTTATATATATTACAATTATAGCTCAAAAAAAGGAGCAGCTGGAAAAAAATAGCATGAAGATTACATCATCATATAACCATGGTAACTTAGGACAGAGCAGAAACTATAGCATATGAGCATCCATGACAGTACAGTAGCTTAAATATAGATTTTTACAAAGACCATGTAAACTTTTCAAAACGAACACAGTTGATGTGTATTTACTATTATTATTTGTTACATTTGTTCACATAGCTTTACATGCACTTGAGAATTAAGAGTCAGTTTTGATAAAGAAGATTCTTCTTAAGGCGATTTCCATCCTCTGTTTAGGTCTTGATTGACTTTATTTGCAATTTTCCAAGGATATCACTTTCAACATGAAATGAAAATAGCGATTTTCTTCTTATGATGGTAATAAGGATAAGCAAGTGGAAATGTGGGATGGAACATTGTGGCAAAACATGTTTAATAGGTAGTTTCACAAACCTGCAGCAAAAACTACAGATTGTGATGTTTACTTCTTCTAATTGCAGACATTAAGAAGAAGATTTTTATAAGAACAAGTATCCTTTGGAAAATGTGTAGTCCATTTAGAATGAATTCCATCACATGGAGTGATAAATTTCCTGTCACCTGAATAACTGCAAGAGTTCAGAGTGAGATGCAAATTGAAAAAAAATGCACAAATAAGAGATAGAAAGTTGCATATTACAGAAAGATCATCAAAGTCAAAGTCAATATGATACAAATTCCGTGTCTATCGAAAAAATTTCACGCAGATGAAAGAGAAAATGTTCACATTCTACGTGTCAATCTTAGGATAGGGAAAGCCTTGGAAGGTCGGAGAGAAATCCTTTCTGGATATTGTGGTTATTTGGTTTTTGTGAGTGGTTGCTCTGTGAAAAGAATAATATAAGCAATACGTAAATTCCCACATAAATGAAGAAAGCAGGCGGATTCACGATCTTAGGAATATTTCTTGGACTGCTTCAGCTCTACAATGGCCTCTCAGAAGAAGCCCAAATCTCATTGGAGTTTAGGAGAGTTGGGACACCAATGGGGAACTCAGATTGGTCAAACTTTCAAATAATTATTAATTGCAGGGGAAATGAAATTCTGGTATTTTGGAGTCTATTTTATTGACTCTATGATTGTGTGAAATCAGGTATGCTTTCCTCAAATAATCTTTGAGATTCCCAATGTCTTAGACGTTTTTACTTCTACGTTTTGGTTAACACTTACTATTGTTGTTTGGTGATGGACACAGATTATCCTTTTACACTGAAATCCTATAAAGCCTGAAAGATCTTCCTTCAAAAAATCAGGAAACTTTAAATGATTGAACTTTGCCTCCACGAGATTCAAACCAAAGACCTACATAAAAACTTTAAAATGATTGAGCTTTGCCTCCATAGAATTCAAACCAAAGACCTACTCAAAACCCCCAAGTGACATGTCTCTTGCTTTACAAAACCGCCATTAGGGTTGCTAGAAAACAATTTGGAGATTTTTCCATCATTCTCCTCGGATCTTTCTTGCATAAAGACGGTCCAATAGTTTTAAATCAAATTGCCATTTTGTTGATTGCTGCTTATTTTTGGATAAATTGTGTTGCATATATGCAAGGGCTACTAGACGATTTGTCTGTGGAGAAATAGGGGTAAGAGGAGAGAGGTATACATAGGGAGGGCATAGCTTTGTGTGCATGGGAGACATGCAGGTGGCCCAATCGAAGGAGCAACACATAGAAAAATCTTGCATGGTGGCAAGTGGTAGATGAAAGGGTAGGCAACTAAGCACCATGTAGTGTTCAGAGAGTGCAGGTATATGTCAAGAGCAGAGCTTTTATAAACTCTTTTCTTAAAAAACTTAACTTTGTTGTAACATTTCGGTTTTAATTGTGTTTTATTATTTAGTGTTTCCAAAAAATAATTAATTGTCTTTTGTTCATATTAAATTTGGAACAATTTTTTTTTCCTCTCTCTAGACTACATGGCAATGTGTTAGTAGAATGTTCAATCATGTCCTATTATTCTTTTGGCATCTGTACAAACATAGACAAGAGAGACACCTATAATCTCTGTGTTGATGAACAAAGGCTAAGAAATCATTCAACACCCATATGTGAGTAGACTCACTTTTATTTTATTTCCCCTATTGTTATTCTTAATATTATTGTCTATCATAGATATTTATAGACATTTCCCCTGTTGTTACTCTTAATATTATAGTCTATCATAGATATTTATAGACTTTTTTTATAGATATTTGTAAAAACAAAAATTAGTCTAAGTGTAAGGTTAGTTTTAGATTTACTTATATTTCATTGAGCTTATTCTTATAATTTATTTTATTTTAGGTTGAACACATCATGAGTTTTTCTTATTAGCATAAGACATCATCTATATTAACCATGACAAAATTCCAGTGCTAGCATATGATCATAAAAATTTGAGAAACTATGAAATAAAGATGTCACTCTAAGATTTTATAAATGAAAGGTTTGAATTTGAATGGATATTAATAGCAAACAACAACATTGCTCTATCAAGAGTACAAATTTAGTATGATTAAAGGCACAAAGAAAACATGGACATAATGAATTATTTGTAGAGAGAGGAAATTGAAAATGCTATAGCTAAAGCTAATCTGAATTATTTTGGTTGTAACATTGGGTGCTTCGAAACCTATAATATTTGTTGAAAGAAGTTCTTTATACATCTAGGATTTTGAAGAAAATTAGATTACTATTCATCATTAAAATTGGGGTCTAGATAAATGCATTGTTAAATTGCCTTGATATGTATATGAATGTCAATAGATGTGATATAGAAATAACATATTCTCCAAAAAATCTTGTATATGATATAGTTGGAATATGACATCAGTAACAATAAAGAATATACCTTCTTAGCATGTTAACTTACATATACTTTTCTATCAGCGTAACCCTTGCACCCTCTTCTGGTACAAGTGCTAGTTTATTTAAGCATTTGTTTATAAGTTGCATAGGCTGCAATGTGGGGCAGTCTAAATTGTGTTGCACAGTTCTTTTGTTTTGAGAGAATACCGAAAGATAAAAGCAGGAGAAAAAATATTAATACTGGACCCTAATTGATACCCTTTTTTCTACTATACTGCTGGGTTTTATTTTAGTTTGATTTGATCCATTTGTTTTAGAATATTTTCTTTAACAAACCCATAAAAAAAGCATTGCAGAGGGAGGAGATTTCTGGGTTGGTTGTGATCACATAGCGACCCAAACTCATGCTCTACTTTCTTCTTATCTGTTTCATTATTAATGGGCTCTATCCCTTCGTTGACCAGTTTCAAGGGTACCTCCTATCTCACAGAAGCATCAAAAATATGAACAGAGATATAGTTTATTTCTGTCCTATTCATGGCTGTGCAACAGATAGCATTATGGTGGACAACTTCTTCTGTTTCCTTTTGTTTATTCATCTATTTGTCTTAATGGTTATATGTTGCATAAACGTTTTATTTTATTTTGTTCTATATTCGTATTTGTTCCTGTCAAACAAATTTTGAGTAGCATCTAGATTTGATAAAATAGGTTAATTCTTTGAAGGCATGCGGATTTCCTTTTTGCAGGGTGAGGGAGAGAAACACTGCTGACTCCACATCCATTCTCGTACAAAGATGGAAGTGGCCTATGTGGAAACCGCTTCCCTGTATGGGGCGTGGCTCTCTCACACAGGATCGTAGCCCCTCTAAACTTTGTTAAATAAAAACAACAGGTTTATTGTTAATTTAAGCCTTGATTTATATATAAATCAACCCTTCCATATTTCAATTTATCCATTTATTTTGTTTTGTTGTTTTAAAATAATAATAGTTTTTTTTATTTAATGAAATTTCTATCACGAAAAGTTTATCTATGAAAATGAATAAAGATTTATTTATATATATATATTTATTCTCTTTTTATTTTAAATTGGAATAATCCAATATGCAGGGTAAATATTTTTATCGGTTATTTACCTATGCTAATCAGGGTCTCAATCCAAGGAAATACAACCATTAATTACAGATTTACAAGTTTGTAAAATGTATTCCTCTCAGATGGTGAGCTCATAATTCGCTTGGGGTATCAAAACAATACTCTAACACTCCATACCTCTGTGTTTTCTTACATCCTCCTGTGCTCTTAAAACAATAAGATTGTGATTTATTTATTTAATCTGTGACAAATACATTGGTTATATCCAATGCCTGAATTTACAAATTATAAATAATGTATTTTGTACCAATTGCTCACTTTTAAAATTTTAAATAATATATCCCGTATCTTTAAATAATATCGCTTTAAGTGTTAAGAAATAAACAGAGGGGAAATACAATCCCTTTTAAATGCTCATCAATTTGTATTCATCTCTTTTTTTTTCTCTTGAGTAGCATATATAAAAAAAAAAAATTATAATGTATAAATTAAGTATATACTCTTTCACATACATGAAGATTTCTATCATCCCAAGCATTTCTAATTTTAAAAGTTAGGAGAAATATTTCTTTTTTTTCTTGTTTTTTTTTTCAACTTGTTTAAACATTACAAAAGAAAATGTAATACAACACTTATTTCCAAGAATCTCTAAAAATTCACACCATAATTATTTTCAAAAACAACTAAAAGAAAAGTAACTCTCTTTTTTGAAACATATCTTCTTGATACATATTTATAGAGGGCTTTCATGTTTTTTTCTTTAACCAAATACAATTTCCTTAACTTTTCATATCATGAGTTTTTTTAAGAAATATAATGAATGACACAACTGATCAAAGCTTGCTCTCCACCCCACCTTAATGGCATCATGGAGCCCCGTGGACTCTAGCCATACCCCCAAGCAAGGATTTCTTTTAGCTCTATGATGATAAATGAAGTCTTTTCTCATTTTTACAAAAGGATAAACTAGCATAGCACAAATTTCATGCAACTAAATTCTTTACTAAGTTCTATTTCATTTTCAACCATGATCCATACACTATCAGATCTTACAATAAACAAGCAAATGAAAAATAGGAAGAACTTATCTCTTTTCTGTTAAGTGAAAGGGATTGAACTCTTTATTCCATCTTTCCTCTCCAAGCTAAGACATCACTACTTTCCCAAAGAGGTGGACTCCTCTCTTCTTCTCCTTCTTCCTACCATCTCCCCTGAGGTTCTCCAAGAGGAGAAGTGGGTAACACCGCATTCATTCTTCCTCTCCAAAATATACCTATAGAAGTTTCAACTTGCAATTTTTGGGTGGGGAGGTGTGAAGTGTGCCTACCTCCATTGATGAGAGTCTTTTCCTTATTAAAGAGGAAACATGCACTTGGATAACCCCTCCATCCTTCCATCCTTCCATCCCATCCTCTCATCAAAACTCGTCACTTCCCATTATGAGGACTTTTTAGGGGTCAAATCATGTCCTTGGGTCACTATTATATGCCCACTTGACCCCTACTATTATGGTATAGGCCCTAGGGGGTTTATTTTTGCATCCCAACCAAGGAAATTGACCAACAACCCTCTTTAAATGCCAATTTAAGGACCCGACCGAAATTCAAACTTGGATAATGGTTTCTAACCTTAACTCCAACTTACATCTCACATGACAAATAATAAATACCCTCAAAACCCCAAAAATAAATTATCCCTTTAATATCAACCCTCACCACCTCAACATAATAACTTTATTTCTTCCTAAGTTTTGAAAGGAGGGGGTCAAATTCATAACCACAAGAAGATGTCTTTTCGATTTACCCATTGGTTTTCCCTTCTCATACTGGCACTCTTCCTTTCCCTCAAGAAAAGTCTTTTGATTTTCTCTTGATGATTCACCCTTCCCATGCTAGCACTGTTACCTTCCTGCACAATACCAACACAATTATAAGTAACAATTTGATATCGCATAAATCGGTTAACTAAATATTTTGTACTTTAGCTATATAATAATCCATTTAAAATTTCAATTTTCTTTCCACAGTATATGAGTGCATTCCACCTTCATGGTAGTGAAAATAAACAAAATGTCAAAATTAAATGCAAAAATATCACCAAAGATCACCTTATTTATCATCCATAATATATCTAATCATCAATTCAAGAAAAGCATATAAAAAATTAGGGTTGTATTAAGTACCTACGAGGCGGGGTCTTACAATATCTTTATCTCTATTTATCTTCTCATATATCACTATATCTCTCTCTTTCTCTCTCCCTCTCTCTCCCCTATTTATCTCTCCCTCTCCATCTCTATTTGTCTATCTCTACTTTTCACTATTTGTTTGTCTCTCTATCTCTCTCTATATCTTCTTATATCTCTTTGTCTATTAGTCTATCTCACCATCTATATCTCTCTATCTCTCCCTATCCCTCTTCCTCCATATCTATCTATATCTCCATCTCCCTCTTCCTCCATATCTCTCTATCTCTCTCCCTCTTCCTCCATATCTCTCTATCTCTCCCTCTCCCTCTCCCTCTCCCTCTCCCTCTATATCTCTATATCTCTATATCTCTATCTTTCCCTCTCTATCTCTCTTTATCTTTATCTATTCGTCTATCTCTCTCTATCTCTCTATTTGTTTGTATCCTTTCTCTCTCACTATATATTCATCTCTACCTCTATATTCCTCTCTCCCTCTATCTCTATCTCATTATCTATCTATCTCTATCCCTGTATCTCTCCCTCTCTATACTTCTCACTATATATTACTTCCTATCTCTATCTTTATCTTTCTATCTCTGCCTTTTTCTCCCTCTCTAAATATTTATCTCTTATATATCTATATATATCCCTCTCTTCTCTCTATTTGCATCTCTCCATGTTCTCTACATATCCTTCTCCTTCTCCTTCTCCTCCTTCTCCATTTCTATCTCCATTTTTATCTCTATCCTCCTCTTTATTTATATCTCTCTTCGCTCTTCCCTCTTTTCTCTACCTATTTCTCCTTACCCCTTCCATCTCTCTCACTCTTCCCTCTTTTATCTCTCCCTCTATGTATCCCTATATCTCCCTCTCTCCTTATTGCAAACATAACATGCACCTATGGGTAATGGATCCTAATTATTTTCTTTATTTAGAGGTTTTATTTCAATTATGTTTGGATCCCTATAAGTGGATGTAAACATCATTTCTCCCATTGAGACCTTTATTTTACAAACATAACTTGCTAAATGGCTACT
>VDFB02270651.1:449872246-450242244 GCA_007258455.2 Sequoia sempervirens
ATGATTTTATTTTCAATTAAATCCCTTATTATTAGGTTAAATATGACCACTTTTACTATTGGAGAGGTAGATTAGGTTTAGATGTAATAGTGAGGGAAAAATAAGAGTTTAGGCAAGAAAAGGTAAACTTAAATGTGAGGAAGTTATCATGTAACCTTGTCTAGGTGATAGGGACATGACATGCTAGTGTCCAAGGTGATAGAAAGACAAGGAGCAAAAATGGGAAGGTGCTCAAATGTAATGCAAACAAGTTTAGAGGGTTGAATTAGGGATCATCTAGCCTTCCAATCAATATTAAACCTTGTTTAATATAGTAGAAACATAGGAAGAACAACAAGACTTTATTCATCTGTCTTTGGACAAGATTTGTATTCAAGTTATAGGCATCAACCATCAATTTTAAAACTAGATCATATAATCTCACTCAATACATTTCTTATTTCTTCTCTGGCTTATTTCTTCTTTGGATTCTATCTTCATTCTTTTATTCCTAGTCTTCTCTATTCTTCTATTCACTTTTTTCTCTCTATATCATGTTTTATCTATCCTTAAATTATATCATACTCCTCCATATATGAGCAATGCAGAATGTAGTGTATTGGTTATTTTCATGATCAATGCTCAAAGTAACATGATAAGGAGAATTGGCCCAAAAATTAAATGTTTCCCAATGGTTCTCCTTTAGAGTTGGTGTACCACCCTTGCATAGCATGTCAATTCACTAGTAACATGTACTATTGTTCCCAATGAGCTATGAGCACCTAAATTTAATGTGGTTCCATACATAACCCATTTTAGGACCCATAGTGAGGTAGGTAACATTGAGAATTTGTGCAAGTTTGAAATACTTGGTGCATTGATCTAATAATGTATTGTTGTAAAGTAAATGATTCGGTATAGATATTAATTAACTTTTTTAAAAAATTAATACAAATACAATGATAAATAACACATGGAAATCAAATGGAACATTTTAGATGTACATGATATAATCCATGGTTCTAGCCACAACCAATGATATGTATATGTGGTGACTAAAGGTGCTCTTGGTGGCATGTCTAAGCTTGCAATTATATTTATGAAGTCTTGAACTATTGAAAACATTATGTGGTGATATGAAGTGCCTCAAACTTGACTCATAAAACTCCAATATAGCTTAAAAACTAGTAGAATGCCTACAAAACAAATAAATGTTTAAGGAAATTTTTCTATTGATGCAAGAATACTCTTACGCTCTAGATGCTTTTGCATTAAAATGTAAAAGGGGTTGTGTTCTAAACAAGGTAAAATTTTAAATTCAATTAGTGCACCAAGTGGTAAAAAATGGTCTATGTATTGCTTAATAAATAAAGTTGTTGAGGTGATTGCTAAATAGAAAACTAAATATATTATAACCTTCAATCAACAAAATAATCAAAATGTAAATTGACAATTAGTAAAGCTAAATAAGATATTTTTATTGAGAGTTTATAAATTTGCCTCTATGGAAGAGATGCATGCCTTCTACTTCATTACACTACCTCAATTTTTTTCATTTATAGATTTATGAATCCAAACTAGAAAACATATTAAAAATAGTAAACTATGAATCCCAATAGAAACTCAAGAGTCATCATGTACATGTTTCCTCCTTCAAAGTTGAAATGGATAGTTGGATGAGAGAAAATTAACTACAAAATTAAAATTTATTGTGAGATTGTTTAATTTTGGAACCCAAAGTTGGCATGTTCATTACTCCTAGCCCATTGGATGAAAATTGAACTAGTTGAATGTGTTGAAAAAGTCTCGAAGGGACCTAGTTTAAATTGCTTCAATATCATACTATGAAAGTCTTAAGGACCAATTTCACCCCAAAGATCTCCTAAAATATAATTTTATAAAAAGTAAAAAATACCATTTTTTAAATTTTTTGACATTCCTACATTTAATTATACAATTACCATGTAAATGCTCCTAGATACTAGTTAAATCAAAATATTTATTTTTCATGTCTACAAATAACTTTTAAAAAATTTATTGATAAATCTCACTTGCAAACAAGTATCAATCAATATTAGTAAAGAGACATGGTACACGGTTAAATCATTGCTTTATCCAGCTACTTTTTTTCCTTTCAACTTTAAGAGTACACAGTTACAGAATATAACCGACAACCAAAACATCCTGGACAGCAACAAACGATTACCACAGTTCATAACCAGAGAAGTACCTACAGACTTACAAGAAAAATACACCAAAATTATGGTGATGGTATTTTCCTTTCCTCCTTGATCACTAAATTGATTTTTTTATTCTACAAATGTTCTTATCTTTCCCATCAAGATAGAATTAAAAATATAGAAGAATGAAAAGGAATATAGTGTTTTTGTGATTTCTATATTGATATCTTTTTTCTGTTTAGCTTTATTTCGAAGAAAAGTTTTGATTCATGTATATATATTTATAAACGATGTGATTTTTTATTCATCTGTATATGAATTTCACATTTTTAATCTTTATCTCATTTTTATATGTACATATTTTGATGCATTTATTACATGTATCTTAATATAGTTGTTAATCATTTGGATTTATCATTTAATCATCCAAAAGTAGTTTTGCAATCGTGTTGTTGATTTAGTAGTCACAAACTTTACTTTTATCTTTCTAAATTTTAATTTCAAATTTGGTTGACTAGCCCCTTTTATTTTCTTGCACTAAGTCATCTAACTAAATGTTTGGTGAAATTCAATGTTATATGTAGAATTTAAAGATATTTACATGCATTCATTTCACATGTTTTATCTCTCATCCTAGAGCATTAAAGGAGAAAGTAATAGCAAACCATCTGGATTTGGTGCACTAAAAGAAGTAATAAATTGCCTACATCATTATAGGGCCCCTACCTACTACCTTGAGATTTCTTGCATATTTCTAAGGGTTGACCCAAGAGAACACATCTCCTTGCAACATAACATCAACCCTTTCTAGGTTTTTTGAAATATCATCAACCCTTGTTTGTCAAAAAAGAGCAAGGAAGAAGATCATCTAGGAAAATAATAGAGTAGAATTTTAGATTGCATGTCGTCAAATCTAGACTCAAAGGATGATTAACCGTGAGCTTGACCCATACCCATGGACTTGACCCCTAACAAAACATATGTTCCAAGTCATTACACTAATATAGAGACAATGTATTTCTTAAGCACATATCAATCTAATTATAAAACCTCCATCAAGGGTCTACATTCTTTGGTCAACTAGATAAGTAACATTGTCCATTCCATTTACTTTCCTAAAATGGTTATTGCAATAATCTAGTGTATTACTCCCAACTCCCATCCTTTAATCTAAGTTGATTTATAGGTTACATTTACATATTTGTCCTAGGATAACAAGTTTGTTTTTCTTTACAATTAGATTAATATAAATGAGCCGAACAAAATACACTTGGAAAAATAATTGTGTAGTTGAAAAGAGTAGGAGCATGAATTTTCTTAGATCTTCCAATCGAATTTATCAATGTATTATGTTGTGATTTATATGTTCTTGCACTTTGATAGCTAGTTTATGCCTACAATTACACATTTCATTTTTTTGAATAGATGTATATATGATCCAAGTTATGAATCAACTAGATAAAATAGCTATTAAATTATCATTTATTTTGGAATCGCAAATATATGGTTCTATTTGAAAACTATGATCTTTGCCTATATTTATTACTTTCTTTTAACTTCACTCCCAATGCTAGGTCAAGGTGGTGTTCATCAACACCTTGGGGAGCTTGTTGTGTTAGAGTTGATGTACTTCACTTCATTTAAATCAATCCCCTTTGTAATTATTTATAATGAGTAATTGCATCATAAATGGATGCCTAAATGGAGGATGTTGAATGTAAGGATATTCTTGATCTAAAAGTGTTATTTGATTACTCTTAATGCTCTTAGATGATTGTTAGAAGATGTGATCATGCCTTATAAGTTATCATTAAATAGGTAAACCTAAGTATTTAATTTAGAAGTTTTGCACTCAAGATTATTAGAAACAAACAATTTTGGGAATGATTTTCTAGTTGGGTATGTGCATGGAAAAGGGGGACCAAAAAGGGGTCTTAAGTGGCTACTTTTTTAAAAAAAATTAACAAAAAATGATCTTGAAGGAGAAATTGAAGATAGTTATGCTCAACATTTGAAGATGCAACAAGAAAAATATTCATAGTGCTTTGAATCTATTTTCTAAACTACTATTTGTTTCTAAATGGTGGAGATTAAGGGGTTCAAATAGGGGGAGCACATAAAGTGCTCATGTTTTATCAGAAAAATATAACATAGCATCTGGTGTGCTCCCCTAAAATGTTAACTTTTCTTTAGTATTTTAAAAATTGCTTATGTGGAAAATTAGCTAACACCATGTAATTTATGTTTGATTTTGCTACTAATTTTTTAATGAATATATATTTTTTACTACTTTTTGAACTGGACACATCTTGAAAATGAAAAACTAAACGTGCTCCCACCTACTTTTTTGAAAATGAATCAATTTTTTTTTTAATGTGTATAGAATAGACTCTAGAATCATGTGATTTAGACTATTTTTTATATTTATCTCTATATATCAAATTTGGCAAGGGTTATAACACACTCGCATTTCTAAGAAGAAAAAATATCACTTCATCTATATAGAAACCTACATCACATCTGCTACAACCTCTTATTCACTCTTAGTCACACAACGCTCTCTCACAATAGATAATCGTTGTCTGTTTTACAATGTAATTTAAATATAAAATCTCTACCCCCTAGTGAAAAATATGGTCCCCCATCAGGAACTAGGATCCAAACATGGCTAAGACAAATACGAAGATAATTAGGCTCAAGTCTACCAACATTTCCCTCTTTATATCTATATTTCTCCCTCTCCCTCTTCCTATCTCCTTTCATTTCTCCCTCTCTATATATTTATCTCTCCATCCTTTTTATCCCTCTCTCCTATATCTCTCTCTTTTTATTTATTTCCCTCTCCCTCTCCCTCTCCCTCTCCCTCTCCATCTCCATCTATATCTCTATCTTCCTCTCTCCCTCTCTATCTCTACATACCTCTCCCTCTCTCTATCCATCCCTCTCTCTCTCTCGCCCCTCTTCTTAGACCTCTATATCTATATCTCTATTTTCCTCTCTATATATCTTCTCATATCTCTATCTCTTCATATGTATCCTTCTATCTCTCTAGGCTATATTTATCTCTATCTCCTTATTGTTGGTAGTGGAGCTTGATTTTCCTATCTATTTTAGTCGTGTTTGGATCCTTATTCCTAATAAGGGGTGTGGGGGAAGGGGGGGCTTTCCCCCTCACTTTTTTCGCTAGGGGGTCTAAGGGGTGTTGACAAATTTTGGAGGCCTCCTGGCCAGGGTTTAGGGGAAATGCTCCCAAAGATATTTAAAAAATAAAGTGGTAAATAATATAATAGTTTTCTATTGTAAGAGAGCATTATGTGATTAAGAGTGAAGATGAAGTTGTAGTGGATGTTCTCTCACTCTCCCTCTCCCTCTCCTTCTCTATATATATCTTCCTCTCTATATCTCTCCCTTATCTCTATCTCCTTACCCCTCTCTCTCTCTTTGTATGATAGACATAACATAAGTGTGTTAACACACTCGCATTATGGCTCAATAGTAACTAGCCTAGGCTTGATCACTACCAAGCCATAACATGAGTGAATTATGATGTGAATGCACTATAACATGCTTATGTTATGCCTTGGATAGACCAAAATTCAGTTGTTCCCACTTTTTGGTCCCACATCTTTCTACACATGTGTTGCTTAGGGAATCTGAAATTAGGTGTTGAATAAGTTAGACCAAATCAAGAATGAATTCCTATGTATACATAAGGAAATATGTAGAATTAAGATTAGGTATGGACCATTGGGTATAGAGAAGGTAAAGGGTATGATTAAGATTGGGTTTTATGAATGTGCACGATGTAACTCATAGATTGGACATGAGGACAACATATTTATTGGAATGGCTAAAGTGAGTGTTAGAAAAGAGAGAGAAAGTGCTAACTATGCACATTTTAGCTTGATTTTTTCTCCCAATATAGTGTGTACATGTTAATCTACCATAAATCATGCATGTTAAATTATAATATGATAGTGAGTAAACTAATAAACATTTATCAAAAGGATACAACATAAAGGATGGTCTTCAATTATATTCATGTTTCCATGACACTACATCTCCAAATTTGTACACATCACCACAACAAAATGTTAATAGAACGTACTCTAACATGATCATAAAATTAAGCTCAATATATTTCATTTGTATAAACCCAAAAATTACAATCGCTGCAGTATGGAAATAATAAGAAAATGGAATCATGGATTTGTGGCCAAGTTTATCCCCATAAAACCATGTGAAAAGAAGAGTGAAGAAGAAGGACATAATTTTTTTTGGATATGATCTCCATTTTTATATTTGATACTTCACCTTGAGTGTACAAGAAATACATAATTGTTTGATGAATGGAATGATATGGAGGAGAATGACATCGATTCACTTGATCTTCTCACCTTACCTAGTCAAGTTGTGGTCAACTTAGTGACCCTATAAATTTTGTGGGTATGTTTGTTATTCAATGTATCCTATTCAATTGTGAATGAAATGATGTTCTATATTGTTGATGATGTTTTCTACACAACAACAACTTAGACAGAATATAATATCCTATCTCTCTTGAAAGGTAAATCTCTATCAGCAAGCCTCAAGAGATAACCCCAAGGTCTCTAATGTCAAGTCTTGACAATGTATAAACAACTCAGTGATAAATGTGAAAATGTTGGTAATCACAAGGGGACCTTACAAATGAACAATGTTGGAAGCGTACTTTCATCAGATGCAACAATATGGTGATGCTTTTAGTCCTAAAACTAACCCAGATTCAAAGAAAATATCAAAAAAGAAAGGGTTGAAAGATATTTTATTCTAAACTAACTCCTAAGATCAATCACAATAATGATGAATGTTGCAAATGGACAAATCTCCAATAAAACCAATCTCTGTTTGATCAAGGACAAGCCTACAACTCCACATAAACGATGCAATCTTCTAAGGAAACTGAACATTTTTAGACTTTGAATATTCATTCACATACCCAATAACTGGCGCAATGTAAACAAGCATCCACAGTTGAACTTAGCACAAAATAAGGCCCAGACTAACTTTACACAGCAAATTACAGTCAGACAATTGCTAAAAGTATGGACCGAAGATCGATCAACATCATTAACAATTTACCATTATTGCAAAAGAACTGAAATCTAACATCTAACATTGAGAATTGAGAACAAGAAACCATAAACTGTCAAAGTGTAACACAAAGCTTTCCAAATCAACAATCCAATTGCATTAACTTCTCCAGCATTACATAACAATTTCCAGTCTCCCCTCTCTCCTACAACTATTGACTTCTCTAACTTAGCCAATTATGGCTTTTACAGCCTCTAATCAGCTATTCTAACCCCTAAATCTAACCCCTTTACAAATGAGAAGGCATTGGCCCTTTATAGAAAATTACATTTTTAATCAATGGCCAGGATTTAGTTCATCCAATGGCTGCAATTGCATTTCTAGAAGCACCAAGCTGTTACATTTAATTTGGGAGCTCATGGTACATCATCATCCAATTACATAAAAGCAGTTACATCATGGAACAATGAGAAAACAATATTATGCCAGCCTGTCATTAATGAAAATTTTGATTGGGTGATGAAATCAGCTTCACATGTCTTCCAGAAACTCCTTCCAGTTGTAGACAGTTTGGGCACGGATTCATATGCAGGCCCCACTTTTAAAATTTGAATTGAACTCTTCCATATTTCCCTTTTGGCACAAATCCATATGCAAGCTCCCCTTTTAATATTTATTTAATCCTAAAAAAATAGATATCATCATTGGTAGCTCACATGTTAAAGAAAATCCAATCCAAATTAAAACTTGAATTAAATTTTGGCCTTTTAGAAAAACTTACATTTTTTATTGGGAACTTTTCATTTTCATAATTTTTTCCATTTTTGAAAACTTTTATTTTCGAAATTTCTCTATCCATCTCAAGAATTTCATTTTCAGAAACATTTTAAAATGTCAAGGAAAAAATTTCAATTTTAAAAAGAAAATCATTTTTGAAAAAAATAATTTTCTAAGAAAAAAAAATGACTTTTTCCACTTTTGGAAATTTTTGGGTTTTTAAGGAATTTCGAGATTTTTAGGGGTCTCGGGATTTTCAGGGGGTCAAGGAATTTTCGGGAAAATCCTGAGGGAGCAGATTTTCCCGGATTTCCTACAGGGTCTAAAATCCCCTAAACCTCATAACTTTTTTTCTAGAAGGAATTTTCAAAAAGTTCAAAAAGCAACCCTGCCTAATTTTTCGTCCTCTATCCACAGGTGCAAAAAATATTTACATATAACATTGAAAATTCACTTCAAAATCCCCATTTTCAAATTCCAACACTTGCAAATTTCCCCTAGAGTCTCAAAATATTGTACTCATCAAACCCAGTCTAGACTTAATGCAAAAATAACCTCCCAAGAAGAGCAAAACCAAAATTTGACCAAGCCAAGAGGCAGAGATGCAAAATAAAAAAGAGGGTTCCTACCTCCGGTGGGGCGTGTGTGCGAAAATTGCACAACATATATGTTTATTTAATTTTCCACTAATATGAATAATTTGTGATTATGGATCCCTAGTGTGTGAAACCCATAAATTGCATGCTTTTCTTTATGTTATTTTATTTATAAATATAGATTAGTTATTTTGAGTAGTCAAAATAAATGAATGGTTAATAGGAATACTACTATACAATTGATTTAGAGCAAATCATTGGATTATTATTAGTGATTTTTCTTATGTTAAAAGAAGTGCTTTGTGTGCATTTGCATTTATTTGAATTTCAATCATTTGGGGTAATGCATTCAAAATGTCTAAGTTGCAATTGGTATTGAAAGGGTTTTGTTGGCCACGTGAGTTTATGATAAATCTAGTTTATTGCATTTAAGATAAAGGTTAATTGAAATGAGATTGGTTCTTTTTTACTCTCCACTATGTGCAAAATCGTCTTTGAAAAAGAAATTTGTTTTCCTTGAAACCTTTGAATGGAACATTGGAAGAGGTTTGGTTGTTGATTGAGAGTTTGGTTGGATTGGATTTATTGAACAAAGTATTATTGTGTTTGCTTTCTTGTTTGGGATTGATTTCTACCTCAAGAATATCCACTTAAAATATTACACGATAAAAAGGTATTTTCCTTTTATTAAAGAATATAATTTCTTCATCTAAATCCCTTGTTTGGCCTTTCTCTCATATCCTTTGGGATACAAACATGACTTATTTGAATCTAAATGAGCTTGTATTGGGTAAAGTGCACCAAATTTGGGGACAAAAAAGTGGCCAATCAAAAATTGAAGAAATAATGAGTGTGTTTTTTAAAATTTCACATTATGTACTTATATTATATATATTTTAAGCAAAAAAATACAATCATAAAGAGATAGAATTAAAGTTAGAGAGGGGGAGAGGTAGAGAGAGGAAGAGATAGAGAGAGATCGAGAAAATGAGAGAGAGGGACCAAATCATGGTTTACAAAAAAATGATGAAGCTATAAGTGGGACCATATCACAAGTTGACATGTTTTGAGGTTTTTTATCTCACTTATAGGTGATGTTCATAACATGCTCACATTATTTATTCAAATTTGGGTCCCACCTTTATTAGCTTGGATGGACAAACCTAAGGATTAGACTTCCAATATACCTTCCAAAGACATGTTTTCATATTCCATAACATTTTAAAACTTTAATATCATCAATATTCATTTTATAATAAAATTTGTTGAAGCCATCACCCAAACGATGAGCTACTTCTTGGATTTTGGCCATAATTTTTTAAATATTTTGAATAAGTTAAGGTGAATTCATTTTAATTTTCTTTTAACAATGTCTTCATTTTTATAATTTTGATGCGCTTATCTAAAAAAATTAAAATTATATAGGATTTTCTTATGCTTCTTTATACATACATTCAAATAAATTACATTTTTGATATTTTTTTTGTAACTCCTATGACATACACACCTAGTGATGTAGTTTTTAGGATGGACCCACATCAAAACATCAAAAAACAATTAAAAATATAAAAAATACATATTTGTAGTACTCACTCTTGGCTATATTTCTTCAACCAGTTTCTAATCTGTAATGTAACAAAAAATAGGGGGGCACACACCAAACACTACATTATATTTTAGTGATGAAAATAGGAATAGTGTTCTGTATGCTCAAAATTTCACCCTCTTAAACTTAACCATTTTTAAAAATCTTTAATAGTTCAAAAACTAAATTCGAAGTACTACAATTATTGTTGTTATAATATCTTCAAATTTTGAGAATACACATCTGCTCATCCAAGTTCAGGTTTAACTAATTTTTTTTTTTTAAAAAAAAAATGGCCACTCTTTACCCCCTTTTCATCCCCATACACATGCACTTACCTATTTGATAAGATTATAGATTTCATTTTCTTGTAGATTTCATTTTTTTTTAAATGGTACCCAAACCTAGTTAATAATTCTTAGAAATTATGTGATTGTATATTTATGTTGTTGGGTGGTATTAGAACAAAAGGGTAATGTTAGAAATTTAAATGGTTAAGTTTCTAGTTTTCTTGGAAAATATTTTAAACACCCATGAACTTTTGAAAAAATATTGTAAAAAATTTTATGATTGGAAAAAAGATTCCCCTCACTCTTTTGTATTAGAGGGTAATAATTATATTTTTTGAAATTATACATTTTAAATTATAGTAAAAAATTTAGTGAAAAATCTTGATGGCCATTAATGCTAGAACTTGATTTTATGGTTATTGGTAAAATCTTGAAAAAAAAAATAGAATTTGAGATGTTCGATATTATATTATTTTGTGTCATTATAATATTTTCTTAAGAAATTAAATTATTAAGTGTTTGGATATAGGTGAGATTATTGCATGCCTTGTTTTCCTTAATGGAATTATTTCTAGTAAAATGATGGTTTAACATGTGTTAATGGATGAATAGCAGCATATTTTAATAGTGGTCTTCCAAGTGTTTGGATATAGGTGAGATTATTGCATGCCTTGTTTACCTTGATGGAATCATTTCTAGTAAAATGATGGTTTAGCATGTGTTAATGGATGAATAGTATCATATTTTAATAGTGGTCTTCCTCCTTCCCTAAATTAAACTAAAATGAAATGAGTAGCATTAGTGAATAGTAAAGGACAATCATATTTGAATTTAAGAAGTGTCAATACCCCATGTCTTTAGCCCATGTCATTCTCCTTTATTTGGTTGGGTCATGAGTACCCAAGTTGTGAATTATGTGTTGAATCCTTTTTAGTGTGTGTATTCAAGTGTGGATGTGCATTGAATTAATATTTATTTTTTTATCCATATTATGTTATAAATTGAATGGTGTGTGACCCTTATGTGTATTATTTTGGTGTCTTTCTTGAGACCCTTACATGTTTGTGAGATCAATATTGCTATAAGTGTACCCATGATTCTCTCTCTCCATAGATTGGGAGTTTCCTATAGTGGCACAACCATCAATTACACTTGATGATGCTAATATGGTTGAAATGTGGGTAATTTCTTCCATCAGTTTCCTTGAATATCTCTTGGTAGATAAAAGAGTTTTCACTTTAGTATTTTTCTTAGTTTACATAATTTGTGCCTTGAAATTAAGTAAATTTTGTACTCTTACATATTTGATCTTAGATTATGACAATCCTTGTATTTTTTGAGGTGGGTTTGTAATTGTTATCCTTATTGTATTTTGTATTTTGGTAGAAAATGTAGTTGTGAGTAAGGTCTTATGGTCCTAATATATCTAGTGATTAAAAATATATTATTTAGACTTCAAACCATCCATGTTTGGGATGACATTAATTTCATTTTAATATGTGTATGTCATTATTTGAGTTTTTTTCTTACCATCTTATGAAGGATTTAGCATGTTTCAAAAAATCCTTATAATAATATGAATAAATCTAATTTTCTTAAGAAGTTAAAATGAAACTATAACCTATGATATTTTATCATTTTAATTAAATGACTAGATAGCATCGATGATATGGTTATGTGTATTCAACATTATGTTTAGTAGTCATATTTTTCCTTCATGATTGTCAAATTTGATGTATTATGTTAATGTTTGTCATTGGTAAAGTGGTTTTGGTTAAAATTAAATTAGTGAAATTCGTGAATGCTCAATGTGGCTAAAGGAACCTTAGGTTTAATAAAAATATATGGTTCAAACCATTTGTAAATAACCATCAAAACATGAAATTTATATTGTTCTAGTAGGCTATCCATCACTCACATTAGGTTGTGTACCCTTGCTCAGTCTTGTCTTAAAATGTCATAATTTAGTGTTGTAAGCTACTTATATCTTTATTCTTATTTTAGATACTTTTATTAACCTTGGAACTAATTTTTATTCTTATGAGAACCTCACTATCCTCTTGAGCCTTGTTTCATGTTTGGAATTAATTGTCTACAAAAGGGGTTATTTACACTAGCAAGATGGGAAATTTGGAGAATCACCTAGTGATTTTATCTAGAAAAAGGGGTGATTTGGTATAATGAGCACTTTTAGACATTTTTTAGAAAAATTCCTAAAGATAAGTTGTTATCTAGGTTCTACCTCAAATTCCTATCTTCTTGGTCCATTGGTACTTTATGTACCTAATATGTTAATCCTATTTTTTCTTTCAAAATCATGTCTTGGTGTGGGAATTGTTGAGAATTAAGGTGTATCAACATTTACAATTTCTTAGCATTAAAATATTAATTTAATTATGTATGTGTTGTAATTTCTTGCTCATATTTATTTGTCATCTAATATGACTTGACATGGTGAGTTGATGACATGTTGGAAGGTGACAAGGATGTTGTGGTCCCCACAAGGCAGTGTAGGTGTCCCACTCTAGGAAGATATTCCTTGACATGTGTTGACATCTTTGAGGGATTCCTATGATGATTCTATGATGGATTCATATGACAATCTTATGATAGATTCCTATAACGAAGTTATGATGTGTAAGAGCCAATTTCTAGGATGGGTTGGACAAGTTTTGATTAGCATCTTTGTATGTGAAATTGAGCACCCAATTTTTACCTATTACAAGTTGTAAGAGAATGTAAGAAACATCTTCTATTATTAGTCAGTTATGACATATACTCTTACAGCTATAATATTTTTCATATATGATGGATTATATGGCATTGTAAGGAATTTGTCATACCTATTTGGGAAAAATTTTGCGGACCCAAGTATGGAGGCATGTAAGGGGGTAATGAATCATTGGACAAGTGTCACTTAATTCAACTACGTTTTGGAAAAGTGTGCCACATGGATTTGGATTCCCATCCCTTGTTGCTTGCTCATGAAACTTCTTTTATGCTTGTATTTCTTTATAAATAAGGTGCTTGTGTGAGTAGTTTGTATGGTTCGTTTTGCAAGTATTGTTATGCTATTAGAATTGCTCCAAAATTCAATATTTGTGTATACTCTGGAAGAACTTGCATTTCAAGTGTGTTGTAATCACCATTGATTTGATAATACATTGTGCAAGTTTTGGAGTGTGGGGTTTTTTCTCTCGAAAGGTTTTTCCCCACATATATCTTGTGTTGTGAGCTTTTATACTTGTATGTGATGTTATGTTTAGTATCTTTATTGTGCATCTAAAATTTTTAATGTAAAAAGAATTAAAATTGTACATCTCTCCTCTTAGATTAGTGTTAGGAAGTGTTTTTATGTACCTTGCTTCCTTTCAGTTGGTATCAAAGCTTGATCAAATTTGATTCTAGTTGTTGGGTAGATGGTTTTTTTACTAGTCTTCATTTGAGTGGGAGCTTGTGCAGTGGATTAGTAATTTTTTTTTCCAGATAGATGGCTAGCACATCTGAGAGGTTTGAATTAGAGAATTGCAATGAAGGAAACTTTGAGTTGTGGAAACTTGAGATGGAGGACCTATTGGTGGATAGAGATTTATGGATAACAATATCTAGTTCCATTCCAATAGGCATGAAAAAGAAGACTAGGATCAAATGGATCGTAAGGATAAGGGTCTCATAAGACTCTATTTAGTTGAATTTGTCCTGTTAAATGTTCATAGGGAGAAAATAGTTGCATCTTTGTGGAAGAAACTTAGAGAAATTTATCAAGTTGAATCCCTGGTAAATAATTTATTCTTGAGAAAGAAGTACTCTCTAAGGATGGAGGATGGAGGATCTTTTGCAGATCACTTGAATTCGTTTAATATGCTTATTGCCCAATTGTCCTTTGTTGGTGTAAAGATGGGGGAGGAGGACCATTGTATAATATTACTATGTTTGTTTCCAGATTCGTGGGACCACCTTGTTATGGCCATTGGAAGTACCACTACCACTTTCAAGATGGATGATTTGGTTGCATCTCTATTGTTTGAGGAGATGCAGAGAAAATCCTTTGAATCAACTAAGGAGGCTCTTGTAGTTCATGGTTGATCGAAGGAGAAAGGGAAAAAGAAAGATAAGAAGAAAGATAAAATAGGAAGATCCAAATCTCATGGGAGATCTAAGTCTCTTGGAAATTCCAAGGCTCTATGTTTGAATTGTTGCAACCCTAATCACTTCTGCAAGGAATGTAAAGAGGATAAAAATAAGAACAAGAAAAATAATAACTCTGATTCAGACAAGTCTTCTTAGGATGATGGTGAAGTTTTTTTCATTTCCTTGGCAACGCAAGCATATGAAGATGTGTGGTTGATTAAATTTTGTCCATCATTCCACATAACCTCACATAGGCATTGGTTTTTGAAGTATGAAGAGTTTGATGGCAGGAAGGTGTACTCAAGTGATGACTCTCATCTGAAGATTGTTGGTTGTAGAAGAGTTCTAATTTGATTCCCTTATCGTAGAGTGAAGGGGATCAATGGTGTTTTGCATATCTCTAGTTTAGCACGAAATTGTTTATCTTTAAGTAAATTGAATGATGTGGGTGTGCAAGTAGTTTTCTCGAATGGAGGATGCAAGGTGAAAAGAGGATTTGTGGTGTTGGCTAAGGGTGTTTGGATTGGCACTCTATTTTAGCTTGATGCATGCATTATCCAGTGCAATAGTTTTTTTTTATGAATAAGAGAACTTTAGAGTCTTCATCCTCACCATCAAAACTAGTAGTGAAGAGGACTATTGCATCTACTTTTGATGGTCATGCTTTCTAGGTACCCAAGGATGCTCATTCTATAGAAATGAAACTTTTAGCAAATAAAATTATGTTATAGTACCAAAGGCTTGGCCACATTGGTGAGAAGGGTCTTAGAACCCTGAAAAATAAATATCATGCTAAGGGGATGAATGATTGTAATCTTGAGTTTGATTTTGCAAACACTACATTATGGAAGGAAAAATTATTTTCAGTTTTACTCTAGTTCTCATAAATCATCTAAGGTGTTGGACTTGATTCATTATGATGTGTTTGGTCCTCTTAATGTTCCTTTAGTTGAAAAATCTATTTATTTCATTTCATTCATTAATGATTACAGTAGAAGGACATGACTCTATTTCCTTGGAAGAAAAATTGAATTTTTTAATGGATTCAAATAGTTTAAAGCTCTTGTAGGGAATTAGAAGGATATAAAGATTAAATTTTTGAGGACTAAAAATCATAGTGAATTTTGTCTGGTAGATTTTAACAGGTTCTGTAAATAACATGGGATTGAAAGACATAACACAACTCCATATACCCCTCAACAGAATGGATTTGCAAAGAGAATGAACAGGACATTGATGGAGAGGGCTAAGAGTATGGTTAGTGGAGCTAGCCTTAAACAAAAATTTTGGGCTAAAGCTATTGCCACTACTTGCTACTTGGTTAGCAAGTCTCCTAGCTCAACGCTTGTGGATAATACATCATGGAGGTATGTTATGGTAAAATTCCTTCATTGAGACATATTTGAGTATGTGGTTGTGAGGCATATGATCATGTGCCTCAAGAGAAGAGGTCTAAGTTGGAGAACAAGGGAATAAAGATTATCTTCATTAATTATGGCATTGATGTGAAAGGGTGCAAGCTTTGGGATCTTGTTGTTGAAAGGGTTATGTATAGCATAAATTTTATTTTTTAGGGAACTCATTACTCCTATAGGTGTTTAATAGCCAAAGAAAGAAGAAAAGAAAGAGGATGTAATTCATCTTCCTCCTACCCTTGAGAAATAAGAACCAAAAACACCTGTTGAACTTGATGATGAGGAGAGCTCAAGAAGCTCTAAAATTTTAGAATAAGATAAAAAAACTCAACCACAACCTTTGAGGAGGACTACATGGATAAGGCATCAACCTGATAGGTTTGGGTATTTATTGCATGATTCTAGTTGTATTTTTGCTTTGATTTCTAACACTCGTGATCCTAGGATTGTAAGGGAGGCTATGGGTATGAGTGATGTAGATTCTTGGATAAAGGCCATGGATGAGATGGCTGCATTAAAAATAAATGACACTTTGGATTTGGTGCCCTTGCTTCATGGATGTAAACCATCTGATTGCAAATGGGTGTTCAAGAAAAAGTTTAGTTCAGATGGAAGTGTTGAGATATCCAAGGTAAGTTTGGTCACGAAGGGTTATTCATAGGTTGAGAGAATTGATTATGGTGATTTTTTTTCTCCTATTGCAAAGTTGAAACCCATTAGATTTTTGTTCTCTTGTTGTTGTATATGATTAAAGATTGAATAGATGGATGTGAAGACAACTTTCCTTCATGGTGATTTGGAGGAAGAAATCCATATGTCACGACCAAAGAATTACAATGTGAAAGGTATGGAAATTTGATTTGCAAGTTGAAAAATTCTTTGTATGGTTTCAATGTTCAGTCACCTAGGATGCGGTACCAAAAGTTTGATTCCTTTGTGTTGAGTTTAGGATTTTTGAAATCAAAATCAGATCATTATGTTTATTTCAAAAAAATTGATGATCACATCCTCATTATTGCATTGTATGTCAAGATGATATGTTGTTCATTGGGAACGGTAAATCTTTTATTTTTGAGTTAAAGTCTTAGCTTTCAACACAATTTGAAATGAAGGATTTATGTATAACTATGTACATTTTGGGTATGAAAGTCGGAAGAGATAGGGGGAAAAAATGGTTATACTAGAGTAAGTATGTCAATTCTTTGTTGGAGAGATTTAGCATGGTAGCTTGTAGATTGTTGTATATTCCTATTGTGATGGGAACAAAGCTATCAGTTTCAAATTATCCAAAATCTCCTAGTGAGGTGGAGGATATGATGAGAGTACCTCATGCTAGTTTTATTTTCAATTTTGATGTATGCCATGGTCTATACAAGACTAGACATTGCCCAAGCAATGGGAGTCCTTATCCATTTCATGACTAATCTTGGACGAGTACATTGGGATAAAATAAAGAGAGTATTCAAGTATGTATGGGGTACTTCTGAGTATTCCTTATGTTATTATGGACATCCTATAGGATCTTTGCATTCATTTTATATTTGTGGATTCAAATTGGGTAGGTGACATTGACAATGAAAGATCCATCAGTGCTTACGTGTTTACTATGTTTGGTGGTGCTATCAGTTGGATGAGTGAGCAATAAGATGTATTCATTTTTTCCACTACAAAATCAAAGTACATGGCAGCTACTCATGCTTACAAAGAAGTCATTTGGCTTCGAAGATTATGTTTAAATGTTGGGCTTGATGGAAGGATGATTACTATTTGTAGTGACAGTCAAAGTGTTATTTGCTTAGCAATGAATCCAACCTTCCATGTTTGAACAAAGCATATTGTTGTTTAGTTCCATTTTGTCCATGAAATGGTGGAATATGGGAAGGTACATATTGAAAAAGTTGATATTTTGATGAATGTTATAGATTCCTTGATGAAGCTAGTGAGCATGGAGAATTTCATATGGTGTTTGGAGTCTATGGATCTTTCGACCCCTAGCAATTGATTACTTGGTTAGATTGGATCTTGCAAGGTGTTCAACAAGTGAGAATGTTGGGAATTAAGATGTATCAACCTTTTCAATTTCCTAGCATTAAAATATTAATTAAATTTTGCCTATGTTGTAATTTCTTGTTCATATTTATTTGTCATCTAATATGACTTGGCACAATGAGTTGTCGATATGTTGGAAGGTGATATGCAAGGTGACATGGAAGGTGACAAGGATGTTGTGGTCCCCATAATGCAATGTAGGCATTCCACTTTGGGAAGAGATTCCTTGGCATGTGTCAACATCTTTGAGGGATTCTTATGATGATTTTATGGCGGATTCCTATGATGATCTTATGAAGGATTCCTATGATAAAGTCATGATGCATAAGAGATGGATTCTATGATGGATTGGACTTGCATAGGAAAGTGGGCACCCAAGTTTGACTTATGAAAAGTTGTAAGAGAATGTAAGAAGCATCTTTTATTATTAGTTGGTTATGAAAATTTCTATTATAGTTATAAGAGTTGCCATATATGATGGATTCTATGACATTGTAAATAATTTGTCATACCTATTTGGGGAAAATTTGGGGCACCCAAGTATGGAGGCATATAAGGGGGCAAGGAATCATTGGAAAAGTGTCACAAATGTCAACTATGTGTTGCAAACATGTGCCATGTGGATTTGGATGCCCATCCCTTGTTGCTTTCTCATGAAGCTTCATCTATGCTTGCATTTCTCTATAGATAAGGTCCTTCTGGATGTAGTTTTTATGGTTCACTTTGTAGGTATTGTTATGCTGTTGGAATTGTGAAAAAATTAAATATTTGTGTATACTCCAAGAAGAACTTGCATTTGAAGTGGATTGTAATCAACATTGATTTGATAATACATTGTGCAGGTTTTGGAGTGTGGAGTTTCTCTTCTAAAAGGGTTTTCCCCACGTATATCTTGTATTGTGAGCTTTTATACTTGCATGTGATGTTATGTTATTAATCTTTTTATTATACATCTCATATTGTAACTATAAAAAGAATTAAAATTGGACATCTCTCCTCTTAGATTTGTGTTAGGAAGCATTTTTTTGTACCTTGCTTCCTTTAGGAATGACTCATATTTATGTGATTGTGTAAGGTATTGGATCTCCTAATCATCCTACCTCTTGGGTGATTGAACTAAAGGTTTGTATTTTGATCCTACATCATTGTGAATGTGTGCTACGATATTTTTGGTTGTAAGGATGGGATAATATACCAATCTCATCCTATTATTACAATGTGTGAGTGATGATCACATTCTTGGATCAGGGAAAACTTTAAGAACCCCCCCCCTTAACGAAGGTGTAAAATCCTGGTGAATCTTGTATACTTCCTAATAAAAATATTAATTTTAGTGGAAAATTTTTCATTTTTCAAGAAAAAAATAATCTCAATTGGCAAATCTTTTTTGATCGCTAGAAGTCTATGGAAAATCCTGGTGAATTGCAATTTATTTTAAACCGATAAAATATTTTCATTGGCAATTAAAATCTATTTTCAAACCTAAAAAATATTTCCATTGGCGATTAAAATCTATTTTCAAACCTAGAAAATATTTCCATTGGCAAATTAAACTTGTTTTCAAAACAGAAAAAACAATTTTGTTGGTGATTAAAACTTTTTTTCAAACCAAAAAAATATATTCATTGGCGAATTAAACCTATTTTCAAATGCATAAGAAAAAAAACTAGCGAATTAGCATAATCTCAAACGAATAAAAAAAATTCAATGGTGAAATGTCAATAAAATTCAATATAACCATGACCGTTCGATGAATTTTCGATGGACGGTTGTAGTTGCATTCTGGAAATAAATCTTTGAAGCACTATATTTGTGAATTGAAACCTTTGAAATAACACTAGAACCATTAGATGCAGACACATGGTGAGATCAAGGCCCATCTCTCATCTTGGTAATGAACCCGATGGGTTGAAGGATTTTGATGATGACTCATGAGCGATAGAAGAACTTAAGTGGCAGAATTATGCATGTGCATAAAGTTTGTTTTAAAAGAGGGACCACCTAGGAAGAACATAAAACCAGGGCTTAAAAACTTAAGAATGTTTTACACAAAGGATGTAAAGGCCAAACAAGGCTGAATCATCAACCTTATAAAATAATTGAATCCCCAAACCAAAGTAATAAAATTATGAAGGAAATATGTGCAAAGGATATCCCATATCTGTAGACAGATGTTAGCGCGAATCAATATAATTGTTACCTTTTTTAGCTACTAGCTCAAACAAGTAGAGCTATTATGTTTTACAAGTGAAAAGAAGGTACATTTTTACTATGTTATGTCACATTCATGTGCATAAAAGAAAAAGTAGAAGATTACATTAATACATTGTATTATGTAGATGCATATAACATAGGAGAAAATGCACAATATTTTCAAAATTATAGTCTTTATTGACAATGTAAATGTATGGTGTTCCACACAGGCTGTGGAACTGACTGTTTTAATGCAAATAAAAGAAAAACTATACATTTGAAGATAGAAAAAAAATAAATGCACATAGAAAGATAAGGGGCCTGTCATTGCCTAAATGATGAATCCCAGTTGTCTGTCCTGCATCAACTTCAGTTCTTCACATTTGTCCAATCTCCATTTTTTGCTCCTTATTGTTCCTAGGATTCCTGCATGAGTGAGATGAGGTTTGGTTAGAGAAATGAAGGATCACCAAGCAGTATATCTGCAAACATCTATAAACATATAGCTTGCATACCACAGATGTCTAGGAAAACAAAGGAATTAACATAAACATCCATCATATGCTCTATTTTTATCTAATATGTTTGCTTCTTGTACAGGTATAGGTGAAATCATTGTTACTATTCTAATTCATCTAATTAAATCATGTGGGATAAAATGTGGCTCCCACAAGGTTTGAGCCCAACGTGCTTTCAATTTGTGTTTTGACAAGATAATATTACAATGTCTTCTATGATATTGTGATGCAATCAAGGATGAATCCATCATTCATAGCAGTGAGGTTGATGAATTCATCGGTATAAATGATAAATTGATACTCAATGGAATCACAGTCTCATAAAAACCAAACAATGGTACTCATCAAGTACAATGGCATTGACAATGTTAATAAGGATAATCATCATTCACAAGAAGTTATCAAATGAGGGTAGTTACCATGAAAGAAGACTGATTAATGACAATCATCTATAATAATATGAGTTTTCAATGAAGCACAACAAAGAGACTAAAAGAGAAAAGTGACCTTTCCAAAAGATAGGTCAGTCACTTGAGAATCTTCTATGGACATATTTTGAGAAGTTTATGTGAGCATGTTGATCACAACCAATGGCAGGACTAATTCACTGTCCAAAATACAATGGTGAAATGACAAGAAGCATTGCATAGACTTATGCAAAGTAAGAAAGTGATAGGGCATTTATCATAGGTCTTCCATGAAGACATTGAACTTTGAATGAGGTTTTAAACAACATGACAATCAAAGTTTGTTAGAAGCAACTACAAGAGTTTAAGACCTTTGAAAGTAAGAAGTTTGCAATTGACATAATTAAATTAGTATTTCAGGGATATCCCACAATAATGCAACTAATGAATTTAGATAACAAGACAACATTAAGAGGTAGTACACAGGGATAGTATCCTATCAAAGAGTATAGATGAGAGCACTCAAAGTAGGCTGCCCAAGAATTCATAATGGAGTTAAAGACCACACAAA
The DNA here is from genome assembly GCA_007258455.2 of Sequoia sempervirens. NCBI lineage: Eukaryota > Viridiplantae > Streptophyta > Pinopsida > Cupressales > Cupressaceae > Sequoia > Sequoia sempervirens. The sequence continues at coordinate 449,894,011 of VDFB02270651.1, forward strand.
GTCACAGTGCACAAAGATATTTTGAGATTCTATGCACACATTAATGAAATGTCATAAAATAATATAGCAATGTTTTCATGAGTTGAAGAAAAAAGACAGTAATACACAAGGGGAAAAAAGTAACTGCTTGTTGGAAGGGCATAGTAACCACATTATTGTCATTTAGAAAAACATGTGATAGTCATAGTGGTGGAAACATGTGATAAGTGGTGAAAGCCTGTGCAAAGGTGAAAAGGGTAGTTTTCATTAAGGTATGGAAAAAGGTGCATTAAGTTTATGAGTTACATTTATACTGTGTAGTGGCATTGGATCATTTTTTTAGATCATTTTCTATTTAACAGGGCAGCATTTATCAATAGGAAATCAGAAGAACCCTCAGTATATTGTATGCAAGAAGATGAAGCTCTCATGGCCGCAGCTTGGGAAAAACATTTTTATTCTCAAAATAATAGAGACCCATTTGGGGGTTTGTCCTAAAAGAATGAATATAGAAATGGGTGCAGAAAAGTGAAGATTATGCTTTCATTTTTTCCAAAAAGGTAAAATGGCAAGCCTCGACCTATTAAAATGCAAACCCTAGCAGCCATGAAACACACAGTTTGAGTAAATATGCAAGGAAAATGGCATGTACAAGGAAAAAAAATCATGAATAGAGGTCATGGGTTTTGATAACCCATTAACAAATTCAAGCACTTGAAAATATAGATGGCTGTAGCTATTGAAACAAATGAACCTTTATTTTTTTTGAAAATAGAAGAGAAATCTACATGAGATACTTCTTTTTCACAATACATTGAAACCCATTTTGGTTTTTCTAGAAATGGAAGCAAATGTAGAATGGGCTCTTTTAAAAATCAACTAAAAGATATGGCCGTGGCCATTGGAGTAAAAGATCTTTGTTTTCTTTGCAAAAGAAACAAAATATATATGGAGACAATAGGGCTCAAAGCTTACCCAACTATTAATTGTTTTTGTTCTCCAAAATTTGTCTAAATTGCTTTCCCAAAGCTCAAACGGAGATCTTCATGGTGGCCAAACAAAGAAGTCAACAGAAAAAAAAATGAAGCATATGAAAATGCATTAGAAAGAGTTATAGGTGTCACGGCCTAAAGGCCCAGAAATTAATAAGATGAAGCTTATTACTCATTGTTGTTTTCAAAAAACAACTTACCAGTGTTTCATTGAGAAAATCATCAAGGAAACACAGAGAAAATCCCCTCTGAGTCATAAGAATTAGCCATTGAAGAATCTCGAAACCCCTATGCTAGCGGCCATGAGTTTCCAGAAGACTCGAGTGTAAAATGAAATGAGTTTTTTTTTCTTTGGCTTAGTTTGTGTCTAGGGTTTTCAAACCCTATCTCTTTGGCCAACATAAAGTGGTATTTTATCACTTTATTTTAGACATTTCATGTTGATTATTGTATTCCTTGGTCAAGACTTGTGTCTAGTGACCTTTTGTCTACTTGCATATGCCTTGTGTAAGGTCTTAACTTATGATTCTTTTGTATTTGACTCATATGGTCGACCTCATATCATTTTATGCATAAATTAGAAATGTAAAGAATTTGGATTAAGTGTTATTATAAAACACTTAATTAAATTTCTCTTTTAAATGCAAAAATGGAGTCATGCCTTGTCAAAGTATGTATGTGTTGTTATTGGGTTTTCATGCTTTGAGAGCATATAGGGGAGTTGAGAGAAGTTTGCAAACATGTGCCACGAATCAAGGATGCTATTTTGACCATTTTGAAAACATTGGGAGAGCATATAGGGAGCCTTTATTTACTTTTTGGAGCACTTGGAGAGGATTTAGGCATCAGTTTCTTGTGCCTTTATGATAGGATTGGTCAAACTTGACCTTTTCAGCCTATTGGAGTCTTTTTGGAGGAGATGCAATTGCTAGATTCATGGAATTTTGGGAGCATCCGACCCCAATCATTTTTTAGTTCCTCTTATGGTGGATTTTGGGAGGGAATTGTAAGATATAGTCACTTTATGACTCATTGTACTCAGTTCTTCCTGATGTAGTTTTGGACTTAGTGACTTTGGGAGTCCTTTGTCAAATTTTAGCATCCTTTTGTAACTCATGTTTTGGATATGAAATAAAGTGAAGGCCTCGGATGTAATTGATATGATATTTTTCCTACTTGTTCTTTGTATTATTTTGTACAATCAAGTGATTGATCAAGTTATTTGTGAGTAATGTCCATTTCCTTATAACTTTGTCTCATATTTTAGTACCTTTATGCAAAAACTATGCTAATGTAGGTTGCAAACTGTGTCAAAAAAGTGTAAATGGCTTTTAGCTGTGAAGCTATCTTCCTCCTAGGAGTTTGAGCACTAGGACATTTTTGTGAAACACTTATGCAAAAGCATGCAATAATAAGTTGTGCAAGTGTAATTTCTATTATTGTAGCAAGTGCATGAAATTATGAGTTTCATAGTCCTTTTTAGTTTGGTGTATCACCTTTTAATTTCACTTTCAGCTTTCAGTTTATGTTTTCTCTATCCCTTTTCCATTTCAATTCAATAGAGTAGAGTAGCTTTAGGTGATAACCAGCTAAGATCCATCCTTATTTGGAGATTCACTCCAAGTTCTAGGTGACCCACAACCTAGGAGTGATTCCATGTTTCTCCAGAGTGCTAAGTCTTGTAGCTTAGCTAGGGTGCAACTTTAAGAGATAACAATAACCACGACCGTTCGATGAATTTTTCATAGACAGTTGTAGTTTCATTTTAGAAGTAAATATATGAAGCGCTAGACTTGCGAATTGAAACCTCTGGAATAACACTAGAACCGTTAGATGTGAACATGTGGAGAGATCAAGGCTCATCACTCATCGCTCATTCTCTCTTTTTAATGCCTTGATGTACTACATTTCATTTAATTGAAATTATCAATCTTTTTGAAGAAAGTGTGGTAGTCATACTGTGGGCGGTGATTAATGCCATATGAACATCTGAAGCAATTGATTGGACAGATCATAGCTTTAATGAAACAAGATTTGTAATGATTTCATATCGTTTGAGTGGCACTGGTAGTCTGGTGATTTTGACAGCTTGTCAGCTTGAGGTACAATTTGCATGTAGCTAGACGTCAATCAAGTTAAACATTTTAATTTTACATGTAAGGCTTAAGTTACACGAATTGGTTAAGTTAGTTTTTTGGTTTACGTGAATCAGGATGGTAGCGGCACTGGTGGCCCATAAATAGGGATAGTGATAGTGGATAGTGTCATAAGGGTTTTCTTTTTTAGGGTTAATAAGGATTCAAGAAGAAGATGATGTGGTATTATTAGGGATACTCTAAATTCTCATGCCTCCAGTTATGTAGTTACAGAGTAAAAGACCAATTTCCTTCAAGTTCAGAATGGGAGGAATTGGAAAGAAGTTAATTTGGTTTCCCTAACTTCTCAGATAGGTTTTGAACCAGGATGAGGAGCTTTGATGGAGATAAGTTCTATCCTGATGCATGGAGACTACAAGTAGAAAATGGGAGCAATTTTACTACCCCTCATCTTCTACATGATTCTAGTTCTCAAAGGGGATAAGTACATTTTGTATCTTCATAGCTCCCTTTTCCCCAACATGGTTGGTTAGGCGAATCCCTTGTTTTTATTTTTAGAGCCACATTTGTATTATGTTGTCACCAGTAGAAGCTTGGAATCATGCATTTATTTTTAGTATCACATTTGTATTACGTTGTCACCAGCAGAAGCTTGGAAATTCGAATCAATTTGCAATCCATTTTCATGGGAAACAACTTGGAATAAATTGTGTCTATGTAAAGTGACATATGTTATTTATACAAAATAAGAGCTTTCCTACTCTGCAGCTACTCATCTTTAAAAAGATATGTAATAATGTGACATTGTAATTTAGTTGTAATAAAATAAATTGTTGTGTTGTGTTATTCTTTGTTATTCATTTATAGTAAAGAGTTATTTTCTGAGTTTAGTGTCTATGAATCTATTCGAATCATTTTTTTTTCCTTTAAGAAATTAAATATTATCTATTTATGAAATAATTGCATTTAGATTTAAAAGTAAAACATAAAGTAATAAAAATGAAAAAATAAAGTTGCCATCAAATTGAAAAAAAACATTATAAACACTAAAATTTGTCACTCTTGTTAGGGTTTACCAAAATGTTACTGATTTCTAATTGTCATTGACCTTCTCCCCCAGTTCCCAGTATCATTATTCATTTTATTAAGTCCTTTGCAACGTTAAGTTACCAGCCCCTTGGCCTTGATGTCAATCCTAGCGCATTAAAGTTTAAAACAACTTTAAAACACATGTTTATTATTTATATCATAAATTACTCAACTGTTCGATGAACATTAATGTATGGTTGTAGTTGCATTTTGGAATGAAATGCACGGAGTGCTTGGCTTGTGAACTTAAACCTCTGAAATCACCCTTTAACCATTAGATTTACAAAGGTCAACAATTTAGAATTTGTTGTCAATGCAAGACTAAATGGCTTGTTTTAAATGTTGTCAGCCTTGTACTAATTGTGTATTCCAGAAGCAACACGTAGACAACAAGACGTTTCATTCACTTTAATGTTCAAAAAGAAAAATCACTTTCTACTGCTAAGTGATTTTATTTTTAAGTGAGAGGGTCAGCACACGGGGAGATTCCAGTCTTCAATTTGCTCATTGTAATGCAACACCTTGTTCTGGGTTCCACAGTTCCACTTCCAAAAAATCCACTCTAGTAACCCAGTTTCCACGACTGTCAACATTAATCTTTTCAAGAATCAAAATCTGGGTAAGTAAAAGAATTCTTGCGGCTACATTTGACATTTCTTAATATCTTATTTGTCAAACTTTTAAGTTTGGGTTTAGGGTTAAGAGACTTAAGAATTAAGAAAATTTAAGGAGGACTAATAGGGAATTCACAATTTCACATTGTATAAGCATGTCTACCACCAATACCACTAGAGAAATGTTGGATAAAAAAATACATTATGCAAAATTGCTTAAAACCCCAAGTTTCAATGATGAATACCATGATATTTATGATCCTAAAACCTATGGTAGGTGTACCTTAGAACTTATATTTTCATCGTAGAATAAGGTTGCAAAGCAAATGCAAATTAATAGTATCAATGCACTATGGGTAACGGGATTAGGGCGCATGATGTTACATGAGGTTTTCCCTTGCCCAGAATTTATCATGGTCTATGCCCAAAATTATGATGATAAAAAAAGAGCAATTGTTAATAAAGATAACAAAGAAGAATTGTTATCCATTAATGCAGAAGAACTTGGAAAAGTGTTGGGGTTTACAACTGAAGAATTTGGAAATGTCCACACTTACCTAGAAAAGCTTGCTAGTGATTATGAAGCAGTGGATGAAATGGAGAAAAATTCTTTCATGAATAAAATAGTTCATGACAGAAACAAATTGAAAGGTGATCATAAGCCTCCTTATGATTTGGATATTTTTAGACCATGGGTTCAAGACACTATTTCCATGCTAGCATTTTTCCTTGGACTGGATAGAAATTTTGAAGTGGGTGCAAGCCTCCTTGAAATGGTATATAATGTCCATTATGGTGTTCCACATGTCAAATATAATTTTATTGAGCACATTGTAGAATCCATGCATAAACATTTTTTAATGATTAAAGGAGGTTCCACCAAGACATTTAGGTTCACAACCTACTTGTGCTATATTTTTCTATTCAAATTTAGAGGAATGTTTCAGACCAACAAGCTTCAGATTCAGCCCTATAGTAATGTTGAGGAAAAGAAAATGGCTCCAATATATGAATGGACCACTGAAATAAGGATGAATGATTCTCGAAGGAACTACGGTCATTTTGTAGACTACTTTTTGGATCCATTGCATCAAGCAATTACAATTACTCCAATGCCTAGATTGCATGTCATGTAGAAATTGTATTCAACTAGGAAAATAAATATAATTGGTTGATTGGTACTTAATGGAAGAATATACTATGCTAAGATTTTATGGATTGGGAATACAACCATACAAACTTCCAATACATGTGACAAAAATGGTTTTTGCATTGGAATATGTAAGGAAGATGCAGAGTATTGATGAACTACACTTTGTCGGTTAGCAAAAGAAGACCTTATTTCCTTCTTTACATTTTTCATGTGGAGGGTTCACATTCAAGAGAAAAGCATTTAGTGTGGCACATAATCTTTTGATTTTTTTTTATTTTGATGCTATTTTTCATTGGTAGCATGATCCATGTGACACCATTTGATCAATGATTGTGCTCAATAAGAATGTTGCAAGTAGAATTCAACATCAAAGTAAACCCTTGATTGAAAACTTGAGAAACAAGGATTCTTTGGATGAGGTCAAAACAGAAATGGAGAAAAGTGCTATTGAGAATGGTATTTCTTTTGAACAATTGTTAGCAGAAATTATGGCATTGCATCAAAAGACAATTAGGAGGTACAACAATTTGGTGATTTAGGCGAAGATGGGGATGACAATATAGATGGAGTTGGAGATTTTATCTACTCCTTCTCCTCTGTCGTGGGCTTTGGTTGGTCTTGGAGTATTTTCCAGCTATTTTGCTCTGCTCGGCCCCTAGATTGGGGTTTCCACTGCTCAGTCCCTGGTTGTAGTTTTGCTCACGGCCATTGGTGTGTGTTGCTTTTGTGTTTCAGGGATTGCTTTCTCTTCCTTGGTTGTTTGTTGATGGTTGCCACAAGTAGGATTTTTGAGGTTTTTATTCTCTTTTGGGTGTGAAGAGCATCAATGAGAGCTTTGATCGTGCCAGGTGTCTTGTGAATGGTGCTACTTTGTTGAGTATGTAGGGTTTTTTGATGGGTTGTGGATACTGTGCTTCTTGCAATCTTGTTTTCATTCCCTCCCTATGTAAGGTTAATGAGGCTTGGTTGTGGGTGGTGGGTATTTTCTACAATATTTTTTTCAAATCCTCCTTGGCCGTTTGCTTGTTGTGGTGAGCTATGGTTCATAGTCCTTTTGAGCTTGTTATGTTTATCATTATTGAGCCTAGTGTTGCAATGATGGCCTTCTCTACCCCTTCCTACTACTATTGCCAGCATTTGCTAGTGGGTGTTTTTGCTTGCTTGGAGATTCAACCAGTTGGGGCTTTTCCCTCTTCCTTTTCTGGTTGTCTCTTTTGCTTGGTTGGAAGTTATGATGAGGGTTCTCGTGGGGGGTTTGGTTGGGCTCGATCTATGTGGCAGTGCCTTCCTTGTTCCTCATTGTTCTCTGGGTCTACAAAGTTGGACTTTGTTTCAGTGGCTGCAATGTTAGTTGGCTTGCAGAAGAAGAGTTTATATGGCATTGGTGACTTCATGGCCCTTGCTTGCAAGTGGAAAACTTGGTTGGTATTGGGATATCAATTCATCTTCACGCCATGTTGGTGTTCCTGTTTGGGTGGTGCTTCCTCTCTCCACTTTTCCCTTCACCTTTTGAGGTGGGGTACTCTCCTATTGAGGTGGACAGGGTTCATGTTGTTCATTGCGAGAGTTGTTGCTATGGGGCTTTTGAAGTCGTTTTGGGTTGGCTTTCTCGATGCATCCTTGGGTGTCCCTATTTTACCTAGCTACTGGGTTGGTGTTGATTGGGTGTTGGTCTTTTTTGGAGCGGTTGCTACGAATGGTGTTGTTCTTTTTTTTCTACCCTTGGCTATGAGCCTCTTTTTTCTCCTATTGAGGTGGAGATTTGTTGGTGGAGTGCTCCTAGTTCTGCCCCTTTGGTTGTGTCTGATGGGTTTTGGTAATTGGTGATTTCTGCTTGCTCACTCTGGTCATAGAGTTGTTTTTTCAGATGGGTTATTTGCTAATGCTATCTCTCTACTATAGGAATTTTCTATTATTGAATCTTTTTTCTAGTCTAATTCTTATTTTTTATATGCAGAATTTTTTATAAGGCAGGCCTTTGGTGGGAAGGGACTCCTTTCCCCTTGGTTTTTGTTGTGCTTGTTGCTAGAATTTTTGGAATTGCTTATTGGAGTTTGCAGATTTTTTTAGGTCTATTGCTTGTTTCAAGCCCTTGGCTTCTACTTTTTTGGAAGTTATTGTCTTTTGTTGGTTCTTTCCTATCTCAAAAGGTTTGTTTTTTGAGTGGAAGTCCTAGAGTTTTTTTGGAGATTGTTGCCTTTTGGTCAGTTTTTTGGCTGAAGGGTTGCATTGGTTTTCCCTTATTTCTATAGGGAGGTGTGTTCTATCTAGTTTCCTTTAGGCTGCCCTATTTTTGTAGGTGGTTTGTGTTTCTTGGTTTCATGCTCCGGTCAAAAGCATGGCTTGTTGGTTGGTCTTCCAAGCTCACTTCTGGTGAGTCTTGCTTTTTAGTGGTCTCATTTTTTATGAACCACTTGTCCTCTACCTCTATGGCTACTTTGTAATGGGTACTGGCCCTTCCAGTTTTAACATAATCAAAACATGAGGAAAAAAAAGGTTAACAAAGTGTTTTAAAACATGAAATTAAACTTCAACCATAAGTCTAGATTTATATTACACAATAGTAATACAAAAAAAATTGTTGTATTTGAAAACAGGGATTCTAATGTCAAATTCACCAAAATGAAATGTGAAAGTACATAGCCCTTCAATTTATTGTTAATTTAATAAGGTGTTTTTCATATTTAGAATCTAAAACTAAAATCATATTAGAACAATTAAATGCATTTCATATTAATATAATCTAAAAAATAAATAATAGAAGATAAGATTAATCTATATGAATAGAAATACAATAGGAGAAAGAGGGTTTAAAAGAGGCTTGCATGTTTTGATATATAAAGAAGATGCAGGTAAATAAAGGAGATTAAAGGAGGGATGATACTATTAGAATAAAATGTCGATTTTATTATGCATTTATGTCATCAAGGAGGGGACTATAGGTGCTAATGTCCTACTAGGTAGGTTGTTATCAATATGTTTTCAATATTATTTGTTATGTGCACTAGCTCTATATACAATCACATTGGCATCTAGTTGGTATGTTGGTGTGTTGCATAGTTATGGTGATATCCTTTATTTAACTTCTAACAACAAGTTCTAAAACCTCTAATAATGCCCTTTGTAACTTCTAATGAAAAATATTACAACCTTTGACAAGATCCTCTATAGTTTTGATTAAGATAAATCGAGAAGGACCCAAACCCAATATAAAATAGACATTAATTCATAAAAAAGGGGTCTCACAAGAGGTGAGATAGCAAGAAAACAAAAGAAAATGAGACTCAAAACCAAAAACTAGCAACTGACAAAAACTAAGACATGACCAGCCGAAAACCATTAGCCCAAGGGGACTAGTTATTTTAGGAGAATTTGGTACTTTTGTTACATTTGGGATTTCCCTTGGACAAATCCTTAAGTCAATTGAATGTGTGATGTATTAAAATGTTTGAACTTTGTGTAAGATTGTAGGCTTGAGGTAGTGTGTAACTATACTAATAGATGTCCAACAATAGGGGTACCTCTACTATGTGATTGTTTTTCTTGTGTGTGGGGTTTTTTTTGTGGTCTCTTCAATGCCCTAACTACTCATGATTTTATTTTCAAATAAATCCCTTATTATTAGGTTAAATATGATCAATTTTACCATTGGTGAGGTGGATTAGATTTATATGTGATAGTGAGGAAAAACTAAGAGTTTAGGCAAGAAAAGGTAAACTTAAATGTGAGGAAGTTATCATTTAACCTTGTCTAGGTGACAGGGACATGACATACTAGTATCCAGGGTTAAATATGATCAATTTTACCATTGGTGAGGTGGATTAGATTTAGATGTGATAGTGAGGAAAAACTAAGAGTTCAGGCAAGAAAAGGTAAACTTAAATGTGAGGAAGTTATCATTTAACCTTGTCTAGGTGATAGGGACATGACATACTAGTATCCAGGGTTAAATATGATCAATTTTACCATTGGTGAGGTGGATTAGATTTAGATGTGATAGTGAGGAAAAACTAAGATTTTAGGCAAGAAAAGGTAAACTTAAATGTGAGGAAGTTATCATTTAACCTTGTCTAGGTGATAGGGACATGACATACTAGTATCCAAGGTGATAGAAAGGCAAGGAGAAAAAATGGGTAGGTGCTCAAATGTAATGCAAACAATCTTAGAGGGTTGCATTAGGGATTATTTAGCCTTCCAACCAATATCTAGAAAAAAAAAATCTTAAAACTTATTTAATTTAGTAGAAACACAAGAAGAACAAAGGGACTTTATTCATCTATCTTTGGACAAGATTTGTATTACAATTTATAGGCATCAACCATGAATTAAAACCAAATAATATAATCTTACTCAATGTATTTATTATTTCTTCTCTGACTTCTATCTTCATTCTTTTATTCTCAGTATTCTCTATTCTTCTATTATCTATGTCATGTTTTATCTATCCTTAAATAATATCATAGTCCTCTATATATAAGCAATGTAGAATGTAGTGTATTGGTTATTTTCATGATCAATGTTCATAGAGTAACATGATAAGGATTATTGGCCCAAAAATTAAATGTTTCCCATGGTTCTCCTTCAGAGGTTGTGTACCACCCTTGCATAGCATACATTGATTCACTAGTAACATGTATTATTCTCCCCAATGAGCTATGAACCTCTAAATTTAGTGTGTTTCCATACATAACCCATTTTAGGACCCATAGTGAGGTAGGTAACAGATAATTTGTGCAAGTTTGAAATACTTGGTGCATTGATCTAACAATGTATTATTATAAAGTAAATGATTCAGTATAGATATTAATTAACTTATTTTAGAAATTAATACACATGCAATGATAAATAACAAATGGAAATCAAATGGAACATTTTAGATGTACATGATCATGTAATCACAACCAATGATAAGTATATGTAGTGACTTATGGTGCTCTTGGTGACATGTCTAGGCTTGCAATTATATTTATGAAGTCTTGAACTATTGAAAATATTCAGGAGGTAAGATAGTTTATCCTAGTTGTAGTTAAGGCTTGCATAAACCAAAGAAAACCTTAGCCACAACACATTGAGTTTTATCACCCTTGTGCCCTGTCATTGAGTAAAAATATAGGAAACTTAGATCACTTTAATTTTTACGCAATAACAACAAAAGAGGGAGATTCCCCTCCTAATTTGAAGAGCAGTTAATTTTGTGCATAGTTGTCTATTGATAGCGATTTTACTCACAACAAATAGGGCGAATAATTTTTTCATAGACAAGACCGTAAAGAGCCTATCCTTCTTGAAATATATGGAACAAAGACAACCTAAAGGGGAATTATGCATTTAACAAGGAAAAAGATTGGCTTTTGTTCAATCCCAAGTCTCTGATAACCAGGTCATGGTTGCACTAGGGTCACTCTCAGGTACTGATGTGATATTGATGTTAATCTCAAAGGGACTACGGTTATGAACTGAATATTTTAGACATTATATTTTCAATTCAATCATTAGGTTCAAGCATCATAAAATTGAAATATTTCCTATAACATTTCATGAACATCACAAATACTTTGCTATCCCTTAAGTAGACTTAGCATTAAGCATACAACAATTTTATGGAAAACAAAAGATTTTCAATAAAATTTCATCCATTCATTTGAATTTTGGAACATTTTCAAGAATTTAAACATCTACTCTAAAATAAAGCATAAAAAATACTAAAAATTAAAAGTTTCTCCCACTTATTCTCCATGGATGCCCCAAAGAATCAATTAAAACAGAGCAAACCATTTTATACTTCACCAAATTGCTTCACAACTACATATAAAATAGTGCAAGCTTTTAAAGAGAGGGGTTTCATTTCTGGACACCGAGTAGGTTCTTTATGCACCCTTAAACGATGCAACATACAATCTTGTTCGGCTAAACTAACAAAACCAACTACAAAAGATACTGAGATAGGTAGCTATCTAATAAGCTCTGATATTAATCAATTTCTATGTTCATACAAAGTTTTATGCCGAAATGGTTCAAAAAATAGGAGAAAAGAACAAAACTTAAAATTTTATGCTCCTCTAACATCCACAAATTCTGAACTTAAAATAAAAAAAGGGATCCTTTGGCCTTTTATAGAACACGAGCCTCAGAAAGGATAAGAAAAATACATGAGAGGAAATCCAAGGGACCAATCTCAACAAGGCACGTGGAATGTAGTGACCAATAGGAGACTTTTAATTGAATTCAATGGAAGTCAACTCCAATTACACATTGAAGCTCTTTGGGTGTTAATCTTTAATCTTCACCAGGATGATACTTCGAATCAGGATAGTGTGTAGGGACTTCCCATACATTTAGAATGAACAATTGCAATTTTTGGCCCCACACATCGCTTGGCTCCGGTTCTATCACTCTCAGGAATGGGCTTCCTCAGAGGTTGGCATTTTTCATCTGCTGCATGTTGAATATCGAGATCTCCAACATTCCTGTGGATTCAAACTCCTCTACCAATAGCATCCCAAAATAATCAAACTAGAATGAATATGATTCTATCTATGATTCAAGTTTACCTGACCATCCATACCTGAACTTTGCATCACAATTTGCATCTCCTGCAATCACAAATTCTACACATTAAATCCCTTTAAAAGAAAAAAAAACATTTGTAACATCTCATGTAAATAAAACCATTATTCAAATGTTCATATAAAAATCATGTAATTAACACACTTTTGAGCATAACATAAATCCTCACATATATACCAGATTACCGGAATCATTAGATAAACTTTAAAAAATTAGCATTTTCACTTCACATTACTTCCTGGTACCCAATATTCAGCTTTACCTACTAAATTTCCCAAACCTCGGTTATATCGGAACTCCATCATTCCAAACTCCTTCATACCGGACTCCTTCCATTCAAACTCGCATTGCCTTTTACCTTTCACATGTTTTTAGTACCCGGTATCCGGTACCCGAAACACTTGCATTACGAAGTACTTTATTATCAAAGATTTCTCTTTTCTCTTCACTTTTAGTGATCTTTCAATTTGCTAGCTCTTGCCATAAGAGTTATTATTATTTTTTCACTTGGGTCCTCAAGTCTTTTCATTCTTAAGGCATGTTGTGAGACCACACAACAACTTGCAACCTATAAAACCAAATTTAAACCAAACTTGAAATTAAATCACCCGTTGTAAATTAAAATTTATACATATTTTAAAACATTAACTTTTACCTTTACCTAGATTCTGACATAAAGAAGTAAAACTCCACCGAAAACATCTGTGTGTGCTCTGATTAATTCTAGTTTTTGGAACTTAGTGAAAAGAATCAGCTCATTAACATTGAACTACATAATATAGTAATCATTCAAAGCCAACCAGGGATAGAGCCTTGCTGCCAGTCAAGCGTCCATAGCCTTGACAAGAATATCTCCATAATTCCCCCAAACATAGCTCTACTGCCAGTCAGGCATCCATAGCCCTGGTAGAGTTATTTGGATAGCCTAAAGAGTTGATAGCTCTTTTTTTTTTTAGATATAGCAATGATAGCTCATTTTTTAACTTTTGATATTTCAATGATAGCTCTTTTATCAACTTGCAAGCAATGAAACACCGCTATTAGGTTGGGAATTACAATGGTAGCGAAGGTTACTTTTTGATTTTTCATTCAATGTAAATCCCTTCATCAATTCACTAATTCCCAAAAACTCATTTAATGATTTCCTGTAAGTGCATGTTTCCAGCTAAATTTCACTAATTTATGTCAAATCCTAGCTAACTGTAACTCGCTATATGTTAGAAAATATGCATAAATTAAAATTTAGCAATAGACAATTTAAATCTAAATTTAGAAACATCAGTTACCACCCTTCAAATTAAATTTTATGGCAACTACTAAAATTTCTGCTAGCAATTTCAACTTGGCAGCACTGCACCTCATTAATGGATCAAAAATTTCATGTTTACCTTGAAGCACGATCACATTATTCTGCATTAAATTTGCATGCCTTATTTTGCACGTATTATCTTCTAAACTTACTCAGGTGATGACGTGTACTACCTTGTCAGTTTCATTTTCCTTTATATTTTGCACACATAAGCACTTCCATAATTAATACGACTCTTAAAAAAAATGAAATGACCACTATTAATTTTGAAATTTTTAACTTGCTTGATTTGCAATCTCTGTACTGCTCAAATTTGAAGCAATTTATCACCAAATATGTGTGAAGAATTAATTTGATTTAACCTTTTAACTCTGAAGATAATTATCCAGCTGCCACCTCACTTACGATTTCCCAAAAAAAAAAAAAATGCACAAGGCAACTATGTACCACAACTTTCTTACGGCTCTCTACAAATTCTGCATTTCTTCTCAAATTCTTCACACTTTTTCTTTCTTTTTTTGTTTTATTTTCATAGTTCTGCTCTATGCATTTGTATTTGCTTCTTAGCCATGGATACTCCAATTTGTTTAGGTTGTTCTCGAAGACAAAATGTTTTCTTAGGGAGCATCACATCACAAAGGCTTAAAAAGGTTTTCTTCATTAGGACTTCTAGTTTTACTGTGCCAAATTTATGCTTAGTCCTTGGGGAAAAGTATGTTGCATGCAGCCGCTACTTTCACTTCTATTCTGATATAGCTTCTCACTTTGTAGCATCACTTCTGGATATTGGGCTACATGTTGAAAATGTTTGTGCTACTATCAACTTGATAGTGAAGCCTGAATTCCTGGAAAATCTGGATACCATTTTATCTGTTTCACATCCGACCATCGAAATTCCTTCCATGGATAATATTCCTCAGTTTCTGGAACATGGGGAAGTGGTTCCACTTCAGTTTCTTTGTACTGATTTCCATATCCAAGACTTTGAAGTTCATCGAGAACTTGCCTATATAGGGTATTTAGCCCTGATAGAAGAGGCATCGCACATCGACTGAATGGCTACTATCGTCTGCAACTTTGCTCACTCCTTTTGACCTTTTGATTTTTTGAAACAAGGATTTTTGATACCCCATGTATATACGTGATATACACACACACACACACACACACACACACACATATATATATATATATATTGGTACATTTTAAAGCATGTTTTACTATGTATGGTTTTATTATTTCGCTTTTCACAGTTCAATTTTACAAATTTTTGAATTAACTCTCATGTGTAAGATAAGTTTAAGCAGAATTTGCTAATGCAAAAGCTAGACAATAAGAAAAGAACAAAAAGCGAAGAAAGAAAACAAAACAAAAGCAAAACCCTACAAAAAACAAACTAACCCTAACTACCCTAACTCTAACATAACAAAATATTAACTCTAATAAAGCATTTTATTTCAATTTCTATGGCTATTTCTTCTACAATTTTGGTATGAATTACAGTAGGTTTATCTTTAAATTCACTCATCAAAATTTTCAATATTCTACTGTAATAATGGATTATCTTAATTTTTTTGTGTTTAAACAACATAAATTTAAAAGTGTACTTACCCATAATTTGGCTCATATACATGAAAATGAACTCATTAGAGATCAATTTCACACATTTTGTTTGATGTGACCATACTCTACCTTCTTCCAGCCCTAGTCCATTTTCATGAACGGTTGTGACTATTTCTCTGCTTCTTCCTCTAAAAACCTTCATGTCTTCGACCCTGTCTTCACTTTGCATTTTGTTAGACCAAGATATATCACTATTTATATTGCTATCAAAGAGAAAAAAATTAATGTAGACATCTAAATTTGGACACTTAATTTATCCAAATTCATCCCCTTTCGTCTTATTTTCGTTAATTAAGTAATATTGCTATTATTTAATTAATATCTTTAATTCTGCCAAATCCCTAAGCTATTTAATCAATAATACCTTATCTCTTTAATCCTCCTTTCATTAAATGAATTAAATAAATATGTTATTTATTTAATCCCCTTTATGTCACATCTTCCATTATTTTTATCTAATCCTAATCCATCTTCTAATCTCATCATTAGGATGTGCACATACCTAATCCTTGATTAGGAGGTGTCACATCCTCCAACTTTTGCAAGTTAGCCTCTAATATTTCTTAGCCACCTAACCTTCCTCTAACCCATCATCAACTTGTCTAATCACCCCCTTTAGTCAACTCTTCCCATCCCCTAAGGAATTTTTAATTCCTTTTGTCTTCCCAAAGTCCTTTGAGGAATTTTTAATTCCACTCTCATCTTTCAAGGAATATTAAATTCCTTTTCTCTTCCCCATGTCCTTTATGACATGTGCCCTTGGTCAACCTTATTAAAGGCTTTCTCCTTTTGGGCAAGGCACTCCACTTCCTCATGTGAATTTTTAATTCACTTTTTAATCCCCCAATGCACTCAAAAGGAATTTTTAATTCCTTCACTTCTTCCCACATATCCTCTCTTTATTCTTTATTCTTTCCCTTCTCCCCATGAGGATATTTGAGGAATTTTTAATTCCTCACATGTCCTCTCACCCACATAGGGACAAGCACCTCCTTTATGAGGAGATCTTGTCCAATCCCAAGGTACTTTGTACCTCCCTCCATGTCATGTACCATCCTTCCACCTCATGTCCACTTCACCTTTTAGGGCTATATCACATGCCACATGTCAAGATGTGAGGGCTTGTGAGTTCTCAACTCACCTTAGCCCTACATCTTGATCATTGGTGGCTCAATCTTGGCCATCCATCTCTTCTAGGAATTCTCAAAATTCTTATAAATACCCCCTCTTTTCTCTCATTTTGGGGGAGATCATTTTGCTAGCCAAACTCTTACAATTTTATTTCTCAATCTACACTTAGCCATTTTCATCCATTTTTGTTCAAGCATCATTTGCATCTCACATCTCACATCTTTTCCATCAAGGAGCATACATTCCATCTACAATCAAAGGGCCAACCAAAGGATCGATTCGAGACAAGGTATATCTAATCTTTTACTATCTTTTGCTTTGTTTTGAATGCAACTAGGCCAATCTTGAAGTGTAGGGTGTTGTTTAGTTGTTATTTTCTCTCTTGTGTTTGCATCTTATTTTCTAACAATCATATTCACCCTATCACAAGTAAAAATTTGATATTTTGTATCTTGTATAAAATCAGGAAAATTTCTTTTTATAGCTTGTGAAATTTTGACTAGGAACAAAATGCACACGTTTACTGCTCCATTTTCCTACTTCTTCTCGTTATCTGTGTTTTCCATGTATAGAGGTAATGATGATTCGTCGATGTCCTTTCCTCGTTTGTGATGAAATATCTCTAAATCTCAACATTCTCATCTATTTCTTTGCAAAACATTAGGATTTTCTTTATAATAATCAAAGTTTTCCAACTGTTTTGATGTATCTGTTAATTTTTTAATATTTCCAATTCCACTAGGCTAAAACATTTTTCTCGTTAACAATATCTTTCTTTTAGTAGTTAAAACTTCCTCTGTTAACGAAACCACTTTACTTATTGCTAAACTTACCCTAGTTAAAAAAAATTCACTCGAGTTCACCATGATCAGTCGTATCATGAACTCTACACTCGGTGACTCTTCCAAAAGTGAATAAACTCAAAGGATACAGTTTCTGGTTAAAGATTTTCCAAAAAATTTCAACTTCCATAATGAAAATCCAGCTTACATTCAATTTCTCATTTACAAGCTCCTCACTAAACTCAAAACTAAGGTTTCAAAGTATAACTCTCCAATTTCAAAGAATAAAACCTAAAATATCAAACATGGCCCTCCTTCTAGCGCCAGTTCCTATTGACGATGATTTTACTCGCAGCAAACAGGGTGAATAAATTCTTCACAAACAAGATTGCAAAGAGCCTATCCTTCTTGAAAGATATGGAACAAAGACAACCTAAAGGGGAATTTTGCATTTAACAAAAGAAAAAGATTGGCTTTCATTCAATCCCAAGTCTCCGATAACTAGGTCATGGTTGCACTAGGGTCGCTCTCAGGTACTAATGTGAAATTGTTGTTAATCTCAAAGGGACTATGGTTATGAACTGAATATTTTAGGCATTAAATTTTCAATTGGATCATTAGGTTCAAGCATCATAAAATTGAAATATTTGTTGTAACATTCCATGAACATCACAAATACTTTGCTATCACTTAAGTAGATTTAGCATTAAGCATTCAGCAATTTTATGGAAAACAAAATATTTTCAATAAAATTTCATCCATTCATTTGAATTTTGGAACATTTTCAAGGATTTAAACATCTACTCTAAAATAAAGCATAAAAAAGACTAAAAATTAAAAGTTTATCCCGCTTATTCTCCATGGATGCCCCAAAGAATCAATTAAAATAGAGCAAACCACTTTATACTTCACCAAATTGTTTCACAACTGCATATAAAATGGTGCAAGCTTTTAAAGAGAGGGGTTTCGTTTCTGGACACCAAGTAGGTTCAGTATGCACCCTTAAATGGTGCAGCATACAGTCTTGTTCGGCTAAAATAACAAAACCAACTACAAAATATATTGAGATAGGTAGCTATCTAATAAGCTCTAATATTAATCAATGTCTATGTGCATACAAAGTTTTACACCGGAATGGTTCAGAAAATAGGAAAAAAAGAACAAAACTTAAAATTTTATGCTCCTCCGACATCCACAAATTCTGAACTTCAAATAAAAAAAGCGATCCTTTGGCCTTTTATAGAACACAAGGCTTAGAAAGGATAAGACAAATACATGAGAGGAAATCCAAGGGACCAATCTCATCAAGGCACATGGAATGTAGTGACCAATAGGATAATTGTAATCGAAGTCAATGGAAGTCAACTTCAATTACACATTGAAGCTCTTTGGGTGTTAATCTTTAATCTTCACCAAGACGATATTTCGAATTAGGATAGTGTGTAGGGACTTCCCATACATTCATAATGAACAAGTGGAATTTTTTCCCCCACACGTCACTTGGCTCCAATTCTATCACTCTCAGGAATGGGCTTCCTCAGAGGTTGGCGCTTTTCATCTACTGCATGTGAAATACCAGGATCCCCAGCATTCCTATGGATTCAATTTCCTCTACCAATAGTAACCCAAAATAATCGAACAGGAATGAATATGATTCTATCCATGATTCAAGTTTTCCTAATCATGCATACCCAAACTTTGCATCACAATCTACATCTCCTGCAATCACAAATTCCACACATTAAATCCCTTTAAAAGAAAGAAAAAACATCTGTAACATCTCATATAAATAAAACCATTATTCAAATTTTCATATAAAAATCACGTAATTAACAAGATTTTGATCATAACATAAATCCTCACATATATATTGGATTACCAGAATCATTAGATAAACTTTAAAAAATTAGCATTTTCACTTCACATTACAACCCGGTACCTGGTATATGATATTCATCTTTACCCAATAACTTTCCCATACCTCGATTATACTGGACTCCTTCCATTCAAACTCGCATTTCCTTTTACCTTTCACATGTTTCCAGTACCCGATATCTAGTTCCCGAAACACTTACATTACGAAGTACTTTATTATCAAAGATTTCTCTTTTCTCTTCACTTCTAGTGATCTTTCAATTTGCTAGCTCCTGCCATAAGAGTTATTATTATTTTTCCCTTGGGTCCCCAAGTCTTTTCAGTCTTTGGGTGTGTTGTGAGACCACACAACACTGTCCATTGCCAATATGCACTCCAGAGGTGCAAATTGTAATGCCAATAGACTTGTAAGGGCTATAATTTCCATATTACAATAGAAGTACTCAATCAAATGAGAATGATTGTCCTATCAATTAGATGATCTTAATAGCTATAGACATTCGTATGGATGGTAGTCCTAGTAGACCAAAGAGGTATTTTTCATATATTTAATTTGGGGTTTTCAAGGATCAATTTACCTTCACTCAAGTGTTGCAAACATTCTACCAAATTTCCTTCTCAATTTAGCATGATGCCAAGAAAGATTTATTTCTTGAATAGTATTGATTAGGCTACATGTGCTAGTCAAGGTAGATGCTTCAGCATCATGGCATCTTTAGATGCCTCAAATTTTGGGATAATCTCTGCGTAGAAGGAATACCTTGTAACTGGCACTTGAGTGCAGAGGATTATACAACTTGCAGGTATTACATAGAACTAGAATCTAACAATTTTACATTTTGTTTATAACAAACTTGGACCAACACCATTTTACTAAGAAAATCAATCTATTAAAGTTAAAAGAAATATTGTTCAACAGTAAATCGTTGTGTTAATTCCACAAAGCTATTTACTATATATTGCTTTAAGGAAGTTAAAAAATTCCTACAAATCTAAACAAGCCATCAACTGAGTCTTACATGTCCACTAATAAAGTCTTACTCCCAACTATCATAACTAAAACTATTACTCACTAACAATTCACTATCCCATCTTGATGTTAAATGTGCAGTTGTAACCCACATATGAGGCTAAATAGTAAACCAAGTTATACCAAAAGAATAGTAAATACATTATTGTATTTAACGTTGCAGTAGCATAACTATATAAATCTTCTCACTTTATTATATGTTTTCTTAACTTTCTGCCCACACCTAAATAATGTAACCTAGAAAATGAGTAAATTAATTTTGAAGGGAAAACTAAATTTGTCACATTTTCCCTATAGGCTTTATGCTGTCATAAATAAATTCATACAAATTAATCTCTCCCAGAATGCCTCTAGCTACAAGATTATCTATTTATCATTACCTAGGACACATTTATGCAAATGAAAAGGACCTGAAACTAACTAATACAACTCACTGAGAAAACGCTTAGCATACAGTTCTAATTTCTTAAGAATCCCTAATATTCATGTAGTCATGCAAGTGCTCATTCTATTGGTTCTAAAATCTCTACTCAAATCTGAAATACCCTGCCCCATGTATTTTCCTATTGAGTTTTTGTTCAAGTTTATGCATGAAGGGTTCCATACTCAAGCGCTCTATCCTTTAGCTGGTGTAGAGGTTCTTTTTTTTTAATTCATAGTTTCACAAGTTTATTATCTTTACCCTAAGCTCTATTTAAAAATCCCAGCTCCCAGCAATTTGAGTACATGGTGAGCTCTTGTTTATGACTCAACAAAATCATTCCCAAAACTTCAAAAATAATATTTGAAGATCAAATAAAATTTCTCTAGAGTTACAACATAGAATATTAACTGCATAAAAGAAGGAATTTAGCACCTGAGTTTGAGATGTCTTTGAAATAGCAATGAAGAGTGCCCTAGTTTCTACCAACTTTGATCTCCTCTTCAAAACTCGTCCAGGCCCTTTGAAATCAACCATGCCCTTTGTCTTCTTCTCTTTTCTCCTAAATTTCTTTTCCAAAATGAGACTTCTAATGGTCGATTTAGAGAAGATAGTCAGTTTCTCCATGGCGTGCCAATTTGGTAACTTCCTGCCAATTTTCTTGAGATTGCAGAGGTTTCCAGGCCTCCTCATGGACTTGAATGTCCTCTCCTTGTCTTCCCTCTTCACCCACGCCAAGCTTCCTTCTCTCCTTGGTCCTACATTTCGTGAGTTTTCTTCCTCCGTTATTTCCTATTGTCCTTCCATCGCCCTGCTTCTCTCATGAACGAATTTTTCTCAAACCTTTTCTCTTTCATTTTCTTTACTTTTATTGTTATTATTTTCTTTTCTCCTTAATATTAGGCATTCAATGGATTTCATTGCCTTGTCTTTTATTCAACACCCATCCACTTTTATATTTAATATACATGGTGAGTGTTTTAGTTATTTATTGTTTTAAAAAAAAATTATTTAATATTTCATAGCTATTCACTTTATAGTTTATTATTTATTATTTACTTATTTATTTATTTTCTAATTTGTGTATTCATTCAATAACTTCTAATAAATTTACTAATTTAAGTAATGTCCATTAACCAGAATAATTTAGGTTGATCGATCTGATGACTCTTCTAGCTAGGATAAATAAACTAGGGCAATAATATATGTCTAAGATCATAGGTTGAATGAACCTTAGGTTGACAAAAACTACAGACAAGGTCAACACTAGAATGACATACCGATTGTCTACCTCTCATCCAACAGAATCATAAAATATGCCTCACTTTGCACCCTGATACCTACATCCAATGACAAACCTCACACAAGTCCAACAACCAAATCATTAGTTTGTGTTAAACCAACATTTTAGTGCATTAGGTAAGCAAATGGTGAAAGGCGGGAATAGGTGCGAGGGTGACTTTTCGAATTCTAAAGCCAATGGAGATGGTGAAGCGAATTCTAATGACAGTGATGGTGATTTGGGGTTTGCAATTGGTGCATTTTTACCTCCTTCTCCTTTGCAACTCCTATTGTGTGTGGAGTGTGTGGGTTGTGTTCCTTCTCTCTGCCCGACTCGAGTGCAGCATGTTTGGCATTTCTTGGTTACGTGGTTTTTGTGGAGATATGAGGCTTTTTGGTTTGGTTGGCATGTGGGTCTCAATCCTGTGGGGGTCGAGGTTGTGGTTGTTGTGAGGAGAAGCGAAGTGTGTTGTTGTCTCCAATGGGTGCCTTGTCTGTGCAGACTGGTTGTGTTCTATGTTGGTTTCCCTTTGTCTACCTTGGGCGTTGTTTTTGGGTATGCTCATTGCTTGTGTTGTGGGGAGGTTTCCTTTGTGGTGAGTTTTTCTAGTGTGTTTCCCTCCTTTCTGCCTCCTACTTTTGTGGGGTCGAAGTCCTTTTTTGTTGGCCTATCAGTGATTGGTGGGGAGGTTGTTGCTTGATGGTTTTTAGTTCCATCTCTATTCCATTCCCCTTGCCTCTTCTATGATGGGTGGGATGGGTCTCTTGCTCTATGTCCATCTTGTTTCTCCTTGCTCTTGGGGGTCACTCTTTTTCCTTTGGAGCTTGGGCTTTGGTGGGGTTTCTTTCTCCCCCCCTCGGCTAGTTGTCTTAATCTTAGTTTCGTGCTTGCAACTTGTTGGAGTTGAGGGCTTGGTCTTGCTTGGATGTTGCTGGTCCTTTATTTTGATGCTTGTTGTGGTGGTGTTTTTTTCTGCCACTTTTTCTTTCAAACCTTGGACTCTTTTTCTCAAACCTTGGTGGTGTGGTTGTCCCTATGGCAGTGGCTTCTTCTCTTGCCATACTCTATTTTTTTCTAAGGGATTCCTTTTTCTTGTGAGTGCCTAGGGTTGGTCTTTCTCCTTTGTTGGGTGGGGATGTTCCTCTTCAGTGATGCAACCCCCTTTTTTGTGCCCCATATTGATGGGTACATTGGCAAAGTGGTGGTATGTAGTTTTTTGGGACTCTACTATTCTTGGATGGAGTTAAGGGGCTTGCTCAGCGCTCTCAGGTTGGACCTTTCCCCTCTGGCACATGTGCTTGGCTGGTGGAGCTTATTTTAGTGGCAATGGTTGGTTTGACTCATGATGGAGTTGTCCTTGAAGCTTTTTTTGACAAAAGGACCTTTATTGGTTTGATTTTTCTATCTACGGATGAGTTGGTGCTGATTGTTAAGGGTGTTAAGGACTCCCATATTTCTCATATTTTTGGTTGAAATGGGGTTTGATTCTTTGTCCATCTCGATGGTTCTGATGTTGTTGGGGTGTGCTTTCTCTTTGGTGGTTGCTTTTGCTCATGATTTTCATCTAGTTGAGTTGCCTCTTACTTCTTCCTTATTGTACTTGAATCTCATGCTACCTTGGGATAAGATGTGTTTTCTTACTACAAGAGTGTTGACTTCCTACTAGGTTTTATAGTTTGGGTCTCCTATTGAGGTGGAGATTGCTCCTATTGAGGTGGAGCCTTCTCCTATAGAGATGGAGATGGTTTTTGTTGCTACAGTGAGTTGTCCCCTTTCTTTTTGCTAGTTCCTTTTGAGGTGGAGCATGTTTGTGCAAGAGATTGGTGGCTCTCATAGTTTTGATTCTTATTTCATCCTATCCTATAGAGGGGAGATCTCTCTTATTGAGATTGAGATTGAGTTGGTGTGTTGAGCAGAGTGGTGTTGTAAGCCAGTGGTTGTTCCTCAGTGCTTTGTTTTGCTTGTCGACTCCCTAACTGTGGGAGGGAGTCTAGTTGTGTTGGACCTGTGATTATTCAAGAGCTATTGTTTTAATGGTGTTGTTGTTTGGAAGATGCTTCTTCATAAAGACATTGAGGTTCAGGTTGTCTTGGCCACCTTGGGGGTGGATGCTATTAAGGGTTGTTGTTATTACAACCTGATGGATGGCTTGTAGGCCTATTATGTTAGTTGTGCTCTTGATTCGGGCTCAGTGCTATTGACATTTTGTGGTAGATTTTTTGTGGTTTGGAGGTTATTTTTCCCACCCTCATGGTGTATTTTGATAAAGGTTGTTGTGCTTATGGTTTCGATGGGTTGCTTGCTAGCCTATTTTGTTGGCCTTGATTACCCACCCTTGGGGTGGTTGTTGTTTTAGGTTGCTATTTTGGTAGCAAGGAGGGTGGCTTGTTGGCCTATTATGATGGTTGTGAAGCTTGATTTGAAGAATATTTTTTGGTTCAAGTCCTTGCAGACCTATTTTACTGGCTGTGAGGCCTATTTTGTTGTTTGGTCCCATTTATTTCTTTTGTAAAGGCTTGTGGAATGTCTAGTTTCTTCACCCTTGGGTGACTGTTGTTTTTTGTTTGCTATTATGCAACTTTTTTTTGGCCTAGTGGCCTTTTCTCTCGACATTTTTGTGAGTCCTACTTTGTTGTTTTGTTGGCTTCGAATGCAATTTCTTGTTGTTGTTTTTCCATGTCTTGATGTACTAACTGCTAAATCTTTCGTGATGTAAAAGGGTCAAGGCCCTTTCAAAATCATTTCTTACCTAATCAAAAACATTTTAGTGCATTAAATTTAAAATAACATAATAAGATTAATATTCACATTCAATAATATCAAAATCAAAGTTCACAATTAGCACACACACTTATATATATCTACATAATAAAATATGAATTTCCACCCCTAGTCCAAAATACATCAGGGCTACTTGGGTCATGCAAAATAATCATCAAGGTATCAAGGGGATATGACAAGAATGTAGCATGTATTGGTTTTATTTTCATGATCAATGCTCATAGAGTAACATGATAAGGATCATTGGGCCAAAAATTAAACGTTTCCCAATGGTTCTCCTTCAAAGTTGGTGTACAACCCTTGCATAGCATGTCAATTCACTAGTAACATGTATTATTGTCCTCAATGAGCTATAAGCATCTAAATTTAATGTGGTTCCATACATAACCCATTTTAGGAACCATAGTGAGGTAGGTAACACTGAGAATTTGTGCAAGTTTGAAATACTTGGTGCATTGATCTAACAACGTATTGTTGTAAAGTAAATGATTCAATATAGATATTTGTTAACCTATTTTAGAAATAAATACACATAGAATGATAAATAACATATGGAAATCAAATGGAACATTTTAGATGTACATGATCATGTAATCACAACCAATGATAAGTATTTGTGGTGACTTATGGTGTTCTCGGTGACATGTCTAAGATTGCAATTAAATTTATGAAGTCTTGAACTATTGAAAATATTATGGTGATATGCAGTGCCTCAAACTTGACTCATAAAACTCCAATATACCTAAAAACTAGTAGAATGCCTACAAAACAAATAAATAGTAAAGATTTTTTTTATTGATGCAAGAATACTCTTACACTCTAGATGCTCTTGCATTAAAATGTGAAAGGGGTTTTATTCTAATATGAGGGACAAGTTTAAGAACAATTAGTGCACCAAGTGGTAAAAAATGGTCTATGTAGTGCTTAATAAATAAAGTTGTTGAAATGATTGCTAAATAGAAAATTAAATGTATTATAACCTTCAATCAACAAAACAATTAGAATGTAAATTGATAATTTACTAAAGGTAAATATGATAATTTTATTGAGAGTTTATAAATTTTCCACTCTATGGAAGATATGCATGTCTTCTACTTCATTGTGTACTACCTCAAATTTTGTCATTTATAGATTTATGAAACCAAACTAGAAAACATATTAAAAATAGTAAACTATGAATCCCAATAGAAACTCAAGAGCCATCATGTACATGTTCCTCCTTAGAAGTTGAAATGGATAGTTGGATGAGGGTAAATTAACTACAAAATTAAAACTTATTGTGGGAATTGCTTAATTTTGGAACCCAAACGTGACATGTTCATAACTCCTATCCCACTGGGTGAAAATTGAACTAGTTGAATGTGTTGAAAAGGTCTCTAAGGCACCTAGTTTAAATTTTTTGGATATCATACTATGAAAGTCTTAAGAACTAATTTCACTCTAAAGACCTCATAAAATGTAATTTTCTCAAATACAAAAAACACCAATTTTTTTTTTTCTACTTTTCTTACATTTAATTATACCATCTAAATGCTCCTAGATACACTTAAATCAAAATATTTGTTTTTCATGTCTACAAATAACTTTTATAATTTTATTGATAAATCTCACTTGCAAACAAGTATCGATAAAGAGACATGGTAATTACACTTCTCTTATCTATTAAAATACTCTAATATTGTATCTTTAAAAAATTCAAATCAATATTACAAAAATCTTAATAATTATAACAATATTATTTTTTTAAATAAATTGTTTTTATAGAAAAATATTTCGTGTTATTTGTTTTTCATAAATTTATTATTTTAAATCATTATAATCAATTAAAAGGTTGTAGTTCAATTGATTGATTATAATTGATGATGGTGATGGTATGTTATTTGATTACACCATCTACTAAGGATCAAATCTTTTGGAGGAGTGGTATATAAGAAAGAGCGAATTTTGTTGTATAAGCGTTGTATATTTTCCATTTTCAATTGTCACGATAGGATACTTTCTTAGGACAACTATGTCCATCAATTTCTCTTATCTTAATTTTTGTCGACAAATCTACAACAATTTTGACCTCCAAATTTAAATCAATAGATATCCCCCAATCCTTAATCTAATTAAAAATAAATAAACCAAACTATTCATAACATAAAACTAAATCTCAATCTCAAAAAATTACAAAAACAAAAACTTCTATTCTCTTCTACACCAGTCAGCGTATCTCAATCAATCGGTGAGCAGTGTCTCATCAATAACGAAGTGGGTTGGCAAAGAAAATAACAGTTATCAGATCATTCATGGGCAGACAGTATTCCTAATCATAGCTTTATCCACCTACTTTTTTTTCTTTCAACTTTAAGAGTACACTGTTACAGAATATAACCGACAATGAAAACATCCTGGACAGCAAAAAACAATTACCAGATTTCATAACCAGAGAAGTACCTACAGACTAAAAAGAACAGCCAAAGTTACAGTCAATACCAAAGGAGGACACCCACAAGGATTATTGTCGTTTATCCAGCTGCTTTTAATAAAGTGATAGTATTGGTATGGATTAAGACAGGTACTGGACATGCATTGTCTGTGACTTAACAAAAATACACCAAAATCATGTTGATGGTATTTTCCTTTCCTCCTGGATCACTAAATTGATTTGTTTTTTCTAAATGTTCTTATCTTTCACCATCGAGATAGAATTAAAAGAAGAATGAAAAGGAATAAAGTGTTCTTGTGATTTTTATATTTATAGATTTTCTTGTTTAACTTTATTTTGAAGAAAAGTTTTGATTCATGTATATTTATAAATGATATAATTTTTTATTTATCTTTATATGAACTTCACGTCTTTAGTCTTTATCTCGTTTTTGTATGTACATATTTTAATACATTATGATCTAAGTCTTATATTTATTACATCTATTTTAATATAGTTGTTATTCACTTGAATATGATCATTTTAATCATGAAAAGTTATTTTTGCAATCGTAGGGTTGATTTAGTAATCACAAACTTGACTCTTATCTTTATAAAATTTAATTTCAAATTTTGGTTGACTAGTAGCCCCTTTTATTTTTTTGCCCTAAATCACCTAACTAAATGTTTTGGTGAAATTCAATGTTATCTGCTAGAATTTAAAGATATTTACATGCATTCATTTCACATGTTTTATCTCTCATCCTAGAGTATTAAAGGAGAAAGTAATAGCAAACCATCTAGATTTGGTGCACTAAAAGAAGTAATAAATTGCCTACATCATTATAGGGCCCCTACCTACTACCTTTGAGATTTCTTGAATATTTCTAAGGGTTGACCCAATAGAACACATCTCCTTGCAACATAACATCAACCCTTTCTACATATTTTGAAATATCATCAACCCTTGATTATCAAAAAAGAGCAAGGAAGAAAATCATCTAGGAAAATAATAGAGTAGAATTTTAGATTGCATGTCGTCAAATCTAGACTCAAAGAATGATTAACCATGAGCTTGACCCATACCTATGGACTTGATCCCTAACAAAACATATGTTCCAAGTCATTACACTAATATAGAGACAATGTATTTCTTAAGCACGTATCAATCTAATTATAAAACCTCCATCAAGAGTCTACATTCTTTGGTCAACTAGATAAGTAACATTGTCTGGATTCCATTTACTTTCCTAAAATGGTTGTTACAATAATCTAGTTTATTACTCCCATCTCTCATCCTTTAATCTAAGTTGATTTATACTTAATAGGTTACATTTACATAGTTTCCCTAGGATAACTTGTAGGAAAAGTTTTTTTTTCTTTACAATTAGATTAATATAAATGAGCCGAGCTAAATACACTTGGAAAAATAATTGTGTAGTTGAAAAGAGTAGAGGCGTGAATTTTCTTAACTCTTCTAATAGAATTGATCAATGTATTATGTTGTGATTTGTATGTTGTTGCACTTTGATAGCTAGTTTATGCCTACAATTACACATTTCATTTTTTTGAATAGATGTATATATGATCCAAGTTATGAAATGACTAGATAAAATAGCTATTAAATTATCATTTATTTTTTAATCCCAAATATATGGTTCTCTTTGAAAACTATGATCTTTGCCTATATTTATTAATTTCTTTTAACTTCACTCCCAATGCTAGGTCAAGGTGGTGTTCATCAACACCTTTGGGAGCTTGTTGTGTTAGGGTTGATGTACTTCACTTCATTTATCAATCCTCTTTGTAATTATTTATAATGAGTAATTACTACATAAATGGATGTCTAAATGGAGGATGTTGAATGTAAGGATATTCTTGATCTAAAAGTGTTATTTGATTACTCTTAATGCTCTTAGATGATTGTTAGAAGATGTGATCATGCCTTATGAGTTATCATTAAATAGGTAATCTTAAGTGTTTAATTTAGAAGTTTTGCACTCAAGATTATTAGAAACAAACAATTTTGGGAAAAAGTTTCTAGTTGGGTATGTGCATGGAAAAGGGGGGCCAAAAAAGGGTCTTAAGTGGCTTTTTTTTAAAAAAAATCAATAAAAAATGATCTTGAAGGAGAAATTGAAGATAGTTATGCTCAACATTTGAAGATGCAACAAGAAAAATATTCATAGTGCTTTGAATCTACTTTCTAAACTACTATTTTTTTTTAAATGGTGGAGATTAAGGGGTTCAAATAGGGGGAGCACATAAAGCGCTCATGTTTTTATCAGAAAAATATAACATAGCATCTGGTGTGCTCCCCTAAAATGTTAACTTTTTTTCGTATTTTAAAAATCACTTATGTGGCAAATCAGCTAACACCATGTAATTTATGTTTGATTTTGCTACTAATTTTTTAATGAATATATGATTTTTTACTACTTTTTAAAGTGAACACATCTTGAAAATGAAAAACTAAACGTGCTCCCCCTATTTTTTTGAAAATGAAATCAATTTTTTTTTAATGTGTATAGAATAGACTCTAGAATCATGTGATTTAGATTATTTTTATATTTATCTCTATATATCAAATTTGGCAAGTGTTATAACACACTCGCATTTCTAAGAAGAAGAAATATCACTTCATCTATATAGAAACCTACATCACATCTGCTACAACCTCTTATTCATTCTTGGTCACACAACGCTCTCTCACAATAGACAATTGTTTTCTATTTTACAATGTAATTTAAATATAAAATATCTACCCCCTGGCAAAAAACATGGTCCCCCATCAGGAACTAGGATCCAAAAATGGCTAAAACAAATACGAAGATAATTAGGTTCCTCTACCAACATTTCCCTCTTTATATCTGTATTTATCCCTCTCCCTCTTCCTATCTCCTTTCATTTCTCCCTCTCTATATATTGATCTCTCCATCCTTTGTATCCCTCTCTCCTTTCTCTCTCTCTTTTTATTTCTTTCCCTCTCCCTCTCCCTCTCCATCTATATCTCTATCTTCCTCTCTCCCTCTCTATCTCTACATACCTCTCCCTCTCTCTATCCATCCATCTCTCTCTCTCCTCTGTCTTCTCAGACTTCTATATCTATATCTCTATTTTCCTCTCTATATCTCTTCCCATATCTCTACCTCTTCATATGTATCCTTCTATCTCTACAAGATATATTTATCTCTATCTCCTTATTGTTGGTAGTGGAGCTTGATTTTCCTATTTATTTTAGTCGGGTTTGGATCCTTATTCCAAATGAGGGGTGTGGGGGGAGCGGGGGGCTTTCCCCCTCACTTTTTTCACTAGGGGGTCTAAGGGGTGTTGACAAATTTTGGAGGCTTCCTAGCCAAGGTTTAGGGGCAATGCCCCCAAAGATATTTAAAAAATAAAGTGGTAAATAATATAAAAAAATTCTATTGTAAGAGAGCAATGTGTGATTAAGAGTGAAGATGAGGTTACAGTGGATGTTCTCTCACTCTCCATCTCCTTCTCTCTATATATATCTTCCTCTCTATATCTCCCCTTTATCTCTATCTCCTTACCCCTCTCTCTCTTTGTATGATAGACATAACATTAGTGTGTTAACACACTCACATTATGGCTCAACAGTAACAAGCCTAGGCTTGATCACTACCAAGCCATAACATGAGTGCATTATGATGTGAATGCACTATAACATGCTTGTGTTATGCCTTGGATAGACCAAAAATTGGTTGTGCCCACTTTTTGGTCCCGCATCTTTCTACACATATGTAGCTTAGGGAATCTGAAATTAGGTGTTGAATAAGTTAGACCAAATCAAGAATGACTATGTCTACATAAGGTAATGTGTAGAATTAAGATTAGGTATGGACCATTGGGTATAGAGAAGGTAAAGGGTGTGATTAATATTGGGTTTTATGAATGTGCATGTTGTAACTCACAAATTGGACATGAGGACAACATATTTATTGGAATGGCTAAAGTGAGTGTTACAAAACAAACAAAAAGTGATAACTATGCATATTTTAGCTAGATTTTTCTCCCGCTATAGTGTGTACATGTTAATCTACCATAAATCATGCATGTTAAATTATAATATGATAGTAAGTAAACTAATAAACATTTATCAAAAGGATACAACATAAAGGATGGTCTTCAATTTTCTTCATGTTATTCCATGGCACTACATCTCCAAATCTGTACGCATGACCACAAAAAAATGTTAATAGAACCTACTCTAACATGATCATAAAATTAAGCTCAATATATTTCATTTGTATAAACCCAAAAATTACAATCACTGCATTATGGAAATAATAAGAAAATGGAGTCATGGAGTTGTGACCAAGTTTATCCCCATAAAACCATGTGAAAAGAAGAGTGAAGAAGAAGGGCATAATTTTTTTTGGATATGATCTCCATTGTTATATTTGATACTTCACCTTGAGTGTACAAGAAATACATAAGTGTTTGATGAATGGAATGGTGTGGAGGAGAATGACATGGATTCACTTGATCTTCTCACCTTACCTAGTCAAGTTGTGGTTAAGTTAGTGACCCTATAAAATTTGTGGGTATGTTTGGTTATTCAATGTATCCTATTCAATTGTGAATGAAATGATGTTCTATATGTTTATTTAATTTTCCACTAATATGAATAATTTTTGATAATCGATCCCTAGTGTGTGAAACCCATAAATTGCATGCTTTTCTTTACATTATTTTATTTATAAATATAGATTAGTTATCTTGAGTAATCAAAATAAATGAATGGTTAATAGGAATACTACTATACAATTGATTTAGAGCAGATCATTGAATTATTATTAGTGATTTTTCTTATGTTAAAAGAAATTTTTTGTGTGCATTTGCATTTATTTGAAATTCAATCATTTGGGGTAATGCATTCAAAATGTCTAAGTTGCAATTGGGATTGAAAGGGTTTTGTTGGCCATGTGAGTTTATGATAAATCTAGTTTATTGCATTTAAGATAAAGGTTAATTGAAATGAGATTGGTTCTTTTTAACTCTCCACTATGTGCAAAATCGTCTTTGGAAAAGAAATTTGTTTTCCTTGAAACCTTTGAATGGAACATTGGAAGAGGTTTGGTTGTTGATTGAGAGCTTGATTGAATTGGATTTATTGAACAAAGTATTATTGTGTTTGCTTTCTTGTTTGGGATTGATTTCTACCTCAAGAATATCCACTTAAAATATTACATGATAAAGAGGTACTTTCCTTTTATTAAAGAATATAATTTCTTCTTCTAAATCCCTTGTTTAGCCTTGCTCTCATATCCTTTGGGATAGAAACATGACTTATTTGAATCTAAATGAGCTTGTATTGGGTAAAGTGCACCAAATTTGGGGACAAAAAAGTGGCCAAATCAAAAAATTGAAGAAATAATGAGTGTGTTTTTTAAAATTTCACATTATGTGCTTATATTATATATATTTTAAGCAAAAAAAAAAAGAATCATAAAGAGATAGAATTAAAGTTAGAGAGGGGGAGAGGTAGAGAGAGGAAGAGATACAAAGAGATCGAGAAAATGAGAGAGAGGGACCAAATCATGGTTTACAAAAAATGATGAATTTATAAGTGGGACCATATCACAAGTTGACATGTTTTTAGGTTTTTTATCTCACTTATAGGTGATGTGCATAACATGCTCACATTATTTATTCAAATTTGGATCCCTCCCTTATTAGCTTGGATGGAAAAATCTAAAGATTAGACTTCTATTACACCTTCCAAAGACATGTTTTCATATTCCATAACATTTTTAAACTTCAATATCATCAATATTCATTTTATAATAAAATTTGTTGAAGCCATCACCCAAACGATGAGCTACTTCTTGGATTTTGGCCATAATTTTTTAAATATTTTGAATAAGTTAAGGTAAATTAATTTTTATTTTCTTTTGACAATGTCTTCATTTTTATAATTTTGATGTGCTTATCTAAAAAAATTAAAATTATATAGGATTTGCTTATGCTTCATTATACATACATTCAAATAAATTACATTTTTGATATTTTTGTGTAACTCATGTGACATGCACACTTAGTGATATAGGTTTTAGGATGGACCCACATCAAAACATCATATATATATATATATATATATATATATTTGCAGTACTCACTCTTGGCTATATTTCTAGCAACCAGTTTCTAAAAAATATATAATGTAATAAAAATAGGGGACACACACCAAACACTACATTATATTTTAGTGTTGAAAATAGGAACACTGTTGTGTATGCTCAAAATTTCACCCTCTTAAACTTAACCATTTTTTAAAATCTTTAATAGTTCAAAAACTAGATTCAAAGTACTACAATTCTTCTTGTTATAGTATCTTCAAATTTTGAGAATACACATCTGCTCATCCAAGTTCAAGTTTAACTAATTTAAAAAAAAAATAGCCACTCTTTACCCCCTTTTCATCCCCATATACATGCACTTACCTATTTGATAAAATTATAGATTTCATTTTCTTGTAGATTTCATTTTTTTTAAATGGTACCCAAACCTAGTTAATAATTCTTAGAAACTATGTGATTGTCTATTTATGTTGTTGGGTAGAATTAGAACAAAAGGGTAGTGTCAGAAATTTAAATGGTTAAATTCTAGTTTTCTTGGAAAATATTTTAAACACCCATGAACCCTTGAAAAATTATTGTAAAAAAATATATGATTGGAAAAGAGGATTGCCCTCACTCTTTTGTATTAGAAGGTATAATTATATTTTTTGAAATTATACATTTTAAATTATAGTAAAAAATTTAGTGAAAAATCTTGATGGCCATTAATGCTAGAACTTGATTTTATGGTTATTGGTGAAATCTTGAAAAAAAAAAATAGGATTTGAAATGTTCAAAATTATATTATTTTGTGTCATAATTTATTCTTAAGAAATTAAATTATTAAGTGTTTGGATATAGGTGAGACTATTGCATTACTTGTTTTCCTTGATGCAATCATTTCTAGTAAAATGATGGTTTAACATGTGTTAATGGATGAATAGTAGCATATTTTAATAGTGGTCTTCCAAGTGTTTGGATATAGGTGTGATTATTGCATGCCTTGTTTACCTTGATGGAATCATTTCTAGTAAAATGATGGTTTAACATGTGTTAATGGATGAATAGTAGCATATTTTAATAGTGGTCTTCCTCCTTTCCTCAAGTAAATTAAAATAAAATGAGTAGCATTAGTGAATAGTAAAGGACAATCATATTTGAGTTTAAAAAGTGTCGATACTCCATGTCTTTAACCCATGTCATTCTCCTTTTTTTGGTTGTGTCATGAGTACCCAAGTTGTGAATTATATGTTGAAACCTTGTTAGTGTGTGTATTCAAGTGTGGATGTGCATTGAATTAATATTGATTTTTTTATCCATATTATGTTATAAATTGAATGGTGTGTGACCTTATGTGTATTATTTTGGTGTCTTTCTTGAGACCCTTACATGTTTGCGAGATCAATATTGCTATAAGTGTACCCATGATTCTCTCTCTCCATAGATTGGGAGTTCCCTGGAGTGGCATAACCATCAATTACACAAGTGATGATGCTAATATGGTTGAAGTGTGGGTAATTTCTTCCATCAGTCTCCTTGAATATCTCTTGATAGATAGAAGGGTTTTCACTTTAGTATTTTCTTAGTTTGCATAATTTATGCCTTGGAATTATGTAAATGTTGTAATCTTGTATTTGATCTTAGATTATGACCATCCTTGTATTTTTTGAGGTGGGCTTGTAATTGTTATCCTTATTGTATTTTGTATTTTGGTAGAGAATGTAGGCATGAGTAGGGACTTATGGACCTAGAATATCTAGTGACTAAATATATATTATTTAGACTTCAAACCATCCATATTTTGGATTAGATTAATTTCATTTTAATGTGTATGTCATTATTTGATTTTTTTCTTACCATCTTATGAAGGATTTACCATGTTTCAAAAAATCCTTACAATAATATGAATAAATTTAATTTTTGTAAGAAGTTAAAATGAAACTATAACCTATGATATTTTATCATTTTAATTATATGACTAGATAGCATCGATGATATGGTTGTGTGTATTAAACATTATGTTTAGTATTCGTATTTCTCCTTCATGATTGTCGCATTTGATGTATTATGTTAATGCTTGTCATTGGTAAAGTGGTTATGGTTAAAATTAAATTAGTGAAATTCATGAATGCTTAATGTGGCTAAAGGAACCATAGGATTAATAAAGATATATGGTTCAAACCATTTGTAAATAACCATCAAAACATGAAATTTATATTGTGTTAGTAGGCTATCCATCACTCACATTAGGTTGTGTACCCTTGAGTCTTGTTTTGAAAGGTCATAATTTAGTGTTGTAAGCTACTTATATCTTTATTCTTATTTTAGATACTTTTATTAACCTTGGAACTAGTTTTTATTCTTATGATAACCTCACTATCCTCTTGAGCCTTGTTTCATGTTTGAAATTAATTGTCTACAAAACGGGTTATTTACACTAGCAAGATGGGAAATTTGGAGAATCACCTAGCGATTTTATCTAGAAAAAGGGGTGATTTGGTACAATGAGCACTTTTAGACCCTTTTTTTAGAAAAATTTCCTAAAGATAAGTTGTTCTCTAGGGTCTACCTCAAATTCCTATCTTCTTGGTCCATTGGTACTTTATGTATCTAATATGTTAATCCTATTTTTTCTTTCAAAATCATGTCTTGGTGTGGGAATTGTTGAGAATTAAGGTGTATCAACATTTACAATTTCTTAGCATTAAAATATTAATTTAATTATGCCTATGTTGTAATTTCTTGCTCATATTTATTTGTCATCCAATATGACTTGACATGGTGAGTTGATGACATGTTGGAAGGTGACAAGGATGTTGTGGTCCCCTCAAGGAAATGTAGGTGTCCCACTCTGGGAAGATATTCCTTGACATGTTTCGACATCTTTGAGGGATTCTTATGATGATTTTATGATAGATTCCTATGACGATCTTATGATAGATTCCTATGATGAAGTTATGATGTGTAAGAGCCAAATTTGTTAAAATCCAAGATCACCTGCATGCAAGATGGATACCTGTCACATGCAAAAGATATGAAGAACCAAAAATGATGTTCTGTAAACCTCTCAGTAAAAATGCATTAAGAGAATCAATTATTACAATGTGATCAATCCTTATGAAGGAGATCAAAAAAGGGAAACCCTAAATGAAACCCTAGTGCACACTTAATAATTAATAATTAATTATTAATGTGCCTAAGTTTAACAAGTAATAAAGAGGAATAAGTGACTTAATTAATTAATCAATGTGATGTAATTGATTAAGTATAATAACTTATTACTCTAACTTTAAGATGAACTTAGGAAGAAGCTAAAACACTAGAATAAGATGCATGAAAGCAAAGATGGGTCCCGGCAACGAGGCCTAATCAGGTCCATTTACAAATGCAATAAAGGAGTAGAGAAGGAAAAACCCAGTGGGACAAAACCCCCCTACAATGAGATAACATGCTGCAAAGAAGCACTAGAAGAACTCTGTAGAGTAACACTGGAACTTGATATAGGCAAGCAAGGAAATATTCTTCTGTATACTACTGAAACCGGATGAGAGTCACTGATTGACTCAAGGAATCATGATAAAGCAATAGAAAACTCGATGCCACGGAACACTCGAAAACTCCAAACTGGAACAACTCTAGAATCTATGAAGCAGTAAGCAACTATTGAATGATGTATTACTGAAAACGAAGTGCAAAGATGCAAGATGCACTCTCCCAACTGCCAAAATATCCAAGTAATCGCCAAACAACCCATCGGGCCAATTCTGGACTAATTGATAAAGTTGGGATAGATATAGAAAAAGTGCATAGACAGCAACCTAGAGCTCCTCAATACCTTTCCGACGCTTCAAACGAGGCAAAAAACGGAGATCGTGGCAAAAAGTTATGAGCTTGGAAGCATAAAAAGTACATCTGACTTCAAACAGTAATAAATGAATGAAAACAGTAAAATACTGAAAAATAAACAGCACTACTGGAAAGTGCTTGGAACCAGCTTTCCGGCGATATCTCGTTTGCCCGATTTTGATATCGTATGCCCAAGTTATGACCAAAAGAAAAAAACCGCTCTTTTAGGGAAAACTAGGGGTAGGAGGGGGCATATGAGGGTCGGCCGTATGCTGACGTCATCAGTTCACGAGCTTAAAATTGACGGCCGTCTGGCTGTCAGGGCAAAAATCTGCCCCCCCTGTCGGAAAAAAATTTCGGCCGCCGGAAACCTGCGAAATGGCCGGTATATTCCGCATGCCGCCGGAATATTCTCTGCGCTTGTCGGGGTTGGACGTTGGGCCGAGGTCCTGGTCCGCAATAGGACCACCCGCTGCGGAGGAAGGGGCCGGCCGGGGCTGGGCGCATAGCGCCTGGCCCCCCATGGGACCGGCTGCTGGCTGGCGAAAGCCCTTGGGGGCTGAATATGGCCGGCGGTGGAAAGGTGGTTGCCGCCCGGTGGCCGCCTGCCTTCTGTGCGAGCGGCGCCCAAAACTTCAAAAAATTTCAATTTTTTCATTTTTTTTTTTGAAATTTTTCAAAAAAATGCCTTCTGTCTTTGGGGAGGCCGTGAGACAAAAAAAATTTGCCTCCCAAGTCAACTTGTCAGAAATCGACGAAACGACAGGCGTTTCTAGGGTTTTGGGACGCTGCGAATGCGATGGCGATGTTTGTTTGAGCCCATTGTGTCCCAAAAAAATGGCTACCCCAAGATCTTGCAGAAAAGATGCCTGTGGAAACCCTTGCACTTGAAACTCATAGAAAGGCCATATTTTTAGATCACGAACAAGCAGCTGCAGGTCTGGAGCTCTGATACCATGTTAAAATCCAAGATCACCTGCATGCAAGATGGATACCTGTCACATGCAAAAGATATGAAGAACCAAAAACGATGTTCTGTAAACCTCTCAGTAAAAATGCATTAAGAGAATCAATTATTACAATGTGATCAATCCTTATGAAGGAGATCAAGAAACCCTAAAAGGGAAACCCTAAATGAAACCCTAGTGTGCACACTTAATAATTAATAATTAATTATTAATGTGCCTAAGTTTAGCTTAAGTAATAAAGAGGAATAATTGACTTAATTAATTAATCAATGTGATGTAATTGATTAAGTATAATAACTTATTACTCTAACAAAATTCTATGACAGGTTGGACAAGTTTTGGTTAGCATCTTTGTATGGGAAATTGGATACCCGATTTTGACCTATTACAAGTTGTAAGAGAATGTAAGAATCATCTTATATTATTAGTCATTTATGACATATACTCTTACAGCTATAATATTTTTCATATATGATGGATTATATGGCATTGTAAGGAATTTTTCATACCTATTTGGGGAAAATTTGGGGCACCCAAGTATGGAGGCATGTAAGGGGGTAATGAATCATTGGAAAAGTGTCACCTAATTCAACTACATTTTGGAAAAGTGTGCCACATGGATTTGGATTCCCATCCCTTGTTGCTTGCTCATAAAGCTTCCTTTATGCTTGTGTTTCTCTATAAATAAGGTGCTTGTGGGAGTAGTTTGTATGGTTCATTTTGCAGGTATTGTTATGCTAAATTAGAATTGCTCCAAAATTCAATATTTGTGTATACTCTTGGAAGAACTTGCATATCAAGTGTGTTGTAATCACCATTGATTTGATAATACATTGTGCGGGTTTTGGAGTGTGGGGTTTTTCTCTCGAAAGGGTTTTCCCAACATATATCTTGTGTTGTGAGTGTTTATACTTGTATGTGATGTTATGTTATTAATATCTTTATTGTGCATCTCATATTTTAAATGTAAAAAGAATTAAAATTGTACATC
Source organism: Sequoia sempervirens (assembly GCA_007258455.2). Lineage (NCBI taxonomy): Eukaryota > Viridiplantae > Streptophyta > Pinopsida > Cupressales > Cupressaceae > Sequoia > Sequoia sempervirens. Next base: position 449,933,029 of record VDFB02270651.1, read on the forward strand.
TCTCCTCTTAGATTGGTGTTAGGATGAATTTTTATGTACCTTGCTTCCTTTCAATTGGTATCAGAGCTTGATCATCTTTGATTCTAGTTGTTGGGTAGATGGTTTTTGTACTAGTCTTCATTTGGGTGGTAGCCTATGTAGTGGATTTCTAATATTTTTTTCCAAAGAGATGGCTAGCGCATCTGAGAGGTTTGAATTAGAGAATTTTAATAAAGGCAACTTTGAGTTGTGGAAACTTGAGATGGAGGACCTATTGGTGGATAGATATTTATGGATCACAATATCTAGTTCCATTCTGATAGGCATGAAAAAGAATATTGGGATCAAATGGATTGTAAAGATAAGGGTCTCATAAGACTCTATTTAGCTGAATTTGTCTTGTTAAATGTTCATGGGGAGAAAATAGTTGCATCTTTGTGGATGAAACTTAGAGAAATTTATTAAGTTGAATCTTTGGTAAATAATTTATTCTGGAGAAAGAAGTACTATCTAAGGATGGAGGATGGAGGATCTTTTGCAGATCACCTGAATTCGTTTAATATGCTTATTTGTCCTCTATTGGTGTAAAGATGGAGGAGGAGGATCGTTGTATATTATTACTATGTTTGTTACTATATTCATGGGACCACCTTGTTATGGCCATTGGAAGTACCACTACCACTTTCAAGATGGATGATTTGGTTGCATCTATGTTGTTTTGAGGAGATGCAGAGAAAATCCTTTGAATCAACTAAGGAGGCTCTTGCAGTTCATGGTAGATCCAAGGAGAAAGGAAAAAAGAAGCATAAGAAGAAAGAAAGAAAAAAAAGGGAAGATCAAAATCTCATGGGAGATGTAAGTCTCTTGGAAATTCCAAGGCTCTGTGTTTGAACTATTGTAAACCTAGTCACTTTTGCAAGGAATGTAAAGAGGAGAAAAATAAGAACAAGAAAAATAATAACTCTGATTCAGACAAGTATTCTTAGGATGATGGTGAAGTGTTTTTCATATCCCTAGCAACACATGCATTTGAAGATGTGTGGTTGATTAAACCTGGTCCATCATTTTGCATGACCTCGCATAGGGATTGGTTTTGATGTATGATGAGTTTGATGGCAAGAAGGTGTACTCGGGTGATGACTCTCATCTGAAGATTGTCAGTCATGGAAGAGTTATAATTTGATTCCCTTATGGTAGAGTGAAGAGGATCAATGGTGTTTTACATATCTCTAGTTTGGTACGAAATTTTTTATCTTTAAGTAAATTGAATGATGTGGGTGTGCAAGTAATTTTCTCGAATGGAGGATGCAAGGTGAAAAGAGGATTTGTGGTGTTGGCTAAGGATGTTTGGATTGGCACTCTATTTTAGCTTGATGCATGCATTATCCAATGCAATAGCTTTTTTTATGAATAAGATAACTTCAAAGTCTTCATCCTCACCATCAAAACTAGTAGTGAAGAGGACTATTGCATCTACTTTTGATGGTCGTGCTTTCTAGGTACCCAAGGGTGCTCATTCTATAGAAATGAAACTTTTAGCAAATAAAACTATGTTATATTACCAAAGGCTTGGCCACATTGGTGAGAAGGGTCTTAGAACCCTAAAAAATAAATATCTTGTTGAGGGGATGAATGATTGTAATCTTGAGTTTTATTTTTCAAACATTGCATTATGGAAAGCAAAAACTATGTTCAATTTTACTCTAGTTCTGATGAATATTCTAAGGTGTTGGACTTGATTCATTTTGATGTGTTTGGTCCTCTTAATGTTCCTTTGATTGAAAAATCTATTTATTTCATTTCATTCATTAATGATTACAGTAGAAGGACATGACTATATTTCCTTAGAATAAAATTTGAATTTTTTAATAGATTCAAATAGTTTAAAGCTCTTGTAGAGAATCAAAGGGATATAAATATTAAATGTTTGAGGATTGACAATGGCGGTGATTTTTTTTTGGTAGATTTTGATAGGTTCTATAAATAACATGGGATTGAAATACATAAGAGAACTCCATATACCCCTCAACAGAATGGATTTGCAAAGAGAATGAACAAGAAATTGATGGAGAGGGCTAAGAGTATGCTTAGTGGAGATAGCCTTAAACAAAAAATTTGGTCTAAAGTTATTACCACTGCTTACTACTTGGTTAGCAAGTCTCCTAGCTCAACACTTTTGGATAAGACACTCATGGAGGTATGTTATGGTATAAATCCTTCATTGAGACATATTTGAGCATTTGGTTGTGAGGTAGATGATCATGTGCCTAAGGAGAAGAGGTATAAGTTGGAGAACAAGGCAGTAAAGATTATCTTCATTGATTATGGCATTGATGTGAAAGGGTACAAGCTTTGGGATCTTGTGGTTGAAAGGGTTATGTATAACATAAATTTTATTTTCAGGGAACTCATTACTCCTATAGGTGTTTAATAGCCAAAGAAAGAGGATGTGGTTCATCTTCCTCCTACCCTTGAGAAATAAGAACCAAAAACACCTGTTGGACCTGATGATGAGGAGAGCTCAAGAAGCTATAAAATTTTAGAATAAGATAAAGTACCTCAACCACAACCTTTGAGGAGGTCTACATGGATAAGGCAACAACCTGATAGGTTTGGTTATTTATTGCATGATTATAGTTGTATTTTTGCTTTGATTTCTAACACTGATGAGCCCAGGACTGTAAGGGAGGCTATGGGTATGAGTGATGTATATTCTTGGATAAAGGCCATGGATGAGATGGCTGAATTAAAAATAAATGACACTTTGGATTTGGTACCCTTGCTTGATGGACGTAAACCATGTGGTTGCAAATGGGTGTTCAAGAAAAAAATTAGTTCAGATGGCAATGTTGAGATATCTAAGGCAAGTTTGGTCATGAAGGGTTATTCATAGGTTGAGGGAATTGATTATGGTGATATTTTTTCTCCTATTGCAAAGTTGACACCCATTAGATTTGTGTTCTCTTGTTGTTGTATACGATTAAAGATTGAATAGATGGATGTGAAGACAACTTTCCTTCATGGTGATTTGGAGGAAGAATTTCATATGTCACAACCAAAGAAATACAATGTGAAAGGTATGGAAAATTTGGTTTGCAAGTTGAAAAAGTATTTGTATGGTTTGAATGTTTAGTCACCAAGGATGTGGTACCATAAGTTTGATTCCTTTGTGTTGAGTTTAGGATTTTAGAGATTGAAATCAGATCATTATGTTTATTTCAAATAATTTGATGATCGCATCCTCATTATTTCATTGTATGTTGATGGCATGTTGTTCAGTGGGAATGGTAAATCTTTGATTTTTGACTTAAAGTCTTAGCTTTCAAGACAATTTGAAATGAAGGATTTATGTACAACTATGTACATTTTGGATATGAAAATCAGAAGAGATAGGGGAAACAAAAAACTTTGGTTATACTAGAGTAAGTATGTCAATTCTTTGTTGGAGAGATTTAGCATGGTATCTTGTAGATTGTTGTATGTTCCTATTGTGATGGGAACAAAGCTATTAGTTTCAAATTATCCAAAATCTCCGAGTGAGGTGGAGGATATGATGAGAGTACCTAATGCTAGTGTTTTTTGGCATTTTCATGTATGTCATGGTTTGTACAAGCCATACATTTCCCAAGCAGTGGGAGTCCTTAGCCATTTCATGACTAATCCTAGATGAGTACATTGGGATACAATAGAGTATTCAGGTATTCACGGGGTACTTCTAAGTATTCCTTATGTTATTATGGACATCATATAGGATCTTTGCATTCAATTTATATTCATGAACTCAAATTGGTTAGGTGACATTGACAGCGGAAGATCCACCAGTGCTTACGTGTTTACTATGTTTGGTGGTGCTATCAGTTGGATGAGTAAGCGATAAGATGTAGACATTTTGTCCACTACAGAAGCAAAGTACATGGCAGATACTCATGCTTGCAAAGAAGCCATTTGGCTTCGAAGATTATGTTTAAATGTTGGGCTTGATGCAAGGATGATTACTATTTGTAGTGATAGTCAGAGTCCTATTTGCTTAGCAAAGAATCTAACCTTCCATGTTAGAACAAAGCACATTGATGTTCAGTTCCATTTTTTCCATGAAATGGTGGAATATGGGAAGGTACATATTGAAAAAGTTGATACTTTGACGAATGTTACAAATTCCTTGACAAAGCTAGTGAGCACAAAGAATTTCAAATGGTGTTTGGAGTCTATGTAGCTTTCAATCCCTAGCAGTTGATTACTTGGTTAGATTGGCTCTTGAAAGGTGTTCAACAAGTGGGAGAATGTTGGTAATTAATTTGTATCAACCTTTGCAATTTCCTAGCATTAAATTATTAATTCAATTATGTCTATGTTGTAATTTCTTGTTCATATTTATTTGTCATCTAATATGGCTTGGCACAATGAGTTGTCAGTATGTTGGAAGGTGATATGCAAGGTGACATGGAAGGTGACAAGGATGTTGTGGTCCCGATAAGGAAGTGTATGCATTCCACTTTGGAAAAAGATTCCTTGGCGTGTGTCAACATATTTGAGGGATTCTTATGATGATTTTATGGTGGATTCCTATGATGATCTTATGAAGGATTCCTATGATAAAGTTATGATGGATAAGAGCTAGATTCTATGATGGATTGGACTTGCATAGGAAAGTGGGCACCCAATTTTTACTTATGAAAAGTTGTAAGAGAATGTAAGAAGAATCTTTTATTATTAGTCGGTTATGAAAAATTCTCTTATAGTTATAAGAGTTGTCATATATGACAGATTTTATGACATTGTTAAGAATTTATCATACCTATTTGGCAAAAATTTGGGGCGCTCGAGTATGGAGGCATATAAGGGGGAAAGGAATCATTGGAAAAGTGTCATAGATTTCAACTATTTGTTGGAAATGTGTGCCACATGGATTTGGATTCCCATCCCTTGTTGCTTTATCATGAAGCTTCCTCTATGCTTGTATTTCTCTATAGATAAGGTCCTTCAAGAAGTAGTTTTTATGGTTCACTTTGTAGGTATTGTTATGTTGTTGGAATTTCTCTAAAATTCAACATTTGTGTATACTCCAAGAAGAACTTACATTTCAAGTGTATTGTAATCACCATTGATTTGATAATACATTGTGCAGGTTTTACAGTGCGGGGTTTCTCTTCTAAAAGGGTTTTTCCCTCGTATATCTTGTATTGTGAGCTTTTATACTTGCATGTGATGCTATGTTATTAATATTTCTATTATATATCCCATATTGTAACTGTAAAAAGAATTAAAACTATACATCTCTCTTCTTATATTTGTGTTAGGAAGCATTTTCGCGTACCTTGTGTCCTTCCAGAATGACTAGTATTTATGTGATGGGGTAAGGTATTGGATCTCCTAATCATCCTACCTCTTGGGTGATTGAACTAAAGGTTTTTATTTTGATCCTACATCATTGTGAATGTGTGTTATGATATTTTTAGTTGTAAGTATGGGATAATATACCAATCTCATCCTATTATTACAATGTGTGATTGATGATCATGTTCTTGGATCCAATCATCAAATATAGAAGGGACTCTAATTCCTTGCTAGGTCATTGTTGGATTATTGTCACACATCCAAGTAATTCTTTCACTTGTTCAATTATCCTTGAGCATTGACTTGGTGCTCTTTTAAGTGTCATCACATTCTGTAATGACAACTCTGGGGCATAAATGTATAATTGTGTTACGTTAGTATTGCAATTACAACACAAAAAAGTATTCATCTATTTTTTCCATTAATGTTTGGATAAAGATTGCATATTACTCTTAGCCTTGTTATTTGTAACATCCTTAGTAGAATTTTTTTAAATATGACCATCATGGTTGCATGAACAAAAAACATCAAAATATAGGAGACCATGTGCCTCTTCTTAAACCATGCATAGGTGTATTTTGGGCTAATGGCATTCATTATGTTTATTAGTGACCCTAGGTTTATTTGGTATTTCTAGCAAGCTTTTTGAGAGAAGTTGGATAAACAAGCATATTGGTACACATCCTTCCATCTATATATAAGTCCAAACCAAAGTGGTTTATTGCACATTTGTACTTTATATGGCTTTACAATTATGCACACACACACTTGGGATGTCACACTCTACATTCAATATTCTTACAATAAATCTTTTCATAATTCTAGATCAAGAAGAAAATAGAGAAAAAAATTCTATAACAAATTTAGAGTGTTCACTAGTAGGTGCACCAAATTATCTTGCTCTAGCAAGAAAATTATAAATAGTTCCATGACACACTCTACACTACATCGCTCATTTTAGGTAAATGGAACATTTTGGTTGCATATTCAAAAGGAGCACTTTAAGGGTCCAAGTAGAAATAAAAATCCTTTGTGCTATGGTATATACACCATTCTACACACAATAAGTGATAACACTTGTATTCTTGATGTTCCATAATACTTGAGTTTGCATCTAGTATTCAATATGAAACTCCTCTAGCTATATTTCACTCCACTTCTTCAGCTATCATTAGCATACCATTATTTAGACCTAGATCCTAAAAACCTAGACATTATTATTTGAGATATCATACAATAAATCACTACTTGTACACACTAAGGCACTCATAACCTATGTAGCGTAGTTAAGGTAGGGTAATGTGTATATCTCAAGAAAAATGATACGATCTTTAGCAACTTCACATTTGATTTCCACAACTTACTAAAGATGTAATGGGGGTCATTTCTTATTACGAAAGGGAAAATAATTTAATTTTAGTTGTATAAGACTTAAGGAACATGTGTAAATGTATAAAACTATATGCAATCATGCAAACTTCAATCTTTTTTTTGTATCAATGCACATTCCTCTGTATTACCTTGCACTACTATACAAGCATCTACAACATCATGCATGACCACTCATGGACTTGTAACTCTTCACACTACACTTCACAATCAACCACATACTCAACAATCTCAAGCATGTGGTACTTGTGTAATGTTTCATCTATCAAAAATCTAACTGTTGAAAGTTGGAAGGTCAAGAAACAATGCTTTGGGATACAAATGGGTGAAGCATAAAGGTGTCTCCCTTTTTTGGCCTAAGTGGGACACTCAAATCAATATTTCATGTCAAATTTTCACTTTTTGTTGCTTATAGCAAGAAAATCATTAATAATTTGAATATGATGTAGACTAGTGGTTTTTGATATTTCATGTTTAGATTCTAAATTAATATATTTTTTAATTTTTAAAATAGTTTGTTTTGTTTTTAAACATTTTCATATATCATGTAAATTGAGCTAGAAATAAGATCAATTCATAATTTCTCAAACATAGATCACCATCATTGCTATCTAAGATATGCATACTTTTAAGAAATTTAAATTGTTACATATTTTATTATTTAATTTTTTAATTTAAATTAATTATAATTTATATATGTATTCCCAATATAGCATCATTTTTGTATATATCCAATCTTTTTTTGAAATAAGGACATTAATACTAAGGGTTGTCATATTTTCAAAAAAAAAATCTACTTTTTTCTATTTTTTCACATGTATCAAATAAAAACCTTTATGCTTGGTAAAAAAATATATTCTCTCTAAAAAATAGAATATAAATACAACGATTCTACAAATATATCATAAATTATATTTTTAGAAAGTTTACTCTAAGGGCTAAAATTATAAAACATCTAATTTCATGACAGCTTCATTTGATTGTTGAAAACTTTCCCTAAATTAATATTTCTATCTAGAGAATGGTGAACAAAATTTTAAGGGCCAATAAGGAGTGTTTACATATGAAATTCCTTCAAACAAAGGAACTTTGGTGGTTTGAAGGTCCTTTTCCATCAGTACTTCGGTGTACAACATTAAAAAATGGAAAAAATTATATTCGCTCAAACCTTGTGGCCTTCATTCAAATCCCATTGATATGTGTGTATTTTTAAATGAAGGCCCATTTTTCCATGATATGTCCCACAAGTGGGACACACATTTATGCTTCCACTCAAATAATTTGATAATTATTTTGTAATATCTTGTAACTATATTGTACACATAATAATTTGATCTTAATTTTGGGGATGAAAAAATGGAGAATAGTCTAGGAAAACCAATTATCTAATGTGTTTACCCTTTTCTAGTCATGATTGTCATCCTCAATGTTTCTATTTATTACCTTTGTAACCTATTCATTGTCATATTGAATAAAAGTATTGAAAAATATTTTGAAAAATTCTTCAACACATTGAAATGTGTACTAGATAAATATCTTGTGGTTCTTATTTGTATATTTTATAATATTATCTTTCACTTTAAGGAAGGTTGTCCACCAAACCTCCTAGGATGATAGTCAACATGAACACACCATGGATTATGTCAATATAAATATATCATGTAACTACGACATAATTTTAATATAGAATGAGTACATCATGAGAAGTACGTAACATTAATGCCACAAAGATATCATCATGATAAGTGTATGGGGGAAGTTGTCAATGTATACTTCTTCAAAGAGGAGAAAGGGATGAACATGAAGATAATGCCCCCAAGTGGGAGAGAAAATGGAAAGCTCCATTAAAACAAGAGTGAAATGAAAATATATGAAATATAGAAGAAAGGTGAAGCATGCCAATCAAGCATAATAAAAAGTACAAGAAAAATATGTAAAAAGAAAGATTCATACAATAATAAAAAGCTCAATCAGAAGGTCAAACAATGCCAAAGGATAAGAAAATAATGAAATAAGGAGGGCCAAAATAATTGTGGTTGCATTAAAAAGGTTAAGGCATAAAATAAAAATCAAAATAATGATATGGTTTTTGGAAATATGTGATGAAAGTGTTTGTGTCAAACTCCATAACTTTCATCCCACGTTCATTGTGAAAACAAAAAATAGACACATATATAACTAAAGAAGAATAACAAGAAAAATGATAATGCAGCACAAGTAAATTTTCATAGCCACTTGTGTCAACATGCACCAATAATGTTGTATTTGCATCATCCATGTGTTAAATAAAAACATGGAAAAACATAAAGCAAAAATAAATTAGAATAATATTCTTCCACAAGGATATCACCTTCATCACAATCATCAACAAGAAAATCATCTTCAAAAACCATATAGGAATGAGATGGGATTGAAAATCTATGTAATGTAGGACCCTTTACATAAGTCTAGGTAAGGGGAATAATATTTATTTTTTGGCTTCCAAAATTGCTTATATTTTTCATCTTTTCATAGAACTTTATTTAACTTTTAGTGGAGCACTAGGTCTAGTTTGTGATTGTAAATTATTTTCAATTCTCTTATCATTTTTATTTTTCATATTATTTTCTAATCTTAATTTTTAGTTTTAATATTTTATAGGGTTTGTGCATTTACAATTGTTATATTTAAAAATATTTAGATCTACAACAAATATTTCTCATATTGGTTATATGTGATGGGTAAAATGAGGCCTAAATGCACAAATTGAATATGAAAAATCCCAAAACTTTAATGCAATATGCAAAGGACCATTTAATTTGATAAAGTTCTTAAAATTTTAATCTTGATGGAAACATCATTAGAAGTCATAAGTGACATCGAAACATTGTTATAGATGGAACAATGTTATTATTGTATGCCACACCCCTAGCCTTCTTGAAATAATTATTTATTGAAAACCTAGAAGGATAAGATGACCATGAGAGAGAATGAGGACATCCATACTTTGGAGCATTAGCTTCTATGAGTTTCAATTTAATTTTTCTCATATTCACATATATATCCACAAATACAGTATAACTATATAAATACATATTTTATTGAATAGTGGGCAATAATCTCTTAATAAATAAATTTTGGGGTTCATCATCAGATATTTGATATTAGATTTTAGTCAATAAGGATTGAAATTGAATGACATAATAATGTACTTTCTCATTTGATCCTTATTTACACTTCACTAAACTAGAAATGTTGATTTTGAGGCCAATATTAATATAAAGTAATGAATGAATGCATTGGAAAACTCAATACAAGAATAAATAAAACCATAAGATGAAGAATAGAGCCATTTAAGTGTGCATTATCCTTTAAGGAACATGGAAATATATTTTTTGAATTGATGATCTATTACCAAAAGAAAAAAATAGGTTACAATATAAATGCATTGTAGGGACCACATCTACCCATGTTTGAGAAAAATATAATAAAAATGAAACATAAAAATGTGGCGACTTTAAGTTTAATTTCCAAAACCTAAGGTATGCTCCAACATTTCTAGTCCATTTCATTAGGATGCAAATCAACAAGGTGCATAGATTCACTTTCAACCTCCAAGGTGAGTCAATAAGACCTGGATATGATCCTTTTGAATCTTAGGAATGAATTGGAAATTATTTGGAGTGATTACCCTAATTAGAATATATGACATAATATGATAAATTGTAAAATCCGAAAAACAAATAGACAGAAACAATGATTTACAAGTGGATCTGGAAAGTGCAGACTATTGTGTACCTATCACCAAAAGTTGAGTCTAAGTGTTGTACCATGATTGGGTCGCCCTTGGGCGAGTGGGTCTTTGTAGAATTTGCTAGAACTTGAAAATGTGATCCTGTAGTCCTCTATTTGCTCTTTGTTCTTGTACCTACAAATCTCCGCTTTCAAATCTGAACTTGCAATAAACCTACAAAAGAAATTGTTTGGGTGGTTATATGGGGGTTTTCCTCAGTCAAACCCCTATTTTGGTAATTAAACCTCGACAAAAGGCTAAAGATCTAATAGAAAATAGTGTGAGTCCTAACCTTATGTGTGTCTAAGGTTGTTGTGAGCCAAAATGAAAAGAAATCCTACTCAAGTGCATTAGAGTGTGATTCCTATATGACAATGGTAAGATTCAATTAGGGAGAAGTCAAAACACCCTAAGTAAATTTGAAAATGCAATGATACATTCCTTTAGGTTGCAAGTAGAGTGAAATTTGAAGATGAGAGCTCCAAGGAAACAAGTCATTAGGTGGAGAGAAGTGGCCAAATGCATCTCCCAATCCTAGAATCCATTATGCTCTTCCATAAACTTCAACCTTCAATCATGTGATAAAACTTGATCAAATCTACAAATGGAATTGAAGACCTGCAATCTCAAGCAATGTTGCTCCATCACTTCAATTTTTTCTTGCTTGGATGTTATCTCTCATGTTCTAGTTTTGAAATGATGAAAAGACTAGGTATTTATAGGCATTTCTCTAATTTCTTGAAGATTATATCCTGAAAGTCAATATTTGAAATTTGAATGTTGAATGTTAAATTTCCACTAACAATACATTAAATTTGGTACCCGACAAGATAGGGGGACCCATTTTCCCATGGGTGAATGGGTCCTAGCTCTATTTTCTAGGATGAAGTGTATCATGGAATAGGCCTCAGAATGCATAATAAAAGGGAATTAGGGCCTATTTAAGAGGAGTTGAAAATGAATGAATGCAAGGGTCACTAAAATAGGTCCAAACTAAGCATGAAATTGTACTATCACTGACAAGGGGGTATAATTTTCTAGGCTACAAAAAATTATTGTCCAAACCCAATAGGATTAGAAACTAGAAAGTGTCAGTATTTTATAACATTACATCATGAAATCAGACCACAATTATATCAAATTCAAGTAACATAATAGTATATATAAAAACATTATCATAATAAATAACATTTAGAACACTCTTATTCCTAATATCATTTTCTATTGGTGCTCTCCATAAATGCATCTATCCCCAATATTCCAAATAGATGGGAGATAGTCTCTCTATTGTCACTACTTCCAAAGTTTTTCTTAGTAGACTCATAGTCCATAACAACATCATTGGTACCCATGACATAACCATGAATTTTATAGTATTTCTCCTAGAATTCCAAATATTGTTTAAGAAAATTTATATCCACTTTTTGTAATCATGTGGCCAAAATTCAACATATTTAATATTAGGTTTATAAATAGTAGTTTTTCCTTTGTCAAAAAATTTCATGAATCTTTTCTTCGGTAGCTCGATAGTCAATGTAACTTGTGACACAATGTTAAAAAGTGTGAGTCTATTGGAAGAATTTGTACAATTTTTATCTTGTCCTAGAATAATTCCTCATTTATCCTTTTCCAAATAAACCACACAATCTCAAATGAAATTATTATCTAAAAAAATCAAGTTTAACACTTAATCCATCAACATAACTAAAGAGAATTTTTTGCCAAGTGAGGCTCTTCCTATTAACCCACCTAGAAATGTTTTTGATTAGGGGTAAAACAGGTTTTGATGGGACCCAAAACCCATTACAGACCGATTTTGATGGGATCCATAACCCATTCAAGAAAAGCATGTTGCTTACAAGATAAGACACATACAAACAACATCCCAACAACAACAACAATAAAAAAATCATGACTACACAAGCTGCATCAAAAAAGAAAACATGGGACTAAGATCCCAATACAACCAGGACAACCGGGACCTGGAGCCCTTAGGTAAACAAAGAAACTTCCTACATCATCCAGACATCAACAAAACAACAGCTCAGAGAAGACACCAATAATCCAAGAGAGACAGTCATCTTAATGTTGTAGAACACCATCAAGCCTCTAAACAAAAACACCAGCAACTCCAAAAACCCCACCTTAATAGGGGAGTTGAAGAACACAACAGAGCACTGAGTCACATCAACCTTCATGTAGTAGTATCCAACCTGAAATGCCAACTCCAACTCTACCTTAATAAGAGGGAGCTCCCCTCTATAGGAGAGGAAGATATGAGAGCCCAAACCTCCAAAGCCTTCACTCGTCTTCCCACACAAGCTCCACCTCAATAGGAACAAGCAGACAAGAAAATAACTCTCCACCAAATCTACAGCAACCACCTTAACCTCAATAGAAGATGGCTCTGCCTCAATGGGAGTAGTCTCCACCTCCATAAAATACACCAACTGTAGATCCAGAAAGAAAACTTTAGAAGAGAGGGTAGTCGCAACCACCTTTGGCATGGCAAGATACTAGAACATGAAAGAAGTGGAAAAACCATGGCCCAACTGATCAAAGTCCATGAACGTAGGAGCCTTTAGCCAACACAAAAAAAATATCCTTCAAAAGATAATAAACTCCCTTCGTAAGAGTAAGCTTCACAATATTAGGGAGGATCATGACCCAGAAGTCACATAGCAAAGATAACAACAAAAAATCCTAACATCTGTGAAGAACAAAGAACCCATAAAGAAATAAAAAACCCCTTCAACAAGTTTAACTTCACAAACCAAGGGCACCCAACCATGAAAGATAGGCTCCCTTCCATAACCAAAGCAGCAATATCAGGAAGTATAAGCACCACCCTCTTCAAGCCCACCAAATCCAAACCCGTCAACAAGGGAAGCATCCCAAAATAGGCCCAAAGGTAATAGATCCCACAAGGGAACCCACCAAACCCCAAAAAAAGAGGAAACATAACCATGAACCTTCTTGGGAGAGCAACCACAAGAGTAAAACAACAAAGAGAGCACCAAGGTTTCACTAAGCCTAGCAATAGAGAGTTTGCAGTCACAAGGAAGGCAAGGAAATCCTATTTTTCCACAACCAGAAAAAATTTGGACCTCCACCATAGTTACCCAAAGAGTAGGGAACCACCAAGAAATGAGGCAAAACCCCAAAACCAACACCAAGGAAAACCTCAACTTGAAAATCCCTTTCAACTGTAGCATCATCTGAAGGGAAAAAAGAGACTGAAAAAGCCTCTCTCACAACAACAACAGGTTGATAGCAATTAGGGAAGGTTTTGCAACCACACAACACAATCTCAACCCAAACCACAACTTATCAGATCGCCAAACCTTCAAATTCTCACTATCTCATCAGATTCTCTCAATTCCTTGTAGCATTGCAAACTGACTCAATCGGGTATATCTTTTAGAGAAGGCCTACTCAGACCAAGACCAATACCATTTCAAAGACCCACCAGGCCACTCAACAACATATCACAACCTCTCAACTGGTCCCCTTGAAACAATTTCCACAAATTAGGTTTTCCATGCTTTCTAAACCTCAAATTAGGTATGTTTTACAAAGGACCTTGCCTCAAAAACTTTCCAAAACCACCAAACTCATTTGGGTAGCAGTCTACAGGTGTTCAAATCTATAATTTAACCATTTTTTTTAATAGAAACACTCACTCCAAAGAGCTAAAACTAGAAACCCTCTTTTCTTGCCAAAAAACCTAGGGTTTTATTGAAAAAAACATTACCGGGCCTTATCTAAACTTTCTACTACCTCAAACAGGTTCAATTACCTCTACACATGCTTATTCCATCAATAGATAATGCTGCCCCAAACTATTTCACTCTTTACCATACCAAAACCTCACTATTTCACTTGGAAAACTTAATTTTCCACTCTAGAGCTTCATGCCCTACACAACACTTGACCTCCCCTGCACTCAAACAAAATGTTCACACCTAAAACTAATAGAATCCTCCCATTCCACTGAGGCACAGTCTTCACAGAAGTTGGAATGGGTCCATTTTGAATTTTAACTCAACAAACCTTTAAAATTGTTCTACACGGGCAGTTTTAGAAAATCAACTCAATCTACCACCAATTTGAATGATAGACCCTCAAACCTGTTGCAAAAAAAAATTGATTCAAGCCATGAATGAATTAAAATAATATTTTGAACAATTAATTACTGTATGGGGTTGTATAGGTCTAAGAAAGCATGAAGTTACATAAAATATGCAATAAAATAGGGGTTTCTTTATTTATCTTGCTTCAAAACTTCAAGATCAGACTTACATTGATGCCTTACATCATATATTTATTGTTTCCCTCCTAAACTAACTATCCCAACACCAAAAAATTGACTTTTGAAATGTCTGACCGTTAGGATTCCACAAAATCTATTTTTTGCAACTTTTAAGCAATTTTACATCTTTTTTACTCAACATGACAACTTTCCAATACCTTTGCAATTTCAACATTATTGACCTTCTAAACACCTAAGAACCATCTAATAAGACTCAATACAATAATAAACGGTCTCCTGGACCTTATTTAAACAAAAAGACACCAAATCCTAAAGCCTACTCATCAACATATTGAATTGATAAATTTTGTTCAAAGGTGCCCTTGCACCATACACCCCAACTTTGAATTTTTCCAAGTCTCTTGGAAAGATTGTTGTAACTTGTGCTCCTTTGTGCTCTTCATGCCTCTGATTTTCTTGTTTTCTTTCAACAGTTTCACCTTTTCTTTTTTCTTCATTGTACTTGACATGCTTGTCCTTCTTGACCTTGTCATGCTCCAACTGTACATACTGTCCTGTGGGGTGTTCTTGATCTTTTCCATCATTAAATACTGATGTCCCACTCTCTTTCACCTTGATACACAAAATTTTACCAACTTCCATCACTTCCCTCTTTGCTTCATTCTTAGACCTCTGTCCCATACACATTTTAACTTCACTTTTCTCTATGTCAGTCTTGTTTACAACTGCACCATCACACTTAGTAGTCTCTGTCAGGTCTGCAACCAACTTTTTCACTGTCCCATCAATCTTACAAACCTTTTTTTTTTCACCATTCAACTACCTCTACACTGTCTTCATTACCACATGGCACATGACTATCCCAACTATGATTCCATCACACTTTTCTTGCCTTTCCACGGGCTTTTCACTCTTATGCTACACTGTATTAGACCTAGACACATTTCCATCTACTTTTCTCTTCCACATGAAAGCATTCTTCTTCACAACTGACTAAAAATTATCTTCACTTCTTCTATCTATTGTCCCAACAGTATCAAACCTTGAAATGGCTGTCAAACTCATACTCTTACCTTCCTCATTGCTCACATACTCTTTTCTCCTAATCATGATGATCTCACCTTGCTCTTTAGTCTCTTCATTCAATGGAGTTAAAATGAATTATCTAACATCCTTTTAAATTGTGCAAGTGTTTTGTCTTCCATCATAGATTGCCGACTTGTCAAACTGCTAGGGCCTTCCAAGCAACACATGGCAACAATTAATGGGAAAAATATCACAAACAACCTTATCTCTATATCTACCAATTTGAAATTCAACTGAATCTTTTTCACTCACCACAATGGAATGATTATCACTTACCCATGACACTTTGTATGGCTTTTCACTAGGTACTCTTTCCAAATTCAATTTATCCACCACTTCACTTGATATCATGTTATCAGTGCATCCTAAATCTACAATCACCTTACATACCTTATTTTTTCATCTGCAAGTTGTCCTAAACAATGCTCTTCTCTGAATTAGCTCCTTCTTCTTCGATGTCTTCAGGAGTTGTCTCTTCATCATCAAACTTTCACCTACTTCAGGAGCAACATGAAGACTATTGGAGTTTGAAATTTTAGCTTCATCTTCTTGAAAAAATTGTGCTCTTCTTTCATTCTTCCTTTCTCCTCCACTAGATGTTGAACCAAATTTTTTAGGGAATTTGTAAGAAGGATGACCAAACTCATTGTAATTATAGCACCTACCACTAAAGATGTTTGAATTTCTTCCACCACCAAATTTGTCCCTTGTGCCTATATAACCACCTCTAAAATTTGCAACTTGCTCATCTATTTTAGGTGCATCCTCTTGGTTCTCACTTGTTTGTATTGGAGTAGAGAAATATCCTCTTCCTCTTGTAGTGTTGCCTCTTCCTCTAATTGTTTTCTCTTGTCTCCTTTTCACTTTTTCTTCAGCCTTCAATGCCATTTGATAACATTCTTCTACACTCCTCGGATTTGTCAAAGTCAATTCATCTTGTAAGTTCAATCTAAAACCACCCAAGTACCTAGCTATCTTCTCATCCTCATTCTCATTATGGTTAGATCTCATACTTAATTTGTAAAACTCTGTAGTGTATGCTTTTACATCCATTTCATTTTTCCTTAAACTTTGTAACCTCTTAAACATCTAAATAAAATAATCAAAAGGGAGAAATTTACCTTTCATCTTGGCTACCATTTTTTCCCATGTCACAATTTTGGATTTACCTTGCTTCCTTCTCTCTGATTGCAGATAATCCCACCACAAAAGTGCGTGACCTTTAAGCTTTGTATTTGTAATCTTGACTCTCTTTTCTTCTGGAATGTCTTCACACTTAGAGTAATTGTCCAAAGATGCTATCCAATCCAGTAACTCTTCTTCATTCAAGTTTCCACCAAACTTTTGAACATCAATCTTCACTTTATGTTTGTCACCTTTGACTGCCTTCAACAATTTGGTCATTCTCTGATCTTTTGGATCAAGTTCTTCCTCAACATCTTCAAACTCTTCTTCATCTGAATCATCTGAATCACTACTTTCAACTTCATCTCTTCTTTCACTTGTTTCCAAGGCTGCCAACCTTTCTTTCAATTCTCTAATCTCTCTAATATATTGAATCTTCAAGTCATTCATCTCCTTTGTCACATTCTTTCCTTTTGGAGGCATCTTCTCAGTTTTTCCCTTTCACCTTCCAACCTTTCTTTCACAAACTACAATTTTCTTCCTCAGTGATTTGGTACCTTCACACTGATACCACTTGATAGAAATCAGGGGAGGTCCTATAACCACACAACATAATCTCAACCCAAACCACAACTTATCAAATCACCAAACCTTCGAATTTTCACTATCTCATCAGATTCTCTCAATTCCTTGTAGCATTGCAAACTGACTCAATCGGGTATATCTTTTAGAGAAGGCCTACTTAGACCAAGACCAATACCATTTCAAAGATCCATCAAGCCACTCAAAAACATATCACAACCTCTCAATTGGTCCCCTTGGAACAACTTCCACAAATTAGGATTTCCATGCTTTCTAGACCTCAAATTAGGTCTATTTTACAAAGGACCTTGCCTCAAAACCTTTCCAAAACCACCAAACTCATTTGGGTAGTAGTCTACAGGTGTTCAAACCTATAATTTCACCATTTTTTTATAGAAACACTCACTCCAAAGAGCTAAAACCAAAAACCCTCTTTTCTTGCCAAAAAATCCTAAGGTTTTATTACCAGGCCTTATCTAAACTTTCCACCACCTAAGAAAAGTTCAATTACCTCTAAACATGCTTATTCCATCAAGAAATAATGCTTCCCCAAACTATTTTACTCTTTACCATACCAAAACCTCACTATTTCACTTGGAAAACTCAATTTTCCACTCTAGGGCTTCATGCCCAACACAACACTTGACCTCCCCTACACTCAAACAACATGTTCACACCTAAAACTAATAGAATCCTCACATTCCATTGAGGCACAGTCTTCACAGAAGTTGGAATGGGTCCATTTTGAATTTTAACTCAACAAACCCTTAAAACTGTTCTACACAAGCAGTTTTAGAAAATCAACTCAATCTACCACCAATTTGAATGATATAACCTCAAACCTATTGCAAAAAAAAGTTGATTGAAGCCAAAAATGAATTCAAATAATTTTCTAAATAATTAGTTACTGTACGAGATCGTACAGGTCTGAGAAAGCATGAAGTTACAAAAAATTTGCAATAAAATAGGGGTTTCTTTATTTATCTTGCTTCAAAACTTCAAGATCAGACTTACATTGATTCCTTACATCATATATATATTGTTTCCCTCCTAAACTAACTATCCCAATGCCAAAAAATTGACTTTTGAAATGCCTGGCCATTAGGATTCCACAAAATCTGCTTTTTGCAACTTTTAAGCAATTTTACATCTTTTTTACTCAACATGACAACTTTCCAATACCTTTGCAATTTCAACATTATTGACCTTCTAAACACCTAAGAACCATCTAATAAGACTCAATACAATAATAAATGGTCTCCTAGACCTTATTTAAACAAAAAGACACCAAATCCTAAAGCCTACTCATCATCTTCAATTGACAAATTTTGTTCAAAGGTGCCCCTGCACCACAGGTGCTTCTATAAAGTGCAAGAACAAGAACCAAGAGAAATACCTCATAAACAACAATGATTCTTGAAACACGACCTCCATCCAAAACTTAGTTGTGGCCCAAAAGAAAGATAAACCCCCATAAAACGAGCGAAGGGAAGGAGAAGCCAGACCACTCCCCACCCAGGCCACACTACCAAACCAACAAATCTTAAGCTCCAAGCCAAAAAGATACTCAAGAACACCCTTCTACCACCTGGAACCCAATGAAAGGTAGAAAATGCAAGCACAAGTCTGGGACAATCCAAAAATAGGACAAGAGAAAACACAGCAACAACCCCAGCCATAGGAAGAAGTCGAAGAGAAAGATGGAGAACAAAGCTCCAACCAAGCAAGACACCCAACCCACAGGCTAGAAAAGCCACTCCACCAATGTCATCGAGCACAAGAGGAAGAAGAGTTTTCCAACAAACCACAAACAAATCTGCATCAAATCCTTCCTCATACATGCCCTCCCCCTAGTTCAAACCCAGACTTGAAACAATATAAAATATGGCATTCTCATTAAAATTCATATTATAAGTTAATATTATAATATATGTTTGCATTGTCTATGATTTTATTACTTTTCAATCTTTGTAAATGAAGAAATGTTACCAATAAATAAATTCTAAATATTTTTAGCAAAAATTTAATAAAAAAGAAACAATCAAAACTTTTAGATATATCATAAATTTAAAAAATATATGATCAAAAGAAATAATATAACTAATGACCAACTTTGTAAGCAATATTAAGTCATCTAAAGTAGGACTTCTTAGGTTCAAGATACTTATACCAACACCACTTAATTAATTTTGACTAAGACTTATACCAACACCACTTATACCCACCTAGAAATGTTACAAATAAATAAATTCCAAATATTTTTAGCAAAAATGTAATAAAAAAGAAACAATCAAAGCTTTTAGATATATCATAAATTTAAAATATATATTATCAAAAGAAATAATAGAACTAATGACCAACTTTGTAAGCAATATTAAGTCATCTAAAGTAGGACTTCTTAGGTTCAAGAGACTTATACCAACACCACTTAATTAATTTTGACTAAGAATTACTATCAAAATTAATATTTCAAGATTTTTTAATATTTTCTCACACCTCTTGGGAGTCAATCAACATGTTGTATAACTTGGAGGAGTTAATTTTTAAAAACCTAGTATCATCCCGCCATATTATGTTCTCTAATTTTTTAGTATTAAAAGTCAATATTAAACAAAGTTGATTTATGATAAAGGGTTCCTTTTTAGATTTAGGTGGTGAATATTTTGTCCTGAAATACTCTCAATCCCTAACATAACTCAAATGAAAAAATTGCCTAAATCAATTCAATCTCTTTATTGTGCCAAAGATAAATAGAGTACCCTTGAAGAAAAGCAAGGGATTTATTTCTCCAATATGAATTCCACCATATAGATTTGTAGCTACACTCTTTCCCCTCATTTTTGTAAAGAGTGTCTTCATCAATGATTTAAGACTTCATCATATCACATGCCCTCTAAATATTCTAAAACACACTATGACCTGAGAGTTTAACCAAAAACCTACTAAACAAAAAATTACGAGGGTATAGTTCCAATGCTAGCCTTGTTTAGAGAATCCCATTGAATATTATTTTTATAAGAAAATTTCTAGGCCCATTTCCCTCTAAAGCCTTAACAATTTATTCTACGGCCAAAGCCACACCCTAATTTTTTTTAAAAATAAACTCATCCCATCACTATTCTTGCTTAGGAAACACCAACCCAATTTCATTGCTTGTCTTTTCTTGCTACCTTTGTGTTGGTTTTTTAATTCACACCTCTGGAATGTGGATTAGAAACAATCATCTATGCACAGATAAACTGCTCTTCGAATTAGGAGGGGAAGCTCCCTGTTTGTTGATGTTGCTAAAAAGAAAGTAAACTAAAACTAATTTTCCTATCTTTTTGTTCAACTAAGAGCACAAGGTTATAAAACTCAAGCGTCGTAGCTGAGATTTTTTGTTTTAGAAGTTCAACTATGACTAAGCCTACTCTAATGACGTTTCTAACTTCTCAAGTAAACGCAAAGAAAGAGAGTTAGAAATGGACAAGGAAGGATTTTTTGACCAAATACTTAGATAAAATATTCTTCTAACATACATCTACTTACTTTCAATGCAAGTTGAAATGGAGATCATATAAGCATAACACAATAAATGGAAATCTGAGACTTTATATCAGGGAAGCAAAGCAAGCACAAGACTTTATTTTCTCAAATTTTAGGAACAAGAGATTACACTTTTGGGACAACAATATTGTAGCAAAATAGGCTTATAGTTTAGCCATCAAACTAGAATACATCAACACAAGACACATGCATTGAACAATAACTTGCAGCTAAAGAGGCATGCAAGCTTGCTCTTACACAAAGTGAACTGACACTCAATAACAACTTGCAACATTATAGGCTTGCAATTTGCTATCACAAGCACAGTTAATAAACTAATGGGAAAGGTTGCGCTTATTTATACACAAGTAGAGGAGTAGGGAACCTTAAAATCTCCTTGCTTTTACAACTAAGGCTTGCCAACATGCAAGCTTTATTTCTAAAACTAAAACACGATAAGCATCTAACTACCTATGAAAGCATAAAAACAGGGAAAGTGCCAACTATTACAACTTTTTTTCTTTTCTCTTTTAAAGAATGGATAAGCCTAAGACATGAATAGAAAGAAAGTGTGGGATAAGAATGGAATGAAAGCTCGGAGAAAGCTTCTACTTTAAATCTCAACCATATCTGCTAAAAAGCTGGAAACTATATCTCTATCAAGAGCATCAATACTATCTATAGAAAATTTTTGCTATTCTAGAATTTCCTCGCCTTCTCAATTGAGTTTAAAACATCTTTGACATCTTTAGCTACTTTATCAAATCTTGCTAATTTTGGCGGCTCTACAATTGGAGTGATGACCTATAAATATATCATCTTGC
Source organism: Sequoia sempervirens (assembly GCA_007258455.2). Taxonomy (NCBI): domain Eukaryota; kingdom Viridiplantae; phylum Streptophyta; class Pinopsida; order Cupressales; family Cupressaceae; genus Sequoia; species Sequoia sempervirens. Next base: position 449,954,918 of record VDFB02270651.1, read on the forward strand.
TTCAACATGTCTTTTTTTACCCTATGTGTGACCATCTTCCGACATTCCTTCATTTCTTCTACAACTTTTATACTTTTGACACTTCTCTTGATTTTCCAACAGAAGAGTATTGTACAATTATTTTCTGATACTTGTCCTTTTTCTCATATCACACCTTTTCAAGCTCTTTAGATGAGATGATGAAGTTTTATGTCCACAATGGTGTTTGAAAAGCACTTCTCAACATTGTTCAACTTGAGGCTTCAAGATACAATACTAACTTGGTTTTGAATCCCATGGGAGAGTACCGCATGTTGAAAAACTTGAATTTTAATAGTAAACTTGACTATGTTTGGACACCTTTTTTGCAAATGGCTGAAACTTGAAGGCTGATTTCTCCTGAAAAAGCAATTTTCTCAAAAAAAAGATGAGACCTGGGTTTTGTAAAGAACTTTGTTTTAAGATGACCTAGATCGTCCGTTTTGGAAAATACTAAAGGCTAGTCGAAAAAGCAAAAACCCTAAAATTTTAGGATTTTCATCAAAAAAGCTGAGAGCTAGGTTTTGTGCAAAATCACATTTGAGATGGACCCAGATGATCAGATGTTGAAAATATTGAAGATTTCTTAGACATGCATGGAAAAAGCAAATTCTTGAAAGTTGAAATTTTTTCCAAAGTTGTAGAGAATCATGAACCAAGCTGACCCAAATTACTGAAAATTGAAAAAGATGACCCCCTTCTTCTGAAAATTGATGCCCTAGAGAAATAAAGCGTTAAAAAGGAAGTCTCTATGTGAGCTAATATGGAAAATATGAAGAACTCTAAAAAAGCATCGGGTTTTGGCCTTCAAATCTTGAAATGAATAAAATTTTATGTTTCCTCTTCTGGACTCCAACCTGCAAAAAGTGAATAATGAATTCCAAATCCCTCTTAAATAAGTTGAGGATAAATAAGACGCTTTATTCTTCAGCTTTAAATCTTTTGAAACCAATCTTGAGCAAGTTCGTCGAATGTGGTCACTTTTTTTGACTGATGTGTGATAAATATTGAAAAAATTTCTAAGGCATTAAGCCTTGAGTGCCCTTCTTGTCTAGAGGCATTTTTCCTCTCCAGACTTGGCCATTTTTTCACCATTTTCAAGATTTTGCTTGATTCTAACCTTTGTTCAATCTTGATTTCTGGGTGCTCAATGAATCCTGTGAACTGGTTGAATGCTCCATTGCGTAGCCTAACTGAATCTGAGTAAATTATTGTGTAGGTATCAACATTATCTAAGGCTTCAAAATTATGGGTGCCCCTAACTACCTTGGGCGCCTAAGTTTACCAGACTTAACCATTTTTTCATGTTCTTCAACTTTACATTGTTTCCTGATTCTTCAAATGTATTTGCAATCCTGAGAGCTAGACTATCTTGATGATTTGGCTATCAGATTCACTGAATAACTTGTTGAATTCTGAGGAGGGTGCTTTGGATGCAACATCACCTGAAAAGTTGATTTGGGGCCTCAAAAGCTTGGGCGCCCTTGGCTACCTGGGGCGCCCATGGCTTCCAAAGTTAGATCATTTTCACTATGTTTTTAACTTTTTTGACTTTTCATCTTGCACAAGTCTCCCTTTGTTTAATCTGACATATCTAATGCTTGACAAATCTGATGGACTTGTTGACGATTTCATTGAAGAGCTACTTCAATTATGAAGATAACATGCTAGAGGCTGCAACTGCAAATTTGATGTTTTAGATCTTCAAATCCTTGGGTGCCCCTGGCTAGCTAGGGCACCCATCACTGCCAGACATAGTCATTTTCATGAGATTTTCATTCTTCAAACTTGAACACTTATGTTATGTCATCTATTTGATCTCAATTTTTTGGTGATAGACAGATCTTTCAATTAGGCTAAGATATACATTGGATAACTGACATGATTCTGAAGACAATGATCATACATGCACACCCTAATCACTGAATCAACTGGCTCAAAACCTTAGGCACCCCTGGCTACCTGGGGCGCCCGGAATTCCCAGACTTAGAATATTTTTTGATATTCTTGTGATTTGCATTATGCTCCCCTGTTGAGAATTTTCTGTTCGATCTTCAATTCTGGGTGACAGATTAATCTGATGACTATGCTGATGGATTCACTGCGAAGTTAAGAAGATTCTGGACAAGGTGTCCTAGGAAGAGCCAACCCTAATTCCATCATCTGAGGCTTTGACCATGCTTGGCAATGTTATTTTTTATTTTACAAATTTCAACCTCTCCCTTCGTTCCACATGCTTTCCATTTCTTCGACTATTGGAGATGAAATTTTTTCTAAGGCATGAGCATCTAGGCGCCTAGACTAGGTAGAGGTGCTTGAACTTTCCAGAGTTAGCCAAAATTTTGCAATTTTCATGATTCTTCAACTTCCATTCTCCATTCTTCATCCCTCGATAATTCGTTGCAGTTTCTTGATCTAAGCAATGCCTAAGACTCTGAATTTGACACCTGGCAGTTGATTGAACTCCATTAATGGCCTTGGAGCTCCTGAAATAGCTTTTGAAAAAGCAGAATAGACCCACTAGGGAAAAATTGATCTTTTTATGATTTCGACTAGACCAACCTGATGAGGAAGTATTTTTAGCCAATCAAAATCAGTTTAAACCCTAGAAGCCAATATTTCTATTTTTAGAAAAAAATTGCTAGCATCCATTTCAAAAGAAACCCAGAAAAACCCAGAAAAGGTTCTATTTTTAAAAAGTTTCTAAAAATAGAAATTTTCCTAAAATTTAGGGCCGAAAAACTGAGATCTAGGTTTTGTAGACTTGGTTGCTCTGAGTAGACCCAGATTGTCAGATTTTGAAAAATTTGAATTTTTGCCCCTCATGCATGACATGCAAACCCCAATTTTGACCTTTTTTGACAATTTTAACAAGAATTTTGACCATTTCTTCAAAATGCCTAAGTGTAGCAAAATTTTTAATTTGGGGTACAACACTTTGCCATTAGAATAAAGGAATTTCCTAATGAGCATGTGTATCTTTTCAAATTGGTAGCTTCCAAACATCCAATAATAAATTTTATAAGGAGAGATCATTTTCTAACATACCTAAGTCCTACTAGCTAATAACAAATAGATTACATTCCATTTTAGAATCTTCTTAATTTCACAATGCATTCAATATCACATATTATTGAGAGATGGATTAACTACAAAAGGAATCCCCATATATCTAACTTGCTTGTTAGGGCCTCCTCATTGTCAACTAGAATTAATGAGCCAATTAAGAAGGGTTTTATTCCAACCAAACACAATTGATTTAATTTTAGAGATTTTATCTAACTTTATTGGTAGGGCCTCTCCATTGCCAACCAAAATTAATGAACCAATCAAGAAGGATTCCATTGCAACTAAACACATTAAGCTTGCTATAAAAGATTACCAAAATTTTCCTCATCCAAATATGTAAAAAACCAATATCATTAGCAAATTGCATATTAAGCAATATCTCATTATTTGGTAAAGAGATACCCTTAACCATATTACCTTTACTAATCAATTTTCAAAATGTGATGAAGGGCATATGAAGTAATAACAAACAATGCAGGTGGAAATTGGCAACCTTTTCTAATAGATCTTTGCAAAATAAAAGACTTAGTTAAGGAGCTATTGATATTAATTTATATGTATGCATCCTTGAAAAGAACATTTGATCATATTACAAAAAATGTTTGAGAAAACCAAAGGCTTCAAAAATCATCATTATAAAAGACCATTCCACTCTATCATACACTTTTTTAAATTCTAGCAACATTAGATCCCAACATTCTAATTAGTCTTCTTAGCCCACTTAAGAGCTTCCAACCTAGTAATAAGATTCTTAAGAATATATACTCCTTTAAGGAAACTAGTTTGAGTATTATTAATGATCCTTGGTAAGATATCAACGACTATTATAGCCAAAATCTTAGCATTGATTTGATAAGAAACATTAACAATGTTATTGGTCTCTAATTTGTAGTATTCTAGATTTGTTATCATCTTTGAGAAAATTTTTAATACCTCTTCATATTATTATCTAGCGTACCTTTATGAATAACTTACTTATAAAATACTAATAGATCATCAACAACCCACTCAATATTAACTTTATAAAATTCAATCAAGTAGTATTAAATGATCACTACTGAGTTCACAATATCCCCTTTATCATTGTACTTTTCAAATGAGGGGCCACAAACCCATTGTAAAGGGACAAGCAAGAATCTCATAAGAAATTTGGTTATGCTTAATTTCAATAAATTTTACCCTTATACTAGGAGTTAAGGTGTTAGCTTTGATTTTTGTCTCATTTTAATTCTTTTGGTGATAGGATCAATGTCTGGAAGGATGGACATTGGGGTAATTCTGGGAAAAAGAATGGATGCAACAACATGTGATATGCTAGGTTGACTATATATTAGTTGGGGGATGGTGGAGAAATAAAGAATGATCACATGGGAAGCATGGGTGGGAGCATTAGTGTTAGGTGGGATGTGAGAGGTAGGAATAATAAAGGGATTAGAGAAAATGAGGTCCCATAGAAAGTGGATGAATGATGTATTTACATGTGGCATGGTCAATGAGGTAGAAGAGGTATGGGGGTGCACAATAGAATACTATGTTCATATTAGTGTGGAAAGAGAGACATCATTAAGAGAAATTAATTAGCTTATCCTTTGACCTACACTATACATAATACTTCCATTTTGTATGGTTTCGTCATTAACAAGTTATAAGAGAAATTTATTAAATGCAAAGGATTGACATTAATATCCAAGTTAACAAGATCCACCCTACACATTTGTGTAGTGGGAATAGCGAGTTGGTAATACATGTTTGCCACATGAGAATTATGATCAGAAGAATCATCCCCATCAAGGTAAATTGTAGTGTTCAAATCATCAATAATAGTTTCCTTCTCCTTAGTGGAAAGTGAAAAGTCCATTGACACCTTGACATGCAATCAAAGGATAGAACAAATATGAAACAATGTAATCAAAGTAATATTCATAAGTGATATGAAAATAAAAAGTAAAATAATTATATCTAAAAGTAAAAAAAAACCTAGGGGAATGAAGTGGTAAATAAGAGATTGGGTTCACCAAATGAAGAGGAATAAAAGGAACCTTAAAGTGTTATTCCTTTTCTAAATTTATGTTAATACATAGAAATAAAAATATTATTAATTGACTACATCCTAGAAGTTAACACAAATGAGTTGAGTCAAGTACAAAATAAATATTTACTTAAATTTAAAAGAGTATGGTTAGGAATTTTTTGAGCTCCTTTAATGGGGTTAATTTATTGTGTTATAGTATACATATTGTTTCATTTTTGTAACTTAACTATACATGCTATAGATGGTAATTTTTTTCCTTCATCCATCATTATTTTATTATTTTATTCATTAATAATACTCATCAACATCCATTATTATTATATTATTTACCATCTACTATACTTCATAGTCATTTAATTAAATAATTTATATTATTTAATTAAAGTGAGTTAACATTATCCATTAAATTAATAAATTAAAATCTCATTATCCACACATTATTAAATTCTACTTAATATGCATCAATTATCTATTTAATTAATAATTAAATCTTAAAAATCTACTTCATCTAGTTAACTACCCAATCTACTTAGCTTACTCATCAAATCTATTAATTTCACTCACTCATTCACCCATTTAACTATTTCATGCAAATAGTCAACTCTCTCTAACTTCCTCCATGTATTTAGCTAACCGCTTCATGCAAGTAATTACTCATCACTCAAGTTTGTTAACTCCCTAATTGATTCTATTGACTAATACTAATTATTTTAATTAACATTAAGATTATTTCAAACACCCTCATGCCTACCACATCTCCTCATTAGCTCCGCCAATCTCGAATCAGACTTGTGATCCAAGATTGAATCTTAACCATTCATTATTTCTCTTGAAATTCTATAAATTAAACATTTTATTCATCATTTGAACATCTCTTTTTAATGCAATAATATTCTTTCAATTTTATCACCCAACAAATGTTGTCATTATACCGACAAAACAAGCATCCACACCCATCACAAGTATATCTCTATATAGCGCTCAATTTGAAGTTTGCATTGATAGAATGAATGTATTTTAAATTATAATTTTTAATGCTTATTTATTGTTTATTCTATTTTCATTGCTTACACCTACACACTTTAGATCTTTATAAAATAGATGTATCTTTGAAACTTATAAATTAGCTAAACATACACTATCACCATACTTTTTCCTTAAATCACAATCTTATCTCAGATTTATACTCCATTCATATGTATCACGTGTTCTTCTCTAAAATCAATATATATCTATTGTAACTAATTAATAATCATCTTAAATTTATAAATTCTTGTTATTTGATACAATTGCCACTCAATATCTTCCAACAATACTACTCTTTTATAAATGTATATAGATAACTGTAAGACTAATTAAAAGCAAATGACAAAATGTATCTTAAAACACACATTTAAAACGAAATGCAGTACAAAGCATCTAAATATAAAAGAATAAATAATACAATAGCTCTAAGGATAACTCACATTTACATCATTTATAAAATTCCCATTCATAAGCTTACAAAGGATAGGATTTATTGAAGAATGTATTGAGGTAGCAATGTAAAAAGTGAGATAGATGTGACATTTGAAAACTGCAAGGTTGGGTGGGACAAAGAAAGAAAGGAACTTTTAACATGCACCAAATCCAAATCAGTCGCCCTTTTCTAGAATGATTTGACATTACTTAAGATTCTAGAGAAATACATTTAACGATACATGTGGTTGAGCACTTTGAGGAGGACAGCGGGCCACACGTTGAAGAAATCCAAAATAATGAGGATATTTAGAAAGGCACCACCTAGGGACCTACGCCACGTGATTATTTTGTCGCCATTGAAATATAATACTTTAACCTTTATTTTTATTATTTTTAAGGTAATTGTTATTTTTTTTTCGTCTTTAATGTTTGAGAAAATTGGATAGATTAAATTAAAAATATTAAATAAATAAATGAATGGAACATCAATTTGTATGTATGTGGTGTTTAAACAAGATGTTGTAGTGAGCGCAATGAATTTTGTTGTGTCTAATAAACTGAGTGATGTTAGAAATGTCATTTAAGTAGACAAAATAATTTTAAAGTCAACAATGTAGTTTATTAAGGTAAAATTGTATTTTCCTCATCACAATAGAAAACGACTATTATGATGTATATAATAGTGCTCATGTCATTCAAACCATTAATAGAGTTGAAATTTGATTCAATGAATTAAATACATTGGGTATGTAATTTTTAAAAAATATAAAGAAAATTTTATTTTTGCATCAACTGTTCTAAATATGAACCAATATAGATAAAGATAAATGTCGTTTTTACAAATATTTAAAATAGAAAATTAAATGTGGACCATAGAGTTGTTCAATTTTTTTAATTATATATGCTCATTGACTAAAGTAATAAAACAAATTGAATGCATTAGTAGAAAACGATTATTATGATGTATAAAATAGTGGTCATGTCATTCAAGCCATTAATAGAGTGAAAATTGATTCAATGAATTAAATGTATTAGACATATAATTTATAAAAAATATAAAGAAAATTTTAATTTTTCACTGATTGTTACCAACATGAACCAATAGAAAAAAGATAAATGACATTTTTATAATTATTTAATTAGAAAATTAAATGTAGATTATAAGATTGTTGCTCGTAATATTTTTTAATTCCATATGCTCATTGGTTAAACTAATAAAACAAATTGAATGCATCAATGCATTAGTATTCCTACCCAACCAAGAACTAATAATAAGAAAAAAATATTTGCTATAGATAAATTTATAGATAAATTTTTATAAGTTTATGAAGGAAAAAGTATAAGGAGGAAGATGAAATGTTATCTTGACGAATTTAATTGGGTGTACAATCATCAAAAAAGGTTTATAAAAGGACAAACATTATTTAGAGAGTAAAGATGCTCATAATTTAATTGAAGAATGGCACACTTCATCTTCACTATGAAATAGATCAATAAAAGAGAAAGACTTAAAGAGAGAATATTCTTCTTTTGTATAGATGAAATGATTGAGTCAAAGAATCACACCATTTTACAATATGAAGCTTACAATAACATTCAAAACAATTTTATAGATAATTTAACATCTTTGCAATATTTATTTTTAAAAAGATAAAAAATCATTATCAAAATAAATAATGTAAAAGCAATTAAATATCTTTCAACCTCAAACATTAAAAACCTAATTGTCTATTATATATTTCATTTAACTTTTACCTTTTACAAAATAAAATTTACACTCCACCATAACTCAAATTGATGAGAACGGGAAGCATGGTTTTCTTCACATTTCAAGCATTCTAAAACTTTGATTAAATAGGGGAGAGGATCTTGTAGTTGAGCACCCTAACTTCACACCTCTCAAAATCCTACATGACAATTTTAAATCACTCTCAATTTTTTAAAACAATTTACTTGGAAAGTCCCTTGCTTATAACTAAGGTTTTAGGGCCACATTATCATGCTTTATCTTGAGGTGTCCAAAAAGACCCATAAGAAAGTTGGATTGGTAGTTGTGCACTAAGTCATGTTTTATTGATACGATGATGTGACATCACATGATTTGTTGCATTTTAGATGTAAGAAATACATTTCATTCAATTATGAGTACCCATGATCAACACTACGGGAGAGGACCTAGTAGTCGTGCACCCTAACTTAGTGCTTCTAATTATCTTATGTGGAAATTTCAAATCACTCCCAATTTTTTACAGCAGCTTACTTGGCAAGTCCCCTACTTATAACTAAGGTTTCAGGGCCACACCAACATGTTTTTTTGTCAAAGTGTCCAAAAAGACCCCAAAAAATAGTGAGACCAATACTTGTGCATTACATCATGGGTAGTTGAGCGCGAATGTGGCATCACATGATTGGTTGCTTTTTAGATCAAAGGAATACATTTTGTTTAATTATGGGTAGTCAAATCACAACTATTAGGCATTATGTAAACAACTACTGGGTATTATAATTACAATTGATTTCACGACTATTGGACCCTACATGACTATTGGCCCCTCTCCCCTAACAACTTAAAGTCACAACTATTAATGCTATATTATTAAAAATATTAGATATTAAACCAAAAAATGCTACCAAAATTATTGGAACATGCTCAACTATCAGATCCTTTCCCTTAAATTTTTATGATCAACGCATTTTCCATGGATTTCAAAATCCCTAAAAAGTCTCACATTTTAGAGCCTCCTTACCTTATATCTATATTAACAGGGTTAAATTTTTTCTTTATCATAATTGAAGAGATTAATTGTCAATAAAGCTAAACTTAGCAATTGAAAAAGTTATGGTTCAATTGTAAGGAGTGTATGCATGATTTTTAAATCTCAGAGTTTTACATTTTTATTGTTATATAAATTAATGTGACACATATTTTATATAATATGTTGTTATTGTAGCGTTGAACACTAGGTTTAGCTCCCCCTGTGTGTGGACCTAATTATGCATTTAATTTGCTCATTTTATAAACATATTAAGAAAATTAAAAGATGGAATTAAAAATTAGCATTTAATATTTTTCAAACTAATGTTTAAGGCCTCAAAAAGGATGGGTTTGGATTATGATGCCCAATGCCCTTATTCAACCCTTTTTGGCTAAAATTTAAATATATCAATGTCAGTATTTTAATATTTGAAAATCTAATTTTCTTTGTCAACTATCAATATTTAATTTTTGGGAGATTAGAAGAATTGCATATAAATACAAATGATTTTCACCATTTTAATCCTAGCAATTCTTATTTAAGCAAATTGTGCATCCTAAAATCAGTCACAAGTAGTCAAGAGTAGAATTAGTGCATTACAACAACATTTATTTCAGTCAAGCATCATGTTAGCCATGCATCATGTTTTTATGTGATTTTGTTTCTGTTTTGTGTTCATCTCTTTAATGAGTATTAACACTTGCATGACTTCAAATCAAGCATCAATTTCTCCTTGAAGGCTATGAGTACATGAATTCAGTCCATCAAGGAATGCATATCTGAGCGGTGAGTTGCAGTAATAGTCAATTTATCATTTAGCCTCTACCGACCGAGGGTAAGCTCTCTTTTTTACATCATCATAAATGTTGTGGAGGTAGAAATATAAAAAACAAGGTTTGACTTAGGCAAGCCCCTATATACGAGACAACCCTTCCCTCTCTTTCATGTGTGTAGGTTATAGATCTGAAGTGAATTGGAGGAAGATTTGAAGGCTAATTTCTCATCATGCATCCAAGCCCTACAAGTTGTCAAATCAAGGAAACTAAATTTTATCAACAATAGATGAAGTTTTGATAGGGACCCCGTGAGAGGACTTGTAGATCAAAAGCAATAGGAGTTTGAAGTCATATTTTGAGTAGTTGTTAGCTAATCTAGGGCACCCAACGCCCTTGTCCAACTATTTCAAGCCCAAATTTATATGTCAAGTTCCTTTGTGTCTACCCCTCTACTTTTTTGGAATCTATTTCAGTCAGTCTATTATGTATTTTTCTGAAATCTCAATAGTTTGTTGCATTTTCATAATTAGCTTAAGAACATCATTGCATCATAAAATCCAATCAATTAAAACATCACATCACATCCTAAAAACAAAGGATTAAAACCCTAATCCACCATTCTGGCTATTCCATTCGGGCTTATAGCCAAGTGGGTATTGATATCATTTTTAATCTTTTATATGTTTCATATTGGAAGAAGTGTGTTTTAAGACCTAGATCCCTTTTTCCAATCAAATATTTTGGTGAACCTGACTGTTTTGTACATTTTAAATCTTTTGAAATCTGAAGCATATCATTTTAAAATTTGAGTGTAATCTTAGGTTGTATGAATTCATTATTTATGCATACATAATTTCCATAAAAAGTATTAAAAAAGTCAAAATTTGTATTGCATTTTTCATTTAAAACACAACTAGGGCTAATTTTAGTTAGATCTAGCTCATAATGACATTGAAAAGTCTGCATTAGGTCATTTTGAAATTTTAAAGTGTTTAAAGTTGTCATTTATGCATACACATGTCAAAAAGTGAAAAGTTGCATTGTTGTTATTATCATTTCAAAAAGATAGAAAAATCTCAAAATTCTAGATTTCTCAAATTAGGATTAGTTAATTACTACACTTTAAAATCTGAAAAGTACATTTGAATTTCAAAATTTTGAAAATTACATGCAAAATTATATTTTCCATATTAAAAAATTTTTGTACATTTCTGGAAATTTGGTTGTCATCATACCTAAATAGTTTCAAATTAAGACCCTCAAACATTATAGAAGACATACATATTTTGAATTTAATAAAATAATCCTACTGGTCTAGGGTGCCCAATGCCCTTGTCCAATCAATTTCGTATAAATTTTGGATTACAAGTTTATTTTTGTGTTCACGTGTTGTTTTGGTTTATGTTCAACTTATGTTTCTATTGTTTTGTAATAATCATTATCTCAGTGAATATATTTGTTACTCATAAGCTTTCATAATGGCAAAGTGCTTTAGAAAAATGATGTCTTCTTTGAGACCCTTGGCTGATGTTTCATGTTGTGTTTTTGATAATGCTTCTCCAACAAGTGATGAAGCTCATATTTCCTTGTCTCTCAATGCATATCTTCCTAGTGAGAATATCTTGGTGCAAGATGAAGAAATCATTGATAGCTCCTCAAATAATACATTACCCACCCTTAGAGCCAACATTGTCCTTTATCCTCCACTAATAATGTATACTTAAACTTTTCAACAATCATCAAATCCTACCATACCTTCACTTGATATGTTTTCCTCCTCCCACAAAGAGAGTGCTTTAAAATTCATCCCTTTCCCATTACATATAAAATCACTTGCCAATAAAGATAAAATTTCTCCCAAATTTGATTAACCATCTTATGAAAATAAAGTTAGTGATACACCCATTAATGTAGAAAAATTCTATGGTCATGGATTTGAAATTCTTGCTAAACAGGGTTGTGATACAAGGAATGAACATGAAATTCACACTCTCCTAGAACAAATACCGCAATACTCTACAAAAGGGATTGGCTATCAAGGTCCTCCACCTTTACATAAGACATTTATTCCAACTTTAAAACCAATACCACTTCATGGTCTAGTTGAAGAGGGCCTTATTTATGCTTTGCATCCTTTGTTTGAGATAAAACATACATTATGCATATTTTTGCAAGGGAAATTAATAAATTTACCACCTATGTGTGAAAGAAAGGATAATAAACAAACAACTCAAATTTTATCCTTTTGTGCATATCATAGAACATTTGGTCTTTCTATGAATGAATGTTGTGCTTTAAAGAAAACTTTAAATGGTTAATCCAATTATATGACATTGATATGGATCCATACACAATAATAGATTAATTTATTAGGGTTTTTCTCATTGCTATATAGAATTTATAGTATCCTAGGATGCTCATTGCCATGCATAGGGGCACAAAAACTCTTTTGTGTAACCATGCCTCATCAACAAGGAGCAACACAATACTATCCTTGTCCTCACACTTGGGGGGCAAGGATGGTTGATATTATGTGGTGTGTATCATTTCTAAAGGATCCCCTCTTCATCTATTCTCTCCTCAAAATATTAATGTAGCAAACTTACATTAACATTTTAAGGGGGGCATATTCCCCACCTATTTCGACTAAATTAAAAAAGTTACCCCTTTAGTGGTGGTATTATATATGATGTCCTCTAAAGTGTGGTCCTATGGCCCCTTTAGTGGTGATATTTTGCATGGTATTCCTTAATGTGTGGTCTTGTACCTCGCATGGTATTGCCTTAATGGTGATATCATACAAGGTATTCCCCAAGGTATGAATTTCTTAATCTATCTTAATGCCCCTTTAGTGGTGGTATTTTGTTTAATATCCTCTAAAGTTTGAATTTTCATGTTGTGTTTTATCCCCAAGTAGTGGTGGTATTACACTTGATACCCCCTAATGTGTGGACCTTCATTCCATGCTTTGTCCTCTCTTAGTGGTGATGTTATGTACGATACTCCTTAAGGTGTGAACTATCATACATTAAGCAATGTACTTTAATGGTCCATTTTGATGGAATGCACCCTTTGTGGTGGTGTTATTTATAATGCCCCATGAGGCATGGCTTTTTTATCTCATCCCCCATGATGTTAAACTTTGTACACCCCTTGAGGTGATTTTGTCCCCCGTGATGTTAAACTTTGTATGCCCCCTAAGATGATTTCTCCCTTGTGACGTTAAACTTTGTACACCCCTTGAGATGATTTCATCCCCATGACGTTAAACTTTGTACACCCCCTCAAGTGAATCATCCCCTGCGATGTTAAATAGTCCCCAATGATGTTAAAATTTGTGCACTTCTTAAGGCATACTTTTTCAAAATAGTCCATGAACTTGGCATAACACAACTTGTGGATTCATGAAATTGAGCACCCTTTTAACATGACCACCTATTACAACATAAATTGCTTGCTAGTGGAGCCATGTGCTTCATGAGATACCTAGCATAACACAACTTGCTAGCAAATAGATCTATGTAGCTCATGAGTGGTTTAGAATAACACATCTTATTATCCCTTATGAGAGCACTATCTTTTCTAAAATATATTCAAGAAATGATGTTTAGTATTTGAGATAAATTTAATACTGAGGTCTTTTTTCCTTACTGACTCGAATAATTTTTAGTAGTAACCTTGTGTTTTGTTTGTGATTGTTATGTGTCTGATTTATGTTTGCATTATGTTTGCATCATGTAATGTTCTTATTTCATGTTATGTTTTATGTAGATTCATTGTGTATGCTTCATTTTTTTCATGTTGCATTACACTTCATGTGTGTGTTCCTTTTTCCTTACATTGTCTTTCCATAAGATCTTGAATTTTGGGGCTAGTGCATCTCCTAGATTCGATGTCATCCTATCTCTTCAATGTTTGGATAATTGAACCCTTCTTGACTTATTTGTACTTCAATGTGAGTGTATGTAAGTTCATACTCTTACTAAAGTGGGTGCTAAATGTATTGCCAAAAATTGTCACCCTTGAAAATTTCACACTAGGTTTAGCTCCCCCTATGTGTGTGGACCTAATTATGTATTTAATCTACTCATTTTGTAAACATCTTTGAAAAATCAAAAGATGGGATTAAAAATAAGCATTTAATATTCTCCCCCGATGTTAAAGGCCCTGAAAAGGATAGGTCTAGAATAAGGCATCCAACACCCATGTCCAACCCTTTTTAGCTAAAATTTAAATATGTCAATGTCAACATTTTAATATTTAAAAATCCATTTTTTTTATTAGGTAAGCAAAATTTACAGGGTGTTGTACCCTTCACAAAGAGCCACAAGGGCCAATAGAGTTCAAGACCAAAAAGGCATCAAAAAACACAAAGCTAAAAAATAAACACCACAGACCAACAACAGACGGACAAACACCAGACTAGCAACAGACTAACTGACATCTTCCCAGTTCTTCAATAGGAGATTAACAATATCATCTTTGACCCATTCTTGACAGTCTTCAACCTAATTCATGTCCATCTCATCCTTCATAACTGCCGACAAGGTATTGGTGACACAATGGACCAGCTTAACCATGAAGTGGTTCAAACCACAAAAAAAATTGTCCAATTTATCCAATTTTGTTTGTTAGCTATCGATATTTGGTTTTTAGTAAATTGGAAGAATCGCATATAAATGTAAAAAAAATTCACCATTTAATCCTAGAAATTTTTGAGAAAATTGTGCACCTTAAAATCAATCAAAGGAAGTCAAGAGAAAAATTCTAAGCATAGTTACAACAATATTTATTTCAGACAAGCATTATGTTAGACATGCATCATGTTTTTATGTGAGTTTTTTCATGTTTTATGTTCATTTGTTTTGTGAGAACTAACACTTGTAGGAATTTAAATCAAGTATCAATTGCTCCTTGAAGGTGATGAGTACATGACTTCAATCCATCAAGGTTCATGCAAATCTAAGTGGTGAGTTGTAGTAATAGTCAATTTATCACTTGTTTATCATTTAGCCTCTACCTGACGAAGGTAAGCTCTCATTTTACATCATCATAGTTCTTGTGGAGGTAGAAATACCAAAATGGGGTTTGAATTAGACAATCCCCTATATGACACAACCCTTCCCCCTCTTTCATGTGTGCAGATTATATATCTAAAGAGAATAGGAGGAATATTTGAAAACTAATTGCTCATTCATTCATCTAAGCCTTGCAAGTTGTCAGATCAAGGAACTAAATTTTGTTAGCAATAGACAAAGTTTTGACAGTGACCCAAGAGAGGACTTGTAGATTAGGATAAATAAGGGTGTGAAGTCAAACTTTGAGTAGCATTTATCCATGACCTAGGGTACTCAATGCCCCTGTCCAACTATTTCAGACCCCAATTTATATGCCAGGTTCCTCTGTGGTTTCCCTCTATTTCTTTGGAATTTGTTTCAATTTGGCTGCTCTGTATTTTTCTGAAATCTCAATAGTTTGCTTCATTTTCATAATTAGCCTATGAACATCATTACATCATAAAAACCAATGAATGAACACATCACATCACATCCTAAAAACAAAGGATTAAAACCTTGATCCATCATTTTGGCTCTTCTATTTAGGTTTGTAGCCAAGTGGGTATTAAGATTATTTTTAATCCTTTATATGTTTCATATTAGAAGAAGTTTGATTTAAGGCCTAGATCCCTTTTTCTAATCATATAGTTATATTATGATATTTAAAGATTGCACATTTTATTTTTATAAAGAGGATCATTATAAGAGAATTATAATTGAAGTACACTTGAATTCTATGAAAAATAAAAGATTCAAATTTGCATAATCATCATCATGTTTAAGTCATCTACATGTCTCTTGATGTTATCTTTGATCTTGCTTATTAACAATAATTCACTAAAGGTTGACCTAGGAGAATTCGTTCACCTATCAAATTGAGAAGCTCCTCAACATTCTATTCAAACACCATGTTGAGATTAACTTCATTTAGATAATATTTCCAACTATAATATACCATTATAGATTTTGACGAGGTGGACATTAATCCATTTTGATGAGATGAAGAGCTTTAATTCTTTATATGTGTGATGAGGAGTTGAGAATCATCTTCGGTAAGGAAAAAAATATAGAAAGAGGTGCCATTTGAATATGCTCTTGAAGTATGACATTTGGATATATATGTCTGACTTAGAGATCCTACTAGTTTAGTTTGGCTAGCAATATTTGAGGATGTATAGAATATTGTGTTGTTCATATAAATTTAAGTTTTTCACTTGAGGAATATATGGTGAATGTATGAGGAATGAAAAAAGTGTTTTGTTATTAAAGGGTTGTAGATTAATTGATATGCTAATATATTTTTTGATTATGCCATCACTAAGGTTTAAACTTTTGGACGTACACTGTCTAGACTAGGTTTGATCTTTGAGCAACTTTGACAGATTAATTCCCTTTGCTCATAGTAGCTTAACTAAATCATAACTTTTGATTTAATTGTATACTTGCTTATCATATTATAGTCTACTTAAATGATAGAGGTGTCTATATATATGTCATGAAGTAAAGAGTTTTGTTTTACATATTTTTTACTTAGCTATTCATATAAATATGGGTATATATGCGAAAGAACCTAAAATGAAATATGTTATTATGAACCAAAGAGGTTCAATTACTCTTTAAAGAATAATTATGTGACAAGGTGAGTTAATAAATATTAATCATGTATTATTTGGAAAGTATTTCTTATTGAATAAAAGCTTTATTAATAAAATTTTGGACATTATTACATTTTGTATATATTTAACAAAATTAATTATAATAAAATAATTATGAGAAGAGTAAATTTAGAAAATAATTATATTTAGAAAAATAAAAATAATAATAAAAAAATTAAACATTTACAACAAAAAATTATATGTAATAAGAAATTATATATTAATTTATACTTATATAAAATTTATTTATATACAATATTAATGGAACTTGGGTTATTTATTATTATTTTTGCTTGAATATTATAATTTGTTGAATGTGATGTTTTCATATTTTTATGTAATCTAATTATTTTAATAATTAATGTTGGTTTCATATTCTCACACAGATTTGTCATTTGAATGATTGGAACTGTTAATAGGACAAATGAGATGAATAGAATATGGTTGAGTGTATATTATATTTTTGGGATGATGTTTTTGTAATTATTTTGTGTGGGATTTATATGTATGGTAAAGGAAATGGATTGATTAAATATGTACGATAAAGAAATTAAGTATTGTTATGTTACTATTAAAAATTATAGGAAAAAATGATTTAAAGTAAGTAAAAAGATTAAAGTTTGAGTTTTATAAATTTTTACCTGTGTTATTACAGTGAAGTTCTTTTTGAATTAGAGTGCATTTGTAGGTGGATAGTGATTTATATTTTATAAATAATTATGGGTATACGTAAATTATAATATAGAGAGACATACATTTATCTTAGAAAATTTGAGATAAGGAAAATTGGGTAGAAGTGACAAATGCACATGTTTCGAGCTTTCTTGCAATGTAAGAAAAATTATAAATGTGAAAATTAACTCCATACAATTCCTATCTTCCTAGTGCTCCATGGTGATGAGCACCTCTAATGACATGCACTATGTAGTATATATATAACTTCCTTCTCTATGCTACACTCTCACTCAATTGTGCTTTACAATTAAATGATTGGATTGTTCTCTCAAGCCTCCTATTCCTTCGATTTGACATATTCATATTCTTAAATAGATTTTAGAAGGTCCTCTTCATGTATAGGAAGAATATAGAAAGGGAATTGAAAAAATAAATATTGAACCAATTGTTTCACATTCTTGTTTTTACTATTGGGATGAAATTATCCCTTCCAAAAAACCAATTATTTTGATAACTACTGTTTTAAGGAATTGACTCTTGTGAAACCACTCCCTAATATAACCATCATGCTCATAGTATTATTTCCTCTTGGATGCTTCAAAGAAAAAACTTTTGAATTTACTTCCTATTACTAATATTTCATCTTCCCAAAATCTTTATGTATCAAAAATTCATTCACAAAGATATTGAGATGGGAAGGGTTGATTCACTAACTATTACACTATACAATTGAGATGAATGCAATAAAATTTAAAAAAATAGCCTAGGAGAGGACCAGGAGTTGAGCATCGTAACTTTAGACTTCTCAAAACCTTACATGGAAATTTCAAGTCACTCCCAATTTTTTACAACTTACTTGGTACGTACCCTACTTATAACTAAAGTTTCAGGGTCACACCATCAAATATGATGCCACATTAGTATGCTTTGGTTGAGTGTTAAAAAAGGCTCCCAAACAAGGCTAGACCAATAGTTGTGCACTAAGTCATATTTTATTGGTGCATTGATGTGGTATCACATGATTTATTATTATTTAGATCTAAAGAATACATTTGATTCAAGTACTTATGAATAAAATTAAAAATTTAAAGTCACAATCATTAGTGCTATATTATTAAAATTATTGGATATTAAATCAACAAAGCTATCACAACTATTAAAAACATGCTCAACTATTAGATCCTTTCCCCTGTATACAATTATATAATTAGCCTATAATAATTTTAAGGTAAGTTTTTGTTAGTCAAAACTAATGGTCATAACACAAAGATTGAAAACATAGCTAGTTGAGCTCACAACAAAATAAGAGCCCTATCCAAACTATGTGATTGTTCCTACTACCAACTATAATAATTCCCTACTTGGATCAATAATTGCACACATCTACATAAAAAACACCGCCTATATGGAAACAAATAAATTATATATAAAAATCCATGTATACATAAGATCTACTTAATAGAAACATATAAGTATTGAGTTGTAACTCATAAAATATAATATAATAGAAAAAATTAATGTCCACGAGGCTAAAAGATAGTCTACGAGACAATAAAACCCATTGATTTTGCCTTGTGAATTGTCAAGACCTTTTGCTATTCAATTTGATAATGAACTCACCCATTTTCTTAGCTATCTCCTCATTGAATAGATCACGAAACAAAGCTATGACTAAATTACTCATGTACTTGACTTGTATGTCATTGTAAGCTTTACATTCCAAAATAAGGTGCTTTTATAATACAAACTCTTTCTTTCCATACATCTTTTGATCTTTTCCATCTTCTCCTTTCACACCAAAGACAATGACTTAATCCTTAATTGAACTATTCAAACATTTGTTCTCCAAAGAAGATTAACCTCTAAATAGACCTTTTGTTAATGATCATAAGTGAAATTAAATTCTTCAAGGTAATATTTCTTTTTTCTCCCTAACATCTTTCCCACATAGACTTGTAAAATTTATCTCTAAAAAAGACCATTATTTCTTTACGATTATTAGTTCCTATCAATGTAGGAATACTAATGCATTCTTTAGGTTTTATTATTTGATAACAAATGAACCAATGAGATATTATAATTAAAATAGTTTGACTAAATTTTCTAATGTATATTTTCCTCAAATTAGTTTTAAAATATCAAAATTAATTTATCTATCAATATATTAGATAGTAGTTGTGAACATTATTATGAGTGTGATGTAAGCTATGAGATCTTTAACTTTTTTCATTTTGACTATAAAAAAGTTAATAGTTTAAATTTATTTTCATTTCACTTTTTTATTTGATTTATTGTCCTATTTGATAAATGCCATTATTTCTTATGTAAAGAATTGTGAGTCAATGAATGCCATCTTTTTTGTCATATTTGAATCAATTTTAATTTAGTGAAAGAGCAAAATAGAGAAAATATGAGAGATTGCTATTAAAATAATTAATAATAAAATAAATAAAATTCACATCTATTAGTTTAATTTTTTTTTAAAATTAATAATAAAAAACAATATTTAATAGAAGACAATGAATAATTATTATGAGTGTGATGTAAGCTATGAGATGTTTTAAGTTTTTTCATTTTGACTATAAAAAAAGTTAATAGTGTAAATTTATTTTCATGCCACTTTTTTATTTGATTTATTGTCCTATTTGATAAATGACATTAATTTTTATGTAAAAGATTGTGGATCAATCAATGTGATTATTTTATCATATTTGAGTCAATTTTACTTCATTGCAAAAGAGAAATAAAGGAAATATGAGAGATAGTGATTATAATAATTAATAATAAAATAAATAAAATTCACATCTATTAGTTTAAAATATTTTAAAAATTAATAATAAAAAATAATATTTAATAAAAGATCATGGATAATTATATTTTTTAATCTATTTGTTTCATAGGTTAAATTCTATATTCTTTCATCAATTCAAAGTTAAATGCATTCATATTCAAATGTAATTATTAAATTGTTTCATATTTAGAACTTTAATTATCATTTGACATTGCCTTTTTTTCATTAACATCTGCATCATAATTCTAACTTTTGTTGAATCAAGTTCCATTATTTTAACTTTTAAACATCACTTAGAACCAAAACTTTGAAATAAGTTCCACAATTTCATCTCTAATATATCAAATGATTTAATAAAATTTTATTATATTAATATTATTGACAAATTAATTATTTTAACATCAATACTTCAAACCAACATATTACAATCAAAATAATATACTATTCATCCAGAAGCATCTTAAATAATATGGACGATCTTTTCCCTTCCATCTATGACGGCGAAAAAATCTCCTATACAATTAAAAAAAAGAAAAGGCCTATAATTTTATTTCATCAAAAGACTCCTTTCTTCACGTCAAAACATAAGACGGTGGGCCACCTATTTCCCGTCCGTATAGTGACGGTGACAAAGAATCCTCCAACTTATACAATTTAAGAACATATAAAGTGACAAAAGTTTATATAAAGAGGTTGATATCCCTTAAAAAAAGCTATCATTGGCAAAAACATTCAGCTTAAACAAGTTCTACAAAATTTTAGTAGATATGCCAATAAATTTAGGACATGGTCTCCAATTTCCACTTTGATGGGACCAAAAACAACTTCTATAACGACAGATTCCACTGCACAATCGGTGCACATGTCGACAAACGTCCAATTTAAAATGTAATGGAAAAAAAGGCCCAAAAAAACATTAGTCAAATAGGCAAAGGCTGGTCAATTTCCACCTGAACGAAGATCCTTTATTTATATGAAGAATAGAGAAAATCTCCCGAGAAAATAAGGAAAAATTGTTACGTTGATTCATTAAATTTCACAAATTGCGGAATTTTGAAATAGAGAGTAGGTACCCTTCACCTACTGGAAAATTTAGCTCTGACACGTAGTAAATACGGCCAGCCATTGAAAACAAAGGAGCTTTGATCTCCCCTTTGTACATTAAAGACATCGCCTGCACATTAAAAAATTATTACCCAGTATATTTTAACAAGAAACTGGGGCAGAAGTTGGCTTTTCTTTTTCTGTATACTTATTAAAGAAGCTTCGAATTCCAAGACTGGAGAAACTACGTTTTATATCATGAGAATGAAAATGGGAAGTGTACGTATCTGCAGAGAGAGAGAGAAGAGAGTGGAATTTAGAACTGTCAATTAGTTGGTACAGTGACTTCAGACAAGACAGGTGGACATTAATGGTTTCAGTCAGCTATGTAAATGACACTGTACCCTCTTCATCTAAGTGTTGTTCCCTCTTCTCCTTTATAGTTTGGGTCTTGTAACTGGATAGAGGGGATCTGTGAAGGGGAAAAATGGAAGGAGGGAGATCATTGGCAGAGACTCCAACATGGTCTGTGGCCACTGTTACCACTGTTCTGGTGGGCATCTGTTTCATTGTGGAGCGCTCCATTCACCGTTTTGGAGAGGTAATCCTATCTGATTTCGAATACAACTTTTTGGGTGGCATGGGGGGATTGCTTTTGTTTATTGTGTATATTGGTATTTTTTTTCATCAACATTCTGGTTGCACAGTCCATAATATTCAGAGCTTTGATTTGTAGATGGAAACGGCTGAATCGATGACTTGTTTTGTCAAGCAGTCAAAATTCTCTCCGGTGACATTTTAGGATCTGTTGTAGATTTGAATGATGAATTTGCCTTTCATTGCATCATTCCTCGGACAACCCATTTCTTATAGTAATTTTCGATGGGCAACTTGAATAGTTTAATTGGCATTATCAGATGCCATTTCATACGGGTTCAGAATTATTTTTAAATCTAATGAAATGAATAATTATATATAACATCATTCGTTACCGCTGGTACCTGTATTTTAAGGAATGTTATTCATCCTTATATAGACTTCAACTCAACCGTGCCTAACTGGGTCGCAGCTTACATATTTTAAAAACTTCTGTCTGTATACACCTGGTCAAATTTCTCTCATATCTGGAGGCTTGTGGTATAACTCCCAGACCACGTAGATTAGCTACTAATTATTTTCTTAAAAAAGGCTGTAACACTTACCCATGAATTAGCTTACAAGTTATATATTCATAAGATAATTTATAAGGTTAGGAGCAAATATTTTCTCAATTGTCTCTGAGATGATTTTATAACAGAACAGTTTAAAAAATTTGAACGAGACCCTGGATTTCATTTTTAGTTACCCCTTAAATATTCTGTATTTTCGAGGATTCTTAGAACAGGCCTGGCTATCAATTTTAATGTGCATTTCATTGGTTCGTTATTTTAGACTATGATTTTCTTTTCCCCAGTTGATGTTAGTGGCTTAGGTTGCTCTGGTTAAAGTCGATGATTTTCTTACATTGGAATTTTTTTTTTCTCCTCATTTTTTTTTTTATTGTTTGGTAGACACTCGCTCTTTTAAATATATATACTCTTGAATGTCTATATTATGTATCTGTTTTGGTGCAGTGGCTGGCTAGAACAAAGCGGAAGCCTCTCCTGGCATCTCTAACTAAAATCAAGGAGGGTGGGTACTCTTTCTACTTTACAATTTCCATAAATAATTCACTAATTTGAGTATGTGTTTTGTAAATATGTAAAGGTTTCTGTGTATGTTTGAACAGAGCTGATGTTGCTGGGACTTATGTCACTTCTGTTGTCTCAATCGGCTAGATCGATATCTACCTTATGTGTAAAGTCATCCCTATTTAGCAGCAAATTTTATCCCTGTTCCAGGGAGGACTTTGACAACAAAGTAAAGCCTTCAAAAAATGATACATCATTAAGCGACTTGTATCCTAAACATTACCAAACACATTTTTCTCATGGAAGACTGCTTGCTGGTATCAATTACTGCAGTAAGGTATGATTAAATGGAAGCAACTTTTTTTAATACATTATTAAAAAAAAACTATTTGGTGTCTTTAGTTTGGGCATGGGCATTGCCTATGAATTGAAGGCAGAGTTATATTTTGAAATTGATGTTTGGGTGTTTTAGGGGCACGAACCTTTTGTTTCATATGAAAGTCTTGAGCAGCTGCATCGTTTTCTCTTCATCCTTGGAGTCACACACGTTTTTTATTGCTGCTTAACTATGCTTTTTGCAATGATCAAGGTAAATTTTTACGCTTTTCTCTGAAAATCAAGTTTGGAATCATCTAGATTTTTTGCTGTCTCCTCTCTACCATGAGAGGCTGCCCGCTATAGCTTCAGCCTCTAGATTTCTTTGGTTTCAGATCTATAGCTGGAGACCCTGGGAAATTGAAGCTCATTCAAGACTCATTGTACCTGGTAAGTCGATGTTTATCTTACTTGATAATATAGAAAGTTAGTATCTAGAAGAAAGAAGCAATACTTACAGTTCAAGAACTCGCACTAAAATTTGTCAAGCAAAATAAATCTGTGTGCCAAATTTATTTGGGCGTCAGGGATCCAGTCTTTCTGTCTTGCAGGGAAAAATATATTAATAATCTTTGGGGGCCTTTCTTTGGTAAAAAAATCAAAGATAATAAAATTAGTTTCTTTCTGCAATGTTTCTTGAAGAGACATAAAAACTCTTAATCTCTTAGACTCTTCAGTCATGTGTCCACAGCTTTCCCCTGGTTGTTCTGATATACAACATTATCCCCTTTACTCTGACCACCTGTAGAGTTGGAAAAGCCAATCGTGTATCACCTCATAAAACTTCAGTTAATGTAGTACAATGCTCAAGTTAGTAAGCCTCAAATTAGTTCTGCTTGTCTGCAGATTTTGTCGCTGTTTGCTGACCTAAAAGGCTAAATCTTTTTATTACTTCTCTGAACAGGTTAATGCTATTAAAATAATATGCTGTCTTAGCATAATCATAAACTATTTGTTCTTTGCTGAGAAGTATCCATTAAGAGGACAATTAGGTCTGTCTGTTTCCTTGGTGTTCATAAACCTCCGATGGATTTTTGTGCATATTTTCATGTACAGCTTAGATTCCTGAGGATACAAAGGATGTATTTTTGCTGATAATGTTGATGACAAATAAATTTTCTGATGGAACTGCTTTGGGGAAGCCTGCTGAGGAGTTATTGTCAGCAGAATTTGACTGGTGACATTGAATCTATCAATAACCATGAAACTTTGCTTGTAATGGTAATATTGCTCTTTTGAATGTAGCATTTGTGGTTTTTAAGCATGCAAGTAGAGGGTTCAGAAATCTGTTTCACAAATGAAAGTGAAAGCATGATCCAAATGTCTTGCAACATTCTGTCCAAAACACAGACCATGTATAATATTAGTAACACTAGAACTTTTGAACTGTTTGAGGGAATGTGATTAAGTGTGCATTATGGATTGAAAATGGAGACATATATGTGCAATGCTGCTCTTCAATGTTAGTCATTCAACGTTATTGGATTGATTTCTTCTACTCTGCATGACATAATGCATTACATATAAAATCACCGTGGTGCATCATGTATACATTTGGATAATTAAAAATATTGGCAGAATCTAATATCCATTTTCCAACTCAAATTAATGCACTTACACATATTTCTTAAAATTACATTGCATTCTATTTCAAGTTCTTCTAGTTCTTGTTCAGGACAGTAATTCATATCTTCAATTAAAGGGTTCAACATCATTTTTGAATCCAAGAACTTGCTCAACTGGTGAAGAGATTATGTCACAACCAATCATGACAGGATCCTTAAATCCATCTGCAACTTCCGATACTAACTTTAGTTGTGGTTCAAATTCTAGTGAAAAGACGTTGCTTAATCCTGATTTTACTATATTCCCATCAACATCTTGCTTATCTAATTAGTGGACAGGAGGACACCCATACAATACGTTTTCTTATACATGCTGTTGTCCATCCATTCACTTGGTGGGGAGTACACTAATGCTGTCTTTATGATTTATTTAAATGTTAATATTCATGAATCTCCTTTTGTAACATCTGGGAACAGCATAATCAAATACTACTTTATTTTCACTGTTCTGCCTTTAATACTTCTCTGCTGATTTGCAGTCTCAACATATTCTGCTCCTTTGTTTTCCCATACCTCTTACCTCATTTAACTAGTTTCTGCTATCTAACCCACTCCACTACCCGCCATTGAATTGAGAAGTATTTAATGTTGTGCAAAATTTCATTTGGGATCTGACCCTTGTGTTCTTACTATGATATTGTTGAAATCTAAAGCACAGTTCTACTTTTAGGATCATTTCCAATTAACTTCTGTAATTCTGTGGAACCATCCTAATAGAACTATGACAATCTCCATAACCTTTCATCTAATGATCTTGTATCATTTCATGAGCTTCTTGTACAAGTACCCTTGAAGAAGCAACATACCACAATTGTACCACCCATAGTTGACAGACTCTAACTTGGCAATAACTCAGCAGGCTCAAAATTTGTGACTCGGCAAAAACTCTGCAGACCCAAAATTTGTGACTTGACAAAAAGACTTGGCAACTTAAAAAATTGCTTAAAATTCTTTAGAAACACATTTTTTTTTCAAAATTCAATGATAAAATGTATCCAATGAGTCCATAAATGAGTTCAAAAGTGTATTGTAATAACCACTTTCAATTTTTTTGAAAATCTTGTTAGCTCAAACAGAATAAAATGCAAATAACTTCCTTCCTACTTTTGATTACCCAGATCCCGGATTGTGCAAGGTAAGTGCATACGAGGCTAGGATAACAAATTATTGAATTGCAACTAGCTGGAAAGAAGCATCAGGCGGCAAGCCAGCCAAACCACTTATTTAGTGGGATGCATAAACAACACAAATAAGAAATCATCCACTTATTCAGCGAGAATTGCAAGGCACTTCCACTTTTCAGTGGGTTAGCTTATACAATATCACCACTTATTTAGTGGGTAAATACATGAGCAATAACAAATCTAAACTCACTGGTGGTACTACCATCTAGTGCTTACAAATTAGAGTGCATAGAAATTAATACTTTCGGGGGTATAACCATCCGAAGCATGACAAGGTCAGCACATATGCATTCTGCTGATTACAATATGGAAACACCTTCAAAATAATGCTAGATGATGAAACAAGTAACCCAACTCAAAGTAGTACCATTACACCTCATTAAGGCATGTGATTGAGAGCTGGAAAGAGGCTCTTCTTCGCTGTTTGACCTTAGAAGATTGCTGCTACGGGTCTGCTAATAAGATCTGAGAGTTGTTGCTGTTGATAGAGGACTGTAGCAAGTTATAACAGCAAGGAAAACTCCTTCTAACATGGCCCAGCTATACTATATATACCCTCTGACGATCCCCAACTTCATTCCAACAGCCCAGCACTATAAATTGCCACTGAAAGGGAGGTTTGATGATGATTTTCCTGATCTGTTACACTTCTCAGATGACTATGCCAGCAAGTAGGGCGCTGCTAGTACGGGGGCAGCCTGAAACAAATGATCACAACACCTTTCAAATGCAAAAAACTCAAAACAAAACACCTGCAAATGTTTTAGTAAACAGGGACACCACTTCCTATGACTGGAAACAGTCACAAACATAGGCGCTTCAGTCTGAAACCCCAAACATCCAAGTGTAGGCAACCAAAATGGGGTGGTTTCTTTAATAAAAAAACTGCTGACTTTTTACCATGCCAAAACCTGTCAAAAGGGGTTGCCTAGGTGTAGGAAAGACTCAGCAATCATACCCATAACAGCAACTTCAATCCATTGATCATAATATGCAAAAAGGAGGGGTACGGCCTGTCCTTGCAAGGGTATGGCCAGGTCTGCAACAACCTCTAAAAACTCCTAAAGTATGCTCCAAAATGGTTCCACAGTCAATGCTAATCACACCAAAACTTATCACTTTCAAAATACTTTGAATACCTTCATTTTCCGAAGCTCAATCTGCAAAACTCTGAAAACAATGGTAATTCCTGAGATAAAATCACTCTTGACCAGCTCGGGATCATCTTTTAGATCCGAAACTAGCAAGTTGATGAGGGTTTCCGTCCTCTATCAAACCTTGGGGAACTTCTCAGTTCATTCCAACAGCATTTTGTTATGAGAGAAAATTCCAATCGTCCAAATGAGAGCCCCACACCTCCTTTTATAGCTTTTTTGTTGCTTTTTCAAAAAAATGCTTTTTTTGTTTTTTCGTTACTTTTTTGATAAAAAACATTTATTTGCTTTTTCTCATAAAAGTGTTTTTTTAAAATAACTTTAAATCCCTTTTCCCCTAGGCATCCATCTTGGGGAAATAAACTTTAAAACTTAATAATATTTAACACTAAAGTAATATTTAAACATTACTTTACGACTTTAGTGTAAATATTAAAATATTTCCAATCACCTTATAAAAAGCACCGACAGGGCATCCAAAACGGAAACTCATCACGCCAAGAAACTCCTCATGACAAGGGAAGATGCTAGGTGCCAAAATGGGCACTTACTAAAAATAACAGTGTTCTCCAAGAAATGTGGAGAACAACCTAGATGGTCAAAAAAGCAATAAAGATCAACACCACCATCTTGAGGGCCACTAGAATGCCAACACACCTCAAGGCATAAAAGGTTGTGCTTGTGGCTCTGGCTGGACCTCCATCTTGCTAGTAGATGGTAATGACTCCTTTGCTTCATCAATGTTATCCAATCCTATAGCTCCTTTTTTTGTAGTCACATCCTCCATTGTGTGCCTCTCAAAATCAAGAATCTCATCCTTGTTAAACAATGGGAGATGCTCATCTTGCTTTGTCCAGTTGCTATAAGGATCAATATCATCCAAATCAATGACCTTCTTTGATTTGTCCTCTACTCTTCTTGCGCAAAGGCGAAGGTTGTTTTGCACAAAGACAAGGTCATTGAGGCATTTTCGAGTTAATTTGTTCGTTTTCTTTGTGTGGATTGCCTCAAACAAACTCCAACTGTGTTTGTAGCTGGATGCACTACAAGGTTGGCACAAAATGTGGAGGGCTAATCTTTGAAAAATCGGGTATTTGCACCTCAATCTATCCACCAAGAATCTACAAAATAAAATATTAAGGAGTTAGTAAGCAAACCATATTTTATCATATTATCAATAATTGTAAACTTGAAATTTGTAACTTGTAAGATGCATGTGATATAAAAACTCCAATTTTTGTTACTTGGTGACTGAGTGGTTCTT
Source organism: Sequoia sempervirens (assembly GCA_007258455.2). Taxonomy (NCBI): domain Eukaryota; kingdom Viridiplantae; phylum Streptophyta; class Pinopsida; order Cupressales; family Cupressaceae; genus Sequoia; species Sequoia sempervirens. The sequence continues at coordinate 449,983,524 of VDFB02270651.1, forward strand.
CCTTGGATAGCTAGTTCCAAAGAAAAGAGCTTACCCCTACCGGTCCTATAATTGTAAAATTCTTGAATATTGAGATTTTTCACCTCAACCTAGGGTGTCATTCTTTGAATGCATGTTGCGAAGCCCTCCATAACCTTTTCATTAGGATTTGAGAAGCTATCTAAATAGAAAAAACTAGGGTTGAGGAAGTACCCTATTGCATGGATGGGTTGGTGGAGTTGATTGCTCTATCTCTGATCAATAATCTCCCAAATGAGATCAAATTTAAAGCTGTCCCCCTTGTAATAGTTTTTGATGGACTCTTTGGCCCTATCCATGGCCTCATAAATGCACCTCAAGTTTTGGTCCTTATCTACCAAATAGAGAACTCTAATCAAGAGCTTTGACACCTACAATTTACAAATACAAAAAGATTAAAATGACAAATTTATAATGAAAGACTAAAATTAAAAAAACATGATATTCAATTTAAATTTAAAATTGAAGTTTTGAGGTTACTTTCATGATCTTTGTAACTTTTTATGAATTTTTTTATTAAAGACTATCCTTGCAACCCTCTCTCCTTTAGGATTCTTTGAATATGATAAGTCTAGTCATGCTTGACTCACAAACATCTATTCCAAGGAGGTCAACAAACCAATAATGCTTTGCAACGTTAGGAAAATTGTTGCAAACCTTTTAACACCCGATCGCACAAACTCTTTCCCTTTGGTGTGATCTCTCATCAAACTAAGAACCCAAAGGTGATTATAAATAATTTTTTTTATGTTTTTGTATTTTCTACAATACGTCTTAGCCAGTCAAATTTGCCTATATCCTCCAAAAGAACTTCAAGGCAATGTGCTATACAAGGGTTCCAAAAGAGTGATCGATGCCTTTCTTCGAGCAATTTCTGAGCCACCACATATGCTGCTGCATTGTTAGTTATGATTTAAACTACATTCTCTATGCCACCTCTACTTCCTTTAACATTAGACTCAATGTTTTTGCATTTTTTACTTTGTTAGATTTATTGGTTGACGCCAAAAAATTTACCCCACCATTTGAAGCTACCAAAAAGTTGATAATGGTGTGGTTCTTTCCATTTGTCCACCCATTTAAAATAATAGTGTAGTCATACTTTTTCCATTGTTTCTTGTATTCTTCCACTACTAACTTTGCCTCTCCAGTTGCATGCATGAGCAACCTCCCATTTAAGTTTTTTTGAGGAGGTGCCATGTAGCTTTTTTTTGCTACTATCAATGTAGGTACCAAATTCTCCCAATAAGGACCACTCACCGCATTGAAGGGAAGGTTATTTAAGTACCAAATATTTACATATGTTTTATCTGCTTCTCAATGGAGCTCCTGGTTCCACCTTGTACCTTCCAATCGTAGTTGTGCTCTAGGTATGTTTTTGGGTACAAAACAGCTATGTGGTGTGTGTGAAGGTGCTTTACTTGAAGTAGATGAAGTGGATGTTGATGTGCTTCGTATGTGTGGACCACGAAGGGAGCCCACTATGCCTTCAAATGTCAAATCTTCATCTCTTTCTATTTGCATTTGAGGACGATGACCACTAGCTATGGTTGCCCTTGTCTTCTCTCTTTGTAATTTTTTCGCTTCTGTCAATGCAAGTTGTGCATTCATCTCACATTTTATCTATTCTATGGTCTTGATACCGGGCTTGGCATCACAATGAGTAATGCCTGCAAAATGGTATTTGAGATGATTTATGCCTCCATGATATAGGTTTTGGTATCTTGTACAAACAACTATCTTAGATGTCGGCCCTTTTCCGACATATTTCCAAGTAAAGTCTTTAGCTCCAAGGGGATGAGTGCCTATAATCAACATTGATTGGGCTAAGATTGAGCTTGAGCTTGATCCAATGGCTTCTCTATTTTCCATTGCATCTAACCTACAAGTACAAAGTACAACATCTTAATTTTTGAATACAAAAAATTAGCCTAAATTCAACACAAATTACTATGAATCAGCATAAATTTAGCCTAAAATTAGTATAAATCAACATAAATTAGTTTAAATCGACATAAATTCAATATAACCTAACCATTTTATTCCCAAAAAAAGGTTAAAATCAAAAAAATAATTTGTTTATACAAATAAACAGTGAGTGAGTTCATTAAAAAAATCAATATAAATGAATAAAAAGTGGTGATGAATCCAATTTTTTGGAAGTAAATTTCAAAATATTACTAAGTTTTAGGAAATTATGAACTGGTTTTAACCTACATGCTAGATTTTAGCAACTAAAATGAATTTAAATGCTTGCAAAAAAAATAAAACAAATTTGATTTTTATTGAAATGCCCTTGAAATTCTTCAAATTTGCCTAAGAATCCTTCCAATTAGCTCAAAAGGATGCAATAGTGCTACGTGAGGAAGTTTGGAGGGGCGTGGATGCATTTCTAGGTGAAAGCGCAAGTTTTTTCAATGTTTTTGGCGTGTCTGGCAAGTTTTTGGGTTGGACTATTTGAGTATTTGGTGAGAACTTGACAAAAACTTTGTGATTTTTTTCGGCGAGTTTTTTGTCGAGTAACTTGCCCTAACGACGACCAACTATGGTACCACCAACTGATCAAAGCACCAAATCCTCTTAAGATTAGTTGCCCTTCCTTGAGAAGCAGTGGTCTCCATTGTGGTAATTTGCTGAAGAAGATGTACAAATTTGTTGGTAACTTGTGCTTTTGCAAATCATCTCTTGGGGAGGATGTTAGTTTTAGGGTCAGATTTGCAATAAGAAGAAATAACAACACGTGAACAATAAACACAACGCTTTTACCCTGGGAAAACCCTCTTACTCAAGGGAGAAAAACCCAGCAAAATATATCTCTTATATATAGATATCAAATGAACAAGAGCAGAAATCTACTTTACAAGTCTGGCCTTACTCAAGGCTGAATTATTACAATGAATAATAGCATCACTCCTTGATGCTAAGTACAAATAGAATATGATCCTCCTTAATTACTTCGATCTGCTGCTAAGGTGCAAACTTGAAGTTATTGAATTGATAATTTGAATGAATGAACACCATCTTGTATATATACCATACTAGGCAACCTTTCATCTAGGTCGGCCTCTTTGATTTAAATAATAAATATAAAATATCATTTGTTAACAAGGTCGATCTGCCGTGATAATTATCTTAATTTTTACTTAGGAGAAAAATATCTCCCTAAGCTACAAACACTAACACTCCCTCTTAGCTAGGGATATATTTACCAGATATCTACGTCATGGAGTCTCTCAACATGACGCTCACAATGGCTACACCCATTTGTGGAAAGCACAAAGGTTCATCACGGAGTCTCTCAACGTGATGTCGTCATGGAGTCTCTCAACATGACGTCCACCATGGCTACTCCCATGTGTGGAAAGAAACACACGCACAAGTGCCCATCACAGAGTCTCTCAACATGATGTCGTCATGGAGTCTCTCAACATGACGTCCACCATGGCTACTCCCATGTGTGGAAAAACACAAGTACAAAGGGTTCATCACGGAGTCTCTCAATGTGATGTCGTCATGGAGTCTCTCAACATGATGTCTCATCTCAGTCTCAGTGATGAACAAGGGCTTGCACCTCATATTTCTCCGTCTTAGAGAAATATAAACTACAAGGGCTTTCACCTCATATTTCTCCGTCATAGAGAAATATACACTACAAGGGCTTTCACCTCATACTTCTCCGTCACGGAGAAATATACACTACAAGGGCTTTCACCTTATATTTCTCTGTCATAGAGAAATATACACTACAAGGGCTTTCACCTCATACTTCTCCGTTACAGAGAAATATACATTGCAACAGATCTTCATGATGATGTGATTCCCTCCGAAGCTCCAAGTTCTTGCATCAACCTCCTGACCTCCTCGTCCAAGGTTGCCTTTGATGGTTTGTCAGACTCCCTTTGAATGTTATTTCCTCCTCTTCGAAGAAATTGATCACAATCTGTATAGGTTCTTCCTCTTCGAGAGATGTCTCCAGTTATGTGCCACCAACTCAGTCCCAAGGCAGCAAGCTGTGTCTCCATTCTTCAGCCTGCGTGACTTCCTCACAGGATGCATCAAGCTCTTCCTCCCTTGAATGCAATCTCTCATCTTCCTTTTGCTCCTTGATTCATCTTGGAAGCATTTTTAGAGAGATTACTAATAGTTCTTAGAATCAAACTATCCCGAAGAGAAATACCAATGCTAGAAGCATACATGATTCACTATTCCAATGCATGAATTAATAACTACATAAAAGATTCATGAACATTATTCACAGGTATGAAATACTTATCTCTTTATTGATTCTGTTGCAGCCATTTTACTCTTCCCGACAATCATCATCTTCGCCTGATGATGTACTGCTGAAGATAAAATACGTCTATTGTAAACTATTATCAGACCACTTCAAATCTGCATAGCCATAATCAGAAAAATCACACCCACTTCCTTAAGTGACATCAGCACCCACAAAGAAAGACACGTCTCCATACTCTCTCATTCAAACACTTTTCTTTACTCAACACGTAGGCACAAAAATCTCTCACGACTAATACATTAAAAAACCCGTTCTCAGAGTATGTAGACAATGTAAACATCTACACTGCTTATAGTACAGTCCATCAATACACATTTCTCTGTCTAGACATTCAAACAATCATACAATCGATATGAGCACCCACTCAAGATGCATACATGGCCCGTCTTTGTCAAAAACATCTCTTGCACTGAGCCATACACACTAAATGCAGACTATTCATGCTATACAATTTCTGAGTGCATCCACCAAATTCATGATCTGCTATATCATGCGATCACATCTTTCTTATAGAGCACATTTTTTAAAAAGCAACAAAGGCCCGAAAAACTCTCACGGCATCATACAGCCAACACCTAGGATAAAGAGATAGTGATAGCAATAACATACACATCGTCTCCCTTATGTTTGTACGCAACAAGAATAATCACATCCTTACAAGTTTTCAATGCACTACATCAAAAGAATTGCTTTGCACCCATACACAATATCCTTCCACACTGCCTTAGCCAGAGATAAATGGAAGCAAGCAATTGAATGCTCACGACTTCCACCATATGAAACCCACACCAGGAATTAAAGCTGCATGACTTTGAAAAGTTCTGAAGGAGCCATAAGTCGACACAAGGTAAGTGCAGATGTTACCAAATAGAATACAACCAAAACCTTCAGATGGCGTATCATCCACGTATCTGCATCACCGACATTAATATTTCAATTTCCAGAATGATGCTCGAAGAGTTGTCTTGACTACTCACCCAAATTTGATCAAATTCTTTCTTAAACCCGCTCTGATACCATGTTAGTTTTAGGATCAGATTTGCAATAAGCAGAAATAACAACACATGAACAATAAACACAACACTTTTACCCTGGGAAAACCCCCCTACTTGAGGGAGAAAAACCCAGCAAAATATATGTCTCTTATATATAATATCAGATGCACAAGAGCAGAAATCTGCTTTACAAGTCTGGCCTTACTCAAGGCTGAATTATTACAATGAATAATAGCATCACTCCTTGATGCTAAGTACAAATAGAATATGATCCTCCTTGATTACTTCGATCTGCTGCTAAGGTGCAAACTTGAAGTTATTGAATTGATAATTTGAATGAATGAACACCACCTTGTATATATACCAAACTAGGCAACCTTTCATCTAGGTCGGCCTCTTTGATTTAAATAATAAATATAAAATATCATTTGTTAACAAGGCCGACCTGCCTTGATAATTATCTTAATTTTTACTTAGGAGAAAAATATCTCCCTAAGCTACAAACACTAACAGAGGAACTTGATCTTCTTTGACAATCTAGTTAAGAGGGATCTCTTGATTTCTTGTGCATTTTACCATGGCAACAATAATTTGATTTTCAATCGAGATATCGCTATCTAAATTGATATCTATTGGTTGAAGTTATTCAACACCATTTCATATATCCAATAGAGGTGCAAAGTGATTGCTTGGCTTCTTCATTGGGAATTTAGTGCAGGATGGATCTTTCAAAAAGGTCTTGTGAGCCTTTCCTTTTACAAATGATGCTATACTTAGTCACCGACCTTGAAGGTATGTGGTGATTGATGTTGATCATGGTGTTGCTTGTATTTGACATTAAACCTTTACAAAAAGGTTTGCACTTGCTTTTGGTTGGGCTCAATTAACTTAATTTTTGTCAACTTCCTTTTGAGTTGAAGTAGTTGTAGATAGTTGTATAGGGTAAGCTACATTAGTGAGTGCTAATGGTTGGGAAACCAAGCAAACTTGAAAAGGGCTATGCCATGTAGAGTGTAGAGCTTTGTTGTATTTGTGTTGAATGGAAGGAAGACCTTCATCCCAAGTGCACTTATTTTTGGAACTGTACATTTTGAGAAGATACACAATCATCCTATTTACTACTTTTGTTTGTTTGTTAATTTAAGGATGGTGTGGAAGCAATTGTCAGTGTGTTCATCATTGTCCAAAGAACTTTATAGAAATGACTCAAGAATCTTTTGTATCTTGATAAAATATGTTGGTAGATGGTAATACAAAGTGAATCCATACATTTTGAAAATATAATTGAGTTGATTCTACAGATGAAATAGTCTTTTTACATGGCACAATAATTACAATCAATGAGACCCTATCAGCTATTACATAGACACAATTATCTCTACGCTTCATGGTAGGTAAACCTTAAATGAAATCTCGATACTAATGAATGAGTATATATTCCATGCTTTGTGTTAGCCAATCTGGAAATAACATAGGGAATAGAATTTTGTTGTATTTTACAACATATGATCTAAGATGTGGCTATAAAAAATACTTCTTCAAAGCTGCAAGATTCTTTGAACATCAAAATGACATGTGGCTTTAGTGAAGTGAGATTCCCATAGTGCTTGCCTTGAATTGTACAAAAAAGTGATCTAGATGATGTTGGAGGTCATCCTATAGATAGTAGTCCACAATTGTTTGAGGGCTATCCAATGCTTTATAGATATCTTTTGAATTAAATTTTGTAAAATTTTGGCCAAATTTTGGTCTCATGTCCACATGTGTCAAGCACAAAGCAGAGCTTGGATTAATTTTCTTCTAAAAGAATATACTATTTGATTGACACTTTCCTTCTTATATTGATTTTCAAGTAGAATTGTTGAAGATATGAAGACCGTTTCTAATGTTGAAACTTCAACAACTTCTACATGCACAATACGTGCAATAGTTTGTGATGTGTGTGGATGTTGTTGTCCAATGCTTACATGCTTTGACAATGGTACAAATGTATTAGTCACATGTGGGATATTTTCTTACAACTTGATGTAGAAGCACCTTAGGGGTCAAGCAATCTTACATCACCCAAAAAGAATTTCTTATCATTTTGTTGTGTTTTGGTTGAAGTGTGCATTGTGAGTTTTTGTTTGTAGTTCTAGCTGTGTTTTGGGAGCTAAGCAGTCTAGAGTGTTATCATAAAGGCCATTGGTTGTGACTTCGGTGTCACATTTAGGCACACAGGTTGAAGCAAACTCTTGCATAAGTGTTGATAGAGACAACTCCTATGGAATTGTTAGAGTAAAGCATACAATTGACTAAAGCGAGTGAAATGTATGATTAGTTGGAGAGAGTGAAGTGTATGGTTAGTTGGAGAGAGTGAAGCATATGTTTATTTGGAGAGCAAGTGAAATGTTAAGTGGTTTGGAGAGAGAATGAGCAAATCATACATTTGGTTTGAGAGAGGGAAGTGTATGGTTGGCTAGAAGTTGAAGTGTCAAGTATCTTGAAGCTTCAATTACAAAAATATGGCATGCCAAGAAATATCTTAATTTTCACACCTATAAATTAATTGTTACATCACACTTTTTGAAGTTTTAGTTACTTTGGATCATAGACATTGATTAAGATCAACTTGATTCACTTGCATCTACTTTAGATCAAAGAAGAGAAGGTGAGAGTGGGGGCTGAGGGTGAAAACTGAGTGGTTCTTAGGCATAGTTGGGCTTATAAAAAGGTTAGACAGTATTGCATAGAGCCTTTGTAAATAGATTGGATATTCATTGGCCTAGATGGTGGACATTGGTTGTGTTCCATACAAATTTTTGAGTGGCACATAGGATGTACAAACATTCTTCAAATCATATAGATTGTGTGTTCTTGATTCTTCATCGTTCTTTTGCTTTTGTTGCGTACTGTTGTGTTACTATTAACCATTTATTCTTGTGATTGACTTGCGATTGGCATCAAGTGGTGTCAAAGTAGGAGCTGAGTCTTGTGAGGGAGAGCTATGCAAGCTTTATAACATAAGTACATTTGTGTTTGTGTCGAGTAGGAGACAACCAAGGTGGCAGAGTATTGCAAGCGACACACCTTGGTGATATGTTAAGAGCTCTTTAGTTAGGCTTGCCATGATGTAGTTTAGAGAAAAGGAGTGGTTGTGACACTGGACATTAGTGAGGATGAGAGGGAAGATGCTATCATAGTTGGACCAGTAGACCTTGACTTAGAGAAGGAAGTCATGATAGAGGATAAGTTCACAGAAACCATATGGGAAGCTAGGAACAAACCAAGGTTTGATCTCCCAACCTACTTGGATACCCTAATTCTAGAACTATTGTTAGATTGACAAAGTTGGAGAAATATTTTGAGTTTGCACAATTTGAGGATCCGCAAAGAGTCAAGTATGTAGGCACAAAGTTGAAGGGACATGCTACATTGTGGTGGGACTTTGTGCAAAGAGATTGTGTTGAAAAAGACAAGAAGAAGATTATACATTGGGACTAGATGGTAAGGAAGCTAAAGGGGAAGTTCATGCCACAAAATTGCATAATGGATTTGTTCAAGAAGCTTTAAATTTTGCATTAGAAGGAGATGCTTGTAAAAGAATAAACATTATAGAGTCAACATTTGGGTTGATATTGAGGAGAAAATCTCTAGGTATGTCACTGGGTTGTCCATTTCGATTTAAGATGAAATATGTTTGTTTAATATACTTTCCAAAGAAGAGGCCAAAAGTAGTGCTCAAAGTAGAGAAGTTGTCTTACATACAATAGAGAGCATGAAAGAAAGGGTAGAATAAAATGAGCAAATAAGGCATTGGAAGACAAACTTCTGAGTAGAAGGAAGTCGTAGAAACAAGTTCTACCTAGAGCTCAAAAGGTAAGTAGAATTTAAGCCATAGAGGAAGAGGAGGCTACATAAGAGGTGGCTTAAGGAAAACTTGCTATATGTGGAGAATTAGGTCATTGGGCATACACACAAGTTTTAAAAAATTTAGTGAAAGCAAGGTTGTTTGGAGAAGTGAATCAATGTTGCGTTGGTTGATGGGAAGGAGAGTGAAGTAGAAAGCATAGCCCCAAAGCATGGAGAAATTTGATGATACACAAAATATTGCTCAAACCAACCAAAGAGGAGAATAAACAATGGTTGAGGAAGATCATCTTCCATACCAACCACAAGTTAGAGAGTAAGTGCTATAGGTTGATAATTGATAGAGGCAACAATATAACTTGGTGTCTCTAGAGATAGTTTGGAAATTGGGGTTAAAACTTGTTGCAAACCCCACACCATACAAAGTCTCTTTGTTGTAGAAAGGGCAACAAACTACTTTGGCCAAACAATGCAAGGTTGCATATCGAAGGTTACATAGATGAGCTATGGTGCGATGTGATCCAAATGGATTTGTTCCATGTGTTGTTGAGAAGGCCATGCCAATATGACAAAAGTGCAATCCATAATGGTTAGAAAAATACTTTCACCATCACAAAGGATGGCTATAAGTTTGAGCTATTCTCAATGAAGTTAAAGAAGGTGCAATAGGTTAGGTGATGTTGTTGAGTAGTAAGGAGTTTCTCAAGGTGGTGAGGAACATAGAGGATTCCTATGTGGTATTGCTCAAGTTTGTGTAGGAGAAGTAGCCAATTGACTTAGAGAATCCAAAGATTACAATGTTACTTCAATTGTACATAGAGATGATTAAATTGAGATGCCAAAGGGATTGCTATTGGTTTGGAGCATCTCATATTACATTAATTTGATCCTAGGGTCTAGATTCCCAAATAAGGCATCATACAAAATGAGTCCACATATGAATGTTGAACTCAACATGTAAGTAAAAGTGTTGTGGAAAGAGGTTTGATGAAAGAAAGTATGAGCCCTTGTGCAGTGCTTGTGCCAAACAAGGGAGGAAAATGGTGGATGTGCATAAACTCTTGGGAGGAACAACATTACTGTCGAGTACAACTGTTTTGTTACCCTGAATGGATGATCTCAAACATTTTTTGGAGTGGAGCTAGATACTTTTCGAAGATTGAACTTAAGAGCAATTATCATCAAATCGAGATCAAAGAAAGAGACAAGTCTAAGATTGCATTCAAGACAAAGGATGACTTGTACAAATAGATGATGATGCCATTTGGGTTGATAAATGCCCTAGGCATGTTCATGAGGTTGATGAACAAAGTCTTGAAATCATTTCTTGGTAAGTTTGTGGTTGTATATTTAGATGATATTTTGGTGTTAAGCAAGACAAGGGAAGAACATCTTACACACCTATAGAAGGTTTTCACATGATTGAATGAGTTGCATATAAAATTGGTGGAATATAGTTTTATGTAGAGGGAGTAGTCATACTTGGGATTTGTCATAGCTCAAGATAGGTTGAGGATAGATCTAGATAAATTGAGAGCAATAGTTGAGTGGCTAGTATTCTAGAGAGTTGTAGAAGTCAGAAGTTTCCATGGGTTAGTGAGCTTCTATAGTAATTTCATAAGAAACTTCATTAGTATATGTGCACCACTTACTCACTGCACGAGGAATGGTGGTTTTGACTAGACTATTGCTATAGCAAGAGTTTTCAGCTCTTGAAGAAGAAGGTGATCATGGAGCCTATGTTGGTACTTCTAGATTTGAGCAAGGTATTTCAAGCTGTTTGTGATGCCAATGAAACCAAAATAGGTGCAATTCTAAGTTTGGAAGGAAGGTTAATTGCATTCTTTAGTGAGAAACTGAATGGTGTGACAAAGAAGTACTTAGTTTATGATTAAGAATTCTATGTCATTTGTCAAGCTTTGTAGAAGTGGAGGCACTATTTATTGCCCAAGGAGTTTGTTCTTTATAAGCTTTATTTGTTAAAGGCTCAAATTGTGAAATTGTTGGCAAAGCTGAAACTTGCTTTGTGATTGGTGGCCTGGATAGCAGATCTGTCACTACATTTGTGTTACTGTTTATTTATTGTACTTGATTCCTGAATGAAATTGTTAAGAAAACCAATCCACTTGTAGCATCTTACCTGCTACAATTTATTTTGTGCTTGCAAATAGTGGAGAGTTTTGTGGTTAGTAGGCTCAATAGGAGCTAGTACGCACATTTCTTTATCATATACAAGAAACCCTCTTACCTGTAGTACAAAATACCTTTGAATGATAACAAACTGGTTTATATCTTTGAAACAAAATTGACAACATAGCATACTCACTTGTATCCATCTCAGCCTTGAATGGCTGCTGCAAATTAGGAATATAAAGCACTGATTCGTTGCTGAATGTATATTACTAATACACAAAAGCACTATCATTTCCCTTACCTCAATGAAACTTCTTGCTACTTGTTGCAATGGCATGTAAAGGTGCTACAGTATTGGAGAAAGGTGGAATAATCTTATAGTTACTGTACTGGTCCAAAAAAACTGTGTCTTGGTGGCACTCCTAGGTGTAAGCCAATTTGTGATGGTCTCAACCATTGTTGGATCCACTCTTAGTTCCTATCCAAATACATGCCTAAATAGACTAGTGATTGTTTTGAAAACTTGCATTTCTGCTTTGCTTTCCCTTCAACACTTGCAATACCTGTTTTAAATAGATTAGATGTTCTTCCCATGTATCAACATTGAGAACCAAAATATCATCTAGGAACTACCAACCATAATTCATCAAAACACAGTGATATGAAACATGTATCTATGAAAGGTTCAAGCTTTCAACACATAATTCATCAACCTCATAAATTTAGTTTGTGCATTAGATAAACCAAATGGAACTACCAATCATTCACGCCTTTTTGTGTTTAAAAATTGTCTTCTTTATGGTATATATCCTCCTCTTCTATATGAACTTGATTGTACTCAAATTCAAGATTCAACTTAGTGAAGTATTTTGCATGTTGAAGCTGGTCCAACAAGTTATCTATTTGTGGGAGTGTGTTTCTATGTTTGGTTGTCATCTTGTTTAAGGCTCTATAATTGGTTTAAGTCCTTAAAGAGCATCCACATGACAACGCACTTGGGCATATGATCCCTGGCTCTAACAACTGTTGTAGTTGTTTCTTTACTTCATTGATTGTTGAAATTGGTTGCTTGCACAAACCAATGATAGTGTAAAATGACTTTGTTATGTTTTGTTCGTATGTTTGTATCCAACTATGTACTAGTTACTTGTTGGCTTGTGGGTAGTTGTTAGGAGTCAGTTGTGAGTGGTTATTGATGGTTGTGCTCTGCTTTGCAATCATTAGGTACTTCAAATAGTCTTCTTGTAGTTAGGGAGGGTAGTCTGATTTTGATAGATGCTCCTTGGTCTACATATTGTAAAAGCATTACTTTGAATTAATAAAGCAATCATTAATATTAGTCTACAATTTCTTGGTATGTTCTGTTATATTTTCTTTAAATTGCAATTGGCAGTGTTATTATTTGGCAGTAAACAGTTAGGTAATGGAATTGTGGCAGCAATTGAATCTTGTTCTACCTACCTTTTTGGTATTAAACCTCTGGGAGCTTGGAACACTTCTTGAAAAGAATCTAGTGACTCATCCAAATTGTTTAGCTGCTTATTAGCACAATCAATTGTAGAAATTCCTAGCCCATCTTATTTTTTATTCTTCAAAAGAAGTAAACAAAATTGCTTATTTCCTAAATAAGTCTTATCGAGTGGTTGGCACTTACCACAGCAATCTTGAGAATTCTTAGATGTGCCTTGATGATATAGTTGATCGCATCCTTGACCAATCTATCGTTGTTAGCTAGCCTTCCTTATAAAAATAGCATATGTGAGATATAAGGACTTCCGAACTCCACATCAACTGCATCAAGGAGAATTACATTGTGTGCCTTTGTTGTTTATTGCCTAATTCAATATGCTTTGAATATGATAGAGTAAATAGGATAGGTAAATACCAATTACTCTAAGAAATTTATACCAATAATTGCAAAAAGATATCACAATGTATTTCATTCATATGCACTTGTACAACTGTAAGTCGGGGAATTCTCATAACATGTGGTCCTTTTCACAAGTACAATAAGAGTATATAAACTAGCCGGCAGTTGCTAAGAACTTCCAACCGTGGGCAACTACCAAGAGTAACTTTATACAGTCAACAAAGAGAAACTAATCTTGCCGACTACAATATAATTGAAATATAACTAATTTGTAGATTTCTCTAACTACATTTGTGATGTAGTTGATTGCATCATTGACCAGTTTATATCTGTTAGCCCTCTTCATGTAAATATCATCTCTAACATAAAAGTATCTGTATGCTTTGGTGATATAGTTGATTGCATCCTTGACCAATTTATATCAGTTAGACCTCCTTATGAATATATAATCTCTAAGATTAAAGTAAGGACTTTCAAACACCATGTTGAATGCATCAATGGGAGTCGCATCTACTTGTAGCTCATTGACATGTTGTGGATTATTTATTTTGATTAGTTAATGGAGGGGCTTGGGGCCCTCACTCTTTTCATATAACCAACAATCAAAAAAGTTTTAACAGTCTACCACCTTCCTTAGGGGAGCTTAGAGGAGCAAAAGAGCCAGACATTTGAACTATTGTCTGAGATACAAAGAAACCTGCACCTTGACATATATCAAAACAAAACAAAGCTGGCTTAATATCTTCAACATATTGTGGATTATTACCAAATTTTAAATTGCAGCTTTTAGTTACTTTGAAGTTCCTTATCCCTTTACAACCAACCCAAAGGATATGGATGAGTATGACTGTAAGCATTCCAACTAAGCTTCTTAACAATCTCATTTGAAATTAAACTAGATTGTGATAAGTGTCTATGAGTTCATTTACCTTTGCTTTTGCCACGTGGGATCATTTGTTCATATCTTCTTTCACTTGTTCCATGCAAGCCGCATTGATAGAGGTGCAACCTAATCTTTCATCCGCATTCCTCAATCTCCACATCTGATTTATTTCTCAAAGACACCATAGACTTCTTAAGAGTTTCCTTGGAACAACTCTTGGGATGCAATTCTGGATGCAATTCCAACACTTTGCATTAGTGTGCCCATAAATGTTTCAATGACTACAATGATTATTTAGATTTTTACAAACATGCAAAGTAGTGACATTCTTCTTACCTTTCCTCTTACCATTCTTGTAAGATTTGGATGACTGATTTTTCTCTTTCTTGGGTTGGTTTGCAGACTTATTTTTCTTTGACATGCACCTCCTCCTTGTTGCTTTTCTTTCTAAGTTTCTAGATGTAATATGCTTGCATGCACACTTCCTCAGGGTCCTTTTCCTTACTTGAGATGATTCATCACCTTATGCATAAACAGAGACCTCCCATATGTTTGGTCAAATTGTCTTCATCCTAGAAGTACAAGACCATCAACACGACTTGTCTACAGATTTTGCAAGCATAGTTCTGCACACTTTGGCCACTTCCTTACTTAAATTACTGCCACCTAATTTTATAATTAGTTTTATGTCCAATAGAAGAAATTCAATTCTTTGAACTCATCTCATCTAGATATAACTGGCTTGCTTTTTTGTTCTTCTTTTTAGAAGTTGCTAAATAGATTTCCCACCAAATTAGAGCATGTTCTTCCATTTTATCTGTGCAAAAAGAGATCTTCGATGTCTTGCTAACATTAAACATACTAAGATATACCTCCATTGCCTAGAAATTCAACATCTATTTGTCCTTCAAAAGTGTTAATTTATACTTAATTGATAGCTTTTAAAGGACTGTTCAGATTTTACCTTAGCTTCTGGAGGTTGCCCTTCACTCGCAAATCTTCTTTCTCATTTCCTTGTGGCTGTTCTTCTGCTAGACTAAATTTCTGATCAGAGTATAAACCACCATATCCATGGGTGCATGGTCCATAGCCATGAGTTCATGTTTGATTTCTTGGGGCTGCATCACCTTTTCCGATCTCTATCACACAGCTATTCCCCAAAAAAGATTGTCTTCATTATCTTTTGTTATCTCTCTCACTGACGGAATCACCTCCTTATAGACATATCTTTGCATTGCAAGATAGTAAATATTTGTTGTTGCGATTTTTTTATCGTCATACAAACAAAACAACTCCAAAATAGCCAAAAAGGCTATCTTGGGACAAGCTTTATTACCAATATGATCTGTAAACTCTCAAGCACACCTACTTCGTAGAATTTGCAAACAACACAACTGCTGTTCTACTTGAGTTTACTTGAAATGATAAGTCATAGAATGCTTAGTGACTAGAATTAGTGTTGTGTTGTAAAGAAAACATAAACAGTATTTGCAAAATCATAACAACATTAAGAAATAAGCATAAGAATATTGATATCTGTAATGTCCCCTATCCTGATTTGCCGCAGAATTTGCCTATTGATCACAAATTGTAACAAATTAGGGTTAGGGTTTCACCTTATTAAATAAATCTTTTCAATGAAGTGATCTTGGATTGGAGTCCTGGATTCAGCACACTAACAATATCGGCAAATATGTATATATATTTGTTAGGGTTAGACAATTGCATCACATCCATAGATTACCAACAAGCAAACATATTAGAATTGTGGAAGAAGGGGCATGATGGGTTCGACCGAAGCCATATACCAAGCCTAAGAGGTTGTATACCACAACTCTCCCCCTTGGTGACTTGTACCTGCTTTCCCCATCAGCCCATGACTCCCAGAAGACACATGCCAACTTATGGGAATGGGCGGAGGTAACAAGTGGTCTTGGCACTTCCCACTCCTCAGGCCCATCCTCACCTTGGGATTGGGCGGAGATCTTGAGTGGGATCTTTAGGCTCTCACCGCTTCCTCAGGCCCTTCCCACAAGGTGGGTTTTCAGACAGTTAACATAATACAGTTTCAGTCACAAGAAATCCTCCTTTTCTATTTTATAAGCAAATATGCATACATAGATAAACCATTACTTGCAGAAATTACACATTTAATATTCCTTATCTAAGCAGGACCTTATGTGAATAGAGATAAGATAAATAATGGCAGAGATACCCTGGATATATATATATATATATATATATATATATATATATATATATATATAATGATTGACAACATATTGTGGTGGACTCGACAGGTTCCTTGTGATTGCTGGTCTGATCCTTTTCTTGTTCAGTCGACCTGTACTTAATACTCAGAAGATATTGTTAGTGTATATCCAGGAAATAAGAATCTATTATCCATACTTATAATAAAACATCATAAATACTTATAAGACTCCATAATTGCTGCAAACATCATTATTGAAGAATCGTGTGTATATATATATATATTCTCTCCTTATATCCATTCGCATTCATATATATTTATATAATGTTTCTTCCTTACGTTAGTATTGGTGTGTATATACCTTTTACTCCTTTCATATTATTCATTATCTGATTATCTAATGTATATATATTTTTGTGTTTATCCAATAATGTATACGGCTTTAATGCAAACCAGTTCCTGTTGCTGCTGTCCTTGTTTCTGAATGCTTTCATATAATGATCTCTCTCTGCTAGTACATACCCATTATCAAATAGAAATTTCATGTTAATAAATATAATACTCAACTCAATATGCTTTGAACTACCGATAAACAATACGGAGTGGGCCCTGCTTTATGAAGCGTACCGTGTTAAGTCTGAGAGGCGTTCCTTCACCTAATTATTGACGGCACATTAAGTGCTAAATTCCATTCTTCTCGTTTAGATATTTTTCTTCTCATTTTTATCTTACAGTTTGTTTCAGTTAAAAGGGAAAAAATTGAATTATTGGGAAAAAATGAATTATTCTTTTAAGTCCACGGCAATTTTTTTTGTTCACTAAATTGTTAATTGGTTTCTATCATTTCTAGTTAAAGTAATGTAAGTAAATCATTGAAATTTTTTACAATAAATTACATAGTTTATTTTAATATATTGAATAATTAAAATAAAAATAATTATAATATAATTATAAACATTTTAATCAATTACAATATAATCTATTGTCTTAATTATTTTCTAATTTATAATTTATAGTTAAATATTTATTATAATCAAAATTATTAATTAACTTTTTAATAATTAAATTACAAGACTAAAAAGATAATTTGTTGTGTTTCACTTTAGTTTATTGTCATAATAATCAATTGAAAAAGAATATTTACTATTTATTAATTTATTAAATTTTTCAATTTTCTTGAAACAGATATTTATTATATTATAATATATATTTAATATAAATAATAAAATTCTATTAAAAAATAAAAAAATAATTTTTGTAAAAAGATATCTCTAGATTATTTTAAATATGTATATACTAATTTATTTCATTTTCCAAACATTTAAAATTTATATTATATAATCAATAAATGTTTTTGAAATATAAAGCAGCGAAACAAGGGTGCTGACCCATAATAACAAGGCACCAAAGGCCATCCATCGAAAGCACACTAACAGCGCAGTGACAACAGAGAGAAAGCCATCACTCACAGCACATCATCAAAAACAAAAAGTAACAGTATACGTAAGATGACAAGGTTCAACATGCAAGCATGGAACCAACCAAATAAGTCTAAGAACCACCAGGGGCCCATCAAGTTTAGTAGAAAAAATGAACAACAAGACATAAAAACAAGAACAAATAGGCCCAGCGGCCTAATTTTTATCCTTCCTGCCAGACAAATTATGTAAGGCAGTCGCCCAATCCGCCGTGAGGAACTCGAGCAGCTCCTTGAAATCAGCATCAAGTTCAGCATCTTCCGCAGACTTGTCCTTCTGAAGCAAACAGAGACTGGTTGTCGACCTATGCATGACCCTCAGGGCAAATTGGGTCACCTCCTGGACCTTCTTTTCCAGCCTCTCCAATCTCCCCTCAGCAAGCCAACCTGTTCCCAAGCCAGGTCTTTTTCCTTGTGATCATCCTTCAAGGGAGCTTTTCTTTTAACAACATCAGAGGACCGGGGAGTAATTTCCAGCACATTGTCGCCGGAAGGGCCCTTCTTTAAACTTTCCGACACATGGGACTCACTGTTCACCGACACCGACTGGCCAGCTCCTCCCGCCACCATTTCCTTGTGGCTTTCATTATCACTCTCGAAATCCTTGTCCGAATCAGAGGTTTCCTTAAGGCTTCCAATCTTGTCCTGCTTACAAACCAGTCTATGAGAACGACGGGGGGTGTTAGTTTCCTCAGTGATCTCAACATCAGAGTCAATTTGATGGCAGACTTTGGTTTTTTTAGAGGCTTTCGCCTTAGGGCGCGGGGTAGGGGCAAGCCGCTTTCTTTCCCTACCCGTATCCTCAGGGCCCATACCAGGGGAAGTGCCATGGGGATGGGCTTTCAAGGTAGGATTCTTGAGGCATTTTTTCTTGCTTGGGCCCGGCGTGTCCAAAATACTAGCAGAGGGGGGAGTGGACGAAATTGGGGTTTCGTCAAGAACAGGGAGAGACGGAACTTCTTGCACAGTGATAGGCCGACCAGGGCAAAGCGCCATATGGAAATGATAAAGCCTAGATATAAGGCCCTGGTGAAGGATAGTATAATTCTTTCCGGAATTAGTGGCTTCATTAAATTCCGCCACAGTGTTGTCAAGGGCATGATATAGGAAGAAAGGAATAGAAATATACAGATGGTTCCTAAAGTGGTAATAGTAGTAGACCCCATACCTTCCTTCCAACGTGAAATATTTCATTATCACCAAACAGACTTTATCCCATGGCTCCGGTAGCGCCTCGCGGTCAAAGCCACCCCGCAACTTGACAGGTTTCTCATCACCTTGAAAAAACTGATTTAGACTGACCTAGTCTGGAACTTTCGTAGTTTTCTTCCAAGTGCGGCCACTATTCAGGAGCCCAGTAACTCTAGCAATAACCTCCTCAGAAACTTCGAAGGAAATTCCACCAATGGTGACCCTACCCTCCTTCCATGTGGTGACAAACTTGTGAGACAAGCCCTCATCGTGACCAGTCATGGCCTCCGTGTACTGCGCAATTCCGCCTTCTTTACAGATGTGCCAAATAGTGGCATCCGCTTTCCACTCGTCACATCCGGCTCCACACGCACTCTGTCCCCACCCATAATCAATAAATGTTTTTTAATATAATATAATAAATTTATAGTGTATTATACATATTATTATGTAAATTTTATATTTATATAATTATCATTTTTTTCTTTTAATTGATTATACTATCATGAATCACCATATTATTGATGTTTCCTATTTAGGACAATCGCTGCACCTTCTTGATCGCAGTTGCTGCCTTCGTCCTTCTTCAAACAATATTATAGTTGTCTTTTAAATGACCCGCCATTATTTCCTTAATCGTATTTGCTGCTGAGTTTTTAAAGAATATTAATTGCTTTATAATCGTTTGTTCTCGTGTATGGGATCGTTTTCTCAAATCCCTCCTTTAATATAAGCTTGGACGATATATTATTTTATGATTAATATGTTAACATTAATATTATTATTAAGTTGTTAACATTAATATTTATATTATAATAGTATTGTTTATTATTTTATTTTATTTATTGTTTTTCAATTTCGGGGGCATGACAATATCTACAATTTTACCTTGGAAAGGCCAATGTGGGGAAATTCAGCTGGAAATGGCAATTGCACAAATTCCTCAGTTTTCTTATGGATAAAGATTGGATACAAAGATTACCATTGTAACAAATGCAACGTCAACATATAACCGTTTGCTCACACACTCCATTCTTGATCTTGGTAACATTCCATACTTTCTCGCTCATGTATCAGTCATCTGCATTCCTATTTACAATTCAAGAGTTGTCCTTTTATCATATGTTGGGAGTGTCCTTTCATGCGCTAAAGGACTCTTCAACATCACACAATTGACGAGATATTGTCTTAAGGTGAAACTATCACTTCAAATAGACTGACTGTTACACATTAGTCCTGGCAGTTATTAAACCGCCCCTTGCATTATTGGTTGTTGCATGAGCTGCGGTTATGCAATTCTTGCATGTGGAAACTGGCAGTTACGAAATTGGCACCCATTTGATTGAGTGGTTTCATCACCATACAATAAATAACACGTATAGTTCCTTGTTGCTGACTATTTCTGGTTGAGTGATCAATGGTTTTTTATTTACAAAAATCCTTGCGGATCATCAATGTAATGCTAGTATCACTTAACTACAACATTTATCTCAATCCTGTTGCAGCTGTTAAACATGGTGATAGTAAAACAGGGAAAGTTTTGCTGATTAAGTTTCAATAGCAGAATCAAAAACCTTGTCAAACCCGAATGTCTTTAACATCGCTAGAATTAACAACCACTCAATTCTATCATGGTACCTAAGAAATTAATTTTTAATTAAAAGAATGGGCATATTACAGGTTCTAGCCAATTACATTCCTTTTCAGATAAGAATGATATACGTGTGTGTGTTTTGAAGAAATGCATCTTATATTTATTCATAGTACAAATAATTACATCTATCTAGCAACAGGTTTGGAAAGAAAGCCTCTTCCCAAGCAGGCAAGAAAATATAATATCTAAATCTGTGCCCCCAAGAGCCGATGAGTCAACATTTACGCAAAACCATATTTCCTTTACTTAACCATCAAAGGGAGATCTTGCTTGAAAATTCGCAACTCCCCTGTCTTCCATCTTGCCTCCACTGGAAATCAGTACTTTGAAATCACAGCTTGGATGAGAAGTTGTCATCTCAACTCATTTTCCCCAAATCAAACTTCTGATCACCTTCTCCAACATTCTATGGGTTAATTGTGAATGGAAAAGGAAAAATATTACTACTAACGGCTTCTGAAAAATAACATGTTCTTAAAATTATTATTGCTCTTTTTGACAATTATTTAATACGAAAAAAGTTATGATATTTATTTTCACATAGAGCCTTTTTATAATTCTATAAATTAAAAAATAAAAATAAAAAATCCAAGAGGGTCTCTGATCCCCCCCCAGTCTCCATTATTCTTTTGTGTTGGTATGTTTTTCATGTAGAACTGTTGTATTCCCCTTTGCAGTCATTCTTGCTCATGAGCCATGCTCATTTCCAGTTGACTTTAGTTCCTTCCAAGCTTGGGACACCTCTGTAGTTTTAACCCTTTTTTGTTTGTGTTGATTTCAATAAGCTCATATTAAGATTTTCGAGTACTAACATGCACATATGGACAATTTTTTGTTGAAAAATTCGTTGCGAGTCAGAAGATCGAATTAACTTGATCAGAAGTCCTTTTAACATAACAAATTCAATTTGGCACAGCATGAGAGATGAACTTTTTTAGATCTCTTTACAGAGAGGCATTAATTTCTATATATATATAATTTCTTATATGTTATTTATATATTAAAATATTGTATCTTATTTCTTTATATGATATATATGCATTTAATTATTTATAAAACCATAAGTTACATCTTAAATAAATATCGTATATAATACAATTATGCTTCTTATAAATATCAGATTTATAAAGAGATTTAAATCCTTGTGCAAGATATATATAAAGATACCTTTTACTAATATCTTTATATATACTATTTATATAAAGATATAAATGTCTTTATTTATATATATTGTTTTTTTATGACAATGTCTTATTAATTTTTAACCTAAATCTTTATAAAGATTTATGTATAATGTATTATATAAATTATAAATCTTAATATTTATATAAAAAGGTAAAGAAATATATATTACTTTATTAAAGTTTTATATAAAATGCTATATCTTTTTATACAAAGATAAAGGAATATATATTTTTATATTACACAGTTTTAAGAATATTATATTTATATATTTGTTCAAGTTTGAAAAACCTTTTTTATATATTAGATTAATTTTCTTTTAATATCTTTACAAACTTATAAGTGGTGCTGAATCTCAATCAATTTTTTCTCCCTATTTATAATTATTTTTCTTTCTTAATCTTATTTCGAAATTTTTGATTATTATTATCCTCATATCCTACCCTCTTTCTCAATTCTATTTGCTTTCTTGAAGCTTTTGCAACTTTCTCCCCTTCCCCCTCCTCCTTTATTTATCCTGTCTTGGTCTGCAATCTCTCATTCAGCTCTTTTTCATCCTGATGTTGGATCACGGAGTATGATGGGAAATGTTGATGCAAATAAACTGCACACAGTTAAATCCAAAAACACTCTCTTATCATTATGGACTATGAAAATCTAATATCTCTAAATAACATTGTACACAATCTGCAACACTTAAGCTTGAAATATAATCAGGATAGGATGGCATTATTGTGGTTTGATCAACGTATAGGCCACAAGTGAAATATTTGGTCAAAGTCTAAAGTTTAAAGTTAAGCTTTATATATTATAATTTCTTTTCTTTTTCTTAATTAATGTATTAAATGAGCAGCTGATTTGAACTCGGCACCTTAACTCCTAAATTTCTATAAAAAAGACACTTTATTGTAGATCTTTATAATGAAGTTCGATCGCTTGACCTCTTTGCTGTTGCTTAAACTATACGGCTGTGCTATTCCATCTCCCACACTTATCTCCAAATTTTAACTATTTATAACTGCTGTGCTTCATACTCTATGAAACGGCTTTGCCTCAGCTACAAGGTTAAATTATAGATACCTCTGTTTCTTTTCTCAGCACCTCCAATCACGTCCTTTTATTCTTCTCACTGCTGCAAACTGTCACAGAGCTCCCTTCAAACACCTTGCATGCTTCTCTGTTCTTTACACAACTTAATTACCTGTATACATGGATGCCTCTCAAAACAGCTAACCGTTTGTCAAAACAGCAAAGGAAGAATTTTAAACGGAATTAAAAGATTAATATTAGCGCCTCATACAGGCATCAAGACAAACAAAACAAACGATCTGTTGTTTTCTTCAGCAAATTGCTCTTATAGTCTTCTGCTTAATGTACACGCAGAATTCAAAAACCGAAGGAAAAAAAATGTATTGAGAGTGCTTTAGAGCTCCTCCCACTATCAAAACAGTAAGAATAGGAGAAGAAAGCTTTGGAGCTCTTCTTCATTCTTCCTTTCTCTCCCAGGATCTTGCCTTGTTCTGATACCAAATGTTGATATCAATAAAAGCTCATACCAGTATATTTCCTTCATTCACCCAAGGAGTGTACACATTGCAGTGGTTTGTTGTGATCCTTCTATTTAGTATACACAATCTCATCACTTCTACCTTATTCTCAACCTCTTCTATTCTACGAGAACAAGCTCCTAAGATAGACTAACCCCTAACAAACATTATTTAACTATGTAGTATGTAGTAAATAATACTGGGGTGTAATAATATTTTTTCCTAGTAGCTTGATAGGTCCTGAAATTTCTCTCAACTCTGTATGACAACATTGAACTGAATTTGGGAAGACCTTGAATATTGTTTTCTTTTCAAATCACTCTAGGATCTACAAGGTACTCCCAAACGCCCTTTTCTAGGGTTGTATATGTCAAAGGCCTTTTCCAGTTCATGTTGTGGCTCTTTAATTTATGCGATCCTCTTTTTCACAGTGCCTCATGGGACTTCTGGAGTTTTCAGGAGCTCTATTGAACATGCTTTTTAACAACCCTTGAAGGTTGTTTCTTTTGCACATTTTTTTTGCATATTCCCTTCATCACCTAATACCTTGCATGGAGTTTTTTTTTTGGTGGCAATTCCACCTACTTGTTATTGATATCTCAGTCAACATTTCTTAAGTATTGCTGAAGTCTGGAATCTTTTTGAACATTCCACATGCTCTCAAAGCATTTTTTTTGTTTTTGAATGTCCCCATAACTATTGATATGTGTCCTGTTTGCAGTACCACATAAGTGCCCTCGTGGATCCTTTTAATTCTCTCATTAATAATGCTGCTTGTTCTTCTGACTAATCCAAGGAAAGTTGCGGACATGTCAAACCGTTTTCAGACCTAATGATCAAAGCATAGCTAGATTTTCTAGTTCTTGCATACTCAGAATTTCTTTATAATTGGCTTGGGGCACAGGTGTATTAACCAGACAATTTTCTCCTGTCCTTTGAGCACTGTTTTTGGATCCTCTACTTTTAAAGGACATTTTGCAGTGCCTTTTTGACATGCATATATTTTTCAAGGCTGTGTTGGTAATCTCCATTTTTTAAAATTCTGCCTTCTGTTGCATTTTTTTAATCAATTCTTCATCAGCTATCTATTCCATTCCAATTTTGGAATTTTCTTGCGTTCATATCTTTGTCATACAGATGCCTTCTCAGGCTTCTTTTTTTTTGAAATTACATAATCTTTTTCTAAGTTTCCTTTGGAGCTAACAGATTTTATGTATCTGCTATAATCTTTTCTATGTTATAACAGCCTCGAGGGTGCCAAGTCCCATTATATTCAGATAACTAAAGCCTATTTTTTCTCATGGCACTTGCATAGGCAGGGCCTATTGCAGAGTACAGGGCTGTGCCAAATGACTGTGGGAATATAAACCAAGATCAGTCATGCCTTCTCTTGTAGATCTTTGTAACGTCTTTCTCTTCAGTCAAATGAATGGACGTTAGATTCAAGGGCTTCATTGTAAAAGCACAATATTTTTATGGTGATCTTTCCCACTACTGATTGCCTTTTTTTGTGTTGGGTCTGTTATGCCACCTTTTATTCTTGTTATAGAATCTTCCAACAATCCATTATTTGTAGAGCACCTTGTTGACATTTGTTTATTGCTTGGAGTACTTTTGGATAAATGCAATTTTGTCAGATTGCATGTGTTGGGTGTCTGGCTATTTTGCACAATTTCAGGCAGATGTCATGGAATGCCCATCTGGTTTTCTCATACCAATGCTATTCAGTCTTGGAGCACTTTAGTTGATCATGACATTTCTTCCTGTAATGACAACCTTTGGGATATTCTTCATCAGGTCAAGCTTCAACATCAGTAACACAATGGTTCAACTTAAATTTCATTGCCAAGTCATTGGTCCATTTCTATTTTTGGTGTACATGAAGTTTCCACTGAGAGGGAAGGACATGCAATTCCACCTTCTTCCATTATCCAAGATAATCTTAATGGAGATGTTAGTGTACATAATGCACACTGGGTTATGTAGGATTAACTTGAGTCATTCTCCAAATTAAAGCAACTTGGGTTTGTTTGTGTTTTCTTATTTTGTCTTATAATCCAAGATCAAAGGTCATGTTTTGTTACTATCCATAAGCGACCAAGGGTCACAATTAGATATCCATGTAAACACATTTGATTGGTTAATTTCTCACCCATCTCCTCATCTTATTTCATATAAATAGAGGCACAAGGACAACAGTTAAAAAGAGGAAGTGAGTCATCTTATATGAGATATTTCATTGTAAAGTTTGTGTTAATTATAATCATTGTTACTGGGAGATGCAGGGTTATTGGTACTGGTACAGGGATGGGGACATCGGTCAAATTAGGGTGATTGAATAAATGAATAAGGAGACAGTTATATTATATATAAATATAGTCATAAGAAATTGGGGTACGGGGAGGGATATGCAGTCCTTGCTTCTATGGTCATAATAAAATGGCATTTGGCACCCCCTAAGTATATCTTGAGAGTTATCTTTGTAAGTTAGATGACAAAAACATATTTTGAGTATATTCCATGCATGCTGCCATTGTTGAATTCTACAACAACTGTTCTCCAAAAAGGCCTTCGATCTATACATAAAACCTCAGAACTAAGTGGGCTGCTAGAGGGCTTCATGGAGGATTTCAGTGAAGTGGGGTTATTGCTAGGAAGAGAAGTTATTAGATACAACTCCTGAGATTGAGACATAAGTGGTAGAGAATGAATAAGTTGTTAGTTGGGCTTGTTGGCGTTTTAATTCACACCTCTGGAATGCGGATTAGAAACGGACAGCTATGCACAGTTAGACTGCTCTTCAAATTAGGAGGGGAAGCTCCCTCTTTGCTGATTATGATTAGAAAGAAATACTAATCTATTGCCAATCTTTCTATTCTTAGCTAAGAGCACAAGCTTATAAAACTCTTTGTGTCATAGTTGAGGTTTTCTCTTTTCTAGAACTTCAACTACAACTAGGCCTACTCTAAAGACGCTTCTGATAACTTAAGTAAATTCAGAGCCTGAAAATCAGAAGTAAACAAGGAATGATTTGATTTAACACAAAAGCTTAAATAAACTCGCTTCCAGAACACACCCGAAGACTCATTGTACTTATTAGATGTAAGCTGAAATAAAGATTATGAAAGCAAAACGTAAGACAAAGTACTGAAATGGATTGAGACAATAGATTAGAGCAAAATAGGCATGAGATTTCCTTCCTCAATTTTATAACAGCAAATACACTTTTGGGACAGCAGATTATAGCAAAGATAGGCTTACAATATGCGATCAAACCAGATTACATAGACACAAAGTGAATAGACATCAAATAACAAAGTTGCAAGCAAAGTAGGCTCAACAATTTGTTATCACAATAGCAGTTAAAAAGAAATGGGCAAGGCTTCCCTTATTTATACACAAACAAGGAGTAGGGAACCCTAAAATCTCCTTGTTTTTAACAACTAGACTTGCCAACATGCAAGCTTTATTTCTAAAACTAAACAAAAAATAACTAACAGTTAACTAACTGCTAACATTAGTTAACTGAAAAAGCTCCAACTATACATTGATATTTCCAAAGAATAGATATGCATGAATGAGAACAACAAGTTAAACTCGGAAAAGGCATCGAGTCAATTGTTGCTTTTAGCTCTATCCTTAGGAAACATTGCATGTCCCAACTAGTGGCTTACTCATTGATAACTTGGGAAATCATATCCTCCAAAAAGCTGTTAAGTGCCTCTTCATCAGGAACACTGATACTATCCAGAACAACATACCGTTTTTCCAACATCTCCTCACCATCTACGATCAATCTTAGAAAATCTTTTCTCTCTTCAGTTGCTTTATCAAATTTTGTTGACATTGTGGCAACATGATTCATCTTTCAGGCAACATTATCACCATTAAAACTGCCACGAACAAGGTTCTGAAACTCTATTTGCACTTGACCAAGATCAAAGTAAGTGCTATCTTCACGACGATATTGACAAGGGATTTGCGAAACAAATGTGCTTACAAACTTGAGAGTATTAACAACCTTCTATTTATATCCAACCAATTCTACAAATATTCCATTGTAGGTTTTTACTTTTAAGAGGTGTTTTTCTCTCTAGGAAAAAAGCTTCTTCTTGTGTTCTTCTGTAATGATCGAATCATAATCCATCCTCAAGTCAAAAATAATGATCTCATCTCTTGGTTTCCTTTCAGCTGTATTTTGCTCAAACTCCTGAATCCCTGAGCGAAGATCATGGGCGTTATACCTCAATTGGTACATCTTTGCAAGTATAAAGCTGCCCTTGGTGATGAATTCTTCTATCCAATCTCTCATATGTTTTCCGTAGATGACCAATTGACTCAACTGATGTTGATCTGCAAGTGTCTCCAGAATTTGTGGAAGCAACAAGGTGGCTTGTGAAGTACCATGAAGGAGATTGGAAATATACTACCGTAGTTATCGAATCTCAGCCTTGAGGGTTGCCTTATCTTCTCCATCCTTGAGCACTCGTTCCTTCAGATTATCAGCTGCAATGTCGAAAAGATTCACATTAGTATGCTGGGTGCTTCTTCTGAGGTTGGCCTTGACAACCTTGAAGTCATCAATTTCAATCTCATCAATGTTCTTGTCCTCTAAAGGTGTGGCAAACTCAAGGATAATCTAGCCATCAAAACTATTCATATGAACTTGCTTCTTAAGTTGCTTTATTGGTGTGTCTTGGTAAACACTATCAAGTTTTACAAAGTTCAACTGATAAGAAAGCTTACTCCTCTTCCTATCCATCAAGTTCTCAAGCCAAGACGAGGAGTCTGTACTAACTTCTCTGGGAGGATTAGTTCAAGCTCCAACAACTCCTGATGGATTAATAGGTGTTGAGATGTTGTGAATTGGTGAATCGCCTTCTGAATCTATTTGAATAGGAGAAGGCCTCGATGACGATGAAAGAACAGAAGATGGAGGCTTTGCTTCAACTTGTGCTGTTGACTCAACTGGAACTTCTGGTGCATCTCCTGACTATTCTTGTTGATTCACCTTTTCCTTTAAGCTCTTTGTCATTCTACTAATCTTTGTATCTTCTGGAGGATTGCTCATAGCTTTTGCTCTCGGTTTTGATTTAGAAGGTAGAGATGACTGAACTATTGGCGGATTTCCAACTGGAATAGCTACCTTCCGTGTTCTTTTACTGCTCAAGAATATTCTACTGTTCTTGACAATTTGGCTCGTTCTTTCCTCAATTGAGGTGCTCTCTTTGGCGAACCAATCAACTTGTCGAAGTGGCTGCTGATCAACCTAATCTTTGGCATACATGGGGAGTAGGACTTCTCCATCATCATTTGACAAACCCTCCACATCTTCTGATAAGAAATCAGCCATCTGCCGAAGAGTAAGTCTGGAGTAATTGCGCTTGTGCACTTCGAACTCATCTGCACAATTTACCCAAAAATCTTCAACTGTAGGTACATGTGCATGATTCTGACCAAGACGAGCAACAAAGAAACCCCAAGGATCATATGAACGTCTCTCCTTGTAAAACTTGAGGCCAAACTTTGACATTTCATCACTCTGAATCAACTTGGCATCAACTGCCAATCTACATCTATATATGCTCATTTCAAACGGGACACTAAATACAGTCTTGCGCTTGTTACGCAAAATGTGTGAACTTCATGCACTTGCCTTAGAAATTCCTTTAACACTGCCTCATCCGTTGGATATCTTGGTAACATGACTAGATCACCTGAGAAGACATATACCCTTATGTAAGAGAACATGGGAAATTGGATAAACCAATCAGCCCAATCCGCCATTGCCAATCTGGCATCTGCTGAAATCCATATATGCAACTCATTATCAAGATCTCGCACCATATGCATCAAGAATAGATCATTCACCCGCTGGTAATGCCGCTTAGATTGTGAAAACTTTAATTGCGGGAAATAATCATACACATGTTGAACACCCATAGTTCCAACGACATTCAAATCTCTAAACTTTCCTTGTAAGGCCATTAGATATACGAGGTAAGATATCATGTGAAATTCATGGGCCTTGAAGAAATTTGTCATTTGATGGTGGAGACAATCACTGATCAATGCTAGCCAGTCATAGTGTTCTACTCTGTCAACAATCTGGGAAATGATGTAAAACATCCAAGGCTGAAATTTATTGGCCTCTACTTGACCTATGACTCGATTGAGCAAAGTAATCTTGATTGCAAATTCCTCCTTGAAGTCACCACGCTCAATATTCCTTGGCAAAGTATTCTGCTTCCCTTTCAACCACTTTTGAGCCATTCTTTTTCGACACTTGTCCTTTTGCGCATACCACACCTTTTCACATTCTTCAATAGATATGATGAAGTTTTCTATCCATAGTGGTATTGCAAAACACTTCTCAATATTTTCTAGCTTGATGTTGCAAATAATACGCCCATCTGCTGATATGACTTCTCGTGAAGTTGGATTGTAATGCTTGCAACAAGCAATTACAAATTCAAGGCTCTGCACTGAGATGGGGATAGAAGTTGTTGCAAGCAACCTTGAATGATCAAGATTATTGATTGCAATGTTTCTTGCGCCTTCCAAAGCATTCAAATCAACAATTGGAAACACATGATGCAAGTCCGTTTCGAATGTTCTTAGGTAATCGTGGAGCAACACTGATTTGGTCTTGATTTCTGTTGGAGAGTATTGCATGTCAAAAAACTTGAATTTTGACTGTGAACACGCCTATGTTCAGACAACTTGCTAAAATTAGCAATTTTCCTAAAAAGTAGGGTCAAAAAATTGAGGTCTAGGTTTTGTAAACAATCTCTTTCTGAAGAGACCTAGATCATCAAATTTTTGAAAAGCTGATTTTTTCAAGATCATGCAAGATCTAAAAAATAGGGGCCAACATGCAAATTTTCCAAAAAAACCTGAGGTCTGGGTTTTGTAGACAATCTTGCTCTGAAGAGACCTAGATCGTCAAATTTTGAAAAATTTGGGGATTTCCCAAACATGCATGAAAAAGTAGGTTTTCTTGAAAATATAAAATTTTCCAATCTTCAAGAAGAGTAAAAGGCAAGTGGACCTAGATCGATGAAAATTGAAAATTATGACCACCTGTTTCTGAAATGTGATGCCTTAGAAAAATAGAGCATTAAAAAGTGTGCTTTTGTGTTTCCCAATCTTGAATCCACGAAGAACACTGAAAAATTACTTCGTTTAAGCCTCCAAATCTTGATGAGAAGAAACTTTTGTCTCTCTTCCTTTGACATCTAACCTGCAATTTATGAAGAATGAATGTTCAAGGCTTTCTTAAATAGATTTTTGGAGATAAAAAATGCTTCCATGTGAAAACCCTAAAATTTTGGAGTCCATGCAAAAATATCTGACTTTGTTTGCATAAAAAATTTGACTTTGTTTGCATCAAACGATGAATTCCTCTTTTATAGATGAGAAAAGCACATGCTTATGAAGACCTGTTTTGAAAAATGCATGACGGAAACTAAAATAATTCTAAGGCATGAAGAGTTGGGCGCCCTCCTTGAAATAAGGTGCCTGGCTTTGCCACAGAGAGAAATTTTTTAATGATTTTTCTTTTTTTTTGTGTTTCCGTTGGAGCTTGCTTCTGTCTTTGATGATCCGACAAACTGGCACTGTCAATTGATAAACTCTGTTTGATCATGGCAATCTCATCTTTGACCACTGCTAAAGTGATCCCCAGCTTCATATCAGCATCCGACATCATCTGATTGTTATTGCAAACCCTTGAAGTTGCTGACAGAAACTAAAATGGAAGAAAGCATGGTGGGGGTCAAAAAGTTTCTAAGGCATAAACACTTGGGCGCCCTCCTTGAAAAAAGGCGCCCAACATCTCTAGAGTTAACCATTTTTTCAAGATTTTCAAATTTCGCTTTCTTCATTTCGTATGAAGCCGACAACCCCTGTTTGATCTTTGTTTTCGGGCAGCTGATGTTTAACAGAGTTTGAAAGTCAGTCAATCTAGCAAGCCTAATCATATATGAGTTGAATGGTACCCTTTGCCAACCTCCGTTATTGCATCTGATTGATTTTCCGAAAGTCGGAATCGGGCTGACGAAGAAGTTTTAACGTTTTCCAAAAAACACATTAAATATTCTAAGTGTTGAAGGCTTGGGTGCCTTCATTGAAAAAAGGCACCCAACATTTCTAGACAATTTTGTTTTGAGGATTTTCAATTTTTTCTCGTTCTCCATTCACCACCTTTGTCGATTGCATTGACCACCTTTGCTGACCGCATTGACCATCGTTGGAAGCTGAAAATTGGCTAAGGCATTGAAGCCTAGGTGCTCTCCTTGAAAAAAGGTGCCTGGGTTTTCTAGTGTTAGAATATTTTTTGCAAATTTCACTATTTTTAGATTTCCCTCCTTCGTTCACCATTTCTCGTGCATCTTTCGTCGTTGATTGATATGTGTAGCATTTGAGACTTTGAAACTGACACTTGGCAGCTGACCATCCTCCATTGATGACCTCAGAGGTCCTGATTTATCTTTTGAAAAAGCAAAATAGACCCATCAAAGAAAAACTGATCTTTTGACGATTTTGACTAAACCAGCCTGATCGGGCCATTAGAGAAAAACTGATCTTTTGACGATTCTAACTGAACCAGCCTGATCGGGAAGTATTTTCAACTAATCAAAGTCAGTTTGAGCCTTGGAAACAAAGGTTCTATTTTTAGACATTTTCTAAAAGTATAATTTTTTTGTTTTTAGAAAATTTTCCTAGCATTTGTTTGACAACAAACCCAAAAAACCCTTAATCATGTCTATTTTTAGAAATTTCTATTTTTAGAATTTTGATTTATTTTTACGAAATTTTACGAGACTTTAACCACTTTTACAAAATGCCTTAACGAAGCAAAAATTTTCAATTTTGGGCATAACAGGGCTCACTAGTTTTTGTAGGGGCTTTGAAGGACATTAGAGGTTGGCTGCGACATGTGTTTTGAATGAGAAGATCCAGATTGATCTATAGCTGTTGATGGTTGTCCTTTGGAGTCTTAGGTCACAGATATTTTTCTGCTAATAGTGGTCTAGGCTTCTTCCTTGCCCAACTTTTCTGCAGTGGCTTTCGAGCAAGATTTGGAATCTAGCTGAGCCATGAGTGAGCAACCCTTGATTTATGGTCTCAAGATTGACATCTTTAACAAGTATTGGACAAATTGATATATCCTCTGCAAAAAACAATGAGCGTTAACTTGAATTGTTGATTTACTCTTGCAAAGCTGCCCAAGATAATTGTCTAGGTAATTGATGAATTCTTAGTGTCTGAAAGTATCACAAATTCTTTTTGTTCCATTGACTTGTGACACTTAAGGGCATGCTAGTCTTCTGTCAAACAAAATATTTTTGTACTATTTTAGGTAAGGCAATTGTATATTCTTATGGCAAGCTATTCATTGCTTTTTTTGTAAGTAAATGCATCTTATATTACTCTAGTATTACTAGAGAACAAATTATTTACTTTAGCAAAGCATTAGGATTACAAGGAAGATCTTTCCTTACATAGGAAATGAAAGAAAGCACCCAGGGTCAAAGTCTGCTGCATAGTGGGCAAATAACTCACATCCTTGTCAAACATTCAAGCTTATCTTGTACAATCAAAGGAAAATATTTTTTAAGAAGTCACATCTTCCTTAAGGGGAGTGGTGTAGTAACTTCTGTCATGTCCCCATTTTTGGCGAGCATCAGTGATCGTGAGATTGGCCTCTCATGAGACCCTCGTAGGCTGACAGAGTGGTTAGAGGGTCGTTTCGGAGCTTGGCTCAGCGTCAGATTGGCAGTTTTGATCGATTGGCTTTCGTTTGGGCTCGATCGGAGACCTTTTGCAGAATTGCTATTTTTAGCAGTTCCTGGCAGGCAGAGTGGGACCCCTGCTATTTTTAGCAGTAGGGATTTGGCGGCATCCGGAATCACTTCAGAGTTCGTCAGCTTCAGACGGATCAGTCATCGGACGAATAACGAGGGAGATATTAATATTTAATTATATTAATTAAATATTAATTATTTGATGAATATAATATAAAGTTATAATATTTTAATTATAACTTGAGTGATTCCTTTTGAGGGGGCGCTCAACATTAAAAGGGGCCAGTTGACGATTAATTTAATATTAAAATATTTGACGGAGACTATTGAAAAATTAAAAGAATTAAAATGTCAAATATTTAATATTTCCCTATCTTTAAGGAAATCGCACTTTTGTGCAATAAAGAGGTTTTGCCTTGGTTTCGGAGCTATTATGACATTTGATGAATTGAAAATTTGCCAGTCTTTGCCAGAGGACGAAGCTTTAGGGTTTCAGACTCGAACGCATTGGAGAACGAGCCATCTCCAGTGAGAGCGATTCAGAGGATGTGAAATAACATCTGATTTATTGCCAGTTGAGAAATTTCTTCATCCAGGAGGAATTACAGAGCATCACAGTCGATATAAACATCAGGGTTTCAGTAGAACATCATTACAGAGGAGTCTTTACTTGAGGCGTCCATTTTATGAACATTCTGGAGAACCTTTGAAGAAGCCGTACAAATCATTAATTGCTGCTTGCAGCCGTACTTTGTACAGCAGGGCCGTACCTTCATCAAAGTTGCATCTTCACAGATTTATTCAGCTTCAGAGATCTTGCCAGGGTTTGAGCTAGAGCACAAATAATTCTTCAAGGCATACAATATAACAGAGTCTGGACAGAGATATTAATGGAGCCGTACATTTTATGTTGATTACATGCTGCAGTCGTACCAGTCACAGCAGGCCGTACTCCTGTGGAGAGCCGTACTTTTCACAAGAAGAAATCCGCCTATCCCTTTGGTCTTTCATCTTCATCAGTGGGAACGCCTATAACTATGGGATCTGGTGATTTGGTTGAATGCCGTACATTTCGTTGATTGCTGATCATCTTCAGGCCGTACAGCAGTGTACCTGGCTGTACCATCAGCAAGGATATGTCTTCTCTGTTCTAGACAAAACGCCCACTTACCAGGCAAGCAATCCTCATTACATTGGGCGCTGGAGTAGCTGAGGTCTTCCGAGATCATCAGACTGGAGGAGAAGCTAACAATCAACTCAGCCGTACTCATTGTGCATCTCCAGATTTGCTGTTACCAGGTTCTTAAAATATTGCAAATTCATTGTTTTAATTATTGCATGTATCTGGGTATTCCTGTAATCGTTAGAGAAGATCAAATAAAGATACTGGCACTTATATTCTCTCATTTCCAGAGCTATTTAAATTTTATAGAATTTATTATCATTTTTCCAAGCAAGCCGTACTTTTCATTTATTGTCAAAAAACCCAAAAATTGCAAAAAAATCACGAAACATCAAAACTCTCAAAAAAACTTCAGAAAGACAGTCGGAAACAGAGAAAGGGGAAACTAGGGTTTCTACAGCTTCCTACAAAGTAGCTTTGTATCTTTTCCATGAAAAACCAAATCATATATCATAGACTATTGTACTTCTCCTTAATCAAGTAACACTCCCCTAAAAGAGGTCATTGCCAAGAGTGAGGGACAGTGAAAAGGAAATTGTATTCAATACTTTGTGATTCGAGTGTGATTTTAAAATAATTATGATAGAAATGTATTTACCTTCCAAATTTTGAAACATGATTTTGGTGGAAATATGCAAATTAATGGTAAATAGTGCATTATTTTTGTGTACAATTCTCCATATATATGTTAATAACATTCATAAACTTTTACCACCTTCCAAATTTTGAAACACGATTTTGGTGGAAATATGCAAATTAATAGCAAATAGTGCATTATTTTTGTGTACAATTCTCCATATATATGTTAATAACGTTCATAAACTTTTATATGCAGATGGCAGGAGCAATGTGGTGATGAAGCGCCAGACTACTTTTGTGCTCCATCATACAACACATCCTTGGAGTAAGAACAGAATTCTTGTTTGGGTGGTAGGTTTGCACTTTTAAAAATTATCTTGCTCTATACCTTTACTCATTAAGTTTATTTTATGAGATTCAGGCAGATGACCTCTATTCCTCCATTTGTCTTTTGATTTTTGGCTTGATTTTGTTCACTAAAATCAGGGCATTAATATTTCAAAAAATACGGATGGAACATTTTGGATCAATGTACATGATACATAGGAAGCTTTGTTAGTGTTAAGCATAGAATTTTAGTTTTTCTTAAGTTCCACATGGATAGAATGGAATGATTTCTCAAAAATATGCATATTATCTTTATAGGTTAGTTCTTGTTTTTCTTAATTCATGTATGCCCAATCAAGTTTATATATCATTTTCTGCCTAGATCTTCTTCTTTAAGTTAGCCACTCATGTATGCTTGACCTTGAATAGCTTATTTGCATTTGCCAACTGTCTATTGAAAGGTTACTTTTCTGGAATCAACTTAGTATTATTCATTTCTACTTGGTTACAGAGCATTTGTGCAATGTGAACTTGTTATTTTCTAAATATTCAAAGAAATTATTCATCTCCTTTTCATTTGTCTTAGCTGAAAAAGATTCCACTGTCTTATCGATATAAGACAACTGGTCAGTAGTCTTAAGAATTGTCTCATCATTTATCTCCTCTTCTATGATACTGCCTCTTATCAATACCTTATTGAATTGCCTATTTCCTTGTTGAATCCCAAGTCCTTGATAAAAATAGGAGTAATATTGGATAGTGGTTGAGACTTCTTAACTTCCTAACAGTTAGTCAAGACTTGTCACGAGTTGTGAAAGTTGGAGTTGAACTCCTTGAAGGCCAACCAACCAAATTCCATGCTTTTGGTCTTCCATGCTGATACAAGAGAATTCAGGGAATTGAGCAATTTTGAACCACCTAAAAACAAGTTTTCCGTTTTCTTTATTTTGTTTTTGTGTTTTGCAGATTTTGAAAATCCAATTAGATTTTGTGTTTGCAGTTCTAACTTCTAAAAGTAGATTGCAGAGAGCTTGAATAAGGCTCTGCTGTAATGTGAAATCAATTGACCGAGTCTTTGTTGCTGCACAAGAGTGCGCATCGCTGAAGAGCAGTCTGTACTGTGTGGTAACACCTAAATGTGAATTCTTCAATTGGAGAACGTTTGGAAATATAATGAGTTCCTTTACACATGCTCTGAATTCTAGATTGGTGTAGGACTTTGATCATTGGAAATGTGTATTCTGGAGCTTTCTATTTTCTTTCCTTTGTGTGTGGAAGGATGGGGGCTGACTAGAGGGTGCCATCCAACAAAAGCCCATTTGGAAAATGTAGTATGGCACTGACCAATAAGGAGGCCTAGTTAGCCTTTGGATTAAGGATTACAACTTTGAAATTTGTTTTGTTTAATGAAAGGTTGTTGCCTTTTATTGTGATCATTTAACAAATTTTCAAAGCCCTCTATATATGTGTAAGGTTAATGCATTGGTAGGATAGTTCAAATGAGGGAGAATTTGGTTGGTTTGCCTTGATTTAGAAATTTTAATATTCACTAGAGAAGAAGAAATTTGGCCCTGTGCCATGTTGTATCACTGTATAGAGAAGCTTATATTCTGAATTGTATATGATTTTTTCCTATCCAAACTGCTATGCATTTGGCTTCTCTGTGTTATGTGCTGTTTTCTTCTTGTTAATTTAGATAAGCCTCGATTGGATTTTCCAACCTCGGCATTGCATCAGATGGTATCAGTGCAGGTATAGTTCTTGTGAAGTGTGAGTTTTGAAGAGTCTCCATAGTGTGCTCAGCTTGTGGAGGATTGTAATTTGGAGTTACAACAGTAGGTCTTGTGTGACATATTGTCAACATGCCTCCTAGAAGCATTACCCGAAGGGGTAGAGCTAGAGTTGCCAATATGGTCAGGAGGCTGGATTAAGTTACATAATCACTAAGAGCAATGAAATATGATTGGATGCAAAGGAGGAAGATAGGTGTAAAGAATTTGTTCAAAGCAGTGTTCCATGGGGACGCGTTCCCCCCAAAAAATCCCGCGTTTCCTAGATGGGGACGTCTTGGAGACTTGGGGACTTGGGGGGGGATGTCCCCCTACCAACCCACCGCCAACGCCACCATCCCACCACCAGTGCCGTTGTCTCCAAGATGCTGCTAGGACTTCGAGGATGCTGGGGTGTCCTGAAGGCATCTAGGGGACTCCTAGTTGTCTCCAAGATGTATAATTCTTATACATCTTTTTATAACTATTTTTTCAAGTACTATATGTATTTCAGCACCCTACTGCCCCCCCCACCCGCTGTTGTTGTCCCCCCACCATCCCACAGCTGCCCCCAAACTTAGACCCCCCGTCCCCGTCCCCGTCCCCGAAACCCTGTGGAACACTGGTTCAAAGAGAAGACTATTGAATTAGAAAATGAGGAAAGAGGAGAGTATGAAGAGCAAGCAAAAGTTAAAGGAATGTGTAGAGATGAAGGTGAGAAATGATTGTGGTGAGCTATTTCAAGTATTGACGAGGGAGCAAGAATGAATGTGCCAAATTCAGTGAGACTCTCAACCTCAAGGAATTGATTTATTGGATCACTGAAATAGAGGAATCTGAATATGACGATATCTACAATCTAGAGAGAGGGAAGGTGGAAAACACAAATTGGAGGGTTGTGGTGCACTTTGGTGGAAAGAATCTGAGTTGGAGATAGATGCATTAGTTGGCAACATTTGCTTCTCCTAGTTCTTAAAATTGTATGGGAAGTCCTTGAAATTGTGCCTTGTTATTTTGCAAATCTCTCAGAATTGATTGCTAGGTAAGTTTATACTCATATGACCCTCTATACTACATGTCATCCACCAAATTTCATTATTTATCTTTCTTGCATTCTTTCTTTAGATCCTTAGACATTCTCACCATGCCCTTCCTCAAGTTATTTAGAGATGCAACTTTTGTTAAGTCTTCATTGTTGTCATCAAAGTCACTTGATGCCTTGCATTGGCATTGACTTTGTCTTTTGTTCTTAAGATTCATTACTTGGTTAGAAGCATCATGATAGGGTGTTGGTAACTTGGTGGCATTATCTTCATTTTAGTGAAGATTTAGTATTAAGACTTAAGTAAATTATCTTTACTTGAATCATTTGGAAGAAGGGTTCTCTAATCTAGAGTTGAATTCTCTTTGCTGCCAATTATATGTTCGAACAAACCATTTTTCCCTTGATTTGCGTTAGATATTTTTATGACACTTTCACTATTATCCCTAAGTAGTTCAAATTCTTTCTTGAATGTTTAGACAAAATTTTTCCTTGGTACCAAACTCATTCTTGTGTTGTTCCACCTCTTGATTATTGGTTTCCCCTCTTATGGTTGTCAAGAATAACTTTTCCTTGGCTTGAAGTTTGTTAGTCCAAATAGGTATTATGTGTTACAATATTGAATAGGGTCCAGATTTTCATCTCCTATAAATTTAGATAAAATTTGCCTATCTTTTGGAGGGCTTAGGGTCACCATGATGATTAGTTGTTTTGGTAGTATTTCCTTTTAGTTCGGTTGGCCCTACTTGAAACCTTGTTGTGTACCTAGGCACAACATATTATTAGAGTTTTGTTTTAATCTATGTACCCCGGGGACGCTTTGAATGATCCCATGAATAATTTTTAGATTTGAATATTTTAACTAGATCTTGCAAAATTATAGATTTCTTCACAGTTTTTACATCAACATTGATAACTTAGATTAACACATGAATCCAATAAATGAAGATAGATTCTAGAACTTTTTCTAATTTATCATGGGATTTGAAATACATCAAGTATTTTGCAACAATAGTAGGAACAACAACTACAACAACAACAACACAAATTGAAATTGCTATATTTACATCCACAACAACCCCTACAAATTACCAAACTTGAAGCAACATGAAACTTGCAACCATGAAAACTCATTCACGACGTTAGAGTGAGATTGTCTTACTGGGCCAAACGGGTTTTGTCCTTTGACCCTTGAAACCAAAGGTTTTCATCCGCTGATCTCTAGCAAACCCAAGGGTTTTCATCTTTAGATATGATTGCTTGAACACAATTGCTCAAAACAATTTTTGACAAAAGTTTGTGTAGAATTAAAGTTTGCTTACCCTTTGAATAATGAAAATTGGCAATATGTCTCGTTTAATACATTTGAATGGCCTGGGGAAAGATCCATGGTTTTTTGTCGTCACATAGGCCACCTATGCCTTTGATGTCATCAATATTAATGCCCTTGTGTAGAAATTGCCCCTTTGAGATGTGTAGAGGTATCTAGAGGCATGAGGGAATTCAATTCTTCATGATTGCTATTATTTTGAGCATTAATGGCATTTTCAATTTGAGTGTACAAAGTGGAGAATAGCTCGCAAAATCTGCTGAAATGATAGCCAAACTTCAACCGCCACACTAATTACAACATGGGCACCTTCGTCTTTTATCGTTGGAAGTGCATTTGGATTCACACCTTTGGAATAAACAATGAGTTATGGATGGGAGAATTTGTTTGGGTAGTTGTAGGGCCAAATTAGGTCATTAATGGCATCTTGGGTCGTGTAGGGAGGTAGGTGAGAGTGAATAGTGCAAAAATGTTGGAGTTTTGGAGTTTTAGGGATTAGGGGTCAGGGATGCTTCATAATCCATACCATTGTTGAGGAGTCGATGATAGGGGGGAACAAGAAATCTATCCCTTAAGGCATACAAATAAGAATAAGTTTGAACTCGTAATAAGGTGATATAGTGAAAAGTGTTAAGCATATGGAGTCAGTGATGTCTCATACCTTATACTAGATTAGAGGTATACCCACATCTTTGACTTGGATAAGGCATAAAGGCAGAAATGTTAGGAGTTGGGGATCGAGGATACCAAGAAAAACATGCCTAGGAAAAGGGATGGTCGAAACTTAGGCATCAAAGGGAACTCAATGCAAGGATTGGGGAGTTGGGGTTTGAATGAAAGGCATGATGGTGAGAAGAATTCCGACTCTTTCACAAAGGCAAGGGAAAAGAGTATGAGCCAAAGGAAAGGGATGCCAAAAAGGAGAACTTCGAAATCTTGGTGGGGATAAAGGGATAAAGGGAAAGTCATGCCCAAATGGGAAAGTTTGATAACTTGATAGGAATAAAGGAAAGGGTCTATGAGATTGGACTCCAATAGGCTTAGCTCACCAGAAATAAGAACCAACCTTTTGGTCCACAAAGATAAATTAATTGAAAATGGGACATTACATGCATCCCTTGTGTTTTTAAACCTTGTCCCTTATAGAGAATGGTATGAGGACGTGGGGATGGGTTGGAAATGTCCATTAACCATCCCCAATTTGCAAAAAAGTTAGGAAATGTCCTTGGACTGCCTTATTTTGTTAAGAAATGATAGGGGACAATGTAGATGTCCTATGACCTAGTAAGAAAAAAACAATTTAAAAAAATAAAATATAATATTGAAAAAAAGGATAATAATGAATGAAAGAATTTGAAAAACTTCCTTTCATTGCAGTCTTTAGTTATATTTGATATAATTGTTAATAGTTTTAGTACTTATGTGAAATATTGGGTTGGTATGTTAAGATTAAGGTGATATTAGCCTTGCAATCCTATATCTATTGTTGGATCTCTAACATCTTGGAAATGGGTGCTTGGAGATATTATTTAATTATTATTCTTTTTATAACTTGGAGTATTAGTTGTAGCGACATTCATGAAGGAGGTTACTCATGATGTTGGTGGTTGCAAATTGATTTTGAGTTAGCTTAAGTAGATTTTAAACTTGATATAAATGTATCTTGTTGCCTTGTGTTTTGCTTGAATCTTGGGAGAATTTAATTGTTGCTACTAATGTCCTTGCTACAATGCTAAAAATGGACTCCCTTATTTCCACATTACTCAATGAAGAGATGATGAAAAAGTCCAATGATGAAGGCTCTAAGGATGCCTTGCATGTTTGGGGGATGTCCAAGGACAAAGGTGGGTAAAAAGGGAAATGAAAGAAATCTAAATCAAAGTCAAAAGGCCCAAGGACAAAGATGGATCCAAAGGGGATTGAAAGAAATCTTAATCCAAGTCAAAAGGATTGTCCAAAACCCTTGGGAAAATGAAAGTAAAGTGTTAGAACTATGGAAAAAGAGGGCATGTGTAAAAGAAATGTAGAAAAAAGAAGAGCTTTGATGATTCCTACACAAAGAAATTCTTTAATTACGGTGATCATGATGCATTGTTTCTTTTCGTTAATGTTATTAGTGATGACTTTTGGTTGATTGATTCAAGTTGCTCCTAACTTATGATTTCTCACAAGGAAGGTTTTCATCATACCAAGCTTATGATGGAGGAGAACTTTTCATTGGTGACAATAGTACAAATTGAATTGTTGGTAAAGGAAAGTTATAGTTATGTTTTAGTGATAGGAGGGCAAAAAATGTCATGGTGTTTTGCATATTCTAGGACTTGCAAGAAATCTTCTTCTATATAAGTTGAATGATACTAGAGTACATGTGACATTTGATGGCTCATGATGTAGGTGGGTGAGAGGGAATTTGGTGGTAGTGAGACATTCATGATGTGGGACTCAATTTAGGTTTGATGCCTCCACATTTTGTAATTCAGCCAATGTAACTAACATTTTTGAAAATGCATATATCTTGTGGCATCAATATTTGGGCCACATTGGTGAAAAGGGTCTTTGGACCCTGTAGATAGCATAAAATACATATTAGTCATGTTGTCCTTCTGTTTTGTTGGTGGGTTTGGTTATGCCTCATTGGTTGAATGAATTAGTTTTGGTAGTTGCCAATAGTTGGAATTCCTTGGCAATCATTGACAAGTTCATATAGTTCTTCCATAGTCAGGTAAAGGGACCATGTGTTAGAACTACTCCCCTATTCTAGTTTTGTATAAGAGAATTGAATGAATAAATAAATCAACTGTTAT
Source organism: Sequoia sempervirens (assembly GCA_007258455.2). Lineage (NCBI taxonomy): Eukaryota > Viridiplantae > Streptophyta > Pinopsida > Cupressales > Cupressaceae > Sequoia > Sequoia sempervirens. The sequence continues at coordinate 450,025,675 of VDFB02270651.1, forward strand.
ACCATATGAAAACTCTCTTGAATTACTTTGCCATTCTTCGAAAAATCATTTATATTTATGAACTTAGTTTAGTGTGCTTAAAATAATTTCGTATCCATCAAGCAAGTAAACATTTGGCACCATTGCCTTTAAGAAGTCAGATTGAAATGGCCATATAAATGGGATAATTGGTTGAAGAACTTGTACAATCCAATCACGAAAGAGATGACAAACTCACAGAAGACTAGGTATATTTGTCGGATATATCTATGAGAGAATATGTGTGAAAGGAAGCCGAATGAAGGCAAGTTCCTCAAGGAGTAATTTTTGATAGCCTATGCTATGCCCTTAATCCTATATGCACTAAGGGTTATGAGTAGTTGGCTTGTGGCTACCTTAACTCCTAGTTAAGTTATATAATTATTCTTATAGTATTATATAGGTAGTTAGGTCATCCTAGGGGTTATAATTAAATATCTAATGCGGCCTGGGTGGCAGCCATGGCATAATTAGGTATATATAGGAGATAGTGGTAAGTTTATTATCATCAAATAGTGAATTGTGTTCTCATTAGAGATATTTGGAGGTTTTCTCTCTCATAGTGGCTTGTTATTATCAAGTATTTATAGCATATTTCATATTATATTCTTCTTTTGTGCAAGTTATTTCATTACAAGTGGTATCAAAGCATAATATTAGCATTGTGAAGGCAAGCAACAAGACATTTTTTTAATATTGGAGGTCATTTCGAGAAGTGTGTATCTCTCAAATTTTGGTAAATTTTTTCTTGATTTTTGGAGGGATTTTCAAGGACATATTGAAGTTGCTACAGTCCAAATTTCAAAGAAATTGGAGCAGAATTTAGTGATTTATTCTAGAATTTGGGTTTTCACCAAATTTGCTCTCAAGGTTGCTTATCAGCTATTTTTTTGGAGATTTTTCTTGTAAAGTGAGATCTAGGCCTTGGTAAGTTATAGTAAATTTTTTAGATTATTTGGATTTCATTTCTATGATTTATTGTAAAATTGTTTTTTTCCATCATGACTAGGCTTGCAACAACAGGCAAAATGAATGTTGCTACTCTTGGAAAATCTCCAGATAAGGATGATGTAGAAATTGAGGATATTACTCCTATTGATAAAATCAACAAGGGATTTCATTATGAAGTGTTGGAGTAACAACTAGCACCTCTGGAGTAAGAGTTGGTACGGACAGCTATGCACACTACGCAATGAGTGCTCTTCAAATTAGGAGGGGAAGCTCCCTCATTGTGCTTGACAAAAATACCTGCAAAGGGAAATAAACTAAACTAATTCCTGTCTTTTTGTTTCAGCTGTAGAGGTACAAGGCTTTCTCGAAAACTATATACGTTGCAGCTGAGAATTTTCTCTGGTTTCGCAGATTCACTAACTACAACTAAACTTAATAAATTAAATTCTATCCAGCTCCCTCAAGAAAACAGAGCATGAGAAAACGGAGCAAGGTTATGACTATCAGACGATAAATGCATTCAGATTCTCTATTTGAAGGCAAGGTGGCGCAACTATTATCTCAATCTGAACAAGTCTATTAGGCACAAAACAGATTTAAGAATTTACCAAGACAATCTTATGAAACCCTATGTGGCATAACACTTGATTATAATAGTAAAGACTTCACAAACAGATTTATCATCACAATCTTATGAAACCCTATGTGGCATAACACTTGATCATAACGGTAAAAGTTCACAAAACAGATTTATCATCACAATTGCATGAAACCCTATGTGGCATAACAATTGATCGTAATGATAAAGATGCACAAACAGATTTATCTAAACTATGGAAAGAATCCACTATCACAATCGCATGAAACCCTATGTGGCATAACAATTGATCAAAATAGTAAAGACTCACAAAACAGATTTATCATTACAATCGCATGAAACCCTATGTGGCATAACAATTGATCGTAATAGCAAAGACGCATGAACAAATACCAAAAGAGCAATATTGAGGGCAAGGTAGGCACACCATATATTTCTCTCTCAAACAAAAGTTAATTACAAATGAGCAAAAGCTCTTATTTATATACATCAAGGTGTAGGGAACCCTAAAATCACCTTGTGTTAACTACAGTCTCGCAAATGCATGCATGATTAATTATTAAACCCTAATGAAGTAAGCTACCATCAGTTAACTGGAAAGCTACCATCAGTTAACTGGTACAAATAACCTAAATGGACCATGTGCAAGCATGCACGTCCTTATTTAAAGCAAAGCTAATTAGACACTACCTTCAGTTAACTGGTAACCCTAACCCTAACTCTTGTGATGATAATTCCAAGGATGAGATAAGCATGTGTTAAGTTAGCAAGTAAACTCAAGACTGAAAGTCAAGTTAACTACTGCTCTTGACTCAACCCTCGAAATTAACTGTAAGTTCCAACTGGCAGATCACTCCATGTCAACTCAGTCTAACACTTCGACCAAGAACTCATCAATCTCCTTGTCATCTGGCACTTTGACACTGCTTAAAACAACAGTCTGTCTCTTCAGTTCTCTGCCAATTTCTGTGATCGTGTGCATGCCATCTTTACATTCTTCAGTCGCCCTTCTGAAACTGGCTGCAATCACTGAAATATTCTCTAATTTAGGCGCCATAGGTTCACCTTCAAGGCTGTCACAAATCAGCTTCTCGAACTCTACTTGTACTTTGTCCAACTCAACATACGTGCCATCTTCAAGAAGATAATGACACGGAATCTGAACAACGAAACCGCTGACAAGTGCAAGTACTCCAACCACATCATCCTTAAGTGAAAACAACTTAGTAGAGATCTTCTCACATATTTCCGTCCTAAGAAGGTGCTGCTCTCTCCAAGTAAAAACTTTGTCTTGATCTTCATCGATCTCCAAGGCATCATATGCAACCGATAACTGAGACACTAGAACACGATCCTTTGCCAAACTCTCTGCAACCGCAATCTCAAGCAACTGAATACCCTAACGGAGTTTATGTGCATCACTCCTCAACTGATACAAATCTGCAAGAAGATGCCTACCAGCAGCAACTAAACTTTCAATCCAGTTGTCCAAAAGTCTTCCATGACTGACTAATTGATCCAGTTTTCGTTGTTCTGCAGGTGTACTCTGAGGAAGAAAAGATGCTCTACTCGGATTTCCATGAACAAGATCAGAAATGTACTGACGAAGTTGACTATTTTCAGCCTTGAGTAAGGCCTTATCTTCTCCATCCTTCGTGATTTGCTCTTCGAGATTATTAGTGACAATCTTAAGAAGAGTCACATCTGTTTCTCGAGTGGTCCTGCCAAGATTTGCCTTAGTAAATGTAAAATCACCAACTTCGACTTCATCTAAGCTTTTACCCTCTGGAGGAACAACAACTTCGATAACAATCTCTGATTCAGGAGTCTTTTCAATATGTACCTGTTTCTTGATCTTCTTGTTCGACCTTTTCTGATAAGGCTCACCGAATTCAGATAAATCAAGGTTGTATGAAGGTTCACGCCTCTGTCTTCCCAAAGACTTCTCGAGCCAACAAGACTGAACAATATTTTCAATTCGAGGAGAGATTGTCCCTGATGTATCAACCTGTGGTGGTTCAGTTGTCTCCGATCCTGCTTGAATTGGTGTCTCAGGCTCTGAATCTATGTCAATAGGTTGTACATGAGGCGAACTTGAAGGTGAAACGTGAGGCTCAGCCTGAATGACTGTCTCTATTAGAACCTCAGGAACATTCTCAACTTGTTTTTGCTTCCTCTTACTAGTAGCTCTTTTCCCCGTGTTTCCACTGAGTCTAACCCCTTCAGGAGGTATTATAATGGCTTTGACTTTGGGTCTTGCTCTAGAAGTAGAAGGCAACGAAGAGAAATCCTTTGGCGGCTCTGCTACAGGAACTGACTTTCGCTTCTGTTTGCTCTCCAAGAACAATTTGCTAGTCTTGATAACTGATCTGGAAACCTCCTCGACAGAAGTATTCTCTTTAGCATACCAATCAGGTGAGCGAAGTGGCTGCCTAGCAACTTGATCCTTAACATATGAATTGAGAAGAACTTCTCCATCATCATCCGATAGACCGTCAACATCTTCTGATAGGTAATCAGAGAGTTGACTGATAGTGAGTCTACAATAGTGACGACGACGAACCTCGAATTCATCTTCACAATTAGCCCATAAATCTTCAAGTGCTGGCGTATGTGCAATCCCTCGCTCTAACCGATTTGCATAATGACCGAGAGGATCATAGGAACGCCTCTCAGTATAAGTCTTGAGTTTGAACCTTTCTATCTCGGTAGACATAAATCTGGCATCTGTTGCTGCATTGCATGTGAAAATCCCCAATGTGAATGGAAAATTAGCCGCAGTTTTATGACGACTACGAAGAAAGAAATGAACATGTTGCATCTGTCTGAGGAACTCCATAAAGATAATCTTGTCTGATGGATACCTTGGCAACATCAGGGGCTCTCCAACATATCCATAAACTCGAATGTATGTGAAAGTAGGGAACTGGATAAACCAATCCGCCCAAGTCTCCATCGCTGATTTGGCCTTGGCAGAAATACGAATGTGCATCTCGTCATCAAGATCTCTCACGGTTCTCATGGAAAAGTGATCATTCACTGCTCGGAAGTCCTGCTCGGATTGAGAAAACTCCAGTTGAGGATAATACTCATGAATACGCTGAACACCAAGAGTGCCATTAGTTTTTAGAAGCCTGTAGCTATCTTGAAATGCAACCAAGTAAACCAAGTAGGATATCATATGAAACTCATGATACTTGAGAAAGTTAGTAATTTGCTGATGTAAGCAATCACTAATCAACATAGCCCAGTCAAAATGCTCTGTACCATCAAGAATTCTGGTAATCAGGTAAAACATCCATGAACGGAAAGTGCTAGCATCTGGTTGACCGGTAACTCGGTTGAGTAAAGTTATCAAAACAACAACTTCGTCTTTGAATTCACCACGACCAACCTTCTTAGGCATGTTAGTCTTCTGAACTTTCAGCCACTTCTGAGCCACTTTCCTCTGCGAACGTTGATGATCAGCATCCCATATTTTCTCACAAGCTTCAAGAACCATAGTAAAGTTATCTGAACGAGGAGAAATAGCAAAACATTTCTCTATGTCCTTTGGTTTGAGACTACAAACAACCCTCCCGTCAACTGATCTGATTTGACATGAAGATGAGTCATAATGCTTGATGCAAGCAAGGACGAACTCAAGATTGAAAGTAGTAACAGGAATGGATGCCGCTGCCAGCAACCCGGAACGCTCAAGATTTCTCAACGAATTGCTGCTAACACCTTCCAGATTGCTCAGATTAACCACTGGATAAACATGATTTAGGTCTGTATCTGAAGTCTTGATGAAATTATGTGTAAGAGCCGATTTCACCTTGTAATCAATGAGATTGAACTGCATTTTGAAAATGATGACTTTTGACTATAAAGTCGAATATACTTGAAGAACTTTTTGAAAACCTCTGAACAAGGCTAAAAATAGCCAAAGACAGAAGAAATTTTCGAACTTTTTTTGGAACATGGGTTTTGTGCACAACTGAATTCTGAACAAACCCAGATAGCTGAATTCTTGAAAAAATGTGTTTCAAGCCCACATGCAAAGAGATTCTCGGAAAAAAGCACAGAGCTTCAGAATGAAGACTACGGGGCGATTTTCTCGAAAAAATCTAAGAAGTGGGTTTTGCTGCAAATGTTGCAATATGCGGAACCCAGATGATTAGATTCTGAATATATGTTGAATTTCTCTGACATGCGAAGAAAGTACCTAAGGTGAGAAATAGAAGAAATAAGACAGAAGATAGAAAGTTTTGCTTGTCTGCTTCTGAAAAATCCGCCAACTTCTTCCTTGGAACCTGATGAAACCTGCATGGAAAGTGAAAATAAAGTCTAGAATCGCCTTCCTCTGAACAATCTGAACTCGTTGCTTCGAAGAACACTGAATTCGGACTCCTGTAGCACCTTTAACTTGCTGGTCGCTCAAGAAGAATAAGAACTTCGAAGCTAAAGATGATGAAATAATGGACGCCATTGCTGAAATATATAGATTTTCATTTATGAAATTTGCACAAGGCAAGAAATCCATGAAAAGTGCGCTTCACTTCTGATTGGACCTCATTCCAGTTAACTGAAACTCAAACAAGCTAAATCAATCGCCATGCATTAGGGTTTCCCTTTTCAGTCTTCAGTTAACCACTTCATGCGACTTTGACTTCAGTTAGCAATTCATATTAAGTTCGCCATCTTCAAACTTACTTTAGATTCACAAAATTTGAACTAAGGCGTCCCTTTTGATAACTAAAGTTAGCCATAAGAAAAGAAACGAGTTCGCCATTTTCATGCAATAAATATTCTAAAAATAGCGACCCTTTCAAGACTTTAGTTGGCCTTCAAGAAGTGAATGCGCCAACTTCACATGCTAAAAATAACAACCCTTTTGGAACTAAAGTTGCCACTCTTTGTATAATGCGTAGCTTCACAAAACTATGCTTCATCATTAAAATTCTAAATATGGCGACCCTTTTGATAAGTGAAGTTAACATTCAAATGCGCCATACTTCACTAATTTATGCTTCATTATTCATGCCGTCCCTTCTTGAACTTCAGTTAACACTTAATGAAGCGCCATCTTCACAAAAGCTTCACAATTGCAACCAAATTCGCCATGCATGTGAACTCCAGTTGACATTCAATGATAATCTTCAGTTAAGTCAACATGCAATCAAGTTAACTGAACATGCAAACTAGTTAACTTGACATGCGAACTGAAAGATCACTCCACATGCCAATATATGAACTGAAGATGACAACCCAGAAAACGTTTAGTCTAACTGCAGTCAGAACTCCAATTAAAGCGTCCATTCAACTCACTTTCGAAAATCTAACTTTGAACTCTTAAGCGAATTCCAGACTTAGCCAATTTTCATGAAAATTTAGGCTTAAACCTCTGCCGGGACCTCTGTTCATCCACTGACACTGGTTGACTGACTTCTCCGATTGGCTGGCTGACAGGTGCATTGCAGAGCTAAGTAAAAAATGATCAAAAGATATCTTGAGACTGAAAACCATAAAATTGACATCCGAAGGCTCAAAAATCCAAGCTCCTTTTCCAAAAGCTGCGCTTTTCCTCAGACTTAGTCAAATTTCAACATCTGTATCTCGAACGAAGGGAAAAATAAATCCTTCATAACTTCTGATTTACCAACTTTCAGGACTGGATCTCAGGTTCACTGCGAAGCTGACTTCATTCTGCACGACAGCTGCAAAGGCACATCTCTCCAGAAAACATCATCTAAGGGGTGAAAAACAAGGGCGCCTTTTTCAAAAGCTGCTCTTTTCATTCCAGACTTGGCCATTTCTGGAACTGACTAGAATAACACAAAAACTCTGACTGCAAGCTACTAAGTCATCCTCTGATCTGACGAAGACAGGGAACGGAAAGTTGAACGTAACACGAACACATTGAACATCTGGTATCATCAGAAAGAAAACATCAAAGGCTTGAAAAGCTCAGGCGCCTTTTTGAAAATGTGCTCTTTTGCTTTTTTCTTTGATATTCTGACTAAGATTTGACCCTACGTTTGATCTCCGGTTCAGGCACTTCAGCAACTCAGATTCACCCACTGATGGATGCGTCGCAAAGCTCAAACAAATGTGAGACAAACATCTTGGGTGGCATTTAGCCAAAAACCTACATTTGGCACCTCAAAAAGATGGGCGCCTTTTTCAAAAGCTGTGCTTTTCTCTAGTGTTAGCCAATTCTCGCTTTTGCCTCGTTTTGCGCTGTATCCTCCGTAACTTGCTCGAAACAGGGTCGTTTGATAGGCTTGATAGCTCACTGCGAAGCTGACGTGATGCCGGACAAATGTCTACTGGAGGTGACAAACCCTAAAAACAGGATCTGAGCCCCTAATAGATAGGGCGCCTATTTGAGAATGTGCTCCCTTCTCCAGAGATAGAAAATTTTGATGTTTTTTCGTTCAAATTCTCATTTTTCTTAAATCTCTTCAGTAACAGACTGACATAACACTGACACCAACTCCATATTTAAAAAGCCCAAAAACGACCTTCTGACATCACTTTAACAAGATTAAGACTCAATTAAGCAAAATGCCTTAGTGAAGCAAAAATTTTGGTTTTGGGTACAACATGAAGGAGGAGATGAAGGAGATGTAGAGCATGTTAAGTGTTTATATACAAACTAAATAACACAAATGGATGTCTCAAGCCACCAAGGTGGATCATCTAGGTCAACTAGTCTAGATCCAAATGCTAATACTCACATGCTATCTAAGAACTTGATACCAAGGATCCACTAACTTGGATAAATGAAATGGATATTTATTTTCAATGTTCATCAAATCCCTAGTGGATAGAAGGTGACAATGGCTTCCTTATATCTAGAACTAAAGCAATTCATTTGGTATCGATGGCTATGTACTCAAGGGAAAAAAATTGGTCTCACCGTCTCATGTTCAATTTTACAAAGAAGCTACAATCATAGTATAGCAATATTGTGGCCAAAAACTACTTCAGCCAGCTAGCTAAACTTCAACACAGAGGATCAGTTAGGGATTACAATAAAAAATCTATCCTCAATGGTAGACACAATTATAGAGAACTTGAATGACTTGTTTTTGGGTGGTCTCAAGGATCACATCCAACATGAGGTAACACATGTTTAGTTCTAACTCTATATCTGAGTCTTCTATCTTAGCGTGCAAGGTAGAGAAGTATTGTTTGCGCTTAGATGATACAGAGTTCGATCTTCCTAGATTGTTTGCACTACTGGAAATGTGTATGGTATTTGGTGAAAATGGATTGATGATCTTGGAGACACCACAAACCTTGGGATTGTTTTGAAATGCTGCAGGCCCATGCGAATAGGTTTGATAGTATCATTAGAATTGTATTTGGAGAATTGATGCAGGAGCATCCAGTGGTGTAAGGGCAATCTTGCATCACCCAAAAATAGTTAAATTTCAAGTTTCTCAGTTCTTAGATGTTTTTAAATTTTTGGATACCCTTTTCATCATAATGAAATTCCCAATTTACAGTTTTATTTTCTATTCACGGGTTAAAAGATATTGCAGTTTTAGTTTCCCAGTTGCACTTGAAAATCTTCGAGTTAGATTTGAGGCATAGAGTTCTTGGATCGGCCGAAACTTGGAAATGTGGCGGTTTTTTGACTTGAGACCTTTCCAGCGGTTCAAAGCGATTCGGATCCGGATCAAAAGTTATGGCCTCGAAGTTGGCACTTTCTAGAACATACAATTGCAAATGTTCTTTTGAAATTTGAACTTCAAGTTGTAATTTTTCAGCCAAACGCCTAAACTCAATTTTGAATGTTGTTTTGGCTCCAAACTAAAGAGGAGCTCTATTTATGGGCGGGTTTCTAATTTTTGGGCAACTTTTTGGGGACAAGCTCGCATATTGCGAAAGGGTGATTCTGTAGCTTTCTGTAACTTGCATGTGTTGTAAAACTTGGGGATTTGAGATCCTCTGCATGTAAGAAGCTCCATTTTCTGAATAATAAAATTATTCTCTTGTTTGAGGGTTTTTTTTAAGTCTCGGGTTGCATCCTCATCAAGAATACACTTGGATCACACAAGGTTCTGGAGTAGCTGTTCAAATGGAAATTGTCTTCAATCTCCTAGGGTACATAGTCATTCATGACTACATCTAAGAAAAGAATGAGCTTGTCCGCCTATTCAGCATTCTTGTTCTGATTGGCTTCACTAGGTCCTCTTCTTGAACTATCGATATTCTTTTTTTTTTCTTTTCCATTTACTTTGGACATATCCTACTCTTTGAGAACACAATGTTATAGGAAACAAACAACACTAAAATACTAGTTAACAATAACATGAATGAATGAATGAATGATGATAGAACTGATCATTCACATGGACTAGGACCCAAATTAGCAATGCCAACAGAAATGTTGATATTGAATTTGAGTAGAAATAGGTCAACACTACTGAGATGATCATGATGATGAAGACTTTTAATGTCCTTTAGACCGAATTGGTCTACATAGGACCTATTAAAATCAAATTTTCAGTTATACAAAATTTTTTTGGCTTCATTGTATATAGTATTAGAGGAGTTACACTGGTTGTTATTTCAAATCCCTCCAGTCATCTACATCTCATATCTTTTCATAGATGAAAGTATTATCCTTGTGATTGTTCTTCATGTTACAATATTTTATCTTTCTCTATGTTCCTTAGTGCCATCCCGTGTTTAGAATGCTCAAAATGAAAAGAGGTGTAAGAATGTAACCATTCATATACATGTGGACGAAATAATAATGAGACTAGAAATACATCATAATATGATTTCTATATTTGAACATGGTGACATTGAAGGTAGTCAAGTCATTTTGATTCTTGTAAGCTAGAAGATCTTGATTATTAGTTGAGTTATGAAATTGGATGAATCTGATTCTTACATTACTAAGGATAGGGCAAGTTAAAAATAAATATTGTTCATCTTCAACTTAGGTGGCACTGCAAATTAGAAATGAACTATTTATTGTCTATTACTGTAGTCCTCACAATATGCAAGAACACATACAATTGGAATTTAGAATGTCTAAATTGATATGTATGCATACTTGGTATATAGTGTCTCCAAGGGAGGATTGACATACATAGTAAGATCTAACGAGAGATATGGTGGAGTATCCCCTATTATCTTTTAACAACAAATACAAATGGATAAAGGAAGGGGTAGGAGTCATAATTGATTCGGTCATTCAGGATCTAAACCACCCTCATAAGTTTAAGTTTTAACTATAACTTAAACAGACTTAGAACTCAAAAGTATGTGATAGCATAGGGGCTAATGACACTATTTATTCATGGTTATGTCTTTATTATGGTATATAGTATATATAAGGGTGGGAAAATATGCCCTACATATATAATCAATTTAATGATGTTGCAATGATTTGCAAGTGCTCTTATGTGTGGTTTGTTTAAAACTTTCTTTGACAAGTCTGAAACACAGTTGATGAGGCATATGCTTGTTCAGAGACAAATGATGTTATTTTCACTTCAAGTTTTTTAATATATTACTGCCTAAACATTTTGGTTGGTAACTATTCTACTGGATTAAGATGGCTTTCTTTAGTTTAACTTTCAATGGCAGTCCAACTTATGTAGACTTGATGCTAACTTTGATCACATTATTGAGGCTACAATAACTCAGCAAATACTGAATTTTGTTGCATTCAGTGAATTGTATTTTTCTAATATGGGCATTGCTGTTGCTAAATGTCAAGACATCTAAAAACAAACAGAATCGCTTTATTTGGTGTGTCAATGATTTGTCATCTTGTGTACTTGTGGTTTCAGCTTTGGGCACCTTATTTAAATCTCATTTATTAGCATGAGTCTTTTGTTCTTAACTGCTGATGACATTTCTACACGTGCAATGGAATAATGACCAGAACTGCCATGCAATGTGCAATGCATGTCGGATTATTCATCTTGATGCATACTGTTGATTTTATTCTTTATACAATATAGCATGAAAGAAAAAGGGTATATAATGGTGGCAAATGAACAGTTTTGATCTTGGTATTTTTGTATGTTACATGCAGCTTTGCTTTGCACGCCAGTTTCTCAGATCTGTAACAAAGGCAGACTACGGGGCATTACGGTTGGGGTTCATTACGGTTAGTAGCTGTTTTGTGAGATACACAGATTTATTATTTTCCTTCTGCAACGTTTCATCTAATACAGAGACAGACGAAAAATTTCTTTATGTGCATTGTGCACCTCTCATTTTATTAAAGTCACATGGCACCTGTTCTAAAGTATTTTATTTATGATAAATGACCAATTTAAAGTTAAAGTTCATAAAAATTTGTGACAGGACTAGTGACTTACAGCACTTTCCCCTAATACTGTAGTTGCTGATATGTTAAAGAGCTCACTGTCTCGTTTTTTGGTCCATTCCAAATCAGTGGACACATTCTTTGGTGTTTTCAGTATAGGGTTGTGAGGATTCTCTATATTCTGCAATGGCTAAAGCATTCTTGTTTATACTTAGACAATGCATTTTCAATGTATATCAAATTCAAAAGTATTACTAGATCAAAAAGAACTCAATAATCAATATTTAATAGCAGCACATTTGGTCTGATTCAATCCAAATCAATTAGCACATCATTGCTGAAGTTGGAGCTTTCATGGTTTACTCTTTATTATAGAGAAACCCTGCATGCACATCCAATGCTTGAAATGGTAACACTTGTTCTATATCCATTTTTTTTGTCCTGAGTTTTTGTGGAACTAACAATGTGCTACTGCTTAAGTTTACTGCACAGTATAGCAGAATTCTGCTTAAAACTACTGCGCAGTGTAGCAAAATTCTTCCATTAAGTATGAAGTAGGCTTCAAAAGAATTTATAGAATTGTATCCAGTTCAAATTAAATTCAAAATAATTAAAATTTGCAAATTTTTATTTTATTCTAAGGAACACACTTCAGATGTTTTAATTTAAATTCAAAATAATTAGGAGTTGCAAATTTTTATCTTATTCGAACTAACACATTTCAAATGTTCTGGAATGAGAAACTATAGTTTGTGGCACTAGGTATTTCCATCTGTGGTGATCACAATAATTTATCGAACCTACTGTGCAAGTGGATTTGAACATTCCATTCCATTACACACGCATGAAGCATGTGTAATATCAAATTATCTTTAACATGGATATTATAATAGCTTAACATGGATATTATAGAAACTCGACACAGATTGTGGAGACATGGAACAACTAAGTAGAAAAAAATGTAGTAATATGGCTGAAGAAATAATTCTACATGATTTGAATGCAATATGATCAACATCAAACCTATATGTGGATTAACATCTCTCAATTCTCATTGCCATCCTCCAATTAGGAACCAGACAAGTTTATTTGAGACTCCAACAACTTGTCCTAGAGTAGCCTCTCTAACATAAATTATAAACCGTTGACCATAACATTTAAAAATACCCACTGATTATAACTTGGTGGGATCAATTTTACTTAGCCTTTTCAAAAATATAAATAACTTTGTAACTAATTGATGTAACCATGGATATTACAACTGTTGCAAACTGAATATGAACTGATTTGTATTGCTGCTCTTTGAGTGCTAAGCTTAAAAATAAACTTATATGTATAATGGCAAAGCTATTTAAATGCTTAAGATAATGACAGGAATTTGCATGACATGAAATCAAGCAAGTAAACGAATGAAACAATCACACAAAGATAGATATACACAAAGGACTACCTTGGAGAAAACAATATGAGCAAACTGTAGCAGCTTAGTCTATTTAAAATCAGAAATAATAACAAGCCATTTGCTCCCATGGAGCTTCCACAAATATTATGGGACTTTTGTGGTATTTTGACAATGCTCTTACAAGTTTTCCATACTCTAAAACTGACTTGTGGTAATTTATTTCATTCTTACATTTAGTTGTAAAGTATTCTCCTATTCTGGATGATTTCACATGAACACGGTCAGCATTTTATGCTTTTAAATGAGTAGCTAAATACACACAAGACGTGTAATGCATTGTCACTGTAACAACCTTCCCAGACTACAATTTTAAAATTTTCAACTGACAACTAACTTTCAGCTGAACTACAGCTAAATTGTTTTCAAAACTAGGGTTTCCAATTGATCCAACTAACTCAAACATGCAATTATCTTTTTAATTTTCAGTTTCAGTTTCAATTCACATGAATCGTTCAACAGTTTTCCGCCAATTGATCATGGCAGATCAATAACTAAATAACTGCCCAACTAGGGTTTCATTTGTAGCAAGACGGAAAAGAGAATTCAATTCAGAAGTCGTTACATTATATACTTTATCAACTAACTTTTAATTTCATTTTCAGCTGAAAAGAAACTATTAACTATAAACATCTAACAGGAAATTGCAGAAGAATAATTATTACTTTTCTTTGCTCCCAGAAAATAACGAATAATTACTACAGCTATGAAACAATATAACAGCTGAATAAATTCAAGTAACTATCTCCCTAAGTATCTGAGAATCTTACTATGTTCATTAACATAAAGAATAGCATTCATGGCATAGATGAAAAAGAAGTTCAATTACCATTGCATGTACCTGGATTTACGAGAGAGGAAGAATTCCATTGACATCATCTCCATACTATCATACTTGGAAAACCTATCGAGGGAAAGAGAATTATCATCAGGGGCTTTACCGCCCATCCAAGACCTACTGGTCCCCCGAGTTTCTTCAACTGAAGAACCCGCCCTTCACGAGGGTAATCAACATGGATCAATTTATCATCATGCCTCTGAGCCTGGTGTCAAGGACCTATACCTCCTGATCGACCTTCCTAAGGGTTCCTCCCAACTAGAAAGGCCACTCTGATCAGTGATATATCTGGAACTTGATAGCTGACAGATGCAGATTCTAGCATCGTACCTTGGCCAAGGATTTTATTATTACTGGCACTCCTATGCCGATGTCTCTGGCACTACTATGCCGTCAGCACTCTCACCCTTGCTTGGCATGATAATTCTCATATCAAGTTTTAATCTTACCATATCTGGTTTCGTTATCGCTAAGTCTTAACCTTAAGGTCTAACATTACCAGAACTAGGTTCGAATTCACATCTTGTTTAAGGATTGTGCTGTTATCCTTTCTAGAAAAAGTAGAACTCAATTCATAACTTATTCCATCTGAATATCTATAATCTACTATTCTCAAATTTATGATAAGAGATTAAGGAGTCTTTTTCGACAATATGAATTCAATGTATTATATTACAGTGTCATGAATTCAAATCTTCCCTCTTGAACCAAGGTATTGAAGTTAATATCGGCCTATAAGAGAATCCTGACATAATGTCAAATCACATCAATAAAGACTATTCGATCTTCTTAACATTTTACGAAAAGAGATGAGACTTTGGTTTCAACAGGTTAACATTACCACATCTTAGTTTCTCATTAAATCTCTTCTTTTACAAATGTTGCTTCCAATGAGCTCAACATTCAGAAAGACAAATTCGATTGGAAGGTTCTTTCGGATCTCAACATTTTATCTTCCTAGTCCATACCACAAAGACTTGGTGGAAGCTTTTCTTTACTTTGAGTTTAAGCTCAAGACATAAGTATTAAGAGATGAGTTAAAACATAATCTTTTCACCTCAAAGAAGATTCAGTTTCCAAAGCATAACAAAAATAGCAGAACCTACCACCCTTGAAGGACTTCACAGATTAGATGATCTTGGATTGGTGTGAGAGAAGGCTTGTATCCAAAAAAAGAGATTTGGGATCAATGTTCCAGCAGACTTTGACTAGGCAAGGTAAAAGAATCAATAAAGCCATAATAATAGGAAACTTCTAACCAACCTTCAGGAATGGCTTGACCAAGACGAGTATTTTGAACACCAAATCTTCGAACCCAAAGACTCGGGTGAGCAAGAAGGTATATTTATACAGCTTCAAGTTACAGGGAAGAAAATTCGGTTGTCCAACAGAAATAGTTTATCTTGGTGTTTTTAAGTGGGTTCAACTGAACCCCAACACAGAATGGAATCACAAGATGAATGCCAGTTCAGCATCTTAATTAAAGAATAATTCCAATCCACAGATTAGAAGTTATTAAGAGTTATTCAGCAAAGAGGAACTGAAACCCATCCCACACGTATTACTTGAGACTTGGTTTGGAGATAGTTGCTCAAGGCTCAATACAAGTTGATTGACAGAGGAAATAGGGTTCGATTAGTCCCAAGAGTTAATAGTGAACTTAAATGGTGGTTGAAACAACTCCCCAGATTGGCATTGACTACAAGTTGCGTCTCTACAAGTTTACAATAAAGGAGGATTTAACTTATATGGCACATTGTGTTATGCATTCAAAGATTTCCAATTCACATATTCAGAAAAGACGTACTGGTTTTCTTATGAGACGGATTATATATTTTAACCTCGATTTAAATTATTGAGCATATACAGAAGATATTCCAGACTTGCCTGGTCGCGTCTGATACTTAGAGAGAGTTGGAAGAATCCCGTGCTCGACTACCAGCTTTAGATAACATACGATTAGCTCCTCAATCCGTTTCCCAAAAGGACCCTCGAGCAACAGAAGATAGTTTTTATAAGAGAAGTTGTTCAGAGGAGCTTTCGATTCAGGAGATAGAATATCGCTATATTCAAGAAGGCAACAGTGACCAGAGAAGAGCGAACCCCTAACCATGGCGGAAAGAAGGTACTGAGATCCTTTTTTTAATGGAATCCCCCTCGCCCCAATTATACTCAGAAAGCCTTGCGTTTTCAAAACTTCCTTCTTGGCCGTTTCCCACAATGGAATGATGGCGCTTAAACTTCCGTCTTCCAACCACCGACGGCTCTCTCTTCACAATTCATTTAATTTTTCCATGCTAAATCCTACAATGGTTTTTCCCCATTAAAAAAAAAATCGGTGGTAAATAATTTATATCCCATATTTTAATTTAATATTTGATCCCTCTTGCGAGTATATAAATATATCAAGAATTCGATTCGTAAATCTTCAAGAGGATAAAATAAATATTTAAATTATTTCTATTATTATTTTATTTTATTTTTAATTTATTATTTATTAGTTATTTGTAATCTCTATAAAGGTGATCATTTAAATTAACTTGCTTAATCAATAATTGTATAATTTACTCATGGCCAAGGCAATGACGTAGGCTCAACTGTCTTGCTCCGACTCTAGGTTTGATGATAAAATAGATCCATTATTAACCACGTCCTCTCCCTGATGATATTTCCCTTTCTCTCGTGGCGTCGGCAGTCCTGCATCCACTGACAAGGATTATGGTTAGATCGTTCTCAACGGCCTAATAATATACATTTAAATTTAATCACATGATCTCATTCAACTTCTTGGCAAAATAAAAGGTTTGTTAACATTACGGTTACGACAAAAGAACAACTATTCATCCTCAATGTCATAATCACATGAAAGCAATTACTTGCATCTATCATTGTATTTGAAATACATGACCGAACACAAAGTCTCCATGAAAGGGATGTGACAGTCACCTCAGCATTCAGAAGTTAAAATGCTATGGCTTCCTTTCTGGCTTTTTGCCTTCTTCATTTCCCCAATAAATATGAGTTTGACAGGGGTTGTATATGTCTGTTTGACCTTGTTTTTGCTGGTGCATATTGTATCTTTGTCAGTTGCAAAATGTGCCCATCAGAGGCATATGTACAGATGACTTTTTGGTGGGTGCCAAATGTGTTATTTATTCATGTCTTCATCTGTTGGAAGGATGTGGACCATCCTGGATAATCTGCACTGCAGGGCCAAGGATGGTGGTGCAGAGGACAACCCAATAACTTTGCTAGTAAGCTATTGAGTTATATGAAATATGCAGTTGAACACACGATAAATCTTTACACATTCATGTATAACATAGACAGTATTTATTGGCAAAATCCCTGATATTAGACTGCACGTGGACAGAATCAGTGCCTGAAAGCCTTGTTCCCCTCTTGAATGAAATGAATCTGAATAATTCATCAAGTTTCCAAATGAGTTAAGGATCAATCAAGCATTAAAGATACTCTAGGATCAATCAAGAATTAAAGATACTCTAATTAATTGCATCTCTCTCTCTATATATATTTGAATGTTTTAGTCAGTTGATGCTCTAAATAGTAATAGGGGTTCTTTACATGTCTTTATAAATTTTGGATTGTTTGAACTTCCGTTCTGCTATCCTAAAAGAGGGTTAGGTATGGTTTAGAAAAGGAAAAAATATTGTCAACATGCTATTCTAGATTTCTGCATTCTTTATTATGTTACTTTCCCAGACCAGTCTTATCGCTGCCAGATTCAATTATTTTTCATCATTTATGTTATGGACAGAGATTCCTAGACTGTAGTTGCCTTTGTGGATGTTGCTAAATGTTTGGCTATTTGGTATCATGTCCAATTTTGAGTTTCATGAATATCTTCTTTTGCACGTTTCAAGTGGCCAAAAATCTGTATGCTAATAGACATGATTGAGTAAAACACACAACTAATAATTACTTATCTATCATCTGCTTTTGATTTTTAGAACCACAGGTTACGTCTTACATATGACTTCCACAGTTACATGGTGCGCACTATGGAGGATGAATTCAGAGATATTGTGGGCATTAGGTAAGGGAACTAGTCACTGTTGTAGTATATTCTGCATCCTCTGTTTTCTGAGTAAATTACACGTTATAGCTTCCAGTTATTAAGTGAATTTCCCCAACTTAATGTGAGAAATTGTACAAGGTGTGTAGCCCCCATGATCAAGTGTCACTTGTAAGTGGGCTATCTCAAGGGCTACTTTATTAGCTTGCACTTGAATCTGCATAAGAACATTGGAACAAATCATAGATTGAGTAAAAACTGAGAAATGCACATCAATAGAGACTCCCAAAAAGAGAGCCAAATTTCTATATTTTTGAAAGATGAATAAATTTCACTCTAAAGGCATGCCAAATTTGAGTGAATTTTGTAGGAAGTTTAGGCCAGTACCCCAAAAGAATCATATGCCAAGAAAAGGTTTGGGTCTAAAACGCCCAAAGAAATCATGAATCTAATTTCAAACAGCCTAAGCTTTGGGAAAAAACTATAAGTGATGCTTGAGGGTTTTAATGTGTCCCTAAAAAGGACAAGGATTAACAACCCATTTGGATCAAATGAGATCTAATGAGAAGAACCTGATAGAGAATGCACCAAGCAAACTAGGTGACCTTAAGCTCAATAATGGCCGACCAAATAGTTTGAAAGCCTTTGTCCCATGAGCTAGCCATGGACTGTAAAGCCCATCTGTCATTAAGCTTTGAAACATAGGCAGATGTGGGGAGAACCATAAATATCCTCTGCAAGGCTTGTAGTTGTGAAATGGAGTATTAGAATACCATTTCCAATCTTTCCACTAGAGTTTATTATATCCAACAGCAAGTTTGTGAAGCAACTTAGGAGCAAAAAAATAGTCTGAAAAGACTCGTAGTCTTGATTGGTAAGTCTAAATTCCTTTTTTCTTCAGGTCAAGATAACCAATTTCTGGTAATTTTGGAAAAGAGGTTGGAAATAGCAATTTCTCATGATTCATGTCCACCTCAATGCGGTGGTTGTGGATGGCCTCTGCAAATTTACCCACCTTCTGTCACCCACCTGATAGGGGTAATTCTGGATGACGAAACACTAGCAAAATTCCTTGCTTGGCATTGACTATTTCTCCTGTAAGGAATGATAATACTCCTCCAGATGAAGAGTAGGCTAATAATGTTGCTGCCATTACAGGTTGCAAGCCAATTCCTAATGGCTAGGACCTCTCAAATGACTGGGGCAAGCTTGAGGGCTGTGATCCACCACTGCCACCTGGTTTTAGAGCTCTTGTTGAGTAGTTCACAGTTTATCATGTTTATGTTAGATGTTTTTAAGGATATGCATTGTTTAGACTTCAAGGTGTGATTTCATTCCACCCATCTTTTTTAAATTTTTTGTGAATATGGTGTACAATATTTCTTAGAATCTAATATAATTGACACTTATTCATCAAAAAAAAAGGAAGAAAAGAGGAGATTGTAGTATGAGGACTGAAAATGACATTTGGTCTCCTGTACTCTAAGATGTACTGAAATGATAATTGTTCTTCTTTATATTTAATTGAGTTAAAAATACAGACATACATACAGGCTGAGTCAGGAGAGCTATCAAATTTTAAAACGATATCCATGTATGCATAGATGCCGAGAACTTAATATCTGTATTCATCAAACTTATAAGGAGGAACTTATAGTGAAATTTGAATACCTACTAATATAGGATCGAAATGAAATCCTTTACAAAAAAGTGTTTGATAATGCAGAAAGAGACAAGGATGCATGCAAAAGGACAAGAGAGAGGGAGATAACCTTAGTGATATCCTCCGTATATTTCTTTTATTCGTAATCAATTACTAAATATCCATTTGACATTTCACATGGGGCTTTTAGAAAAATAGCTATTTCTGCGAATCGTTGAATTCCTTCTGTATTTTGGATATGCTTATTGATTGCCCATGGCCTCTTTCAGAAAGTGTATACATAACATAGCACTGACATAATTAATACATTGAGTTAATCTCCAACTGGATGCATTTATAATACAGAAAAATTGATCTGCTTTTGGTGAAATGGAATGAATAACCTGAAATTAGGTAATTATTGTTTTTTTTTTGCAGCTGGCCACTTTGGGGATATGCAATTATCTGTATTTTCTTCAATCTGCATGGTAAATTTATGCTCAATTTGTTATATATGACAAAACAGTTCTTGCTTATCTTTGAAAAGGGATCTGTTTCTTTTATAATTATATTTGGGTCCAATTAATAACCATTATCTTTAACATTTAATGGCTTAATCGAATCTTGTCAATTTCTGAATCAGGATTGAACTTTTACTTCTGGATATCATTCATCCCTGCGATAGTAAGTGATGAAAAGTTCATTGGTTAATGCCATTTTATTTCTTCCTTTCTAGTTATCTTTATCACGTGATACTTGATAGTGTCTTATGTCCAATTGCTTCCTTGTTTAGTTAATTCTATTAAGCACTAAACTACTGAGTATACAGACTACCTTATTTATTCTAATTCAAATCTCTTCTCCCTCTTCCATATTTATGAAAGTTGATCCTGTTCGTTGGCACAAAACTTCAACACGTGATAGCAAAATTGGCTTTGGATAATGGAGCAACGGCTGCAGCTGCAGGGACTCAATTGAAGCCCCGTGATGAGCTTTTCTGGTTTGGTAAACCTCAACTTTTGTTGTGGTTGATTCAGTTCATTTCATTTCAGGTAATCAAGATATTCTGATTGGTGTCCTAAAATTGAAATTTACATCAAGAACACGCACTTGTCTATGTTAGATTTTAGTAATTTTAATAAAGGCTTTATGTTGATATTGCAGAATGCTTTTGAAATGGCAGCATTTGTCTGGTCTTGGGTAAGTTTTATTCATAATTGAAGTACAAGTTCTTTGAGGTTGATCACATAACTGCTAGACGCATATGGGTATAAACTGCAGATCATTTGCCTACTTTAAACATGTGCCTTTTTACATGCAGTACAAATTTTAGAAGATTATGATATAAATTCATCAAAGCAGAATGCTCAGATTTAGTCATCTCAACATTTGGTGCTCTTTTTAACATTGTAAATTGATTTTTTTTTTAAATTTTGGATTTATGTTATGTATTATTGATAGGTTTGGGTAGAATGATGAGCGTTTCTTGATGTACTAGCTTAAAATGGATTTATTTTTTTACCTCTCTTACTATGAGATGATATTTTTTTCTGTTAGTGCATGGAGCCAAATGTTATTTATTTCTTTTTTTATCGGCATTTTATGACAAAGGTAGGGTGGGTATTTCTTGAGGCATCAACAAAAGCTAGTTATAGGTTGTCTTTTAACCTTGGATTGATTTATTTGGAAAATTGTAGAAACAATGATCTGTGGAATCCCTTTCCATAAAAGTTCAAAAATATCATATTTACATTATGGCATTTAATTGTTTATTTTATTTATTTTTATATGATTACTGAAAATCATTGGCTGCCATATAACTTGTTACAACCCATATTATTAACCAGAGAATAAGTCAGGAATATGTGTCCATGAATTAGTGTGGTTTTAATAAGTTGATAATAAATCCATAAGCAACTGTGATGTATTCATGATCATAGATAATCACCAATTAGTATTTAGAATGTTTAGGACATTGTTCATTGAGGGGGATACTACTCCTATTCTCTGGTGTGAGTGGATTCATGAAGCCTAAAAAAAATGTTACTGGTTCACTCATGTTTGAGCTTGGACCTGTTGTGACCTTTCACAACATCGCTCCATTGCAAATGGGGACCCTTTATTTTTGCTTTTTGGGTTTTTGCCTTGGCGTCGCAACTGCTAATTACCATTTTCTTTTACAATGAGGAGTTTGAGTTTTTGAGGGGTCAGTCGAGCCAAGTAAAGAATTTGAGCCCGAATTAGTGTGCAAACGTCATTACAATGCTTAGAGGGCCTGAAGGACAAAGATCGACTGTTGTTTGAGTCAATTCTGACACCTACTTTTTGGGGATTTTCACTCCAGACCCCCTATTTTTTAGGGACTTGATTTTTGGCATTTTTGGCCCATGTTGGACTTCCTATTTTTTAGGGGCTATTTTTGGAAAGTTGCTATATTTGGAAAAGTTTCTATTTTTGGTAGGGTTTCCATCTTTGGAGAGGGCCCGGATTTCAAAAAATTAGTCAGAAGTCCCAAAAAATCAATGGAACATCACGAAAATCACACATGGCGAAAGTAACCAGCATGAAATTCACGGCAAAATTTGCCTAAGTATGGAAAATGGTGCCCAAGGTAATGGCTTTAGATACTAGCAAGTTCGCCATGGAGAAATGGAAAGGTGTTCAGAAGGTTCGCCATGGAGAAGATGGCATGGACTTAAGCCAAGTCCGCCCACTCAAGATGACAATGGCTTGACACAAGGTAAAGTCCGCCCATGCTGGAATGTGAGATGGCTTGATCATAAGCCAAGTCCACTCACTCAAGAAAAGATGGCATAACACCTTACCAAGTCTGCTCAAGGAAAGTTGGCTTGATCATAAGCCAAGTCTGCCCAACAGATGAAGACATGGCACAAAGTAGTGGAAAGTCTGCCCTACCATGGCAAGTAGTTGGTAAAGTCTGCCCAGCTTGGAAGAAGGCAGAAAATTAAAAAAATTGGCTAAGTATGAACACCTTTGAGGGGGAAAGTTTGAAAAATTTGGCTAAGTATAAGTGCCTTGCCTATGTAATGCTACCTTGGGGAGAAAAATTTCATGAAATTGACTAAGTATTTGATGCCTCGGAAAATGAAATTTGAATTTTGGCTAAGTGTAAAAGGAAAATACATGTGGAAAAGAAGTTCCAAGTCCGCCATGCCAAAATGAGAATGGCAAGAACTTCTTGAAGTCCGCCCTTGCAGTATGGAAAGAAGACTCCAAAGTCTGCCCTTGCAACATGGAAAAAGGTCTCCAAAGTCCACCATAAGGAATGGTGAGAATGTCCAGACAAGAGAAAAGTCCTACCTTGGCACTTAGAAAAAATGGCAAAGACAAGACAAAGTCTGACCTTGCTCAGTGGATGGACGACACAAGCATGAGAAAGTCCGACTTTTCCCAAGCATAGCATGTCCAAACCTTTATAAGGCATGTCCAAGGCAAAATAAAGCCCGACCTGGGCCTAGAGAAGAAAATGTCTTGAGCATCATGAAGTCCGACTTTGATTGAAGAAAAATGTTCAAGTTCATATGAAGTCCGCCAAGCCTTGGCAAGAAACAAGCAAAGTCCGACTTTGTCAAGTATATAAATGTCTTAAGCATGGTAAAGTCCGTCTTGGCCAAAAGAAAGATGTCCAAATCTTGATGAAATCCGCCCGGCCAAGGAAACTCAAAAAATTGGCTAAGTAAAAAAATTCAAAAATTGGAAAGGCACAAGTGAAGTCCGACCTCCCTCAGCAAGGAATGTCCAAAGCCTCATAAAGTCGAACCTTGGCATAAAGAGTGGATGGCAAGACCAAAGTAAAGTACGCCCAAGGAGAGAAATTCAAAAAATTGGCTAAGTGTTGGAAAGAAAACAAGAGGAATGAAGAGGAGAATGAAGAGGAAGTGAATAAAATCCTTGTCCAAGGATGGAATTTGCCCTACATAGCACAAGCCAAATTCAAAATTGAAGACAAATCCATAGGCAAAGTTCATTCAAAATCTTGGCCAAAATGTTGAATAGTCCACACGAAGGTGTTACAAAATGAAATTGAATAGCCAAAATTTGGCTAAGTATGGGAAATTCTTCACAGAGAAAGTTCCAATTTCCTCCATTGTGGCAAAAGCACAAGGGAGTTCCTCTCCAAATTCAAGGCACTTGAAGGAATTTCAGAGCAATCCGGAAAGAAAGACTTAATAACTTTAAGTCTAAACATGTGCTCCAAGGCGAGACTTCCAATACAGGTGAGAAGAAGAAGCCAAAGTCACAAAAGGAATCCAAGATCAAAGCTAGGAAGAAACCAACACAAAGGACAGAATCATCGACAAGGAAAATATTCTAAGGCAGGCATGTGGAAGAAAGACAAAGTCACCAAGGGAGACATCCAACCTATTGAAGTGGCACCTCGACCAATCAAGTTGTTCCAAGTCAGCACGTCCAGATTCAACAACTTTCTATTTTATTTGTTGGTTCATATTTAGCAAAAGGACAAGTGTCCTCAAATGTAATTTTCTCATTGGTCGAGGAGTAGTTAGTTGCAACAAACCCTGATTAGGGTTTTATTCTGTAATCTCGTCCGTTGATCCTAAATCAATCTTGGCCATTGAATTGTAATTGGGGAGCCTATAAATTGAGCTCACCCCTCATTTGTAAAGGAGGGGAGCATGTTGCAAAACATGTTGAGATAAGTAATTGTTGTGTACGACTGCCAAAGTAATAAGTAATGCATGCATTGTTCTGATGGTGATTGCTTCTCCTATTTTGGAGTTGGCATGGTTCTTATCCCTCATCATAGTTTAGATTTTATTTCATGTATGTTAGATGAATGCAAGATCTGATAAGTATTGATTTATGGTGAAACTTTTGCTCATACTTTCTTTGAATGGATGATTTTCATTCAATGCGTAAAGTTAGCCCGAGCTTACTTTGTGGATGCTTAACTTCTGTTTGGATAAATATTGTTCAATTTGATGGTAGTTATACATGACGTGAAAATCATAAGCACATTCCTTGAAGATTGCACCCCCTTTGTGTAGTTGTCGTTGAGCGTGGTGAAGCAAAGTGCGGTTATTGGTTCCACCAAGTCAATACCGTCTCTTGAATTCTTAGGGAGTAGATTAGAACTTCTCAACCCTTATCTCCTTTTTCAGTTTGTTTGATCCAAGACCCAAACAATAGAGCCTCATTGTCTAGACCTTCATTGTGAATTGAACAAGCCTAGCATAAGTCCCTTTGTGTTACCAACATATCACAATGACCATTGAGCTTATCAGCATAAGTTCCTTTGTGTTACCAACATATCACAACGACCATTGAGCTTATCCACAAGTCAAGACTTGACATAAGGAACCTTGGAATCGCCATATGATCTTCTCGCAATCTTAGCATACGCGGTGTTTTTTCAAGAGAGGATAGGGTGTCTTTGGTCATTTTATTCTGATGTTTGGTGTGTCACAAAACACGCATCAACAGGACCTGGGATTGGTTTATACATAGTTTGGGTATTGGTTCAGTTCCCTTGTGGGTTTGGCCATGGTCCTACAAAATGGACCTAAATTCACTTGGGTACACTCTACAATTGAGTTATCAGTTCGTTGGGAAATTCCCCCTGGTTGGGGTCTGGTTTGACCTAGATATGGGTTTGGATCCGGTTTGCCCTAGGGGCTACCCAGGGTCTTGCATTGCACCCGCGGGTCTGTTTGGGATGAACTTGGGCGTACCCACATTGAATTTGGCAGGGTTTGATGCCTAGGGGGCGGATTTTGCCTTTTTTAATATTTTGATTGTTTTGGACTTCTAATTTTGACTAGAAAGCAAAATTTGCCCCCCCCCCCCAACCCTAAAATGTGGTATCCAAGACATCTTAAAGACAAAAGAAAACTCATTTCTCATATTGTAAATGAAAAACAAAAATATTATTCATCCTTGCTAAACTTTCATTCTTGCTTGCCATTGCACGAATTGTTATGAAAATGAATAGAACACAATTATTTTGTTAGATTGGATCAATGATTACAAAGATGTGCACCTCCTTATACAGAGTTCAAAGTGAAGACAAAGACAATGCATGCCAACTACTCTAAATATAGCAAACTAATAATAGAAATAAACTAATCTAAATTAAGTCACTAAATTGACTTTATTACAAAGGTAAGTCTTAATAATATCTAATACTCTGTCTTAAGACTTACTACACTAAAACAAACCAAACTAAAATCAATTCAGAATCATGAATTTTATAGAAGCTTTTCTTGAAATTAAGTCAACCAAGTAGACCTCCATCAAGTTGCCTTGAATCCTCATAAAGGTGTAGCTCCCGAGCTGAATTCCCAAGTTCTCGGATTACCATATCCCCAAATTCTTGAATCACTAATCTCCTGAATCATTAGACAACGATCCATGCTAAGCTACACTCATAGAGCTCCATCAAGTTGTCTCATGACCCTCATAAGGGTATGACTTGCAAGATCCACAGAGTCCCAAGCTACCTAGGCAACCATCCATACTGAGCTTTGTCTACATTGGCTTCCTTCTTGTCTTCAAAGAACTAGACTTCTTTAAAATGCATAAAACACAACTTCTTCACCACTACCAAGATCTAGAGGATCTTCAACAATGGCTACATTAGCTTCCTTGATCTTACCCTTGAGAACATCATTTGCTCGATATCTATAGTTCCAATTTTTGTGACCCATTTTCTTGCAGTAATAGCATTCTGCCCCCTTTTTGTCCTTATTAAATTTTCTATTAGGGGAGAGGTCCCAGTAGTTGAGCACCCTAACTTCACGCTTCTAATTATCCTATGAGGAAATTTCAAATCACTCCCAATATTTTACAGCAGCTTACTTGGCAAGTCCCCTGCTTATAACTAAGGTTTCAGGGTCACATCATCAAATATAATGCCACATCAGCATGCTTTTTGAAAGGTGTCCAAAAAAGCCCCAAAAAAAAGTGAGACCTATACTTGTGCATCTACATCATGTTTTATTGAGCGCCGATGTGGCATCACATGATTTGTTGCTTTTTAGATCAAAGGAATACATTTCATTTAATTATGGGTAGTCATCATCACAACTATTGGTCCAATATTATTAAAAATATTGGGCATTATATAAACAACTACTATCACAACTATTGGACCTTGCACAACTACTGGGCCCTCTCCCATATTTGAGTATAATGCTAGCCTCAGTTTGAGAATCATCTTCTATATTTCCTACAATAGTTCTCTTTTCTTCAACTAGGAGAGCTGAAATCATATCTTCTAGACTTTTAGAAGAAAGTTGATCAAGAGTAAAGATGGCATTGCTGAATTTTGAAGATAAATGGTTTAATAAAATGGCTTTAGCATCCTTATCATCCATTGCAACATTGACTTCTACTTGCTGTCGAAGAAGAGATCTTAGATTGTTCATATGGCTTGACATAGTGACTCGTTAGTCATCTTGAACTTGAAGAGCTGAAGCTTTAAAGAAAATTTAGCATTAACCACTTTTGCTCAAAATAGTGTGTTCAAATTTTCCCAAATTTCCTTAGATGGTTTTGCCAAATCTATATGATGTAACTCAAAATCAAAGAGGGCAAGACCAATAATAGCTTTGGCTTTGTCTTCTCTATTTTTTCATTTAGGTACTTTACTCACATATGTAGGAAGTTTCTCATTTCCATTTACGATTCCCCACAGATTTTTGTGCATCAGTTGTATTTTGATTTTTACTTTCGAAGTGTGAAAATTGAAGCCAAAATACTTATCCAACGAAATTTCTATTTTTGGAAAATATAGAAGCCCAAATAATGAATACTGATTATTTTCAAATGCTAATGCCTTCCATGAAATTCGTCCTTGAAATCCATGCCCTATATGAACATTTGCGCAAACCCTAGTTGTTGGTTTCAATAGAAGCAAAAAATAGCTGCAAAAAATAGCTCAAAAAGACCTACAAACCCTAGTTGTCGTTTTGAGTAGAAACCCTCAACCTTCAAAAAAATTTCAGTAAAAACTTTAGTTTTCAAAATTTTTTTCTTGGCCATGGATGAAAAAATGTCACAATTTTTGTAGACATTTTTTTGGGTGTGATGTGACAAAAAGACTAGGACATGATTTTCAATAGAAAATAATGGTTGTATGATTCAACAAAAAAAACTTACGAATCCTTGGCTGTGGATGTCCGTGATTTATCCTTATGTGACTCTCATAAAACTATGTGAAACCTGCTTTGATACCATGTTATGAAAACGAATAGAACACAATATTATTCTATTAGATTGGATCAGTGATTACAAAGATGTTCACCTGTAATGTCCCATTTTTTATGGTATGGAGAAAGTAATATTATTTAATCTCCAAAAGATAAAAAATATTAAAGGGAGAATTAAATAATAATTATAATTATTACCTAAAATTAAGGTAATAATTAAATAAAATAAATTAATATTCAAATTATGAATGGAGGAGTTGTGGCTGTTATAAGGTAGTGGCAATTTATGTTTGAATTGTGGATTCATTTTGGTGGATGATTAATAATTTCTCTTCAACATCAATTTGAGAGTTTCCCAAATTTGTTTCTCGGGATGGATGTCTGGGAAAGCCATTTTTGATAGTGAAACCATCTGCCCTAGATGGACTTGGAAGAATCAATCAAATTCTTCAGTTGGATTTCGTTGAAGTTTACATTCGAAATTGCAGAAGTTCGATTCTCCAGATTAATCGGTATATGCACTCAACGAGACTTTCTTATTGCTTATCGATTATTATATTTTGCATAGAATATATTTCTTTCATTGCTCAGTTTGGGATTTGGTACTTTGTTTGATATGGTGCTGGAATATCTATATGTAATTATAGTCAGAGTTGGTGTTCGCATTCTTGCAAAGGGAAGTTGTGGCTAACATCCGCTAAGTCTAAACGATTCATATTTGTGCAACGACTCTCATTCTGGTTCGTAAGTATTTTGCTATCAAGATCGAAGGGGATTAAAACTAATGCTTGTCTTTATCAACTGCTCTTGAATTTCCTTATATTCTTCACAAGAAATTGCCGCGGGATTTTTAAAGACGTCAATATCATTTGTCTTTTCTGGGCGGAGGTGTCTTTCAGAATGCTGCCCTGGAGGGTCGATACTTTTCTTGTCTCATTCGAGGTCAAAGTTTGACATTGCTAAATCATTGACGGTGACCAATAATGTTATTGGATGCGCGTGGACAAGTTAAGTCGGGCAAAGAACTTATCGGGCTTCTAAGGTCAGCCGCCAGCGTTTGTCTCGTTCATAGTATTTGTTAATATCGCCACTTTTATTCTCTATGAGATTGAAAGCTATTTATATATAATCAAGGAAATATTGCGATTGCATCATTTTTCATGTCGGGAGAGGTTTACTTCTGAATGCTGATTTACTATTCGCCAAATATCATACGCATCTTTGAAGAAGTCGATAGTGGTAGTCTATTCTAGGCGGTGGTATGCTTCTGGTCGTCGCCATGGCATATACCAGAGTCATCGATTCTGATTGGAGTGCAGGAGCCTGAATTCAAACAACGCCATCCTAATCGACTTACCTCTACCAAGTATTATTACAGCTCTTCTGAAGTCTATTGCAGTGACTTGGTGCTGACGTGGAAGGTCAGAATATTATCTGGGCGTCAATATATACATTCCTAACCTGCCGTGTGATTGTAATATCTACCGACTATTATTAATATCCAAGCCGCGCCATTATTGGTGATGCTATTTGCTTATGGGCTGCGCTCTATGTGTGAAGAGGATCGAAGATATATCTGAGTTTAGCATACTATTGTCCTTGGCGCTGTGCACAAAAGGAATAATATTTTGTAATTTGTGATGATAATTGTTTATTTATTATCTGAAGACGAATAACAATCTAAGTATAGTTTTGTAGACAAAAAATCCATCCTTTATTAATCATGCATATTTCTTGTTATTTTATATTATGCAATGAACCAATGGTGAATGCTAAGTTAATAACATTATGAAGAGTCAGTACTTGCAATATTTGCTTAGAAATAATTAGGAAAAAACTTACATCAGCAGCAAGCAAACTGTTTGACAAAATGCTTGCATCTGTCAAACCGAAAAACAAATCATAAATATTGGGTCAATTTGGGCAAGGGTTCTTACATCACCTCCTTGTATAGAGCTCAGAGTGAAGATAAAAACAATGCTTGATAAGTACTCTAAAAATACCGAACTAATAATAGAAATAAATTAATCTAAATTAAGTTGCTAAAGTGACTTTATTACAAAGGTAAGTCTTAATAATCTCTAATACGAATTGATTTGAAAATTGATTGGTGAACATTCTAAACTAGTTGGTTTGCTATTCCTATGTATTTGCAAAAGTTAATTTGTTGCCAAGGAGATCGTAGGGAAAAAATTCTACAAAAGAGATAGGTTTTTTTTCAAGTTTTTAGTTTTTTTTTTCTACATTCTTTCTTTTACAAATGAACTCTCTTGTTTTTTTTTAATTTTTCTTTGAATTTATAACACTTGCTTACTTTATAAAAATAAATTAAATTGTATATATGTATTTTTCGTTTTCATTTGTTTCAATTCTTCAAAAGTGTTGTTTATTGAACTAGTTGTCATAGGTATTACAATGGCATTTGTTTCTAGATCCATGAGTTGATCTCGCTTCAAAGTAGACCCAAACTCTCCCCTTTAGAAATATGTTGAAATGGTACAAAAGCTTCCAAGTGGTGGGGGTTATGCTTGGATTTGTAGTGGGTGTGATGTTAGATATTCAAGTTCATACAATTGAGTGAAAGGCCATTTGTGCCACATCCTTGGACTAGGCATCAAAGCTTGCTCAGACAAAGGTGGTGTGCCCATTTCAAAACCACAAGTCATGGCATATATTAATGAGCAAGAAAAAGAAAATCAGTAGTAGCTTGTAAATCAAATCATATCCTTTGTTAAACAAAGAATCTCGAGGAATGAAGCCCCCCTCCACCGCCTTCTAATCTTCAACATACAAAGAGCCATCCACTTTTGTCCACACGTAAAGAACAACTCGTGGCCTTTACACAAGAGATCAAAGGGACCGTTGAAAATGACATTTCAAAACAAGTCTCAAGAGGTTGCCGATCAACACATACGAGATGTCTCTATGCAAATGGATTAGCATTCAATGTTGTTCGTTCACCATATTGACAACAAATGGTGAAAACAATTAATAATGCACCAAAAGGGTACAAGGGCATGGGTTTTGAGAAAGTGTGTAGCACCTTCTTGGAAAAAGAGGTGAAGTTTGTAGAGGAGTCATTGAAGCCAATAAGCGGTTCATGGGCCGAAACAAGGGTGTCCATTGTTTTCAATGGATGGAAAGATGCAAGAAATTGGCCATTGATCAATGTTATTGCAGTGCCCCCTGAAGGGGAAATGTTTTCGAGAGTATTGGATTGTGAAGGGGAGGTGAGGACGGTGCATTTATTTCTAACATTCTTTGTCAAGCCATTGAGGAAGTGGGCCCTCAAAATTTTCTGCAAGTTATAATCGACAATGCCAAAAATTATAGAGTGGTTGGGTTATTGGTTGAGGAGCATTATTCACACATTGTATGGATACCTTGTGTTGTCCACTCCCTCAACCTTATGCTACGAAAAATTGGCACCAAAATTGATTGGATCAAATAGGTGTAAATTGAGGCAGAAAAGATCCAAATGTTTGTCACCAACTACCATATGTGACAAGGCATATTCAGAACATTCTCAAAATTGGAGCAGCTAAAGGTAAGTTAAATATGTTTCACTTTAGTAAGCTTTTTAATTTTTGTAAATTTAATTTTTTTAATTGAACTTTTTTAATATAATTTTTTTAATTTTGATTTTCAAATAGGTTGTTGAGACTTGTTTTTCCTCCAACACAATTGTCTTGAGACGACTTGTGAAGGTTTGTGAGACACTTTCTAACATGGTCATTAGCCAAAATTGGTCCATATGGAGCCAATCTAGTAGTACAAGGGCAACAAAGATTAAAATGATCTTAGATGACATTTGGTGGGATTGTGTTGAATATCTTCTTAGTTTCATTGAGCTCGTATTGAGCATGATCTGTTATACCAAAACTGGATTGGCCTTATTTGGGTGAGATATATGATGGCATCGACTTAATGTTTGAGAAGATGAAAGCCATCATAAATGCAAAAGAGCAAGATTTTGTAAAAAATATCTTCAAACCACTACACAAAATCATTGAGAGATTGAAAAAAAATGACCACTTCACTACATCTTCTTGCCTTTGCATTGAGTCCCAAATATTATAGTGTTGAGCTCTTGAGCTCTTTTATGTGTTAATGAGAATTGCCTTGTATAGAGATGTTGAAGTCAGTTAAGGGTACAAGGCAACACTTCGTAGACTCTTCATTGGTCCCGACATGTGGGATGCAGTGAGAATAGAGTTCATGGATTTTGTACGCTCCAATGACTTTAGTATTGATGCTTTTCGGGACGAGTATAAGGTGGACGCTCATAGTTGGTAGTACTTTCATGGTCAGTCATTCAAACACCTACAACCTCTTGCGATCAAAATTTTATTCCAAGTAAGTTTTATAATTTTTTTTTTATCTTTTAAGTTTTATTTATATTTTATAATTTTATATTTTAAGTTTTGGAACTCTTAATTCTCTTATTTTCTCTTAATAGGTTGCTAGTTCATTTGCATTTGAGAGGAATTGGAGCACATACTCCATCCACTCAATAAAGCGCAATTGACTACACTCAAAAAAGGAAAAGGACTTAGTGTATGTGCATTCAAAATTGTGGCTCCTTACACAAAGGAAGGGGGATATTGAGCCAAATTATATTGACTTGAATGCTTCCACTTCCCATTTTGTTGCACTTGATGTTGAAGATGATCCAACTAGTGAGCATGAGAGTGCTAGTGCTAGTGCCAATGGCATTGTTCGTGGTTCATCTAATTTACTAGTACCTACATCTAATATGGATGGTGGTGATGATATTTTTGAAGACCCATATGATGATGCTTGATCAATGATGGTTGATGGTTGATTGTTGACACTTGACATTATTATTTTTTAATTTTAATATATATCATGACATTCAAGTTTGACCAGTTGGCATTGCAATATTTCTTTTATGGTGGTTTTGTTTATTATACAATATATAATGCTATGTGGTGTATTTTGAACTTAATTACTGCTGTAGATATGTGCATATTTTTATTTTTATATGTTTTTGCATGGATAAACCCAAAATGAACCTATGTTACATTGGCGTCGGGGATGGGGGGACGTCGGGACGGGGGGACAAAGGGGCCTCAATTTCGGGATGGCGGGGGGACGGTGGCGGGGGGGGGGGGTGTATATACTATATACTATACATATGGTACTTAAAATGCTAATTATGAAAAGATGTATAAGACTATTAAGAAGTAAAATAGCAAAATTGAAATACTAAATAGTAAATACTTGAACATTGAAGTTTTCAATATCGAAATTACTAATTAGAAATTCGAATAGTAATACTCAATACTACAATGTAACAATTGTCGAATCGGCAAATGGAAGATTTCTATTATATGATATCAAAAATATCTGATCATAAAGATGATTACAATGAGTAGCATGATATCAAAACAAGTACAAAATCAAAATGTCAAAATGACAAAATGTAGTGAAGGAGGTAGAGGCCTCTAATCATCCCTCGGGAGGTCGGCAAACACCTCATCATTGGAACCACTGGACTCCCCAAGGTTAAGATCCACCAAAGGAACACCAACTAGACCTATATCTGAAGCATCCTCATCCTCATCAATTTGTGATGGCTCCTTTGGCTCTACATCACATCGTGCTGCTGGGCTCTCCTTGTACACACATGTCCTGCGGTCAGTGATACACAAGGCACTATGTACAACCACTAGCTTCTCTGCTCTCCTAGAGGTAAGTCTGTTCCTCTTAAGAGAGTAGATGAAGCTATAAGTAGACCAGTTCCTCTCAGAAGTTGAAGAACTAGAAACCTGGGACAACAAATGAATTGCTA
The DNA here is from genome assembly GCA_007258455.2 of Sequoia sempervirens. Taxonomy (NCBI): domain Eukaryota; kingdom Viridiplantae; phylum Streptophyta; class Pinopsida; order Cupressales; family Cupressaceae; genus Sequoia; species Sequoia sempervirens. Next base: position 450,059,509 of record VDFB02270651.1, read on the forward strand.
GTGTGGTAGTTAGTGATTTCGGTCCATGACAAGTCCACCACAAAATTGGATCCTCCTGTGCCATAGTTCTTATGTCCTCCTTTGCTACAGCCTTATAACCCCTAAGAGTAGCAAATTTCGTCCACTCAGTGCAAATGTTGCCAGTAGCTTCAGCATTATACATCCTATCAATGCACCTGAAGAACCCTTCCTTCACCTCATCATCCTGAATCGGTGTAACTCTACCAGGCCTAGGCATGTACCACTTCGGATTCAATGCATAAGCAGCCATGTGCAAGGGAGTGTTTAGGCTATCCCATTTGCGCTGAATAATAGGCTGAATGTAAACATTGTAGAATGCTAAAGTGGGGTCCTTCTCTCGCACAACTGCCGTCATCTAACCAAGCATAGAATCAATGCACTGATACACCTCTCTAAGGTTAGGTGCATCCCCATCCCCATATCTGATGACCTGGACAACTAGTGTAATGATGGCGACAATATATTTTGCATCATTCCAAAATGCATCACTCTTCACTATCTCCTTCACCCTCTTCCCCTACTCTATCCTGGACCCATCCCATCGATTCCATTCTTGTGTCATAACCATGAGTTGCAGTGGTTCTTGCAACTCAAGCATTCTCTCCAAAAGAATGAAATAGGATGCATATCTGGTCTCAACTGGTTTCAAGAACTCCTTCGCGAAGCTCCTGAAGATGGCATGTGAAGTGTGGTGGTTGCAGATATACATTTGCACATCTCTAGCATTGTTGACCACTCCTCTAATCCACTCAATCTTCCCCATGTCCTTGAGTGCATTGTTCATGGCATGCACACAACATGGAGTCCACCAAATGTGTTTGTATGCTGCCTCAATAAGCCTCCTTGCAGCTTTGCACACATGTGCTGCATCTGTCACTACTTGGACCACATTTTGTGGCCCAATCTCCTCAATAGCTGCCCGAAGGATCTCAATCTGAAAATCAACATCTTTTCGATGCTCTGAAGAGTCAACCGCCCTGAGAAAGAATGGGCCCTCTGAGCATGTAACTATGACATTGATGAGTGGACGATGCCTAATGTCCGTCCACCCATCCATAACTATGCTGTATCTAGACTCCTCCCAACATGCCCTCATCGTCTCCATCAATGAACTGATCTTGGCATAGTTGTTATCCAAGATCGTGGTCCTCAATTTGTACTCACCTGATAGCACATATGATGGTCCTCCCTTCACCACCATCGAAATCATCTCCTTATAATAAGGAGATCGAGCTACATGGAATGGGATTCCATTGGCAAAAAAGAACCTGTCAATGGAATCATCTATCTGATCCCTCAGGTGCACATTAAATAAATCAGCTATGGGGTTAGGCTGACTTTGCATCTTGCGTTTTCCCTTGCCCTGTTGTGATTCAACCATAGTGCTATAAGTGGATGAAGGTCGTGAGGCTAACCCTAACAATGTTCCTGCTCTCTGATGCAATGTAGGAGTAGAAATATGTGGCTGCCTCTGCATTTGTTGCTCCTGAATCTGCTGAATAGTTTGAATATGTTGCCTACCAGACAAGGTAGTAGGCATTGGAATTTCCACGTCATTTGGAACACCCCAAAGCTTGTTGAACTCAATTCTGTATTTCAAATTTTTAGGGTTTTTAAAAAAATCACATGCTCCCACACTTTTTTCTGGCCAAAAGAGGAAGTGTGCATTAACTCTGGTGATGCTCCCAAACCAATCATCACCACAAATGTTGCATTTCCATTTCCTCGTACCACCACTTGATGACATTGGGGCTGTTATTCTTGTTGCAAACTGGGCTGTTATTCTTGTTGCAAACTGTTTGAGAGGAGATTTGGGATCATAAGGACCCCTAGCCCACTTTGCCAAAAGCTGGGAGGGGCAATCAGTAGAAACTGGTGCACTAGCTATGGAACTAGTTTTCACTTCCGGATTTGACCCATGCTCACCCCCCTCATTGGGCTCATCCTCATGCTCAGGTTCATATTCTGATTGGCTTGCACTATGAGAATGAGTTTCCATCTCATCCTCATTCATTTCATGACTGTGGGAGCTCATTTTGGCACTGCATTTCACAAAATGAAAAAAAAATCAATAAACACATAGTTTTAGCCTATGCCCTACTTTAAAATTAAAAAAATAAAACTCTATTTTAAATTTTTTAACAAATTTTAAATTGCAAAACAAAATCTAAATTAATTTAGAAAATGGAACAACAAGAAATGAAATAAGAAAAATTATAAAATGAAACAATAAGAAATGAAAAAACAATAACATTGAAAATCAGAAAATAAAATAAAAAATCAGTTAAAAACCCTACCTTTTGTTTGAAAAATCTCTTCAACAAGGTGAATAATATTCCTCCTCTTCTTCTTGCTCCTTGACACTCCTCTTTCACTTGCAATCACTCCTTTCACTCCTCCAATCGCTCTTTCCTCAGCCTTCACTCTTCTTCTTCTTACTGTAGCAAACAAGTAGAAATGCAAATGTGAATAAAAATGAAGATTGTAGGGCCTTTTGAAGGCATGTAAGAGTGTAGATGTGCCCCACATGACCTTAGGGTTTGAATAGAACCAATAAAATATTAAAAAAATGTCTTAAATTTTTTTTTAAATGAGCTTTTTGACTGTTCGCCGCAGGAGACGCCTTGGGGACGCCACATTTCCGTGTCTTTGGCGGCGAGGCAAAAAATGGTGGTGCCGCCGGAGACGTGGGAATGCCGTCCCCACGTCTCCGGGACGTACCCGTTCCAGAAACGCTAGGGCTTTGGGGGGGGGCGTCCCCGGAGTTCACTGAAACGAACCCAACCCCAAAATGTTTTTTTTACCAAACTTGTGAATGCAAACCCGAACCAGTACCAAGATTGGTAATTTAGTTAAATTGTAAGTTTTTCATGATTTTTGGAAAAAATCTATTAAAAGTTCATTTTTGGCAATTTAATTATAAAACCACAATTTTTTGAAGGGTAAATATCGCCAAAACAAGTGTTCACGATTACTCATGATTAATCTATAATAACCACCCTAGACTTTTTTTGAAATCACATCAACTGAAATTGAGATTACAATGCAATATCCTTTTCACGTTTTGATCATCCAGTTTCTGTGATGGGCAAGGTAAGAGCATATGGTGAAGGGATTTATATATCAAATCAAATTTCAGAAGCTGAAAGTAATGTGCTAGGCAGCAAGCCAACCGATATACCTTATTTAGTGGAGTGCATATTAAATACTGTAAATGAAAACAAGCTTCTTCCACTTATTCAGTGGTAACAAAATACAATCCTCCACTTATTCAATGAGATACAAAGGGGCACTTCCACCTTTTAGTGGGAAAGCTTATTACAAAATAACCACTTGTTCAATGGGGTGAGTATATCAGCAATACCAAAGTTTAAACCCACTGGTGATACTACTATCCAATGTTCACAATATAGAATGCACAAAAATAATAGTTTTCGGCAGAATGATCATCTGAAGTATTACAAGGTTAGTTCATATGCTTTGTAAACACCAAAATAATATCAACTGCTGATAATAAGTGCTGATGTGAAACAAGACTATTGTAACACCCCATATATAACCCAAAATCATGAACAAACCCACCTAGCTTGTAGCAACAGCAACATACCTTGATGAATGATGAATATTATGCTGGTATAGGTATGATAATGCTCAGAAAGAATACTGCAACATATCTGAACAAAAAATGAACACTCAAAAATCTCAACAACTCACACCCAACACACCAAAGGTGGTCATAAACTGAAAACTGCACCTCCAAAACATCCAATCTTCACCACAACTCATTGGAAAGGAATGTATTAGATTGAACAATGAAACCCATCATGAACAGGTCTGAAAATGACATTGGTACAGTAGGTACAACACCAATAAATGCAACATAAATCCTCCAAACAACAAAATATTAGTGCCAAAGTGATTGGAAGGGATGAGGAAGGACTAGGTACCATCTATCAAGAATCTATCAAGAAATTTTAGTGCCCCAAAAATAAGTGCCTAGCATTAGCAAATTATCATGCCGCCTTTCAACTGTGGTACAACCTATCCAAGGATGTACGACCTGCAACCTTTGTCTTCAAACACCCTTGAGAGCGAACTCTGCAAATCAGGAGAATGGTGACCAAATACTTCAAATAAATAAAGACAAATGCCACATGAAATTACCCAACAAAGGTGTCTAGGAATGAAGGTGTACAACCTACAAAGAAATGGTACAGCCAGCAGTAAATCTCTCCAAATTGCACTAAAGAAAACACTTCAATAAATCTGAAAATTGATAGCAGGCACACCCAAAAATCTGCACTTCAAAACATGTCAAAACCTCCATATTTGCTGTCAAGACTGAAGCTCCAATCTGTAGTGCAATGGTGATCTCTCTATGAAACCACACTAGCTAGCTAGGGGGGCTTTTTGTCCTCAAAGCTAGCAACTCCAAGAGGATTTTTGTCCTCAGGAAGCTTTGGAAGAACTCAGGTTCATTCTAGCAGCACAACAATAGCATTCACAAGTCTAAACCCCCAAATGAGCCCTCAACCTCCTTTTATAGCTTTTTTGGAGGAAAATAACCAATTTAAAATATAATAATTTCTTTTTTCCCTCACAAAAACCTTTTAAAAGAATTAATATTATTTTTCATGTACAAAGTCCCCCAAGCCTAGGCATACAACTTTAAACACATCTCAACACCTTTTTAATGAGCTATTACACTAAGTTGTCCTTTTATTATTTTTCAACATTAGACAGCTTAAGTGAATAGTTAATTAATAACTCAATAATTAACCCAAGTTGTGGAAAGCACTGAAATGATATAGAAATCAAATTTTGATCATACCAACATGATACTGAAGACTTGGAATGATGATCAGAGGCAATTGGGTGACTTTCTAAAAATAGCCCGCTCTTCTAGGAAGTTTGGAGAGCTCCCTAAAGGTCAGAAATTGATTCTGAAAGCATCATTAGACCCACCAACGCCAACTAAGCTCATTGCCAACAACTACTTTGTAAGACTGATCTTGTGTTCTCCAAGAGCTTTGAAGATCCCCTAAACACACCAACTAGCTTTCAGACGAACTTGGATATTGTGATGTCCCCATCCTAGTCAGCGCAGCTGGTGACGAGGTTAGCCTATTATTTCGATCCTCGTAGGCTGACAGGAGTGTGCAGAGGATCATCTGGGGCAGTTGCTCAGTGTTTGGTAGCTCCAGTGTTGCAGTTGTGTCAGGTTGGGCCTTCGCAGAATCTTCCAGAGTGCATTTTCAGGAACTTTCTATTTTTAGAAAGTTAGGTCAGGCGGAAGCTGCTATTTTGGGCAGGGCACCTGGTTCAACTATTCAGCTCAGAGTCGACCCAGTTCGGCAGTTTGATGATCAGACGGAGAAATAAGGAGTATTTAATGATTTATTAAATATTTGATATTTTGACTTTATATTAAAGTCACTTATTGAAATATTGAAATATTTAATTAATTTGGCCTATTATAAAGTATTTATTATACTTTATAATAAAGTATTAATTTTTGACTTAATGAATATTTATTATTCATTAAAATAAGACGCCATTTAATTATTAAATATTTCTCCTAAGTGTTAAAGGCGAATTAAATCATTTTATTAAATGATTATTTTAAAAGAGCTTTGGGTCGAATTTTATCAAGGAGTATATATTTTCAAGAAAGACAAAATCGAACCATTATGAGATTGCTATTCAACTTTTGTCTTTTGCTCTGAGCATTGGAGTTTGCAAACCCTAGGGTTTCTGGCAGACAAACGTTTCTGGAGAACGAAAACTCTTCAGGAATTAGGCAGACTGAGACTGTGAAATACCAGTTTAAGCTTGCACTTGGTGATTTCACACGGGGATCACAGATTGGGCTCATTCATTGATTCTGGCAGTGATTTACAGAGTTATTTATCAGTCAATAAAGGCGTTTTTATCAGAGATCATTCATCAGAGTTTTGGCACATTTTCCAAGGAGCCGTACTTCATTAAATGCTGCTGCTGTCAGGCCGTACAGTCCTGTACCAGCAAGGCCGTACTACTTCACCACAGAGAAATACGTCATCTCCCTCAGCTTATATCTTCTGGATCTTGTGCGCCTAAGTTCACTGGGGCTTCAGCATTGATTTTCAAGCCTGGAGATTGCTCTTTACATACAGCCGTACCTTATTCCTTTGTTATCTGGCGCCTGCAAGAAGAGAACCAGGTTTTTTATAATAAATCTGTATTTTCATTCATATGTTGTTATTTGCCTTTGTAAACAATCTGGAAGTGAAATAAATTGATGCGCCTATCCTTTCTGAGCATTCTCAAAGCTTATTTGGAGCTTATTTATTTATTATGAATTTTTTAGCAATTTCTTAGAAAATCGCAGCTTTCATTATTTGTCTGAAAACCCTCTAAAAATTACAAAAACACAAAAACTTGCAAAAACATCAGTTTCGGTTAGGGTTTCGGGGTTGAGAACCACCAGGGTTCTTACAGAAATTGGGCTAATTGTTCATAAATCAATATTGCTAAACATGGGGATGTTGCATAATCATGAGTTTTTCATGATTTCTGCTTCTATGGGCTCAAGTAAGGAGTAAACTTTTCAATAGGATATATCCTTAAAATGACTATGCTACTCTACAACTTCAAAACACATGTTTAAGAATTTCGTCCTAGCATTTTACTTTATCCCATTTGTCAACTTCATTTCCCGTAAACTACATTTGACTGCAAGATTTTGATTGACTTCTTAAATCCTTGTTTAGACAACATAAATGGTTGAAAAGCAACTATCAATTTTTCAGCTACCCCAAAATGAATCAACATGTTTCTAAATGTGATTTTTTTTCTTTCCTTCCCAATTTCCCCTATGTATACTAGATTTGACTGCAAGATTTTGGTCGACTTCTTAAATCTTTGTTTAGACAACATAAATGATTGAAAAGCAACTATCAATTTTTCAGCTACCCCAAAATGAATCAACATGTTTCTAAATGTGATTTTTTTTCTTTCCTTCCTAGTTTCCCCTATCATCCCCTTAGATATTTGCTATTGAATTCCGTTCTTCATGATTGATGTTCCTTGCAAATTAACTATTCTCAAGTTTTGGTTCCTGCACATGGACCCAGAAGTCAACACTTCAATTCCAAGGAGCAAATGGAACTCTTCATCATGAAATACCTTTCTTATTGGTCAGCTAAGGGTGCTGCAAATACTAATTTAGAAAGGATAGCGAGAAGCAATGAATCAGATGAGGGTACATAGCAGCATTCAAATGACGTTTCTTTGGGAATTAAAATGTAAAACAATTGAGGATTCATCCTATGTTTAAGATTTATCCTAATTAAAACTCTTCTAAAGGGAGGCTAACTCTAGCGAACCTCAGTCCTTGATTGTAAACAAAAACAGAATTAAATATTGGTATGCAATTAATGAAAGTATGACAATAACCAAACTTCACTCAATTGTTATTGCCAAATGACTTTGCCATATGTCTAATTGGTTGGAAGCGATCATGTATTCTCACATTTTTTGGTTTTACTCTTCTCGATTGTAACCTAACTCCTGATTAAATGATATTTGCATTCCAAGCATAGGAGTGAAATTGCAATAAAATTGTTAAGGGGCAAGCAAGTCCTTAAAATTCTCATATCAACATTCGACTTATGAATATGTTTTCTCTATGAAACTAAGAACCATGATCCTTGAGGCTTCTTGTAAACAATGAATTTCACTTCAGCTTTCCTCTAGTTTAGTACATATTTTGTGCAAAATATCATTTTGATTATATGCTATGTGATAGCGATAGGTGATAAAGATAAGCTGCAACAATCATTCAGATTAAATGGTCAACTGATTAAATGGTTGTTGCATTCCAGACGCAGGAGTGAAATCACAACAAATTCGTTTAGGAGAGTTTGTCTTCAAATGCCTAATCTTGCAAGTCAGTCTTAAAATGCTTATATCAACATTCAGTTGACAAATATATTTCTTCTAACAAACCAAGAACCCTGATTCTTGAGGCTTCTTGTAGACTATGAGTTTTACCTAAGGTTATATGGGTACACCCTCCCCACAGGCACCCTTCCCAGCCTGCATTACCATCCCCTGTGGTTGTTCCCTGTCACCAGGGAAACCAAGGACACATCCCTGTGACAGTGTCCACAGGGACCTAACATCCCCAGGATGTCTGGGAATGTCTGAGATGTCCGTCAACCATCTTGGAGTTGGTCAGACATCCCCCTAGCAGCCTGAAATATTTTTTAACAAAAAAAAAGAAAATCTTCTGTACAAAGAGCACATGTATGATTGCATTTATTTGTTGAAAGAAAGTGTAAAACTTTGGAATGATTGCATAAAGCTATAGAATGAAAGTGAACAACCATTGAATGACTGCATACAACTGTACTATGAAAATGTAATGACAGCATAGGTTTCTTAATCTTTTTGATGGGAAATTATGACTGTATGCAACTATGGAAAGAAAATTTAGAGTTGTTAAATGACTGCATAGAGCTATGGAATGAAAATCTGTGTTACATAGGGATGTGTGCCCACCCCTCAAACCCCTGTCCCTGTCCTCTGAGGCATTTTGGGGATGGTGGGACATTAGAGGACATCCCTGGCCATCCCTCTCCCCACCCCTACAATTGAGAAAATGTGGAAACGTCCCAGAATGCGTCCCTAAAGTCGGGGACAGCATGAAATGCATAGGAGATTCCTGGCTGTCTCAAGGCGATTGGGGATGTCTCAGACATCCCTTGACAGTCTTGGGGATGGCCAAGTATCCCCTGTGGAAAATCAATTTTTTTTAATGTTCTAAAAAAATTGTTCATAAAATGAAAGACTGTTAAATATTTCATAACAGCATTATAACAACAGTTTAACATGACAACACCCATCCCCTACCGTCCTTCCATCCCTGTCCTGGAAATGTCATGGAACATAGATGAAAATGTACTCCTGTTGAATATCAGCATACAGTTGTTACTCTTTTCATCAATTAGAAATTCTACGACTGCATACAGTTATGGAAAGAAAACATGCTCCTGTTGAATGGCAACAAACAATAAATGTTTTTATCAATGGGGAATTCTATGACTGCATACAGCTATGGAATGAAAAAATACTCCTTTTGAAGGGCAGCATGCAGTTGTTACTCTTTTCATCAATGGGGAATTCTATGACAGATTATAGTTGTAAATCGAAATTGTGTATATGTCAAATAAGAGTATACGGTCGTAAGAAATGTATGTTGGTAATTACACTTTCATTTATGATTTTGTATTCTTTGTGCCTTCTGTTGTAATGAAAACGTTGAACAATGAAATTAGAATTTTTTTATTTTTTATTGCTGCTATACTTGAATCAATACATTGAATATTGAATTTCATACATTATATGAATATCTAAACTTCAATTTTAATGTCACGTACAGCTAAACTCATAAATATTTAAGTTTCTTCTCTCTCTATACATACATACATACATACATGCATGCATACATACAACATCCATCCATGCATGCATGAATACATACATGCATGCATGCATACATGCATGAATACATACATACATACATACATGCATATATACACACATACATACATACATGCATACATGCTGTCATGCATGCATACATACATACATACATCGATGAACATGTTACATTGAATATTGAATTTCATACATTATATGGATATCTAAACTTCAATTTTAATGTCACGTATAGCTAAACTCATAAATATTTAAGTTTCTTCTCTCTCTCTCTATATATATACATACATACATACATATATATATATATATAGAGCCATCTCTTGCCATTCCTCAAAAATGCCCCATTGGATTCCTGTCCCTGAAATATGTCCCGCTGCCCGCAGTCATCTCCTTTCTGAAACACAGTGGAACATAGATTTTAACTCGTGTTTCTTCTAGTTTGGTATGTATTTTGTGCATAATATCATTAGTGTATGATGTGGTAGTGATATGCAATAAAGGAATACGTAGCAACAATGTGTCAGATAATGATGAGAAGAAACAAGAGCTTGATATTTCATTAATGAATGATAGATAGTATAGTTACAATAGGTGATACAATTAATAATGTTTTTTGTTGATCAGAAATATATTTCATGAAAGTCCTCATGTCAACTTAATGCTTGCAATATTGACAATGCCTGTTGACACTAAATTCTCATTATCCTCATGGCCAATGATTTGTTATTGAAGAGCATTTCCTCATTATTGTAACTGGTTCAACGTAAAATTATTGATCACTGTTGAGTAGCAACATGAAACGGAATTGATATTTACAATTTGTTTCAAGTTGAAAAGCCTAGTTCTATTTTTGAATTACCTCAGAAATGCAATGCCAACGGAAATAGTTGGATAAAATTCCATCAATAATTGCAGTGTATTTTCTGTAGTGTTATACCAAAGTTCAGATGACGATATGAAAGTGATCTTGGATTTTGCATAACGGTTGTATTTATTTTCTCTTTCAGTGGGAAATCAGGGCACCTACTTGTTTCATGAAGGATAGTGCATTTGTTTTCACACGTCTGATTTCTGGGTATGTGGTAATATGTTTTGGTGTTTTAAAAAATAATTAGTGGCATAGAGTGTTATTATTTTCCCAAGTAGGTAAAAGCTGATAAGTTCTCTTTTACTTTTTGTTGTTGAATCATTCAAATAATGTAACCTCAATCATACATTTTTCTTGTCTTGGTTAACTGTTATTATATATTAAGTCAACTGTAGAATTAATTATTTGCTGAACATTAAACCATATTCATTTTATGACATGGTTTTAAGTGTGTTTCTGGTTCCATATTCCTTATAGTATTTGATAATAGGTTTTTAAGGAGCTGTATATCTATGAGGACTCAAAGTCAAAACCTTCAGAAATCATACTTTGTACAACCAAATTGTATTTGTTGATAAAACCATCTTAATATTGCCGATGAGTATGGGAACAATAATAGCAAATGATGTACATCTTCACAAGTTAATTTACAAAGTTTGCATCAAGGTGTTAGTTATTGAATTCTACTCTTACTATTTAGTCTGAAAAAAAAAAGAACCAAGTAGATTTTCTGAGTTCACCTAGTTTGTGTTTTGTACCATTTCAAATATTTAATGCTTTTTTGCTTTCTCAAGTCCTATATCAATTATTTTGCCAAGCCTGAGCCTGGCTTCTTTCTTTGCCTTGCTAACTCAGAGACTGTTTTCAATGGATATGAGCAAGATATTAAATAAGTTAAATTCTAGTATAGGTGCCATAAATACCCTCCCCATATGTTCATAACTTTATAGTAGAATTATGCAGTTACAATTTTGAAGTTTCTCAGAAAATTGTTGTCTCCAGTCATATCCTTAGCAACAAAACTTACTAGATTTAAAAATCTGTTACATCCGATTATCTTTAGTGCAGAATACCTCCTATACTAGTTTTTGTACAGGATTTTAAATCTGGCCAAAATGTTTTTAACAAAAATTCTACCAAACAGGATACAACAAGACAAAAGATGCTCCAACTTCATTTTTTTCACTAAAAGCAAATTCTGTATTGCTTTTTTGCACTGTCAAGCTATGCAAAACCTTCAGTATTTTTTGCAAGATATCTTCACCCATGATGTATGCTATTTTATTTGATAACTCTGTGTTCCTATTTCATCTAGTATAAATGAGTAATCATTATAAATTCTGTATTGGACTATTGTTAAAGGGGAGCATTGGATATCCAAGAGATTGTGGCTAATCAAAGGGTTCATCCACTTTTTCAACAATAGATTAGGGGTGTTCTGTTAACTGGTGTTATATCTAATGAAAAATGCATCACATTAGTAGGCTTCTTTAAACATGCTGAAAAAGGCATGGAAACCACTAACAATGACAAAGAAAGAGTGCAGTTGATAAATTTAAAAGGCACGAGGCAAGTGCAGTAGATGGGGACTAAGCAGTCAGCCAAAGGCGTTGCAGAATGCCACTAGAAGACAAATGTGTGTGGCCTTTGTGAGGAAGGGGAGTTGAAAGAATCACTGGAAGAAAGCTAGGAAATTGAAGACATGACAGTTAGAAAAAGTATAAAGGCACATTCAGGAAAAGAAGGGAAATTCACTGACATATGAAGAATGCAAGCACTGACAAAGAAAGAAAGAAGTGACAATCTAATTAAAGAAAAGGACAGCCATTTAGCGAACAGAAATTTCTGTGAAGAAGAAAAAAGAATCAGAGGAGTGCTTGCCAAAGAGAGAATATAATGGTTTTCAGGATGATCATCAAAGGGTGACCATGGGGGAAAATAAAAACTTATGGACTTACAAGCTATGCTAAATTTGATGGATTATACTTGATTAATTTAATGGAGAAATACCCTAAGAACCTCTAAAATGTGTTGTACTTCAGTTTTTGAATATTCTATTCTAAGGAACAATTACTGATGCAAACTACTTTTGGCTTCCATGAAGCATATTGCTCACATGGACTTAAGTTCTTGACATCGATCAGAGTTATAGAGATTTCAAAACTTATATTAAGAGTAATACAAAGAAAAAACTCTCCTTAAGCACCCTACCTATAGATTTAATTTGCATTTTAAACTCAATTAGACAGGAAATTGACAAACATGGATAGATAATTCATAGTTACAAACCTCATGATGAATATAGCTCGATATTTCCATAGGTAAGGAGCCAGCTACATCACTACATGTTACAGAAGTTGTAGATAATTGGCAGGTGAGAAATATTAGAAGTTGGAAAAACAACATAACATGGAGAAAGGAGAGTAAATTAGTACAAGGAAATACAAATTTGAGTCTATCAGCTATGTTGTCGAGGAAATCTTCAGCAATTGGAAGCACCTTGGAGAAGAAGTTAGAAATTGAAGATAAAGGAAAGAAAAAACTAGAGAAAAATGTTAGGAACAACCAAAAAATGAGTTTGATGCCAAATATGTAGACAAGCACAAGAAGAAATCATAGATTTGTATGGAAGGGAGAAACAAAGATATTAAGAACAAGAGCACCTGTGAAGAAATAAATAGTAGGCCCAATAACAAAGAAGAGGAATGGTCAATGATGTTGGAGTTGATAGTAAACCCCACAACTCCCAGAAATCACTTGCAACCAAAACACCTATCACAAACAAGAGAACAAAGCAATGATTATGCTCTTGCAACTTTGAGAAGAGAATCGATCCCCACAAGCATTTGATATTTCTTCTATATTGAATTGAATGGTATGGAATGAATACAAAGTACAAATGAATGCTTATAAAAGCAAAAGTGCAAACCCTAGATGAGGATTTGATTAGATTGTGACAAGTGTCCTAATCCTATGCAATGAAACAACTTGACTTATAATTTATAAATAGCCCAATCTAATAATAATAAAACACTCTTAAGTTTAGCTTAAGTAATTAAAGTAATAAGGGACCTAATAATTAATTAATGACTAATTAATCATTTGGCGATTTTCCTAATTATTCCAACCTCGCCACCCTACCCCCCCACCCTTAAGATCAACTTAGGGAAAAACTAAAACTTTGATGAAGAATGCAATGATGAATGCATGGATGGGTCTTGGCTACAAGGCTTGATGAGGTACCCATGTACAAACAAATGAATCTTTTATAACCAGAGAAAGGGAGAAAACCACATGGGAAAAAACTCCTCTCCAAAAGAGAAAATGAAATAATTGCACTAATGAAAGAAGGATAGGACTCAATGTGACCCCTCAAGGATTGCTTCTGTCACACAAGTACAATAGATGTCCCCCCAGTAGGAGAGAGAAAATGAGGATATGGATCCCCCCACAAAGAAAGAGCTCCTATGCCAATGATGAACGCTTGAAGATATAACACGATCCATTGCTCCATTGCTTGCAAACAACATTTCTAAGAAATAGATCTAGTGGTGATTAGAGAATTCATTCCCATAAGATGGAAGAATCAGGAATCCAAATCCAAATCGAAATGATGTGTGCCTCTGAAAATTGCTCAAGTGTCCACATGTCGGAAAGAGATGTTGTCAATCTAGAAACTTGTGAAGTTTGATGTTGAACAAGCTCCAAAGACAATGAAGATGATGGCGTGCTAACAATGATGATGTGTCTATCAACAAAGAGGAGATGAATGTCCTTAGAGTGATCCTCCAAATTTGCAATAAAGGACTCTACAAACAAGAATGATATGTCTGCAAGATATGAATCCCAAGTAGTTGTGTTTGGAAGATGATGGATGTCTTGCCGCACTAAATCAATAGGGGCCAAGGATGTGGCGATGCCAAGTTGATCAGGAACAACAAAATATGAATACTAAGTCTCGATCTGAAGAGTGGGAACATGAAGACAAGTGTTTGAACAATCGGAACATGCAAGACTTGTGATATACTCAAGCTCTTTTAAAGTATTGTTATTGAAGGGTAGGAAATCTGCATCTGCAAGAGGAATGAGGCAATTTGTAAGAGGATCCTCTAGGTATGGAGAGATATGAGGGTCTCCATGGATCTCCCCAAGTCAAGTCCAAAGTTTGTGGGAACAATCAATGTCTGATACAACACACATAGTGTCAAGATCAACACTAGAACAAATCACTTCTACAACATGATCACTAATGATAACCCATGTTGAACAACTCCTTGGTGTGTCTGGTGTAAGTATGAGTCCATACAGATAAAGAAAAAGATCAAGCCACTTGAAATGTGTTAGGATGTCGTGTTGTCAAGACTCATAGTTGTCCTTTTGTAGGATGACCACAAAAAAAGGAATAGTAAAACCCATGATACTTCCTCAAACGATAAAATTAGAGACTAATAACCTCAATGCATATAAAGCAGATCAAATGAAGTCATTTCATGCAAATAGATCCTTTCTAGGTGTCAAGACGTCCAAGTAATTGACAAAAATGTGAAATCACAAAAAACTGAATAAACTGTGCCTAGGGAAAATTTTGGAAAACGTGCATGAATGGATTTGAAGAGTTCTGAAAAACCTTTCCAACGTCACAAGAATCGTGAAAATTGGAGATATTGATGAAAAATTATGAGCTCAAAAGTAGAAAATGTCGATCTAACTTTGATTGAGAATAAAATAAACCAGCAACAAAACTTGATGATGGGACTTGCACCATAAGAAAGTACGCAAAACTAGCTTTTTGACGATATCTCGTTTGCTCATTTTCGACACCTTATGCCCAAATTATGCCCAAAAGAAAAAAATCAACTCCTTTAGGGAAAATGGGGGCTAAGAGGGGGGTTTGAGACAGTTCGTATGATTGATCGTACCGCTAACATCAGTGTGATGTCATGCAGATGTTAGTGGCATATACTAGGGAATATTCCTTGTCATTGCAAAAAACTGGCACCCAAAATTGTCGTTGCTAAAATATTCTTTAGGTAAAACGGAATATGCTTAGGGTTTGTCATCTTTCTGGTTTGACCTATCGAAAAAAGATTCTAGGTTGATTTCTTGTTGATTTTGTTTAGCGCCACCAGTGTATAGCAAGTTGTTGGGCAGTAGGGTAAAGATGTCGTTGGCGGGTGGGGAAACTGCTAGGCGGTTGGGTGGCCCCCATGATTGGTACATCTAGCAGAAGGCCTGTGCAAAGGGCAGGCAAGTACAATGTACCCAAAAAGGGTTTTTTGCTTTTGATTTTTTTGCTTTTTTGTTTGTTTTGAAAATTGATTTTGAAACTCTGGAAAATAATTTAAAAACAACAATTTTTTTTGGAACCTTCAGTACCTATACCGACAAATTTATGGCAGCAAGGGTTGTATGGAACTCGTACGGTCGTACGGTCGTACGGTTTTCTGTACGAAGATCCTTGCTACAATTTTTTTTGCAACTTTTCCAAATTCAACGAAACAACAAACAATCTCTAGGTTTTTGGCCATTCTAGACTCAATGGTGATTCCCATTTCACTCCATGATGAGCCAATTTTCCCTCAAGGCCGGATCTCTCAAAATTCAGACAAGAAGTCACAGAATTGGAGTTGTGATACCATGTTGGAGTTGATAGTGAACCCCACAGCTCTCAAAAATCACTTGCAACCAAAACGCCTATCACAAACGAGAGATCAAATCAATGATTATGCGCATGCAACTTTGAGAAGAGAATTGATCCACACAAGCATCTAATATGCGTTTTGTATTGAATTGAATGGTATGGAATGAGGACAAAGTACAAATGAATGTTTATGAAAGCAAAAGTGGAAACTCTAGATGACGATTTGATTAGATTGTGACAAGTGTTCTAATCTTATGCAATGAGACAACTTGACCTATAAATAGCCCAATCTAATAATTAAAAAACTCTTTAAGTTTAATTTAAGTAATTAAAGTAATAATGGACCTAATAATTAATTAATAACTTTCCTAATTACTCCAACAAAATAATGGGATATTTTTGTGGAAAGAAAAGAACACAAGTGGTTGTTGTTGTAGAATGATTATAGTTGGTTACGTTTAGATGTTTGTAGGTTGACAACAAGTATAAGTTAGAGTCCAAATTGATAGACGCCATGAACAGGGACAAAATCTTTACACATTTGCAGGCTAACTAAATTTAATGGATTGTACTTTGTTCATAGATAAAGGTTTCCTTAGTTTAAAAGATCCCGAAACAGAAATTTGAGATTTTTATGGGGAGTTACCATATTTATGGTTTTTCTGTATAAAACAGTTTGAATACGATTCAAATTTGCAGGTAGGGTCTTGCATGAGGAAGTTATGATGAATTAGTATGCAACTCTAGTTTGACATGTTATGAAAATGCAAAGGTCTGATGTCCTGAGGAAACTGGAAGTAGTTTCAATAAATAGTTCTTTTTTCCGTGATAAAACTCCTATGAACACCAAAATTTCAAATGTTATAGAATGTTTGAAAAGCAGTATTTTGGCTGCATATTGCAGAAACAAAGTAGATGTAGTTATAGCATGCATATTTAGCCTATATGTATAAGATGTAGAATGAAATTAGAAGGAAAAATTATCAAGTGATGAGAGATTATCTCACAGCCCTAAATACCTAATAGAGCAAGATGTTATAGTTATCAATTGCTTAGATAAAGACTAGCGAGGAAAAGGAAAGAAGAGATGCTAAAGTGAGAAAGTAAGGACGCTTCTCTAACATAGAAAACACCTTTCTTCACGCATCTAGAGAAAGTTTAAAAAAATTAATATCTTTGCATGGAGGTGAATAAAATCAAGAAACAACAATTTAAGAATTTTCCCACGCAAGTTTTTAGAATGGCTTTCCAAATAAAAGCACTGTAAGCGTTTCAGAATCTGCAGAAAATTCAAAATAATAATATAAATTTCTATAAATTTTATATTATTTGAAAACTTTGTAAGTTGTTAAGATAGTGTGTTTTTGTTTGTATTTTGAGTCATAAATGTGCAGGTTTTGGTTGGTACCTTAGATATGCTCTTTAACAAACTGACGACTGCATTCAGGATTTGATCACTGACATTCGACCGCCATGCTGCTCACTGCAGGGTATTAGTTCAATTCTGGTGCAGCTATGGCATCCTTCCCCTTTATGCCATTGTCACACAGGTTTGTATAATTTTGACAACTAATTGATATAAATTCATGAATGCAAATACAACATGATGTAGGAGATGTCATAGACAGATACTTAGCTTCGAAAATTAACATTTAGTTTCATTTTGTTCCTATACGGAAGGACATTATCAAATTAATGAATGTAGAAATAAGGTAAATCGGAACTGAAAGGCATGCATTTAGAATTCTTCTTTTCTAAGAAATGTATTGGAATTGTAACATGAACAACCCAAGAAATAGTGTTTGTTATTTGATAATCATTATCTGTTCTGAGCTTTGCCATGGTTGCTTGCAGATGGGTTCCCGCTACAAGAAGGCCTTGATTAGGGAGGAGATTAGAGAATCCCTTCATGGTTGGCGAAAGCGAGTGAAGGAGAGAGCAAAGCGTGAATCCTTACATCCATCTTCAACATCTGCAAAATCAGAAATTGCTTTGAAGTCTGGTGCCAGGGATAGAGATGAAACTGGTAATGAATCAACTGCATATTCTCTCTCATGGAGCCCCCAGAATGTGGTAGAGAGATCTAGAAGCCTACCAAGAGAGATAACCATAACTTGCCAAACAGAGAACATTGGGGAGGATTCTATTCATGAAGAAGTTCAACAAGAAGAAGATTTGGGCTCACATATTTCTGCATATTCTTTTACTGCATCAAACAATGCAATGCGATTTGAAGAAAATGTAATGGACGATGATGACATTGATGAGGATTCAACAGACAAGCATCTAATAGGTGCTGGTTCATCAAACAATGAATTGCCATTTGAATTGGGGGTTTTGGATGATGATGAAATTGAGGAGGATTCAACAGACGAGCATCCTCTTGACCCCTCTGAAATTGCCTAGGTCTCTCTAACCTTGAATTTTCGTCTTTGGGAATCTTGAGGAGAAACAAGACCAAAATTCAGAAAGACTAACTGCAGTATCAATTACCTTGTAGCTCTATGCAAAATAGAGGCCTTGTCTGCAGTCATGGTTCATCCTTGTGCAAAGATTAAGTTAAAAAGGTTAAACAGGAAATTCCTTTACAATCTGAATTTCAAAGAATGAAGAATTGATTGAATCGATTAATCCCATAATATAAAATAGTAACCATTTTATGCAATCAGAACAGATAGATGCACTTTGCATCACATTTTCCAAAATCATCATTAATACAAAATTTATTTTGTTATATCTTTCGATACATAAAGATTACACTGTGCTCATGTGCTTCTCCTCTACTGCCAATAAGAATAGAACTCCAGATGTGAGAATATAATTACTTGGTAGATGTAGTTTGTATCATAATTTTGGTGTTACGTTAGTAAATGAATATATTCCATTAGTAAATCTGTACTGCAGTATCACGGGTTTTATTGGCCACTAATTATATATATATTAATATGCATCGTAGTTTGTCCCAGTGACGTTAGTTTCTAGTTTCACGTTGGTATTTTGCTTGTCGATTTTTAGTTTTGAGTTAATTGTTATCAGTCAAAACGTTTTGGCTTGGTCCAAGCCCATTAATGTGGATTACCTACATATCATGGAAGCCAGAATTAGGATTCGGGTCCTAGTTCTCATTTACTTCTATACATCAAATGGGTGCTAACAATACCATTTTAGGGCTCAGTTATTTTGCAAATTTGATTCATTGTCGAGTAAAAAAGGGTTCAGGCACAATTCAGTTTATTGCAGAAGTCAATTCAAACGACATTCATTTCAATAAAATAATGAAAATTTAAATAAATTTTAAGTTTGATTATGTAGTTAAAAGTAAAAATTTGGTTTTGTTTGGTATAGAGAGCTTTAAGGAAATCACCTCAATGTTTAGGTCATCCAATAGATCTTTTGATAGAATGAATGCCAATCGTATGCACATATGAGGTTTCCCAAGCCTCCCATGCAAGGGGCATAAGGGAGGGGCATCACCCCTTTCCCCAAGTCTCTAACAAGCATATTATTCTTTTGTATTTTCCATTGTTTGTGTGATGGTATTTAAATATTATTCTTTTGTATTTTCCATTGCTTGTGTGATAGTATGCTCGGTTTAAATTAATGGGTCAGCCAAAGTTTGAGCATATTGAGATTAAAAACGGGCTCAATCCACGGGGTCACACCTGTTTAAAACTTCAACATTCTCTATTAAATTGTTTACATACCTCAAACATGGTGAGGGAGATTTCTTCAACATTATGTATTAAATTGTTTACATACCTCAAACATGGTGTCCCTGAGATTTTAATTCTATTATTATTTTTTATTGGAAAAATGCATATATTAATAATAAAAAAGAATGTAGAGATAGAAGAAGACACTTTCAAGACAAGAATCTTGAAAGAAGACACAAAAGAAAGGATTCACCAACAAAGCAAATCAACTCGAAACAATTGCATGCAACAATATAGTTGTAGCTTGCAAATTACAATATGATAAATATCACTTTTCTCCAAGAGAATAAAGAACTTGCTCCTTTGTAACAATTTCCATAAAAGTGAGTAGAGATCTATGGTGGTTTTTAGCAATAGCTGCCAGTTGGGACTGCATTTGAGCTATTTGTGTCTTGAGCTCTGAATTGTAATTGAGTTTTTCTTTCAAGGCCTAACAAGTGTTGATTGCTGCAAAATAATGCTAGAGAATAAACCATGCATAATTACTTACATAGGCAAGAAGACATTAGAGAAAATTGCTTTACATCGAAGCTTCCAAATATACAATAGCCTTAATAGTGCTGATTTCCATCTTATTTTTTTGTTAAATATAGCAGGGATAACGGTCAAAGTTGTTTGCCAAATTTCCTAGGCATACTTGCACATCTAGAAAGCATGTTTAATGGTTTCTAACTTGTGACAAAAAGGACATTTGGAAGAGTGGGTAGGGAGAAAGATGAGGCATTCTCCCACAAATTTTTTATAGTGGATAATCTTCCAAACTAGAAATTATGCTTTAGCTTTAGCTTTGGATTTCCAAATGTCGAGGCTCAAATTGAACCACTTGGATTTAGACTAACTCACTTTCCATTTCAAATTTAACCTTAGTTGCATTTGGATTGGTGGAAGAAGCTTATTGTAGATTAACTTAAGAGGGGAATTTTCTATATTAAAGCCCGGAAGCCACCTCTAATCTTTAAAATATTTGCATGAAATGGGAATAAAAAGTTTCAATTGAAGATCTAGAGGGACAACATCATGCACCTTGTGGATGTTGTTGATTAGAGTCTCAGATAGATTGAAATCATGTTTGAGTTGCAAGTCATTTTTTTCAAGTTAATGATGATGACTCCCAAATGTCCCTGAATTTGGTGATGCCCTTTTTAAATAAGATCTTACTATGCAAATGAGGATTAATAGCAAGAGGCTGCTTATGTAAACAAATCAATCTATTCCACCAAATAGATGAAGCAGAGAAGCTCATCCCATGACTAAGGTCTTGTCATTCCTATTCAAGAAGAGACACTTTTTGCCACTCTCCATATGCTTAGAAATTGTCTAGAAGCTTAAGGTTTAAAGTATTTTGCTATAAGGATTTTATCTATCCACCCAACCTCTTTCCAAAAATTATTAGCTTTAGTTGTAGCTATTATGTGTCTAATAAGAGACTTCCATGGGGCTACTCCATGAAAAGATCTAGTAATCCATTTGGCTATGAGGCAAATCCCTTGTGTAAGGGGATCAATCACTCCTACACCCCCTTTATTTTTTGGTTGAATACAAGACAACCATGAAGCAACTGGATGAACTTTTTTATTATTCCATTTTCTCCAAAGAAATCCTCTAATTAATTTAGTTAATTATAGCAATTTTTTGAAGGAAGTCAACATGGTGAAATGTAAACATGACTAGCTATGAGGATTTTGTTTGCAATTTGAATGTGTCCAACCATAGAAATTTATTTGACCATAATTCAAGCTTGCTTTTTAATGTGTATGAACCATTTCCACATTTCAGATAATGAAACTCCTATCCCAAAGGGGATGCCGAGGTATCTTGAAATAACACCATGGCTGTTGAATTTCCATTGTGGGGGGTATCCAAGGAGGTGGCTAATTAGAAGTCATCCATAATTCAATTTTGTTAATTGACAGTTAGGAGCTAGTAGCTAAACAAAACAGGTCCAAGACTTTGAGGGTGTTGCAAAGTTCTTGAGATTTTTGAATGAATAATAAGCTATCATTAGCAAAATGAGAATTAAGAGCAACTTCATCACCAAGTAGAGAAATACCATGTATGAGGTTATGCTTTTTTGCATAAATTAAAAGGTATCCAAGAGCATTAGTAGTGATGACATAGAGGAAAGGAGCTAAGGGGCAGCCTTGCCTTACCGATCTTTGAAGAGGAAAGGTTTGACAGATTGACTCATTAATAGCTAGGCAAGCATTAACATCAACAAATAGGAGTTTTATGTGGGCAATGAGCTTGGGACCAAAGCCTAACCATTTAAGCATTTTTAATATGAACAACCACCTAATCCTATCATAAGCTTTGTCAAAATCCAATTTGATGAGGAGGCAATTTTATCCAGTTTGTTGAGCCCATTCCATAATTTCTCAAGCTAGCACCAAATTATCAAGTATGAATCTTCTCCAAGGTGATCCCACAAAACTGGTTTACAATTTTGGGTTTTGGGGGGTTCAAACGAACATAGGGTCCAAACGAACCCAAAGAGGGTTCACTTGAACCCCCCTTCGAGTGAACCCTATTAAATAATGGGTCCCTCATTTTTCACATTTTTTGGAATAAAAACAAAGAGAAATTTTGAAAAAAGTGGGGTTCGCTCGAACCCCCCTTCAAGCAAACCCCCATTTGTTCGAAAGGTCAAGGGGAGTTCGCTTGAAGGGGGGTTCGAGCGAACCCCCCTTTTGCCCCCTTCTCTCCCTCTTGCACCAATTTTTTGCAAATTTTTGCCCTTTAAATCTTTGGTTGGGGATGAAAATGGAGACTTCACAGACCCAACTAGATGATGGTAGTCCTCGAAACAAGCTATCCATCAAATATAATTTTAATATGTTTTGGTTTTATTATGTATTTTACTTTTTAGTTTGATTAAACATAGGTTTTTCACCAAAAATCAAACTCTCTGTTCTGCACGTGGAAAAATAGTAGATTACCATTTTTTTTTTTGAAAAAAATCAATGCACTAGATATCGATGTCCTTGATCCAACAAAAAAATAAATTGAATTTCGATACATACAAAAAAAGTTATTCTTTAGCTAGTGAATCGTGTCTAAATTGTAAAAGGTTTGACTGTGAAACTTAATTAAGAAAAAATATTCAAAGAAATGCTATAAAACCAATTCCATGCACTACATATCATAGTTACGAATCTAAATTCGAAAAAAATAGAATTTTATCCTTCATAGAAAAAAAGTTGTGTTAGCTAGTGTTGTCACTCTTTAAAAATGGCGTTTACTGTTAAAAACTAGTTTTCAAAGGAGATAGAAAAAGAAGTGCAATGTGATTCCAATTTTAAAAAAATATATATTTAGAATCTACAGACAAAATATCATAAATCACTAGTTTGCATCATCTTCAAATTCTTCACGGTTTAGCTGCTATAGGTGCCTGAAAGTGAAGATTTAGTTAAAAAAAATCAGTTCAATGTCCAGTTTGGCCAAAAATTGTAAACCAGTATTGTGGGATCACCCTCCAATAAAACCAGTTTGCTCGATCCTTACAATTTCTTGAACTATATGTTTGATTCTTTTAGCAATAGCTTTGGCTATAATCTTGTAGGATGTGTTAAGAAGAGTAATTGGTCTCCACCTTGAAATGTTGTTCTCTTTTTTTCCTTTAGGAATTAATTTAATCAACCTTTGATTATAGAGGAACCCAAGGATTCTTGTGATAAGGCTTCTATATAGACCTCATTGAAGTCCTCCCTAATCAATGACCACATTGTTTTATAAAATTCTGTAGGTAAGTCATCAATACTGAGACTTTTTGAGTCAGCCATATCCTTCAAAGTAGCATCAAACTCTTCAAGGATGAACAAGCAGTCTAAGTAGGTTTGTTGTTCATGATCGATCTTATTGGGAATGTAGTTTCCAACCATATCTTTAATAAATTCTTGAAGTTGATCACTTTCAGTGGGATCCATAAACAATTGTTGATAGTGCTGAAAAAAGATAGATTTGATATCATCTAGATTGTCATGTTTGTGCCCCTCTTGATCATATATGACATTATTCTTTCTTGAGAATGTGTTTGAGATAATTGAAAAATAACTTTGTTCCTTGTCTCCTTTCATCTAATGAAGCCCAACCCTTAGTTGAGCTCCTTGACCTAAGTAAAATTCAAATCTTCTAAGTTTCGTTTCAGCAACAACTACAACATGTTGAAGAGAGATGTTGGTGCTGAATTTAAAAAAATCTATTTTTTTCTCTTAAGAGTTTTTTCCATTCTAGATTTTTTTCTAGCCATTCTTTTCCCATAAGATCTTAGGAAGGTGGTGCAATGGATAATAGCTTCATTCCACCATTATAACCAACCAATTTTATGTTGAGGTATAGGGGCTTCATTCCAAATGGAGATAAGAGAAGCAAGGTAGTCAGGTTGGTTAAGGTGAGAGGTGTTGAGCTTGAAGGGTAGTTTAGTGGGTTGGAGGATTGAAGATAAAGTTGGAGGCGAGTATTTGCAATTTTGACTTCTTGCAATAAAATTACATCTAGCTTGTGACTTTGCAAAGCTTTCTTAACATGAAATTTTCTTGAGGGGATAGATAAATCCCTAACATTCCATGACATGACATAAAACTTTGTTGAACTTGGGACAGGGAGTCGATATCCTCCGAGTCTAGAACTTTGAATTGATTCTCCCATAAGAAATTTTATTGTTGGACTGGAATTAATTCCCTAGAGATGTCCTCACTAGGGTATCTAGACCTTTGTTTGAGAGGGTTTGGAGAGGGAGATCTAGCTCTAGGAGAAGTAGGTTGATTCCCATGGTTTTGGCCATTTAGCTATAGATTCAAGATTTCCTCTTTTTTTATCATCCTCCATCCTTCCTCAAGGATGGCCTCCTTGTAAGTTGAAGTTTTATTTGAAGAACTTGGAAACAAAGAATGAGGACATGCAAAATATTTTCCAGAGGGGAGGGATGACAATCTAAAGAAATGATGGAGGGCCTTGATTGAGAGGGGGAAGGGGTTGGTGATGGTCTAATGGAGGGTGGAGAAGGGGGAGCGTTTCCATGAGGGGAGACTTCACAAGAGTGGTGAACTTGAGCTATAGGAGGAGAATAAATTGGAGTTAGTAAAGAAGGGGAGGAATTGGTTTTGGGTTTACAAATAGGGAAATATTTGATTAAATACATTTCTTTGTGGTCGTAAAAACTAGCATTAGGTTTGTTGAGGTAAGAAATGGGTTGAAGAAAGCAAAAACTTGGGCCAATAAGTTGTAGGGTATTAGGAAAAGTTTGGTTTAAGTCAACTTCAATGCAGGCCCTAGGGTGAACATGAAGATTTGAGTACTTAATAGTATTAGTTTTACACCATAAAATGAGCTACCTAATTGGGCTGCTATGTCTTTGAGAAACATATGGAAAGCCAAATTCAAAAAAGGGAATTCTACCCACATTGGGTATCGACACTTGGAGGCTCCTTCAAGGTGGAAATAAAAATCCCATGCTTTGTAGATAACAAATTTGTCCACATATTATCCAAGATCCATGATGTAGAGCAACCTAGATGCATGTTCAATTGAGAAAAATGTGCATGAAATGCAACCCTTTCCTAGCCCTTTGATAGATTCTATCATCTAGCCCCTATTTTTCCAATGTGTTTTTGCCCATTTATAAAAGTCTTCCTCAGAAGGGACTCCTCAAGGAAAAATAGAATGACTGTTCTTTGCTTATAGCCATCAATCACATCTAAAACCTCATCAGGGAGAAAGCAATCAAGGGTCTTACCTCCATTGGTAGCTTCTTGAGTCTGGGGACGAATTTTAGGCGTTCCTTTTTCTGTATGAGAATTTAGTTGCTCCTCACCTTTGCTTTAGATACATTCTAGAAATTTGTCATCAAAGAACCAGTGTTGGAGGATGGAGAGGTTTGTGGGAATCGACTAGGGTTACTTTCTGAAGATTGTGTAGGAATTTCTTCCACCATGTTTGCATTCAGCTCAAGGAGAGCTAAACTTGGGGTTGGGCTTGAATTTGATCCATTTCCCTACGCATTGGAGAGAGACAGGGATGTTGGAATTCTTCTGGACGAGAATAAGGTTTCTCTCGAGCTTTCTTCTTCATGGACATGATACATTCATTATTGGGTTTGTTGTAAAAAAAACTCCAGTTTATAGGTTTGAAGTGGTGCGATGCTCTACTAGGGCACTTTTCAGTGTGAGAATATATTGACGCTCTCACACTGCTATAGCAAAGCCTCATAGAATAATCTTCCACTACTCTCCCCTTCTTCTCCAGATGATTTTATGCTTCTATGCATGGTGGTGTGTTCATTGCAGATGTTAGGGTTTCAGTTTGTTGCAAACTCGTGTCTCCTTGAAATTTTTCACACTAGAGAGCAATTGATAGGTTTTATAGATTTCTCCACGTTGAAATTGAATGATTCACAACTTTGGAGAGCATATTTTAGTTGCAGAAGTCATGGATTTTTTCTAGAAAGCGTCCTCGAGCATGCTGTCTTAGGATAATTTACAGGTCAGACACCTAATTCTATTATTCTAATTCTATTATTGCTACATTAAATTGTTTATATACCTCAAATGTGAGTGTGAGATTTTAATTCTATCATTGTTTTTTAGTTCCTGCCGAAGGAACTATAGGCACGCCTGTTCATTAACTAGTTATTAAAAAACAACTTGTCAACAAATCCGATTTCATTATTTTTTTTAATCTAACAAATATTTGTCTATTGTTAAAGTACAAATGCAAATTATATAAGAAAACATATTTTAGAAATGAATTATCTTAAATTTAATTGGCAGGAGAGTTTTGCCTGATAAGGGCAATTTATATGGATCCATAATCGTAATGGCGTAGATGGAAA
This sequence comes from Sequoia sempervirens, assembly GCA_007258455.2. Classification (NCBI taxonomy): domain Eukaryota; kingdom Viridiplantae; phylum Streptophyta; class Pinopsida; order Cupressales; family Cupressaceae; genus Sequoia; species Sequoia sempervirens. Next base: position 450,086,067 of record VDFB02270651.1, read on the forward strand.
GCACAGGGCAGGGCATGCTGAGTGAACATGGTCGGCAAAACCGGAACAGTTATGAAGCACAATTTTATTTCATCTTGAATAGTTATCATTCAAACCTGACAGTGAAATCCATAGCACATCCCATGTTTCTGCCAAAACAAGCATTTTCCTGTGCGAGCCTGAGCTACAAATAGCTGGACCACCATAGCAATTTTCAGCCATAATATTAGGGTTAGACACTAGAGCTAGCATTTTATCATTTATATTAGCGAGTCAACATCGCTCTTGTCACCTACCTCATATTCAAGCATCTCAGGTAATTTTCTTTTTCTTTTTCTAATACTAATCACAATAGAAGATATTGCATTTTCATTAGCAACATGTAGGAATTAGACAAGTTCTGATGATGTGTCTGTGTTTCTCCATTGCATAAATAAAATTAGGGCCTGAAAATGTGATTTTAAAATGATTTCATAGTGATTCTAGCATTTACAAAGTTTTCAAGGCATTTTTTGTTGACCTTTGACCTGCAAAACCCTGCATGATGTCCCCAAACACCATACCTGCAAATTTTTGAAGGAAGGCATGTTTGCCCAATTCGTGTGTCAAGTGCATCAACAGGAAAAAAGTAAAAATGAAAGTACATTTCTTGTCTCAAGTGCAACAACAAGGAAAGTCATTGCAGTAACAAAATGAGAGGCATGAACAGGGGAAAGGATAGGAGGTGTGTTGAAACAGTCATCGAGTCAGCCGCCTAGCCTGCAACAAACAACTGAATTGGTTTTGTCTTTTCTGTTCTTTTAATGTAGTTATCCTTTACTTATCTTTGTCAATGGGTCTTTTTGGGTGGCTCCTCATTATGGTTTGGGTTAGTGATACATTCTTTATTCACTGTCATGACTCTTTCACCTACCATTGGCCATCACCGCCCTTGGAATTCATCTAGCAGGTCTTTCTTCAAACCACCTTTGCCATGGATAGACAATTCAAACATGAAAATGCCAAAGACACCCTCTAAACCTTTGAAGATGGATTGACTGTCACTACATTGGCTTTCCGTTTAAGAGCACATTTGAGATACCTGTAGCTTGCACAACTCTGTTGTGATGATTGTACTCTTTATCATAATATGCAGGGCTGAACAATGTGGCAATTTTATTTAGTTTGCTAGGTGATGTTGCCATGATAGGACTCTCATCTTTTTTGCATGTTTTGACATTTTTTCACTAATCTTGATCATATATAGCTACAAAGATAGTATTCCTCCTTCAACTTAAAAACATTGCATACTGCTTGGAATCAAACCAAAACCTTTCATTCTCAGCTTTGTCTATTGGGAAGAATATTGTTGCTTTTCAAAATCTATGGACAATGCCACAATTCAAGGATTTCCCCTCCTTTATGGAAGGAAGAAATAGCGGACTTTTGTATTAAAATTGATGAAGACTATCCTTCTTGTGGTCCATTTGCAGTCCCTTCCATGGGTAAAATGGAGTCATATTTGATTGCAACATAAAAAAAATGCAAAACCTTTAATCTCAGTCGTTACCCTTATTATCTTACTGTCCCCTGTATTTATGCACAGACTTCATGATATGACTTATCATGAAATGAAAATGTCCTTTGGTCATTTGTTGGTCTCTAATAACAGTCCTATCTTGCACTTCAGTCAACCCTTGGCACTTTGATCTATATCTTGGCCATGTCATAGGTTTTTGCTACCTTACTAGGGAAGTGTACTATTTTGAATCCACCACTTTCACAACTCATATGCACTTAGTTTGAGAATCTTCTCCATCCTCAACAGGACCTTTCTCTAGCACATATTGCTCAGGCCAGAAGTCATGCTCTCCAAGATTAGCAACAACAAACAAGACCTTTGAATCTACTCTAAATGATACTATATCATCTTGCCAATATACATTGACCTTTTTCTTTTTGATTTTGTTCTGTTGTAGTAAGTGGGAGGCACTGATGTTGCAACTGTCCTCAAAATTGCATCCTTGAAATGGATGCTCCCTCATCACCCCCTTAACCTTGGAAACCATTGTCATGACTGTCACTATGTAACTATCCCTTTGTAATTGTTCATACACTGCCCTTTGACCAAAACTTTGTATACCTCTTGTCATGTATTATTTTTCCTATTAGCACTATCATTTGTTTCATTAATGTATGTGCAGAACCTTAGATCTTCATGCATTGCACATTGCAATAGTTGTGATAGCATTTGTTTATATAATGTCCAATATTTTTAACAATATTGGACCAGTAGTTGTGACTTTAAAGTTGTTGGTGTTGATGATGACTACCCATAATTAAATGAAATGTATTCCTTAGATCTAAAAGCAACAAATCATGTGATGCCACTTTAGCACCCAATAAAACATGATGTAGATGCACAAATATAGGTCTCACTTTTTTTTTGGGCCTTTTTGGACACCTTGACAAAAAAAATGTTGATGCGGCATCATATTTGATGAGGTGGCCCTGAAACCTTAGTTATAAGCAGGGGACTTGCCAAGTAAGCTGTTGTAAAAAATTGGGATTGATTTGAAATTTCCATGTAGGATTTTGAGAAGCCTGAAGTTAGGGTGTTCAACTACTGGGTCCTCTCCCCTAGAGGGATTATTTTGGGTGTTATTGTAGGTTTTTAATTTTGGGTCATGTTTTATAAAGTATTTTTGTTTGCATATCCTAATTTGAGAACTCTAATTGATGTTTTTTCCTTGCAATTTCTGTAGATCAGCTTTGTGATTAGAACTCGGTTTTTTCATAATTGCAAACTCTTACCCACCCACTTCCATGGGATGATAGTGTGTGATCATTTTATTTGGGACAAGTTTTTCCCATTATCTAGTGTTGTTTATTCGTATATTTTAATTTTTTTTATTGAAGATGTTTTGTGCCTTATTATCATTGTTGGCATGCCCTAATGCATTTGTTCCTCTCTTTGGAAATGAATCAACATTTTAGAACAATCTAATGTGTTAGTTACTGTATGATATCCACCAACTGTGTTTATTAAATAGACTACTTTCTCTTAATATTATTTGTTTTGTGTGAATGTCAGTATGCATTACTACTTGGTTCAAAGCAGGTATTTTAAGGGGTCAATGAATTCCATCACTGTAGGAGTGAATACATTGAAAGGACCACCTTTTGACAAAATCCATTAGATGAGTTGGTGACCTCTTTGTCTGGAATTAGTTGACAAGTATTATAAGTTATGGCCCAAATTTTAACATTAACTAGGCAAAATTCCTTCACACTACATCTATTGAAAAATCCCACAAACTTAGGAAAAAACATCAAATTCTTGTATTGTGCTCTTTCCTATAGTCAAGTTCTATTGAGAAAATAGATTTGGATTATCAGCAGTCAAAAGGTTCAAACCCCATTGGCTAGAGAGCCCAATTAATGACTGGAGGTTAAAATTTTGTCTGCTTTACTTAATGAAAAAGAAAAGCTTCATTAACCTGAGTCTAGTGGCTTTAATGTGGTGAACTAAGATGGGTCTCTTTTATAGCATACCCAAATCCTAATTAGTGAAAATGAAACAAGACAATTTTAGTTTAAATAAAAATTACTAAGCCATTACCTCAAGGGGAAGGTGCTGCTGCCAAGATCTAATCTTTTCTTGGTACAAGATTCAACAATATAGAATAGAAGTTAAAAAAAAATTCATCATATCATAATTTTTAAAAATGTTGTTAATCTTTGATTAATGATTTTGGTCTCTTTTGCAATCTAATAGTCATCTCTTATCACCATTCTCTTTTTTGACGACCATTATTCTAATTTTTGATAAAAAGAATTTGAATGCATCATGCATGAGAGCTATTATCACCATTATGGATAATTTTGTTTGCAGGAATCTTTTATTAGCTTTAGTATGAATAATATTTTTTTCATGATGTTATATCTCTATTTTCCCTTTACTAATACTAGTTATTATTTTGTTAGTTCTCTTGATCAATGACATCCTCTGCAACCTTAATCTCCCCATTCTTTGCATTCTTGTGCTTCTTCTACATGTAATTGTATGTTTGTTCATAACTTGCGGCAATGTTCACCATCTTGGGTAAGAAATTCGACTTACATGTTAACCCTGCTCATAAACTTGTGAGCAAATGGTTAACTATTTATTAAGAAGTGAAACTATTTATTTATTGATTTAATGTTATAAAAATTTGTGATTTCTTTATTTCATTATTGATAATGTGTTTAATTTTCCTATTTTGCACAACTTGAGCATTTCAAAGAAAAGCAACAATAGTATCTACAAATATAGTTCAACAACATATAGAATTTGACAAGTAACATATAACACCTATTTTGTTTTTTTATTTCTAGTGTGTTTTTTTTTTGTGTGCATAAAATGTCAAAAAATTGTGAATTAAAAAAATCATTGCATACTATCATAGATGTAGAAAGTTATGAACCAATGAATACAAAAGAAGAATGAACAATAGATGAAGTATTGAAAGACAATAATCTTTTTAGAATAAGTCCATTTGTATACAACATAGGGGATTGTCTTTTTGACTCTTTGCAATATTTGTTACATATGAACTTCACTTGGACATAGAATTGTGAAATGGTATGGTTGATTAATTTCTTGATTGCCTAGCAAAAAATGATGATGACACTTTGTTTTCATATACACATGAGCTAAATCCAAAAAAAATTGAATGAATTGCATCATATTGTTGATGCTAACACATACTTACATCGTATGTGCCTATCTGCGGTTAAGAAACCAAATTGTAAAGAATATGGCCTTTGGGAAGACCAATTTTGTATTAAATGGATAGCAAAGTGGTTAGGTATCCAAATATGTATTTGGTTGTCAACTAGAAAAGTAAAGTACTTGAATTTCAATGAAGATTCAGGAAGTACTACATATTCTATTTTGTTCCATGATGAAAATTGTTTGAATGGACATTTTGAACCACTTGTTTCCAAAAACAGAAAGCCACTGGAACAATTTATTAACCAATGTAAACACTCAAAAATAATTACTAACGTGAGAAAACAAATTGTGGAAGATAAGTCAATAGATTTAGTGTCCAAGTTCAGTAAATATGCATCATCAACAACAAATTTTGCATTGGATAATATCATAGATGTAGAGAACTATCAATCAAAAAACAGACAACAAGATATCTCAATTGACGAAGTATTAGAAGACAATAACCTATTTAGAATAAGGCCCTTTGTATACAATGTAGGCGATTGTCTTTTTGAATCATTACAACTATTGTTACATATGCGATACACATCTCTTGAACTAAGAAATGGAATAGTTGATCATTTTCTAAATTTTCTCGCAATTGATGATCCTCACACTTTGTTTTCACTTCAAAATGAGCTAGACTCGCACACACTATCCAAAATGCATGCCGTTCATAATGTTAGTACATATCTACGACACATGCGACTATCTACAGTTCCAAAGTGAAATTGTAATGAGTATGGTCTTTGGGGAGACTTGTTTTGTATTAAGTGGCTATCCAAGTGGTTAGATATTGAGATATGTATTTGGTCTTTAATAGGAAAAAAAAAGTACTTGCATTTCAATGAAAATTCACAAAGTACAACATATTCTATTATGTTCCATGATCAGGATCATAAAAATGGACATTTTGAACCGCTTGTGAGGAAAACAATTAACACACCTGAACAACAGGCTCACAAATCTAAACAATTTGGAAGAAATGTATACTCCCTAAAAAGAATTCCATAGAAAAAAAAATAGATACAATGTCTAGATTATGCAAACATGCTTTATCAATATCAGATTGTGGTAACAGTATTTTCAATCCTATTGCAAGTTTGATTGAAAATGAATATGACAACCCATGTCTTAGACGCTACATGTCTGAATCCTTTTGCAATGTAATGCTAAATGGAGACAACATAGCAAATGAATGCCTTTAAACATGCTTAAAATATGAGTTGAAAAATACTTGTGGTGTGACAAATTGGGAAACATTTATTGCAAAAGTTGGAGATCCATTTGAACAAAGTGAAATTGAAGGTTTTGGATTTTTTTTTGAATGGCTATTCCTACATTTTTCAAATAAAAATTCAAGTTTCCTCAGAAAATTGTGTGATGCCAACCAAAGTATATTGCAAATGTCTACAACCAATAAAAGTATACAATGCCATATGTTACAAATTCAATGACATGCATACACATTATAAGCTAGGTGAAGTCGAGATAATAATGGTAAACGACATTCATACTGCACAACCAGAAAACAAAAAAAAAAAAACAATAATGAAAAGTAAAGAAAGGATTAATATTCACAAATTGAAAGAATCCATTCAAAATAGTAAACAAGTAAAACCTTGCAACTCTACATATCTCACAAGTGGCTTCACCACTATTCTCCATAAGTCACTTCGTAAACTAAAACAAGAGATACACAAAAACCCTAAACAAAACATTAGTATGCACAAATTGAAATAATCCATCCAAAACAGTGAACAAGTAAAAACTTGCAACTCTACACATTTTAGAAACGGGTTTAGTACAACTTTCCATAACTCACTTCATAAAATAAAATAAGAGATACACAAAAAGCCTAAAATCCAAAACATAGAAAAAAGAGGGAAAAAAAAACACTCGTACAATCTTACATGGAGAAAATCAAAGACACACGGAAACATGCGTGTGCAATTTGTGGACAATTGCATTTCAAAAAGAATATTATAAATCTAAGCCAACAAACAATGGAAACATATGGTCTAGTTTTATTAAGGGCACAAGGATATTTTGGAAACAAAATATGTAACTTTTGTAACCACCAATTGAGGAAAAACAAAAAACCAATATATGCAACACTAGAACATATTAAAACAAATAAGCCACTACAATACACTGCTACACTTTCAGAACTCGAAGAAAGGCTAGTGTCCCTTCTACTTGCCTTTGCACAAATTTGGCAACTAGGATACAAAAGACCTCAAATTGGACTAAGTGGAACAATTATCAATGTCCCAACAGACATGAACATTATACAAACAGTGTTGCCACGTTCCACCAATGAAACATGGACAATTGATATTGCATTAAAGAGACGTTTGCAATATCGAAATGCATACCAAAAAGGAAGAGTTCAACCAAATTTTATTATGAATTCTTTAAACAAATTGTGTAAAACAATGTTGTACAAAACACAAAATGTTAAATTGAACAAAAATTGGCATCGCCATTTGTACCATTTAGAAGAGCACACTACATGCACTGACTCTTCATCAAGTGATAGCGACAAAGACAATGACACAAATAATCCAATGGAAATGGAAACAAATACCTTGATCCATGGCTTTATTGAGTCAAGAACTATACATTCAATACAAGAAAAAGTCATTGAAATTGCACTTGCTGAAGGAAAACAACCTCTAGGAATATTCCAAGACAAATATGTAGAAGAAATGAATTTTCCAATGTTGTTTTTTGGAGAACCATATGATGAACGAATTGAAAAGAAAATTTCATACCAAAAAATTGCACAATGGGAATTACAAAATTCAAATCGAACATTTGCTTATCATACCACCAAACTTATTTTTCAAAACCATTAAAATTCTAATTGCCCAAGTATTTTCCACACTATGGATACGAATTCACAAAGGGAAATTAAAAGGTAGAACCCTACTAGCAAAAGATGTGAAGAAAAAACCAAACCTTGAAAAGATATTACAATTAGACATTGGATACGTAGATTTCAAAAAAATAAGAAATTCACCAAACTATTTGCAACACCTGAAAAGAAATATTTTCGCAATGATATGACAGTTGGGTCCACCTACTTTTTTCATAACTTTCACTAGTTCAGAACAAAATTGGGAGCCATTAAGGAAACATTGAAAGAATTATACATCTCACAAAAAAAAAAAAATCAACCGAAAACCAAGAAGAATTGCTTAATGAAGTTGACATTACCTATTTGATTAAAAAGGATCCAACCACTTGTACTCGCTATTATAAACATAGGATTAATGCAATGAAACAATTAATATGCTTAGATGAGACATTTTTTGGAAAGATATTTGACTAATTTTTAGTTACAAAATTCTAAAATCGAGGAAATGAACATGACCATTTCATGCTATGGGTTAAAGATGCACCTATATATGGAAAAGATACTAATACTAGTATTGAAAATTTTGTAGACAGATACATAACTTGCAATACTAAAACTTTAAATGAACAAATGGCTAAAATACACATACATCACCATACTAAACAGTGTCACAAGACCAAAAAAGAATGTCGCTTTGGTTTTCCACAACCACCAATGAAAACAACAAGAATTCTTGAACCATGCATCAACGAAAAAAGAAACATGTGTTTGGCTGAAAAACTTAGATCCACTTTAGAATGTTCAAGTTATGATTGTTGTACATCTTTTGAGGATTTCCTACTGAACATAAGTATGGATGAAGAAGAATACATATTAGCCATACAATCTACATTGCTTAGACCAAAAATGTTTTTGAAAAGAAAGCCAACTCACATTTGGAACAATACATTTTGTAAAAAAAATCCTCATCTATGGCAAGCAAATACAGATGCACAATTTGTTCTAAATGCATATGCTGCAACAATGTGCTGTAGCTCATACATGACAAAATGCAATGCCTCAATAACAAATGCATTTAACAAAATACGCACAAAGCACAAAGAACATAACATTGATGCAATTAAAATGATAACAAAACTTGGCAATGCTTTGCTCAATCTACAACAAATGTCTACTCAACAAGCTGTACACATTGTGCTTTCACTTCCTCTTAACTATAGTTCAAGGAAATGCATATTCATAGACACATCAACTATTGAAAACCATACATTTATTTTGAAAAATTCCTCACAGCTAAAAAATGAGCCAGATGATTCACAAAATGTTGCTTGTAAAAATTTAATTGACCATTATATTGCACCTCCTCAAATATTGGAAAATGTTTGTCTAGTAGAATTTGTTGCAGAATACAAAACAGGAAAAGGACAATTAAAAAAAATAAAGAGACCACAAACTATTTGATATATAAGATACAATAAACATGTTGACATCAAAAACTATTATAGGGAACAACTTTTACTATATGTCCAATTCTCCATAGATGAAAACATGTTGAAAAGAGGCTTCACAACATGGGAAGAAGCTTTCATTGCTAAAGAAAAATAGTAAACTTAATCAAGCAAAGTAGACGTACCATATAAATGAGCTATGGGGTGATTTGGACAATGCTATTAATGATGTCAATATTGAAAATGAGAACTATACAGAAACAAACAATATTCACAACTTGAACATTGATTATAATGAACAATACAATTTGCAATTGGATTTAGACACATTGAAACTTAAATTCTACAACAAAAAAATCAAAAGGCCATTTGGAATTGCTAAGCATCCAAACTTAGCTGACAACACATAATACTGCAATCTTTGAAGAATGCTAAACAAAGAGCAACAAGTCATAGTAAAGGACATACTAGTAAAAAAACAAAATAAATTACTTGAACCATTGCTACCAAAGCTATATACCAAGGCCTATTGTGTATATACAATAACTCTATTGATAGTGACCCAGATAAGATAAAAGGCTTGTTACTTGCATACACAGGTAAAGCGGCTTACAATATTGGAGACACAACTTTGCACTTTGCACTTTTCATACCATTTAAAAAATCCACTACTATTCCATTGAGCTTAGACAAATTAGATATATTGACAAAAGAATATCAACAACTGCGTATTATCCTTATTGATGAAATCTTATTAGTTGGAGCGAGATGTAATGTCCCCAATTTTGTGAGCATCAAAGTTCGGTGGATTTAGCCTATTCCTAACCCTTGTAGGCTAACATGTCTAGTTAGAGGGTCCTTCTTGGTAGTGAACAGTAGTTTCTCTCCTTCAGAGTTCAGTGTTGGGTCAAAGCTTAGCCTTCGTTTGATTCGGTTTCACATACTTACTATTTATAGTAAGTCACTGTTCAGGGTTTCTATTTTATGACAGGCATCCGATCACAGGGAGAATAGGGAAAGTCGACTCTTGGCTCAGACGACATGGCAATCAGACAAGTATATCAAGAGATATTAAAATTTAAGTGACTTAAGTGATTTATTTAAATATTTTAATGTTATTATAAAGTTATAAAGTAACTTTATAATAATAAAGTTATAAAGTAACTTTATAATAATGTCACTTTAATATTATAAAGTGCGCTAAGTGAATAATTTAAAGTGGGAATATGTCTTTATCCCACATTTGCTAGGAAAGTGTTTGAGCTCTCATAAGAAAAGAATAAAAAGGGACTTAAGAGCTCATTCTCACCATCCAGGAATTGATATTTGTTTGATGTGATTATTTGGTGAAGGAGCCAACTAGGGTTTCTACCATTCTTGAGATCTTTAGGAACGATCACTCCCATTGATTTGCAATTTTGAGGCTGTGAAATATCAGCTGAATTATTGCTTGACTATGGGCTTCATACAGAGGTCTAGTCTATGCTAAAAGCAAAGAATACAAAAGGGTTTGATGAATATCTACTTGTAGGTTATAAAGACATTGAAGATGCAATGTAGAATACATTTATTGTTGGCTGCTATAGTGCACGTGAACAATGTCGCGCTACAGTACTGAGCTACAGTATCATCGCTACAGTGATAGGGTATTGTTTTGGAATTGATGCTAGTTTGAAGAGAAAACTAATGACTGCAATATAGTGCAATGAGAATTACAACAGTCATTACCAGCAAATAGTGGTATCTAGGACCTGTGCACAGTAGTTTGGAGAGGCATGGGAGTCTATGTATGCTGATTATGTGATTATCTGAAGGTTCCGAGTCAAGACATAATTGCTGTTCGAATTTTAGTCTCCCCTCATTTCTAGGTTTGCATATCATATCATTCTATGCTTGCTTATTGTGGATTTTTGCTCAAAAAATCTGAATGTTGAAATTTTGTACAATTTGTCCCAAAAGTGTATTTAGTTTGAAAGTGTTGTTACTTCAATTTGCTACCTACTGTAGCAATTTTTGGGCATTTAAGAGTGACATTGTAAATAATTTCCGAGCACAAAAACTTCTATTAGCATTGTATTTGGTTTAGTTGAATTCTATTCATAACTAGAAGCTCTTTGCATTCAAGGTTTGATGTTTATGAAGTTGTGTAAGTCTGATATTCATTTCTGAGCAATCATATATTGTAAATCAGACATAGTTGACAGATAGAATTCCATAATTTTGATTCTCAAACATGTTCTTGCACTATACATTGAATGTCACTCAAAATACATACATGTTATGCAATATGTTTGACAAAATGTCCTAACTGTCAAACTGAAATTAATCAAGCAAAATTGGAATAGAGATTGTCCCATTTGGAGTGGGTCATCACAGTGGTATCAGAGCCATGATCTTGCAATCCTATGAGGTTCATGATGACAAGATTGGAGGCTATGAAAGGGTTTAATTTCATATATAATACTCCTGTTGCTGTTGATTGATGGTTTTGGTAGAAATGAAGTCAATGCAATAACTCATTGCAGAGCTCATACAGGTCGTTCAGGACTACGACAAAAGTGTGACTAGGCTTCTACAACATCCAATTTTTTTTGATTCTTTGTTTGCAAAGAAAAAGAAATCAAGCACTAATGCAAATACAAGTGCAGTTGATACAAATGGGATGAGTGCATTGGTTGAGAGTTGCAAAGAACCACATGTTGCATGGGGTTCTCTTGAGGTTAGTCCCATGACAGGTGATGTAGGGCTGATTATTGTTAGCTCTTGTGACATGGTAGTTGATTCACCAGAGAGTTGTGTGACAACTCATGACACTACTCCATCTTCTTCATAGGAGACATGCAAAGTAACATCTAGTAGAGAGATTGGTTCACATGTCGATTTGTTTCCTTCCCCTGGAAGAAAATTAGTCATTTCATCCCATGTAGCTGATTATGATTAGTAGTTTATTGGGCCATTTTAGGAGTATGATTCAATTTATTGTTCTAGGGACTCGAAAATGGATGATTCCAACCTGAACAAATTGATTGTGCAATTTGTGAATAATTCATTATTCAAGTTTGATGGTGGATTGATCTATGATAATCCACTCTTCAAGTTGAAAGCTGATCACATTCCTAATACTAGTTTAGAGTTGGGTGATAATCACAATGTTTGGGATCTTTCAAGTGCATCAAAATTTCAAATAGAGATCACAAAGGAGTTTTACAGTGTGTACTCGGTGAGGAGTGCCTATAGTTTTACTTTTGATCCACTGGTACATGATTCGTATTTGATGCATAATCCTGGTGCACATGATGTTTCTTTGGGTGCAGTCGAGGGGAGCAACTCAATACTGTGTGCGGAATTACCATCTTCAGAAGATGGGATGAGTGGCTGCAAGTACTCGTCTCAGTTATTTGCATGGGATTACTTGCAGGGGCAGCAGTTAGTTATCTATCATGATGAGATGTATCTGACAGGGGTTGCTACTTTAATGTCATAGGGGTTTCATATATATGCATGGTTACAAGGTGATTACAATGCCAGTGGACATGATGGTTTGGTTAGTAATCACATCCCTGGGAGTTTCAGAGGGACTACCGAGAGATGTGTTGTGGATGCTTCCCGATATTCTTACTTCATTATGATGGATGGATGTGAGTACCATTTATATTGGGATCCAGGTGGCAACAGGATTGGTACTGTGTTTTGGATGGGTCCCAGTGGATTGCTTCACCACTCCTGGCAGGGTGAAGTTGGGATCAGTAATGGGTAGCAGAAGTCTGGGGATGTTCTTCTTAGCAGACCTCTTTTCTGGTTTGGGATCCGGGGAGAGCTTGTGTAGTTGTGTTTTTACTGATGCTACAAGAGATAGTTAGAGATGGATGGGACACTCCACAATTGTTCTTTTGGGCCTTCCGAGGAGTTGGGTTTATTTGTAGAAGAGATTGCTTGGGGACAAGCAATTTCAGGGAGGGTAGACTGTAATGTCCCCAATTTTGTGAGTATCAGAGTTTGGTGGATTTAGCCCATTCTTGACCCTTGTAGGCTAATGTGTCTGGTTAGGGATCCCTTTTGGCAGTGAACATTTGTTTCTCTCCTTCAGAGTTCAGTGTTGGGTCAAAGCTCAACCTTCGTTTGATTTGGTTTCACATACTTACTATTTGTAGTAAGTCACTGTTCAAGGTTTCTATTTTTAGATAGGCATCCGATCACAACAACAGGGAGAGTCAACTCCCGGCTCAGACAACATAGCAATCAGACAAGTATATCAAGAGATATTAAAATTTAAGTGACTTAAGTGATTTATTTAAATATTTGAATGTTATTATAAAGCTATAAAGTAACTTTATAATAATAAAGTCACTTTAATATTATAAAGTGTGTTAAGTGAATAATTTAAAGTGGGAATATATCTTTATCCCACATTGGCCAGGAAAGTGTTTGAGCTCTCATAAGGAAAGAATAAAAAGGGACTTAAGAGCTCATTCTTGCCATCCGGGAATTGATATTTGTTTGATGTGATTATTTGGTGAAGGAGCCAGTTAGGGTTTATGCCATTCTTTAGATCTTTGGGAATGATCACTCCCATTGATTTGCAATTTTGAGGCTGTGAAATATTAGCTGAATTATTGCTTGACTGTGGGCTTCATACAAGGGTCCAGTCTGTGCTAAAAGAAAAGAATACAAAAGGGTTTGATGAATATCTACTTGCAGGTTATAAAGAAATTGAAGATGCAATGTAGAATACATTTATTGTTGGCTGCTACAGTACCCGCTATAGTGCACATGAACAGTGTCACACTACAATACTGAGCTATAGTACTGTTGCTACAATGATAGGGTATTTTTTTAGCATTGATGCTAGTTTGAAGAGCAAACTAATGACTGCAATATAGTGCAATCAGAATTACAAAAGTCATTACTAGCAAATAACACTTGGTATCTAGGACCTATGCATAGTAGTTTGGAGAGGCATGGGAGTCTATGTTTTCCAGTGTTCCATGGGGATGCATCAGCCCTAAAAATCCTCACGTTTCCTAGAGGGGGACGTCTCAGAGACTTGGGGACTTGGGGGGGACATCCCCCCACTAGCCCACCACCAACATCACTATCCCACCACCAATGTCGCTATTTCCAAGACACCACTAGGACTTTGAGGATGCTGGGGTGTCCTCAATACGTCTAGGGGACTCCTAGTTGTCTCCAAGATGTATAATTCTTATACTTATACATCTTTTTATAACTATTTTTTCAAGTACTATATGTATTCAACACCCTGTTGCCACCTCGCTGTCATCCCCCCATCGCCCCCAAACTTAGACCCCCTATCCCTGCGTCCCCTACCCCACCCCCATGCCTGTCCCCGAAACCCCGTGGAACACTGATGTTTGTTGATTGTGTGATTATCTGAAGGTTTTGAGTCAATACATAATTGTTGTTCGCATTTCAGTCTCCCCTCCATTTCTAGGTTTGCATATCATATCATTCTATGCTTGCTTATTGTGGATTTTTGCTCAGAAAATCTGAATATTGAAATTCTATACAATCTACCCCAAAAGTGTATTTAGTCTGAAAGTGTTGTCACTTCAATCTGCTACTTGCTGTAGCAATTTCTGGGCATTTAAGAGTGACATTGTAACTAATTTGTGAGCACAAAAACTTATATTAGCATTGTATTTGGTTTAGTTGAAGTCTGTTCATAACTGGAAGCTCTTTGCATTCAAGGTTTGATGTTTATGAAGTTGTGTAAGTCTGATATTCATTTCTAAGCAATCATATATTGTAAATCAGAAATAGTTGATAGATAGAATGTCATAATTTTGATTCTCAGTCATGTTCTTGCACTTTACATTGAATGTCACTCAAAATACATACATGTTTTGCAATATGTTTGACAAAATGTCCTAACTGTCAAATTGAAATTAATCAAGTAAAATTGGAATAGAGATTGTCCCATTCAGAGTGGGTCATCACACGAGACTCTTGTGTTGCATAGATAAAAGATTGTGTGACATCATGCGAACACCTACTAAATATTTTGGTGGTTTAGACATTATTTTTTGTGGTGATTTCTACCAAGCAAAACCTATACATGACTGTCCAGTGTTTCAAACTATAAATTTAGACACCCAGCTAGTTCCATACAATTTCTGGGAAAACATCAAATTCTATACCTTACAAACAACAATGAGACAAAAAGATGAAGTCTTCATCAAAATTCTAAACAGAATACGAACAAAATCTCAAACAGATAGTGACATAGCATACCTGAATAACAAATGCTTATGTCCTACACCTAGTGATAGAACATTTCCATTCCTTTTTTAAAAGAGAAAAGATGTTAATGCACACAATCAAAAAATATTATTTTCTCTTCTTGGAGAACTAATAACAATCAATGCAATTGATGAACAAGATAATTTTGTTAATGTAGAACCATTGTTCAAAAATAATACAAATCTACCAGACCATATTATGTTAAGAAAAGACATACTAGTTGAAATTTATGGTGGAAACTATGATACATAGGATGGTCTCGTAAATGGATCAGATGGAATACTCAAAACATATACTCATCATGTTGACATTGAAATTATATGGATTGAGTTCAATGATCATCGTATAGGAAAATCTCAAGCCACAAAACTATCACATTTAAACCAAACACATATTAACAATGGATGGGTACCAATACTCTGAGTTGCCAGACCAATCTTAAAACTAAATGCTCAACATAAAAATATTGTTAGAAAGTAATTCCCGGTACAATTAGCACGTGCTCGAACAATACATAGATCACAAGGACTTACAATGCATGGCCTTGCATTTGAACCATTAGGCGTACACCAACATGGGTTAACTTACACAACCCTTTCCTGCACATCAACAATTGAAACATTGTTTTTGTTAAGCCCTCTAACAACAATTTTTTTTAAAGTATGAAGAGAAATCATAGATGAAATGACACGGTTACAATCAGTAGCTAAGTGGACTCTACAAAATGACACATTACAAATCTCAAACATAATGTATTACCATATCTACAAGCTCTCATCATTTCCAACCACACAAACAAGACATTGAACATGACAAAGATTTAATGTCATCAGACATTATTTGTCTGCAAGAGATATATTTGGAAAAAAATTTAAAAAATGATGCGTTATTAGAATATAATTGCTCTATAGCATACCATATACATGGGATAATGACCTACACAAAAAATCATATACAAGTAGCAAATGCAATTCCACTTACATAAGACAATGTGGAAGCAATATTGAGTACACTAATATTTACTAAATAAAACCTTTATATTTGTAATATCTATGTCAGACCAGCAGTATCACTTACAAATATCATGAAAATTTTTAACAAAGCAATTCCAATTGTTCCCATCGGAAGCCTTATTTATATTGCAGGTGACTTTAACATTGACATTTCCAACACCTCAAAAAAACTAGAAATTCTCAAAGAAAACATGGAAATACACAAGTTGTTCTTATTATAGGAAAATACAAATTTTTTGTCAAGGACCATTATTGATCATGTCTAGACAAATAATTATGAAAATACAACAAAAATTCAAAGATACAAGTCATACTGGACGAATCATGACACTCTTCTATTCCATGTTGCCAACATCGTGTAGCGGTGCTCTGCATTCTGGAAAAGGTAATCACATACAACAATTTTATCTGAAAAAATATTTGATTGTCTACATACATTAACTCTTACTAAAAAAAGTACTTAAATTCATTACTTTTACTATTCTACAGATCATTATTCATATAATTTTTTTTAGCAAATATTGTTTTGCAGGTGACTTGCAATAATGAACATTGAGAAAGACAAAGTATCTACTACACTACCTGCAACATCACAACATGGAACAAATAAAGAGTAAGTTGCATGGAGAACATACATAAGTTTTTCTCTTTAACAAAATATCCTCTTGAAAACCCATACTTCACTAACTTGTTTGTTTTGTCAAAGCCAATCGGACATCGTCAAATTTAACAACACTCCAGCAACAACTATGCATACAACCAATATTACATCGGATGAAAGGTATTTATACTAGAAAAAAAGCAATTACAAAATAATTTCCAATTATATAAGGAATATATGCAAATGTAATAGGAAAAACTCTACTTTAACAATAGATTACTATACAACTAAAAAAAATGTATTGTGCAGCTTTTTCAAAAGCATGGAAATCAATGAAGAGGACCTCGATGTAGATGATTCTTTCTCTGCACCTAAAAAAGAACGCATACCAAAATGACAAGACATGTCATCTCTTCCAAACTAGTTAAACATTAAATAGTATTTTCCACAAATTACATGACTAACAATTGCATTTCTTGCTATAGGTACTTGGAAGACATTGAACTAAATACCACTTCTCCCATGAGACCGACCATTGAAAACAACAAAGAAAGGTACTCATTTTTTATAGTCTTCTTCTCTACCTATTTTTATGAATAAGCTATGTATATAGAAGTACATTTTCCATAGATTTCTATAAACACAAACATACTTAGAAAAAAATCTTTAATTTATGTTCACACAATTAAGAATAACATACATTTTCAGTAATTGCATAAGAATACATAACAAAACGGTGACAATTGTCAACTCTTCCAAAATAATGAAATGCTAAATAGTAACATCTACTAATTTCATGACTAACAATTTCATTCCCTATTACAACCGGTTGAAAAGTATTGAACTAAATAGCACATCACCAACAAAAATGACTACTGAAAGCAAGAACCAAAGGTATTAATTTTCAATACTCTTCTTTCAATCCATAATTAGTAAAAAATCTACGTATATGGTTGTACATTTTCCAAATATTTCTACAAACACTAACATACATAGTGAAAAATCTTTAGTTTACATCCACAATATTAAGAATAATATGCATTTTCTATCCTTCAATGTTCACAACTATAATGCATATTTAGAATACAAAATTAACTACACAACATATTTTTGACAGTCCAATTTCAAAAAAGAAAAAACCCAATACAATATTGGAAATTTCCACAAAGCAAACTGGTTAAGTATTCAAAGGCAATGTCCTTGTTGTCTATGGTCTTGCTTCTACAAGAAACAACAACACCCAAAAAAAGGCAGAAATAGTACATGTGGATCTAGTAGATGGCTATGGTCAAATGACTATTACTCTAAACATTAGCAACAATCTGATAAATACATTTTTGCCTTGTATGTTCGTTCGGTCTAGTATTCACATCACTGATTTTTTAATCAAAAATAAAACTCAATATGAAAGAGGTGATGCAGACTGTTGTCTTTCTTTAACCAATAGAAGCATAGTAGAAAGTGTACCTACTGTTTGCAAAAAACGTAGATTAACTCCAGATGTCACTATCTCCCAATTAATACAAGAAGACTCCAACTATTTTGTTGGCTCGTTTGCAGCAATAGCGACATCTTATCATTTAAACAAAATCCAGTTTGAAGTACATGTGAAAGATGGAGACCTCCAAGAAGACATGGCAACTATAAATACCTAACCATCTTCCTTTTATTTTGATATGGAACTGAACTTATTTACTTAAATCCATTAACAATTTTCTTTTGTAGGTTGTTATCCCAACTGTCAACACAGATTTGTGTGCATTTTTACATCAATTTTATTCAAAAATAGACATGCCACTGCTCCTTTTCAAAAATGTAGTTAGAACTAGTTCACAAGGTTCAAATCTAATGCACGCAACACAATCAACATTTTTTGAGGAGCTCAATGATACATATACAAGAACACAGTTGCATACTCTTGCAAAATCTAACATTCAGGCAAGAGCACAAAAATTAAGAATTTTATTTTTACATTTATATAACACATTTATTAAATATTTTTAGTTCCCTACACAATACATAACATGTTATTTTCATTGACAGGTACTTGAGACACTAAAACCAAAAAATGTCTCCTTTCCCCTCTTTGAATTTTTTTGTAGCACATGTCATCACTCCATGCTACTGGACAAGTGTCTTGAAAAAGGATCCGCCAATTGCACATTCTGGAAAAAAAGCACTCAACTTTCCTTCCGTCACAATCTCGCTTGCACGTTGTATAAGAAAGAAGGAAACATTGACTGTTGGTTAAGTGGAACGTTGCTTAAACAATTTTTTCCCAAGCTTCAAGAGATCACATATGAGCAATATAAAGAAGAAATCTCACCTACAATGTTCTTATTACGCAGATTCGAATTGCAAGGAACTTTTTCAATTTTGGTTAACAATTTCATTTTGAGAATTCATCAACAATGATTGTCTTACTGTTTCCACAAATTGCAATTACACAAAGAATCCGTCATAATCAACTACAAATTTTGTGTTGTTATGTAAATAAGAAATTTTGTTGTGTTTCAATTTTATAACAATCAATTTTAAAGACACTAGCTCAATAAGCCTTCAATTTTGTTGCTTTTGGTACAAAACTTTACTATGTAGCCTTTACATTTTATCAGTTTTGATTTTACAAACACTAATGTCAGTGAATACTGTTTTGATTGCCTTCAATGGAAAACTTAAACAGGTCTTTGCTACTTTCATTGGTTTCACATAAAAAAATCCTTCTCACACTTAAACCTTGCTACTGTTGTCTTAGCTTGTAGCTAGCTGTTTCTTTGTTGTTAAGCTCTGTTATGATATTTTATAGGCAGTTTTTGTTTATCAATGGCCTATGGTTAGCTGTTTTGTTGGTTTAGTCTTTAATGCCTTATATAGATTTTATGTATTTTGTTTATATCATAGATAAAGACCCTAATAGATCCTCTCTTTAATATATTAAGAAGTATATATAATTGTGCTTTTGCTATAATACACCAAGCTTTGCAACTTTGGTGTGTTGTCCGGTAGATTAACATGTCCCTAACAATATCACATTACATGATTGATGATAGTTTCAACAAAGCAATGTAAGCTTCTACTTGGGGATTCTAATCAATGAACTCATGGTATTATGATATGATTAATAAAACATTTTAAGAAGTAAGCAAGTTTAATAATTTAATTAAGTGCATTTCTTAGACCATACTTAGCATGCTTCTATTTAACTTATTAGCAAATACTATTACCAATAAAAGGCTTCACTTCATTTGCCTTTGCTACACAAAAAGAAAGTCATGGATGGACACCTGCCAGATTACATATTTTTGTCTCTTAATGTGTGATATTTACTGAGATTGTCAGTAAGAAGTTGTAAGAAATTGCATTCTCAAAGATGCCTTACTTATTTTTTGCTGGTAAGGATTTCATTCTGAATTTTGTAAAGAAGCAATGATTTTCTTTGAGAGCTTAGTTTTATTTGTAATAAGGGAATTATGTTTATAATTCGTTTCATGATATTTTAGTCTATTGAGAATATTATAGCTACCAGGTTGAAGAAAAATAGAGACAATACTCCTCAATATTACATTTGTAATATTTCTTTTCCTATTTGATGTTCGATTGGCCAAGATCCTACCATTTCATAATAGAATCCACAATTTTCATTTGCAGTACTCCATATACATATTTTAAAATTTTATTTGTCTTCTAACAGAAAACTATTTTGCAGTTTTCTACATAAAAGCCTTACAAATTTACATACCTAAACATTCTTGTGGTGGAGGGGAGCGGGGATATACATACCTAAACATTCTTGTGGTGGAGGGGAGTAGATATATACACACCTAAACATTCTTGTGGTGGAGGGGAACATGGATATTCAAGATGTTTTTAGTCATAGACTGCTTCTTTCTTCACTAGTCTTTCAAAATATTGTCCATATTCTTGGATCGGCTTTGAAATAGTATTCAGTACAATATATGGTTGTAAACTCTTTTTCTTCTGTGCTTATTTTCCTTGTTTTCTTACTTCTTTTACTCTATTTGGAGGGAAATGATATATGTAAGTTTGGATTCTGTTTGAAGTTTGTGGATTGCAATTCTTAATGACCTGCTTTATCTGATGTTAAATTTGTACGTGTTTTGAACTGAAAAGATAATATAGAATGCTATTTTTGGATTGTATGTTGTAGTTTGATATGTTTGGCATGGCCCATTAATTGAGTTGAGTGCTTGTGTGATTCAGTTTTCTCTAACAAAGTCTTATGTGGGGAGATAGAAAAAGGAAACACAATCAATATAATGTTTGACATCCTTCATGCAGAATCTTGGGGTCATATGTTTTTGGTATAGACATGGCATTGCAATTTCCATGTGTCATAGTAGTAATTATTCAAAGAAATGAAATGTGATTTTTTTTTTAACTGTTATATCGTTTACTTTTGGCCCATGGTCTCAGGTCTGGAGCTGTACCAAATGTAAAAGGTTCTCGGAAACAAAGAGGGGGTATGTTGTGTCTTGATTTTCTTTATGAACGATATTTTTGATATGAACATGAAATCAATGAAAATAGTGAGCCTGACAATATCTAACTACTCTTCTCATTCAGATGGGTTATCTGATGGTGATTGGGTCTGCCCCAAATGTGGCAATACTAATTTTTCATTCCGTACAATATGTGACATGAGGAAGTGTAGTACACCGAAGCCAACTGAGCATGTATGTCTGCTTGTAGTTTGACTGGTATCCTTTTTGTTTGAACTATTACATTTGTTGCATTAAGCTTTGGCCCTTTATGTTGTGACTCTAAATTACGTTATGTGGCAATTCTATTTAAATTTTGGAATTTGAGCATTTATTGTTTATTTTTTAGATTAACTTGTTCAACTATTGTTGTCTTCTTTTAGACCGCTAAATCTTCTAGTGGAGCAGGAAAAAATTCATCTAGTAAGTCCCCCTTCACCCTTCGCTAATTGAAATTTTATTGCTAATTGAAATTTTAATTTGCTTAATTGGGCATATCTGCGCAACACTTTTTTTTTGATATTTATTTTTGGTATAATGCATTCTTCAGAAGCGCCTTCACCCTTCACTAATTGAAATTTGAATTTTATTATTTGGGCTTATCTGTGCAACGTTTTTTTGTTGATATTTATTTATTCTATAATGCATTCTTCAAAGCCCCTCCGGAAGGTAGCTAGACTTGTGAGAAGTGTGGTAATGTTAATTATCCTTTCCGAACTAAGTGCAACAGGGCGAACTGTGGTGTAGAAAAGCCATTAGATAAGAATGATTCTCCAAAATAAGATGATGATGACCAGGTTTGCTGTAAATCCCACCTTCTTTCTGTTATGACATCTTCTATTTATGTTGTTAAAAATTCAAATTATTCTATGTTTTTTAATTATGTTCCTTTGGGTGCTATAATTTAAGCATTTGAGAACTCCTTTGTATTACTTTGTCCAAGAACTAGGTTAGCAACTTTGAATTAGCTCCTCTGGAATTAATATTAATTATGTGCTCTACTTCTTATGTAACCATATAATTATTATATTTTATATCATAAAATAGATCTACCAAGTTTAGGAATATTGGCAGCCTTCAAACTCATTTTCTAAGATTAGTTTGTCTCCACATTGCTATTTTTATTTTTAGGTTCTAGAGCTACACTTTGAATTAGCCCTTTCCAAGGAAAATACTTTTCATGGGTGAGTAGAGGTGTAAGTATTGGGCCTTCATTGTTCACAGGGATTGGACCATCTCTATAGCAATTTGGAGTATTTCATGTGTCATGAAATCTCTCACCAATGAGTGATGTGTATCCTTCTATTAGATACTGTGAACAGACTGCCAATTTGGTGAATTAAGCTCTGAGCCTCATCAGCACAAAATGGTAGAAAATCTCCCTGGAATAGCTCACCTGATATTCATATGAAAAGATGCTTTGTTATTAATTTAGAGCATATGGTCTCTTATCTACTATTTTATTTTTAGAGGAACTACAACCTCGTATTGCTTAGTTTCATTGTCTGATTTTGCTTACTAGAGAATATTGATACAATTTCTTTTTGGTTTTTGTCCAGGTGTTGTTTATTCATCAATACTCTGGAGTAATAGCTGTGGACACCACTATCATTGTATGCTTTCTCTAAAGTTTTAGTATTTCCAATCTTCTTTACGCAATGCAAATATCTGAGGGCTTACCATCACCATCCGTGACAGTGATGCAAATTAAACTGACAAGTTTTTCTAGAACCAATTGTACTCATTTTCATGGACTGTGAAAACCTCTTGTCTGCAAGTATTAGTGATTTTAAAACGTATCTCAGATCAACTGTTTAGTCCAATGTTCAAGTAATTTTTTTTAAACATGCAGCCAAGAAAATTTACAATCTACCATCATTGAAGTGATTGTAATTTCAGTACTATGGGCTTACTTTGTATTCATGGCTATACAAATATATAGACCCAAAAGAGAGTCCTTGAAATAGTGTAAGTCCAAGATTTTGTGAAATTAAGCTATTGAGTCCAAGGATGTCCAATTTTGGAGAGGGTGCAAGGACATCCACTTCTAGTGATTGTTTAGTTGATCATTGAATGACTTAGTAGAACCTATGCAAAAAATAATTTTCATTTGAATACATCATCTTTGTCATTATTATTACTAGATAATTTTGCTCTTATGCATTTCTGAATCTTCAGATCTTTCATTTTTAAAGGTTTTTGGTTTTTCTTATTTGATTGAGAAAGCCCAAAATGAATTTTGGAGATCAAAGCTCTAAATCATTTGTTCTTGTTACAAAACTATCCCATCTCATCAATAATTTCATTTCTAACTTTTTAAAACATAACTATTTTTTAACATTCTAGTAGGAACTTTGCTGCCCTGCAACTCTTGTTAAAGATGGTGAGTGTGAGATTTCTTCAATGTTCTATGTTAAATTGTTTACATACCTCAAACATGGTGTGGGATTTTAATTCTATTATTTTTTTAAAATGAGAGAGATTGGATTGCATTTCTAAAAATTCCCTCTTTCTTCCACCGCTTCACAATCTTACTAACCAATTTAGTATATAAAGTCTTTTTTTCTCTTTCATGTAATGCATGTGGAACTTAATCTTTTGTATTTTTAATTGAGTAGAAAATTGGGATACAATGCTCCAATGATCATGCCCCTTATTTGTTTCTCTTATTTATTTTCAATGTTCTTGATGTAAGAGCATCCAAGGTATAAGAGCAATCTTGCATCCCCCAAATAAATTCTTATTTTGATTTCTATTAAGCTTGGTGAATAAATTTTCAATAAGGGTTAAAAATGGAAGGTATGAACATGAAATCTTACACAAAGCTCAAAAATGGTGAAATGAAGCAAATGGTGAAGAAATCACTTCAATACCATTTTTCATCCGTGAGATAGTAATGTTTGTCTTCAAATCTCTTTCATTTTTTTGAGAGTTTTCCAACGATGTAAACAATTTGTCAATCTAAGGACTGAGTCAAAAGTTATGGCTCTCAAAAGATGGACTAAAATTTAGGAATTTTCTTAGGCTCAAAAAATGGACAACTGGATCTATTTTGCACCAAAATGGAAGTGGTAGTTCATTGGAAAGTGGAAAAATCATATAAAGTGGTCACTAATGGAAAGAGATCCATTCTGGATGAGGAGACAACCAAATTTCCTGCTTTTCAGAATAGAACGAAGGTTGGATTTTCAATGGCCATTCAAAAACTTGCATGTATTTACAACCCAAATTTTTGTAATAGTGGTCGTGTGACCAAATAGTTGTATTGCATTTGATTGCATGTATGTATATGATTTCATGAAAGTATAATAAAGTTGCATGTTTGTTGTTCCTGAATTTTTTTATTCATGTAAAGGTATGATTGAGGGAGAGTATCCCTTCACCAAGTGGTATTCAAGTGGGATTTCTTGAGCATGTAAATAGATTGTTGAACATGAGGCAGTTTGCACTGAGACTTGTGGTTGTGGGTTTGTAAGAGAAGTGGTACAGGAGCACCTGGGAAAGTTCAAGGTTTATTGAAGTTCTTATTTTGTTTTGTTGTCATAAGGTCATGTAGACCATTTTTTGTTGAGCTTAGTGGTGTTTTGGGCTTTGGAAAAGGGTTTGTTAAGAGTTCAATGTGTTTAGAGGCTCATTTTGCTATATGGTGAAAAGTTGTCAAAGACTGCAAAACACAGTGGGTTTTATAATGTTTGCTCTAGGTCATCTAAAAGGCTCGACCCATGAAGCTCAACTGCTTTGGAAGCCTATTTAAGGCATGATTCGACCCTGAGGCAAGGTTGGAGGTATTATTGTTGGGTGATATTTTTGTGAATTGGAAAAAACAACATTTAAGAGACAGTTTTCTATATTTTTGCATTAAAACTGAGCTTTAATGGAGTGATCTTGCTGTTATCTTGTTTGTAGTATGTAGTGTTAACATTTGTACAAGCTTGGTGTGTCTTTTATTCCCCTTTGTAGACTATTTTCATCTTTCATTTGTAAATACTTTGTCCACTGTCTTTTTCTGGCCTGTAACAGGCAGTTTTGAAAGAATGGAGCTCTAGAGCACTTTCCCACCATACAATTTGTACAACCCTTTGGGATTAGTATCTAGGCTCCCTCATTGTAAATATGGTGGCATTTAGGTTTTTTGGCAGCGCAGGAGATGCTAGCAAAGCTTTGCCCTAGGCGAGCCAGTGCAGGTTCGGTTGGGGCAGACTTGGAGAAAAAGATTCATAACTTGCAGGGGAGTTGAGATTTTGAAGAAATTCTTTCTTGTGAATTTTCTTGAGGGTCTTAGCTATGCTTGGAGGTCAGGAGGAGGTTCTAGCAAGCCGTTTAGAGGGAGAACTCTTTGACAGTCTTAAATCAGCCCAAGAAAACTTAGAAACCCTAGGTTTTTAACCATTTTTGAGTGTGGATAGAGTACGGGCTATATAGGGATAAAACCCTAAAAATATTTGAGGCATAGGCATGAGAAACTCAAACTCTAAACAAATAACCTAAGTCCTTTGGTGGGTTAGAAGGAAATTGCAGTTTGACTCTGTTGACAGGCCTAATTAGGGCCCAAGGCTACTAGCCTTTCAAAACCCTAGGAAGGGATTTGTGGAAGTGATGGTTAGTGGGAGTCTTGAGAAGGTATAAGAACCCTAGATAGAGTCCCCTGAAGTTGTTTAAATGTGTTACACCTTTGCAAGTTATCAAGTTGAATGTGGAGAGAATTTGGTCTTTAAGGAAGAGTAAAGGCCAATGGAGAGTATATGGCGAAGCACCAAGGTTGGCTTGGTAGAAGGGAAGCTTGTTGATGGAAGAGGGGTTGGGAAGACAAACCAAGGGAACCTAGTCATGAGTAGGGGCCTATAGGTTAGATTGGTGAAGCAAGCACCAAGGAGGTCTTACAAGGAAAGGCCTAGAGCAGGAATCAGTGATTGATTCCTCCAACCCCACTCCCTATCAGATTGGTATCAGAGCAAGCAAAAGATTTGGGAAAGAGTAATATCTGTCAGAGGATGAGTCAAGTGATACTACTATCATGGTGAAAAATGCACAATTGGCCAAGATGGTTGAAGAGCAGGAGGAAGATAATAGGCAATTGAGGGAAAGGATAGCCCAGCTTGAGGTAGTAGTGAGGAGTGCACAGTTTGAGGGAAGAATACCAAAAGAAGAAGAGGTTGCAGAGGAAGATAAGACCCCTGAACCTGACCTTGTTTTGAAGGAGGAGCCTTTCTTGAAGGCATTGAAAGCCTTGATTGGAAATTTTTTTGAAGGCATACCACTTTTTAGTGGAAAGATGGAAGCAGACCTAGTCATGGATTGGATAGAAGGCATGGAGAATCATTTTGAGTGTGATGGAATCACTGAAGCTCAGAAGGTGAAGGTTTCTAAGTCAAGATTGAGAGGATCAGCCTTGACATGGTGGAAGTTTATTCAGACAGAAAGGGAAAAAGAAGGCAAACATCCCATATCAACTTGGAAAGGAATGGTTGCTAAGGTAAAGGAAGCCTACATGCCAGATAACTATGAGATTCAATTGCACAAGAAGAGGCAAAGTCTAAGGCAGAAAGACCAAGATGTAAACACTTACACTGAGGAGTTTCAAAAACTTTGCATGAGATCTAATGTGACAGAGGATGAGAGTCTGAAGGTAGCTAGATACCTTAATGGTTTGAAATGGAACATTCAAGAGGAGATGGCTTTACTAAGTCCCAAGACAGTACACCAATGTTATCAGTTGGCCATAAAGATTGAGGAAAGGAACAAGAGGAAGCAAGATCAGGCTTCCAAGGGCAGAGGCAAAGGCAAAGATCAAAGATATCAAAGAGGATAGCGTGGTGGTTACCAAGGTAGAGGCAATGACCAAAGAAATCATGGAGAATCTAAACTCACTAAGCATGGAGGTGAAACATATTCAAGAGGAGGATTCAACAGAGGAAGAGGACCTCAAGGAGGCTCAAACAAAGGAAGAGGAGCAGGCAGGAGCAATTCTTATTTTGCAAACATGAAGTGTTACCATTGCAATCAAATAGGTCACCCTACTTATAGGTTCCCAGAGAAAGCATCTTCATCAAGCAATCAAAAGAGAGTGGCCTATGCACAAGAGGACACCATGAGTCCTAAAGCATCTAAGATCAGTCATATAGAATCTGAGGTAGGAGAGAATTTGATGTTTAACAGAGTTCTGATCAGACAGCCAGTCAAGGAGGAACCAAAACAGAGAAGAGCTCTTTTTAGAG
This sequence comes from Sequoia sempervirens, assembly GCA_007258455.2. NCBI lineage: Eukaryota > Viridiplantae > Streptophyta > Pinopsida > Cupressales > Cupressaceae > Sequoia > Sequoia sempervirens. Next base: position 450,113,681 of record VDFB02270651.1, read on the forward strand.
TAAGGTGCAAGATACTTGGTAAAGTATGCAAGGTCATAGTAGACTTAGGTTCAACAGATAATATAATCTCAGAGGAGGCAGTAATTAAACTGAAATTGGAGAAGGTACCTCACAATAACCCCTACAAGGTCACATGGCTGAATAAAGGGCAGAGTGTTTAAGTTAATGAGCAAGTAACAGTGGAATTTTCAATTGGAGGATATAAAGACAAGTTAGTTTGTGATGTATTACCCATGGATGCATGCCATCTACTACTGGGCAGGCCATGGAAATATGACAGAAGTGCCATTTATGATGGGAAAGAGAACACCATCTCATTCAAGAAGGATGGAAGAACCTTCAAGCTGCAGTCATTGACAGAAGAAGAGGAAGGATAGTCAAAGGCACCTAACATCATGTTGAGCAGTGGTAAGGAGTTCCTCAAGGACCTACACCAAGGGAATGAAGGATATGTGGTTGTGTTGAACCTAAAGAGGAAGACAAAGCTGAAAAGACAGTCTTACCAGAAGCAGTCCAAAGGTTGTTTGATAAGTACAAGAGAATAGTTAGTGATGGTACACTTGCAACCTTACCTCCAAAGAGAGCTATAAGTCATCAAATTGACTTCATACCACGGGCTTCTTTACCTAACAAAGCAGCATAAAAGCTTACACCAGATCAGAATCTAGAGGTGGCCAGGCAAGTGCAAGAATTGTTGGATCAAGGATTGATTCAAAAGAGCATCAACCCATGTGCAGTGCTAGTGGTTTTAGCAACCAAGAAAGGAGGTAAGTGGAGACTTTGTACTGATTCTAGGGAAATAAATAGGATCACCATTAGGTATAGGTTTCCTATTCCTAGAATTGAAGACCTGATGGATTGTCTTGGAGGTGCTAGTTCTTCACAAAGTTGGATCTCAAGAGTGGATACCATCAGATCAGAATTAAGGATGGTGATGAGTGGAAGACAACTTTTAAGACAAATGATGGGTTATATGAGTGGAAAGTGATGCCATTTGTCCTCTCAAATTCCCCTAGCACGTTCATGAGACTCATGAATGAAGTGCTTAAGGATTTCACATGGATCTTTGTGGTAGTATATCTTAATGACATACTAATTTTTAGTAAGACAGCAGAAGAACACTTCAAGCATGTGGAGATGGTTCTTAAAAGGTTGCAAGAGGAGAAGTTGGCAATCAATCTTGAGAAATGTGAGTTCTTCAAGCAAGAGCTTGTGTATCTAGGTTTTGTAGTGTCCAAAGGCTCATTAAATATGGATCCAAGCAAGGTGGAAGCCATCCTAAACTGGCCTACACCAACCAAAGCAACAGAGGTAAGGAGTTTTCATGGATTGGCCCAATTCTATAGAAAATTCATAAGGAATTTTAGTGGTATATGTGCACTAGTCCTAGATACTATCAAAGGTGGTCTGAAAATAAAGTTTAAGTGGACTCAAGAGGCTGATAAAGGGTTTGAGAAATAGAAACAAGAAGTGGCAACTCAACCTATTCTATTATTGCCTAGTTTTGACAAGTTGTTCATAGTTGAGTGTGATGCAAGTGGAGTAGCAGTAGGAGGAGTACTTAGTCAAGAAGGTAGGCCTGTGGCCTTCTTTAGTGAAAATCTCAATGAAGCCAAGCAAAAGTACTCTACCTATGATCTAGAGTTATATGCTTTAGTACAGTCCCTTAGGAAGTGGAGGCATTATTTGTTACCCAAAGAGTTTGTGGTCTTTACCGATAACCAGGCACTTAGTTATATCAACACCCAAGAGAAGTTAAGTAATAGGCATTTGAAATGGATGGAATACATCCAAGCTTTTAATTTTACCATCAAGCACAAGAAAGGGAAAATGAATAAGGTGGCAGATGCATTAAGTACAGGGTTGTTGACAGTGCAAGAAATACAGCTCAAGAGCATTGGCATAGAGAGTTTCAAGGATCTATATGGAGAGGATGAAAACTTCTCAGAAGCTTACAAGGTATGTTCTGATTTTGAGAATCATTTTCATAGCCAATATTCTGAGTATACATTGCAAAGTGGGTTGTTGTTTAAGGGAAATCAGTTATGTGTTCCAAGAGGGTCAATGAGGGAAAATTTGATTCAAGAAAAGCATAATGGCAGTCTTAGTGGGCATTTTGGCATAAATAAGACTTTGGAGCTAGTACAAAGATTCTATTATTGGCCTAAGTTGGCAAGAGATGTTAGAAGGTATGTGGAACAGTGTGTTGTGTGCATGAAAGCTAAGGGAGGAGCTAGCAATGCTGGTTTATATCAACCCCTGCCCATTCCTAACAAACCATGGGAGTGTGTGAGCATGGATTTTGTGGTAGGTCTTCCTAAGACCAAGACTGGTTTTGACAGTGTTTATGTTGTGGTAGAAAAATTTAGCAAGATGAGTCATTTCATTCCTTGTAATACTACTCACGATGCTAGCTACATAGCTCACCTTTTCTTCAAGGAGGTTGTAAGGATCCATGGCTTGCCTCTAAGCATTATTTTAGACAGAGATGTGAAGTTCATGAGTCACTTTTGGAAGACTCTATGGAGCAGATTGGTAACAAACCTGTCTTTTGGATCAGCTTACCATCCTCAGACTGATGGTCAAACCAAGCTGGTTAACATAGTGTTGGGTAATCTTTTAAGGTGTCTAACATAGGAGTATGGACAGACATGGGATATGGTTATCTCCCAAGCTGAGTATGCTTACAATGACAATGTCAACATAACTACAGGGAAAAGTCCTTTTTAAGTTGTGTATGGAATGCACCCAAGAGGTATTTGTGAGCTCAGAGACCTTGGATCTATGGAGAATATGAGTGGACATGCAGAAGACTTCAGTTAGACCATGAAGGAGATCTAGGAGCAGGTCAAGAAGACATTTACTGAGGCTACACAAAAAGTGAAGGAGAAGGCAGATATGTCAAGAAAAGATGTGCAATTTCAAGTAGGGGACTATGTTATGGTCCACCTTAACAAATCAAGGTTGCAGAAAGGAATGTCAACCAACCTACAAATGAAAAGAGTAGGACCCTGCAAAATATTGGCCAAGTATGGGCAGAATGCATACAAGGTGGAGTTACCTATTGATCTAGGGATCTCACCTGTGTTCAATGTTGCTGATTTGATCAAGTATAAGGGGACAGTCAAGGATTTGAATCAGGACAATAAGGAGATATTCAAGGATGTCAGCACATTGACACTACCAACTCCAGACAAGCTACAAGTAGAGAAGATCTTGGAGTCAAGAGTGAAGAAGGCTACAAGGCACATGATGTATATGGAGCATCTTGTCAAATGGAAGAACAAGCATGAATATGAAGCTACCTGGGTAGAAGAAGTAGACTTTAAGAAGCAAGGCATTGATGAATTACTAATCTCTCCTTCCAATCCTTAGTGCTTGAGCTGAGAGGGGGAGAATGGTGCAGGAGCACCTGGGAAAGTTCAAGGTTTATTGAAGTTTTGTTTGAAGTTCTTATTTTTTTTTGTTGTCAGAAGGTCATGTAGACCATTTTTTGTTGAGCTTAGTGGTGTTTTGGGCTTTGGAAAATGGGTTGTTAAGAGTTCATTGTGTTTAGAGGCTCATTTTGCTATATGGTGAAAAGTTGTCAAAGATTGCAAAACACAGTGGGTTTTATAATGTTTGCTCTAGGTCATCTAAAAGGCTCAACCCATGAAGCTCAATTGCTTTGGAAGCCTATTTAAGGCATGAATCAACCCTGAGGAAGGGTTGGAGGTATTATTGTTGAGTGATATTTTTGTGAATTGGAAAAAATAGCGTTTAAGAGACAATTTTCTATATTTTTGCATTAAAACTGAGCTTTAATGGAGTGATCCTGCTATTATCTTGTTTGTAGTATGTAGTGTTAACATTTTTACAAGCTTGGTGTGTCTTTTATTCCCCTTTGTAGACTGTTTTCATCTTTCATTTGTAAATACTTTGTCCACTGTCTTTTTCTGGCTTGTAACAGGCAGTTTTGAAAGAATGCAGCTCTAGAGCACTTTCCCACTGTACAATTTGTATGGCCCTTTGGGATTAGTATCTAGGCTCCCTCATTGTAAATATGGTAGTATTTAGGTTTTTTGGCAATGTAGGAGATGCTAGCAAAGCTTTTCCCTAGGCGAGCCAGTGCAGGTCCAGTTGGGGCAGACTTGGAGAAAAAGATTCATAACTTGCAGGGGAGTTGAGATTTTGAAGAAATTATTTCTTGTGAATTTTCTTGAGGGTATTAGCTATGATTGGAGGTCAGGAGGAGGTTCTAGCAAGCCTTTTGGAGGGAGAACTCTTTGACAATCTTAAATCAGCCTGAGAGAACTTAAAAACCCTAGGTTTTTAACCACTTTTGAGTGTGGACAGAGTACGGGCTGTACAGGGCTAAAACCCTAAAAATATTTGAGGCATAGGCATGAGAAACTCAAACTCTAAACAAAGAACCTAAGTCCTTTGGTGGGTTAGAAGGAAATTGCAGTTTGACTCTATTGACAGGCCTAATTGGGGCCCAAGGCTACTAGCCTTTCAAAACCCTAGGAAGGGATTTGTGGAAGCGATGGTTAGTGGGAGTCTTGAGAAGGTATAAGAACCCTAGATAGAGTCCCCTGAAGCTGTTTAAGTGTGTTACACCTCTACAAGTTATCAAGTTGAATGTGGAGAGAATTTGGTGTTTAAGGAAGAGTAAGGGCCAATGGAGAGTATATGGCGAAGCACCAAGGTTGGCTTGGTAGAAGGGAAGCTTGTTGATGGAAGAGGGGTTGGGAAAACAAACCAAGGGCACCTAGTCATGAGTAGGGGCCTATAGGTTAGATTGGTGAAGCAAGCACCAAGGAGGTCTTACAAGGAAAGGCCTAGAGCAGGAATCAGTGATTGATTCCTCCAACCCCACTCCCTATCAAGAAGTGATCAGAATGCCTCCACAAAGAAGTCATGGTGGTGGAAGGAATATTTTAGTATGGTTAGAAGAGGGTTTTAGAGTCCTACAGAGACAAGTTCAAGCATTTAAAGAGGAGCTACGTAGATGAATTGATCTTAGAAGAGGAGATGAAAGTGAGGATGAAGCTAAAGAAGAAAAACAATATGAATAATAACAAGATAAACTAGAATACCGTGAACAAGTTAGATTATTGAATTCCCTTTCCAAGATTGAAAAAAGGGCAAGGATTGAAGTTTTTTCACACTCCAAAAATCTCAATTTGGAAGAATTGATTGATTGGATCAATGACATGGAAGAGTACTTTGAGTATGAAAATATTAAAGACCATAGGAGGGTCATATTTTCAAAGACGAAATTAAAAGGTCATGCCAACATTTGGTGGAAAGAAGTACAACTAGAAAGAAATATAAGAGGTAAAGAGAAAATCACAAGATGGACTAAATGGTGAAGTTAAAGAGACAATTTTTTCCTATCAATTATGAGTTAGATGTACTGAAATGTATGCAAGGTTTGAAGCAAGATGGTAAGTTTTCCAATGAGTACACAAAAGATCTCTACAAGTTCATAGTCAGAATTGGCCATTCAGAGGCCAACAAGGAGAAGGTAGCTCATTATATAAATGGGTTGAAACTAGATATTCAAGAAGAGTTGAGTTTGGTCAAAATGACCATAATAGAAGATGCTTATAAATTATTGATAAAGGTAGAAGAGAAGATAAACAAAAGATTTGAAAGCCAACAAAGATTGGTGGAAGATTGTTGGGATATGGTGTTGTACACCATTGCATAAACTAATTTATTATAATGTTGTAATTAAATAATTATTTAGTTGTGATGCACCTTGGTGGTGTGGATAATCACACTAGGTAATTATTTGGGGTCCACTTGATGTTGTACTGTAACATTGTATTGTTATTTAATGTGTGGGAGACATGTGATAGTAATTTATTATTGGGGAAATATTAAATAAAGTGATGTCTTAGTACCCAATATTAAATAAGGGGTTAGTGGTTTTGTATTCACATGGTTTTGTGGTACATGGTTTTTGATTAGCGATAAATAGGTTTTTAAAGGGCCCTAAAACCTTCTACAAAAATGAACAAAGGCAACACAGATAAAGAAAATTGGCTACCCCCCAAACACCAAAATGCAGGCTGATTACTAGACAACCAATACCCCATCAACAAAAAATGAAAAGCCAAAACAAAAACATACAGAAAGATAACAAGATGAGAAACATTTAGAGAAGTTCCTTAAGCATTTTGGCTACTTTGAGATCCTTAGAGATGATCCTGTCGTGCATATCCATGACCTCCTCCACATCCTGCCTTGTCACCATATTGCACTTCTTAGTTTTGCTTTGAGTTTGAACACTCGACCCCATGCCCAAATCCGTAACCTGCAACTCCTTAACAAAATCATCACCCCCCTCCTTGTTCACCAACTCACTAAACATAGATCTTCCTGTCCACTCCCTCACCTTCTCATTCAAGAACACAGGCCCTTCAGCCGAGGATTCAAATTTCTTCTTGCTAAGATTGATAATATTGTCAAGGTATTTTCACAACAATAGGAAGTTCCTTTCCAACGTTGACATCCTTGGACCATAATATCTCTTTAAATTGGCCATGTCCTCCACCATCAGTCCCACATTGGAATTTAGCATTTTAACCAAACTGAAAAATAGAATCTTTTTCCTTTAGGCTTCTGAGAGTAGAGATATTGCATCATGCAATTGTATCATGTTTGTTATCGAGGTCTTGAACCTCTTGAACCAACCACATAAGAAAATTTAAAGAAATATCACCCCCTTCCTTAACCAGACCATAGGCCTATGTGTAATCCATGGCACCCCAAAATAATCCCCTCCCTTGATGGGAACTCATGGGGGATCATCATCTTGAAAACCATCGGGAAAATCAACCTTTGACTTACCCTTTCCTTTAGAAGCCGAAACCTCAGGAGACTCATCCACATCCACCACACTATTCACTTTCCCAGCACCAAGGGCCCTTCCAACATCACCATGACCTAGGTCCTCATCCCCATGAACTGCCACTTCACCAACCTGATTAACCCCTAAATCCATCAGAATTTTTTCCACATAATCCTTGGAGCCCACCGGCCCTTGTTTCTTAGCCTTCCTCCTGCTATCTTTACCCTTAGCATCAACATCACAAGCCTCCTAAATTTTGTGTTTAACACTCGGGTTGGAAGATTTCACCTTTTTAGCAAAACCTTTCTTCCCACCAGGAGAAAGGGTGTAGTCCAAGTCTATGTGGTAACCATCAGACCAAGCATCAAACTCCTCAATTTCCATACCTACACTCTCAACCATATCCTCAATCTGGAATTTCCCACTCCCCTTCTCCCTCTTCTTTGACTTGCCATAAATAACAAGACCAGGGGCTTCCAAAATACAATTAACCTTAATATAATCCATGATGAGCAACATTAAACCCTCATGTAAGAAAGGGTTTCTCAGATTCTTTCTATAATTCATAATCCCTTCTTCCAAAGATAGCAAAAGATAGAACATGAAAGAGATAAGCTTACCATGGAGAAATTAATTGAGCATCACAAAATGATGGCCATATAGAACCATTTGAATACCTTCCATCCAGAGTGAAGTAGCGCATCAACACCATGGAAACCTCCCCCTTGAAGGGTTTGATTTTGGACCTATCATAACCCACACAATCGATCCTCACCATTTTGGCTCTCTCTTTGTCCTGGAGAAAATTTAATCTAACCGCCCCCAATAGATTTGTATCCCTATAAAACTTCCTTCAGTTGACATCTTGATAACCTTCGCAGTGAATTCTTCATTTATAGTGGTATCCCTGCCAAACATGCTCAACACCCATCCATGCCATGCATCAACAAACTCCTTGGAAACATTTGATTCAAATCCATGATGCAGCTTCTCCATGAAAGGGGTAACCCCTCCCTTTTGCAAAATCTCCCAAACCTCAACATTGGCTTTAAAGTCTTTGGAGGAAATTGGATCTTTCCTACACCTATCCCCATCCATCATCGAATGCATACACTTCACAAAAGCAAGCACAAACAACATACAATTGCATCTAAACACCAAGGCCAAATGAAGAAAATCACCCAAAAATCGTGCTAGCCTGCCAACTGTGGTATTGAAAACAATAATGGAAAGGAGCCGACTGCATCTATAATTTGGATACCCTCAAATTTTGATAAGCTTCACAAGCATGAAGTGTCTTATCAACCTGAGTTACACATGATTACCACACAAGGCTTTAGTCGAGGAGATGACTTCCCTCAATGTGTTAGGATTTTTCATTGTTAAGCAAGGTAGTTAAATCAATGGGAAAATTATCGTTAGCCTCCCAGTATCTAGCTGATGTCACCCCAAGATTCACCATCTATTCAACCACCCCATTCACCTCATGAAAGGCATGGGAAATATACACCTTATTAAAATCATGCAACATAGACTGGGCATCCGCAATAAAATTTTCAAATATCCACGAGGGAGGTGAACAATTCCTAAAAAGTTAATTATGTTTAGAGAGTCCCCATCAACCCACAACTTAGCGATCCCCTTCTCCCTAGCCATCTTGATGCCATGATAGGCTACCACTGCTTTAGCAAAGTGGTTTTTCTGGATTCCCAAAGGGAGTGCCACCACAGAAACAAGCCTACCATTATGATCTCTCAACACTCGCTCACAACCAACAGGACCCGGATTTCCTTTAGTTGAACCATCAAAGTTTATTTTATACCAACTAGGAGGAGGAGAGTACCAAACAACCCAATCCCTATCCGACTTCTCTTTCTTCAAAGGCTTAGAAATATCAAAAGTAAGTTTCCAATTATCCACCACCCCAACATCATAATCATAGACCATCGTACGACCTAAAAAATTAGAATTAGCAACCGCCTGCATAAAATTCTCCCAAATGGTTGAAACAATTTTGAAAAATAAGGAGATCAAGGAGAGCGCTACATCACTAAGAATTATATTGCTCCTCTCCTTCCACAAACCCCATACAATATGAGGGAGCATGAGGGACCAAAGTAGCTTCAAGGATAGATTAGAAGAGGGAGGTTGCCATTGAAGCCAAAGCTCCCAAACCGACATAGGGAAGATCCAATTTACTCTCCATAGGTTAAGAAAGTGGGCCCACACCTCCCAAGTAAAGTTTCAATCAATAAAAAAATGAGAACAATCCTCTGCATCCTTCTTACACATGTAGCATCTATTAGGCATGGAGAATCCCCTTTTCCACAAATTATTAATGGTTAGGATTTTGTCCTGCACCATTAACCATAAGAACATATTAATTTTGTCAATCAAATTGGACAGCCAAACAAGGCTCCAAGGAGGCCTTGGCCCCACAATATTATTGAGGGAGTTAAACACTGAAGCCATCGAGTAATATCCTTGCAGATGCAACCTCTAGATCATCTTGTCTCGCTAAGGGTAAATCAGAATATGAACTTGAGAAAACACTTTATATAGAACCTCCAGCTCCTAGAACTCGTCATGAATCCTTCTCCACTTACCATTCTCAATATAATCAACAACATGACTCCCAAATTCCCAGATACACAAATCCCTTAGGGGGGCCACCTAATCAACATCCCATAGAGGGTTGTGACCAAACTACCAATCATACCAAAAAAGAATCTCTCTCCCATTTCCAACCGACCATTGGAGGCCAGTAGATAGAACACCTCTAGCCCTGACCAAGGAATTTCAAAAGAAAGAACCAGAAGGAGGAGAGAATTCATCCCTTAGGAACTCCTTGAATTTTTCCATAGTAGCAAGATACTTAGAAACAAGAATCGCCGACCATTCTTTATCACCAAGAAGAAGAAGCCACAACTGTTTATCAATAAGAGAAAAATTAAAGGTTTTAATTTTGTATAAACCTAAAACCCCTTGGATTTTCAAGCGAAACACCTCCTCCTATGCCACCAAACTCATTCTTTTCTTTTCCTCAACACCAGATCATAATTATTATTTTTGAATAATTTTGATCTTTTCCTAAAATTTTTGTGACATCTGGAAAAGACTAAGAGCATACCCTAGGATATTTTGCAATGTGGACTTAATCAAAACCAATTTTCCAACCCGAATAAGAAGAGCACCTTTCCAACCTGCTAGCTTAGCATTAAACTTGTAAATCAGACCATTCCAAAAGGAATCATGAACTGAATTAGCTCCAAGGGGCAGGCCAAGATAAGTAGAGGGAAAAGTTTCAACTGAACACTGAAGAATACCAAAAATTCTTTGCATCCTTCTCTCTAGGGTATTGAGGAAAAAAATTGTGCTCTTTAGAAGACTCACCAATTGCCCTGAGGTAGCCTCATACTTATGAAGGACCATTTTGATGGATTTAGCTTCCACAACAGTCGTCTCTCCCATAATTATCATATCATCAACAAATTGTTGATGTGAGTGAGGAGAAGAGGATGTAGGCCACAACCCCTTTAGGGAGCCAAAAGATGATTTATGTTGCAAAGATCTCCCAAAGGCTTCTGCCAGAATTATAATAGGAAGGGAAAAATTGGATCACCCTGTCTCACACCCCTAAAGCTCTTAAAGAAGTCTAAAGGAAAGCCATTAACCAACACAAAAAAGGACACCATCGAGGTGAGGCTCTAAATCAAATTCACCAAATTATTAGAAAAACCAAAAGAAAAGAGGATCTTAAACAAAAAAGGCCAATTCACACAATAATAAGCTTTCACAAGATCCAACTTTAACAAAAAATCAGCCCTCTTGTTAACCATCAATGAATGAATATTTTCATGCACTGAAATAATAAGGACAAGAATTTTCCTGCTAGAAACAAAACTAGATTGGTGGAGAGAAATAATTAGAGGAAGAACCTCTTGCAACCTTAAAGCCAAGATCTTGGAATTTTTTTTGTAAATAGAATTGCAAAGGCTGATGGGCCTGAACTCATTGAATTCCAAGGCACCAAAAAATTTCAGAATTAGCACAATGAAAGTGGAATTCAATTCCTTCAATAGATTGAAACTACCAAAAATCTCCTTCGTAGCATCCACAACATCCTTGGAAACAATAGTCTAGAATTCTTGGAAGAAGAAAATGGGGAAGCCATCGAGACTAGGTGCCTTATTCCCAACAAAAGAAAATAATGCTTTCTTAACTTCCTCCGTAGAAGGGATACCACAAAGCATGTAATTAAGCTCATCCATCACACTTCTAGGAATAACATCCAACACCTGACCTTTAGCCTCTAGAGACGGAACAAAATTATCAGACAAAAGATTAGAAAAGTAGGAAGTAACCACACAATGAATCTCCTCATCATTCTCAATTAGTGCACCATCCTAATGAATACACTTAATACAATTAGAGGCATGATGCTTCAGGGTAGTAATATGGAAGAATTTAGTATTATTATCTCCATAATTGAGCCAAACCTCCTGTGATCTCTATTTCCAAAACTCCTCCTCCTTGGCCACAATATTATGAAGTTGAGAAAAAAGCATACTTTCCTCATTTGCAAGATTAGCATTGTATCCTGACACTTGAATATTCTGCTACAAGAGATCCAGATCCTCCTTAATACAGGAATTCTCCTGGAAGATATGCCCAAAGGAATACTTATTCTAGTTCCTCACATTAGACTTCATAGAAGCCAACTTCTTAGCAATTTTGTACATAGCCGTCCCATCAACTTGAATATCCCTCCAAGAGGCAAGACAAGATTTGAAATATGGATGAGACATCCACATTTTTTCAAACCTAAAGGGGAAGGAACACCTTCTACCTACTAGTTCAGCAAATAAAGAAATGGGGAAATGATCCAACCCTAGCCTAGTGAGAGCAGAGAGAGAGAAAGAAAAATGAACCATCCAATTAGGCGAAAGGAGGGCCCTATCCAATTTAACCTGAATCAATGCATCCCCAATCCTTTGATTCCACCAAGTATAGGAAGCCCCATGAAGGTCAACATCAAATAAGGTATTACGATTGATAAAGGACATCAAATCAAATCTACTCTCATTATCCACCCGAGACCCTCCCATTTTGTCCCCACAACTCAAGAGAGTATTAAATTTCCCCATAACAAGCCATTGATCAAAAGGGAAATCTGCCTTGAAGGAATTTAGATTCCCCCAAAACCTTTTACAAGCACGTTTTACATCAAGAGCATAGATGTTGGATGAAATCCATGAAAAATAATCCCTGATTTGATGAAAGGAACTGAAAATATGGTTTGGAACCCCAAAGATGGCCCTTCCAACCACAACATTCATATTCCAAAAAATGGCCACCCCCCCTCCGAAGCACCTTCCACATCAAAACCATGAAGGTGACACTATTTAAAGAAAGTTTTCTTTAAACACTCTAGCCTCTCAACAAGCATTTTAGTTTCTTGAATCAAAATCACATCCGATCTATGATCCCTCACCAAGTTAGCAAGGAGATCTTGCTTATGAGGGTTGTTCAACCCTTTGATGTTCCATGAGAGAATATTCATGGGGGATTTAGAGATGCACTCTTAGGGCACATCTCAAACAAAGTTTTCTAAGAACCATTAGCAATATCTACTTTGCTTTCTTTCTCCCTATTTTTTTGTAGAGTGGGTCTCCCCCTAACCCTTGGCTCCGACCCACAATTATCCTTTAGATGGTTCCTATTAGCAACCCCCTAAGGAGAGGGGTTTTTCTTCCTATTCCTAGTTTTGATAGGCAAAAATGGAGGCTCCTTCACCGACAAAGAGCACCCCATATCATCCCCACTGACAAAAGAGGTGAGCACCACATTTTATTTAATAAGAGACACCATATCCTTAATAGGATCCTTCAAAATAGAAGACTCCAAAAACTTACAAATAACCTCAACACTTTTGGAAACCTCAACTTCACCAGAGGGATTAGCCTCACCATTAGCAAGCAACTCCCCTTCTTCAAGGGTAGGCTCTTCTCTTATAAGGGGCTAATCCATTACTGAATCCTTCTAAGGAGAGGCCACAATAGAAACAATAGCCTCCCCCTCTAAAAACTGATCTCCTTGTTTGAAATATTTTCCTTATCCACCACACCCAAGGAATGCTTCAACAGATCAATTCTACCCTCCACGAACAACCCCTCATTCGATTTCTGCTTTTCCTTCCACTCCTTGAGAGGTTGAGCCATAGTTGGCTTGGGTGGCTTGGAAGGGAACTTCTTTTCCCAATGACCAAATTTCTTGCAATGAAAACATGAAAAAGGAATAGATTCATAGTCAATCACCTGGTTCCAACCTCCCAACTTAGAGTTAATCAACACCTTCTTAGGCAGGTCTACAGATTGGTCAACAATCACACAAAATTGTGCATATACCAACCTTTTCTGAGAAGCAGTCATCTATTCTAAGAAAAGAAGCTTTCCAAACATGTTATAAATACTAGCAAACACTTGTTCATCCCATAACTCCAAAGGCAAGGTTGGAAGCCTTACCCAAACAAGGGAAAAATAAAAATAACAGGAAATGGGGCTGAAATCAACCTCTCATTTTTTTAGGACCAGCAAAGACTTAACAATCATCCACGACCCACCAGTGAGAACACTCACCATGTTCTCACAGGTGAAGGAAAAGGAGAAGAAACCCTTGGCCATCACCACCACCTCCACCTAACCTTTTAGCCTCTATCTCTTAGAAACAAGATTATGCACCAGCTCAATGTTCAGACGGGGACCCATAAATTTTCCCACCAAAGATAATTCCATTGACTCCAAGCATTTCTCAATAATGCAGTCAGGAATAGACACCGAATACTCCCCAGTCAATGGGTTCACCAAATAGCTAACTAGAGGAGAAGTACTCTTCCCTTTAGGCTTAGCGCCAAAAATATTAGACTAGTCAAGGGTCCATTTGAAAAGACCCCCACTTGCTTTTGTCCTTCCTTGGCAGCAACATTCACAAGAATCTCTGGACATGGAGAAGAGGATAGGCTCACATTATGAGGACTCGAAAAGGACCCTACACAAGGATTGGAGTGAAGATAGTCCCTAGAACCCAAAGAGTCTAGAACAAAAGACACGAAAGAGGACCTACCATCATTACCAACAACACCACTGTAGGCTAACAATTCTGCACCATCAGCAACAACATCACAACTACCACCATTATGACTAGGGGGAGAACCAACAATTCCCTCCTTCAAGGAATTTTGAAAAAATTCTAAACCACCAGAAGAGAGCTCCATTCACCTTCGTAGGAGTTAATTTATGAGTTCCATAAATTTGTGGTACATGGTTTTACCTCACCACTAGTTGTATTTTGTGTGACCTTGTGTCTATAAAAGAAAACACGTGTGTAGTCTATTTGATCTATGCATTTGGAAAACATGTATGCATGTTTATCTCTCATGGGTTATGTAGGAAATGATTTAAGATCATGGATTAAATGCAATATTTCCTAATAAGTGGTATGAAAGTTTTCATGGTTGAAGAATTTTTGTTATAACCCTAGTTTGAGTGTTTTTGCAAAGTTGAAGCCATGGACATTCATTTAGGGTTTGAGGTATTACAAGATATGGAACACATGTTGCAGGTGTTCGCATGCAGATTTGGGCTTTTGGGTTGTCAAGATTTGTTGGGTTTATTGTAGATTTGGAATTTTCCAAATTTGGGTGAAAGAGATTTTTGGTTTGAGTTTGAATATGAGGGTTTTGTAGGGGAACTTTCATGGATGACCTCTTGAGACAAAATGGACCTCATGGTTGGATTTAGGTTGGCCAGGAGATGAATTTTGACATAAAATTTGACCTATTTTGGACAAGTTGAAAAAATGTAATTTTTTTTAGTTTCAGCGCAATTTTGCCATGTGCAAAAAATAAAAAATCCTATCCAAAAATTCACAGAAAATAATTTTCATCGTCTAGTGAAAAAAATCATTTGAATATCTGCAAAATTAAAATCAAATGTTAAAAAAAAATTGCATTGAAAAAACAAATTAATATATATAATTTTAAATTTCTTGGTCCCATGGATTTAATCTTGCAATTCTGCTTAAAATTTTAAGCTCCAAAAATGAAGGAATGAACTGTAGTGCTTTGATAAAAAATAATAAACTAATGAAAATTCTCTCATTTTTATTTTCTAATAAGAATTTAAAATTTTAGATGAGAGACAAGTGACATAAAAAACTCCTAAGCTATAGGGGAAATTTCTAGCCCCACCCCAATTTCACCAACTAAAATATTCATTCCTAAAAGGTAGGGGCTCCTATTTTTCTGGAAAAGATTCCAATTAATCCCGTAGCACAATTTTTTTCCCCATAGGACCTCTTGCTCCATAAAAATAGAAGCCCAAGCCCCCCCATGGGACCATACAGTAATACAGGGGGTACAAAATCTGCAGATCCATACTCGCCTGCGTCAGTACCCACTGCAACCCATACTTGTCTTTTCACCATAGAAAATAAAAGCTATCGACCTTTGTTTGAAAATTCTTAGCTTTGACTTAAAAGTTAAAATGGCCAAAATTCTTTAAAGGGAGATTTTTAATATTTAAAACTTTTAAATCAAATCATTTTAAATTGTCCTCCCCCCTCACTCCATAAAGTTTTAATTTGAAAATATTAAATGAGAGATAATAAAAAATCGTCACTTTTTGAAACTTTTTAATATTTGTTTTTGTTTGGAGTGGGGTCCACATGGAGTAGCACATATAGTTTAATTGGAGTAGTTTTATTTACTAAGGAATAAATTTCACCCATGATGTCGATTTTTTGACTTCTTATAGTCATTGGAAAGTTGGTTTCAAGCACTATGCAGTGGTACAAATTTGGTTCTATGATTTTTCCGTTTTGACATGTTTTTGGAGCTTAGAAGTCAGATGTTCTCGTTTGCATATTTTGGTCATAACTTTTGTATATGGAATTAGATTTTCAATTTCGAAGAGGCTTTAGAGAGCATTTGTAGTGTACTGCATAGTGGTTTAGATTGTTTATCAATTTGAGGAATAGATCAAGCTTGGTACTTGTTTGATCACTTGTAGGAGCATGAGATTCAAGGTGTGATTCTGTGAGCATCTAGACGAGTCAAGAGGAAAGACTTTGAGGGAGTACATATTTTTATATGTTATTTATGATGCTACAACTGATTATCAGGTTGGTGCTTCCAGGTACAGGTTTACAGGTGATTTTTAGAGTTGGTACTTTGATGGTGACATGTACATAGGTTGTCTTTGGTTTTGTGGACATGGTTGGACATGGTTTGAGACTTGGAGTCTTGTATGGGTAATAGTTGAGTGCAGATACAATGATGGCTATGGTTATGGTGTCATGGATATTTAGGTACATTTGATGCATTGGAACGACATGATCATATATGTGGTGTTTGGTGGTGATATGGTTTGATGTTAGGAGATTGGTTTTATCTTCTTGATGCTTATTTGGTTCCTTGACTATGATTACTCATTTGTGGACATGGTTGGAAAATTAGATCAGTGGTTGATTTGGTGTTTGAGTCTTGATGTCTACATGGTTATCTTCTTTGGTATCTCAATTTGTAGTTACTAATGTGATGATGAGTTTGCATGTTTCATTGGTTGGATCTATGAGTTATGCAGGTGTGTGGGTTGATCACTCATTCATTTGTAGTGGGATGACTCAGATGTGGACTGTCTATATCCACCAGGTTTGATTCATTGCTGTAGATTTCATTAGTTGGCCTTGTCTGTGGTCATTTGTGCATTGGTATGTTGTTTTGGGATTGAGAGGATGGATGATTTGAGTACTTGATTAGTTGGTTGATGGGAGTTGTAGCATGTGGTTTGATCACGATGTCATGATAGATTTTTACATTCATTGGCTATACACTTTCAATGGGATATTTTGAAAGTGATCACTTGGCGGTGATTAGGATTGGTTTGTGATGTTTTGATGGTGGTTGTATGTATTTTCTTGGCTTGGAGATCTTGGTTTACTTGTATGTTACTAAATTTTTTGTTGAGTGTGTGTAGACTTGGATGTTCTTCATAGAGAGGATGGTAGTCATGATGCCATGTGTAGCTCGTATCATGGTTCAGTGGGAGTTGTTGGCAGTGACACAGATGCATCATTGGTATGGTTATCTTCATGTGATTGAGGATATGTATTCTTTATTTAGAGTGTTTGCTATTATGTCATGATTTACTCTTGATGCTAGCTTAGATTTTTGGCATGATATGGATTCTCTTGAGGCCGAGATGTATGTATGTATGTGATGGTGCATGTGATCACCTAGGAGGTGATGGTTAGATCAGGTTGTCATGATAGGTTCCTGATTCTATGATTGGAGCTTTGACATTGATCTTAGTGGTTCTCTTTGTATTGAGTACATTGATCATTTGCTTGATTGATTCATGATGGTGCTATGTTGCATTTGGAGTTTGGCATGTATTGATTAGTTAGAGGTGCTCATGGATACTTAGAGATGTAGGTGATGGTTGGAGTTCTCTTGTGATTAGAGACATTTTCTTGAGACGGCTACTCTTTGGAGGTTTCAGCAGGAAGACCAAGGAGCTTTCACCTAGTATGGACCAATAGAGGAGATTTTTCTTGGAGTGAGTCATGATGGCTTGGTTATCTTGGAGGAGCATTCTCATTCCCCACTCTTGGTCTACTCGACAACTTTGTATTTGAGAGGTATTTTCCCATTATATCTTTCAGATGTGTTATGTTTTATGCTTTGATTTCTCATGGGATTGAGTTGATTCATGGAGTTATGGATACTCATTTGAGGATGGTTTAGCATGAGTTTATATGCTTTATCTTTCATAGATATGGATCTTGAGCTATGGATAGTTAGTTCTGGATGATTCATTTGAGGGATGTTATGGCATGGTAATCTCCTTGTGCATATGAGTTTATGATATTATTCTTTGATGAGGATTGTTAGGGGATGGTTTATGGGCTAATTTCCAGTTATGGGAATGGATACAATGAGTTTGATCTTCTTGATTAGAGAGGCTTGCATCCATGTTGGAATTGTTACATTGATTCATATGTTGTACTTGATCTATGAGATTGAGTGTTATGGATGTTGTTGAGGCTTTTCATTTGGGTTTTTTAGGAGATCATACTTGAAACAACAATACACTTTTGAGGTGTTGGTAGAAGGACATTATGGTTTACAGGTTTTCTCTTCTTCATGGTTTCTTCTTGGATGTTCATTTGGGGAGGATGGTGGCAACATGTTGTGAGAGATTATGCAACTCTTTGGGTTGTATGTGTGGATCATTATTGTTGTTCTTGATACTTCATGCTTTGATTTACCTATCACACCTTGATGTATAGTGTGGATTGGTAGACTTGTTATGCTTTGACATTACCTATGCAGTGGGAGTTCTTGGATATGTATGTTCTTCATTGATAGGTTTTATATAGGGAGCTTGGTTGTAGTTGTATATGTCTAAAAATGGTCATGATTAAGCTTGTTAATTAATTAAATATGATTTATTTAATTAATTCCTCTAATATCATCTACATATAAATAAATTTAATTATTTATTTATATCGTTCATTTTCTAAATTCTTCTATCTTAAATTAAATAAATAATTTTATTTAATTACTAACATTTCTACCCTCCGCTTAATTAAATTAAATAAATTTTTATAATTTATTTATATTTAATTATCATTTGGTTCTAAAGTTTAAATATTTTTAAATATTTGAATAATGGAATATTCTCCATCCCATATCCGAATTTTAAAATATTAAATTATTTTATTTAATATTTTCCTTTAATTTCATTTCTAAATCATAATTAAATATGATTTATTTAATTATGTGAATTTCTATTTTCATCTCCACTCTTAAATTAAATAAATTTAATTTATTTAATTTTCTAAATTCATTATTAACTCACCTTCCCAAAATTCTAACTCATGCTAACTCGCCCTTCTAAATTCGTATCTTATCTTTCGAAATGGAAGTTTTCCTTCGAAACTCAATGATGACATTCGAAGAGAAGGGAAACCTTCCATTCTTCTTTCCACTTTCAAAAATCTCCCGCCGTCCGTTCGAAACAAGCTTAATCCGGACCGTCAATCGATTTAGCCAATCAAATCTGTTCGAAAACTCTATAAAAGCCCGAGCAAATCCAACCTTTGGTTAATCATCCACAATCATCCATAACCAACCCCACATGCACTTACATACGCATACTCACGTTCATGCAATCAGCGTTATGCATTCACATCATCTTCAGCATCACATTCCCACTTTCATGTTAGCATAGATTTGCATTTTTGCATGTTATGCATTTTAAATCTCGTTCTTCATACTGTCATTTTGTTGAGCTCTACCTGCTGATCTGAGAGCCATTCGAAGCAACAAAATGGTGAAGATAGAGGAGGATAAAATGATTTCGAAAGGCTGTTACAGTTTGCATTTATTTTCTTTCTTTCAGCTTTTCGATTTAATGTTTTATTAACATGTGTTGATTTTGATTTTAATTTGATCCAATTTTCTCACACACATTAAAATGGCGCCCACCGTGGGGCTAGAACCCACGAATTTAACATTTTCTGCAAGTTTGTTTTGATAGTTTCAACTTTCTGGAATCGGTTTTTTGGAAAAATCTGACGTTTCGGTGCATTCAAAAATTCCTGACGCGCATACAAAGTTTTTAATTTTTTTGTTTTGCAGAATTTTGACGCGCATCCCGTAACTGTTACGGTGCATCCCGTGACTGTTACGGCGCATCTCGTGACTGTTACGGCGCATCTGTGGCTGTTGAAGCACATATAATGACTATTAAAGCGCATATAATTTTTTTTTTCTTTCATGCATAGTAAATTAGACATTTTTCTTATGACGCATCCAGTTTCTGTTTAGGCGCTTATAGTATCTGTTAGGGCGCATTTTGTTTCTGTTTTGGCGCATTCAGTGTCTGTTCCGGTGCATCTGTGTTTCGATGCATACAGTGTCTGTTTCGGCGCATATAGTTTCTGTTCCGGCGCATCTGTGTTTCGGCGTATACAACCTTTGTTTAGGCGCATATAAACTATAACAAAAATCACAGAATTCTGAGTCTGACGCATTCTACAGACAAAATTCTATTTCTTTTTCTAAAGTTTTAAAATGAAGCAATCCTAGGGTAGCCACATCTGGATAAAAAGAAGCAATCTAGGATAGTCACCAAACATTCAAATCTTGCAGTTAAAATGAACAATCTATTTTTGGTGAAGCAATATCTTCACCTAGATTAGCTCATTGTTATTTGGGTTTTAAAAAGAATATTTGCTTGCTGTGATTGGGGCAATAGGTCTATGCTCTCCCCTTAACTGGGTGATCAGGATACCAGACTTTCTTTTTAATTTCATGTAATGTTTGTTTTTCAATTACATCCTTTAGAGAGCCTGCCGTAGTGGGAAAAAGTACTCACCCTACGGGAACGACTCGAGTGGGTTCAAGCCAAAGCCAGGCTATTCCGCCCCACTATAAAATTTAAAGCAGATTTGGGGAAACCCTCTTCTACCGGTAGTGTGCAAGATAACCATCCCCAAAGCCTTTGTTCTAAAGGTTGGGAGGTTTCCTGAGGGAGTTTATTATTGCCGCACCGAACGAAAATCCTTACTACGAACCTAGTGTAGTAGCCAGCCGAGTCAGTTGCCAAACATTCTGATAATCACAGTGCAAGGGGAGGGAAGAATCTACCCCCAAGACACTCACCATATAACTGCCAAGGACCGTTTGCTCAGGGGACCCGATATCCACTTCCGTAACTCTGAGTACGTGCCTGGAAAAGACAAAACACAAGTGCCCCTTTGGGGGTGACATGGCTGTGTGAGTCGATGCAGTTCTAAGATGTGGGCTATTGATTACTAGAATGACCTACTTGAGCACTTAAGAGTGAGTCTGTTTGAATTGTATTTCATGTGAAAAACCAGTGAGAACATTTGATGAAATTTTTTTCTTGAATCAAACACTTCATGTTAGTATAGGGCTTTAAAGAACAACTGTTTTTGAAAATGTTTGTTGTGTCTTCCATTACATTAATTCAGATAAAGAGAGCATCCAAATGAAACATGAAGAACAACAACTGAGAGCCACTTAGGAATTTTGTCATATCATTGTTTTGAAAACATTTACCAATACCTTCTTCCATGCTTAGGGACTGGAAGTCAACAAAGTTTCCCAAGAAATCAGTCTCCAAGAGAATAAAAAAACCTAAGAAACCATTAGGATACAAGAAAACGCTGCAAAAAAGGAAATTCTTGTACAAAAGCAGGCAAGTTTTGCTTCATTATCGAGGATTCCTTCACAGATATCAGGATTTTGTTAGAGGATTCACTGATGAATATGTTGTAGATCCCTTAGACTCCCGAGCTTATTATCAGAGAAGAGCTTTATCACAACGGAACAATCATAACCAACCTCTTGAATTTGACAACATACCCCAACCTTCCATAGAGTATCCTTCACACCCAAACCATATTCTTCAAAGATCTTGAGAGAATCTCCTTAAAAAAAACAAAGATCAAAATCTTTTAAAGTGCACTCTTCAAAACAGCTTTTTAATTTTTTGGCTTAAGCTTCCCCAACAGGATTCTGAAATCCTTTATCATCTTCGAAGCTATAACCCATAAGTTAGGAGTGTTCTTGATCATATCATAAGATTACCTATCTTATCGGATCAAGATATCATCACCTTTGCACTTGTCAAAAACCATGATCCGAGTTTAAAGGAAAATTTCAAAAACATATGCCTATCTCCACAAGATCTCAACACAATAAATCGAAGGATACAATCGAAAAAGAAAGTCATATTCAGAACATTCAAGAAGAAGAAGAAAGCAGTAATCCCATTTTTAGCATAAATCAGAATCCGATTTTCAACAACAACATGGACAATAAAGAAGAAGATCCTTTCCATCAAGTGGATAGTGATGAAGAACAAGAAGAAGAACATCTTAAAGAGGCTGAACAAGATCCAAAATTCCATAAAGCCATTGAGAAAATCTTGCAGCGAGATAAGGAAAAATATTTTCGCTATCTAGCCGAACAAGGGGCTAAATTACCTCATGACTTTAACACTGAAAAATTGAAAAACAAATCTGAAGAGACACCCCTTTCAGATCTTAGTGCCTTGACCCAACAACTCAAGGCACTTCAAGGACAAGTTAGAGAATTACAAGGGGGAACAACCACAAAGAAATACACTTTGGAGGACATATGTCCTTATCCTTTTGACAGAAGTTTAAACATGATTCCTTTTCCCAAGCATTGCGAATACCAAAATTTGATCGCTATAATGGGAAAACGGATCCAATTGATCACGTTAGAGACTTCAGAAACATGACATTGGAGTTTGTTTACGAGGATACTTACTTGATGCGGTTATTTCCTAGGAGTTTGGGAGTGCACTCTATGGAATGGTTATCCAAAATCTCACCTCCCGTAAGGACATTTGAAGAGTTGATCAATTTATTCATACTACAATACACCTACAACATACAACATCAGATCGCCATGATAGATCTTTGTAAAATGGCACAGAAACCTGGTGAACCTTTCATTACATTTCTCCAGAGATGGAGAAGGATGTTTTCCAGATACCCACATCCTGTTCCAGAGAAAGAAAAGATGGTTACTTTCATCAACAATTTAAACTCAGAAATGAGCTATCACTTGAATTTACATTGTCCTTCTTCTTTTGACAAGATGATCGAAGATGCCTTAACCATTGAAAGTGATTTGGTCAAGAAAGGCATAATAAAACATGACAAAGAAAACCCTAGCTCATCCAACCACCATTATCAGGACAAATCCAAATTCTGGACTCGCAATAGAAATGTGGTGAATGATGGTGTTGTGGATGCAAATCATGCTTCAACCAAACCATTCGTCCTCACTACCCAAACAATCGCAACAACAATGTCAACTCAATTGCAAATCACGGAAATAATCCTCCTCCTCAGAGGAACAATACAAGTCAGCACTCCACTTCCCATCAAGGGACTTCAAACAATAACCAAGGTTACCGAGGAAACAATAACAATCACAATTATTTAGGGAACACCTCAAATTCAAATCCACAAAGATTTTCGTTCTTCTCCAATAGAAGAACTTTCACTCCATTGAGTCAATCCCTAGAATCCGCATTCAAAGAGTTGATGGCCAAAAATGTTATTACTTTACCACCTCAACGAAATTATGAACCCACTATAAAGCCTCCATCATGGAATGAAGCATACTATTGTGATTATCATCGATGTAAAGGTCACCGCACCAACAACTGCCAAGCCTTGAAAAATGCCATTCAAGACTTGATTGACAATGACATCATCACAGTAGAAGGAAATCAACAAACCAATGCAGACCACCAAGCATTTCGCAATCCTTTACCTAATTATCAAAAAGGTGAGTCTTCTGACAAAAAAGTGAATCACATCAATGATGATCATATAATCAACCATCTCTACATAGACAATGAGCGGGTAAATGTCATAAAAATCAAAAAGAAGGAGGAATACAGAGAAGTCAACGCAACAACAAGAGAACAAGCAAAAGTTGTCCTAAAAGGCGCTTCTTCGAGATCCACTGAACCTCCCCCTCAACATCAATATGATTTGGTCAATCAACTTCAAAAAACCCCCGCTCAAATTTCTATTTTCGAACTATTAAAGATTTCTCCAGCCCATAAAGAAATTCTTGAAAAAGCCCTTATTGAAACCAACGTATCTACTGATTTGGATGTGAATCAATTTCAAACCATGGTAGGGCATTTGCCCTCATCTACTTGTCTTTCATTCTCTGATAAAAATGACATTTCCGTAACTCATCCTCATAACTCCTCTTTGTACTTGGAAGTCATGGTCCATAAATTTCGCATCAGACGAGTTCTAATAGATGGAGGTGCTGGTTTGAACATCTGTACCTTGAAGTTGGTCAAAGCCTTAGGATTTTCTGAGGACTCTATTGATTTCAGAAGAAAGATTACCATAAAAGCTTATGATGATGAAGAAAGAGCATCCAAAGGTCTAATCATGCTGCCAATCAGAGTGGGCCCTGTTATAAAGAATACTTTTTGTCAAGTACTAGATTGTGATCTGGCATATAACATCTTGTTGGGTCATCCTTGGATCCATGAGATGCAAGCTGTACCATCAACTTACCATCAATGTCTCAAGTTTCCTTATGATGGACAAGAAATCACGATACTTGCTGATAATTCCAACATTCAAACTTGTGCCAACATAAAAGCCAGTCAAGATACTTTGGTCCCTAATAATCGAGAAGCTCATACTGGTACTTCTCTAAAAATGGACACACAAATCAGTCAATTGACCAATAGTTTTGATAAAAAGATGAAATTCAAGGATCATGGAGTTGGAGAATACTCTCTTTGTCTTGTCAATTTACCTACATCACCTCGATCACATGGAAAACCATCTATTAGAGAACATCAAATATCAACAGCATCAACATCAAAGCAAATGCCAACAGAGCCAATTACAAAATTTAATGGAAAATTCATCAAAGAAAAATTCCCCATGGAAAACCCTGAGGATACTGAAATTTTAAATTGGCTCTATAAAGATGCAGATGAAGCAGTTTCTAATGTAAAATTACCCACAAACAAATATGGAAAAGGATATTTAATCATGCAGAAGATGGGTTATGATGAAGGACCTATTGGAAAAAGGAAGGAAGGAGTAGTTGAACCCATTCACCTCCGTGGACTTGCTACAAAAGAGAAAACTGGATTGGGTTATGCTACTAACTATCAAGAAAGAAAATCCAAACACGGCAATGTCTTCACATTGCTAGAAGGCTCAAATTCACAAGAGGCATGTTTGAGAACAATTCAGAATTTCCTAGACAACAATTCTGACACAGACTCTGCTGAATATGAATGGGACACCATTTACAATGATGAGTTCTGGAGAGACAAAGAGGTTGATGTAATACACCAATATGTCCCAACTCTAATTGAAGGACAAGGTTCAGGGTCCCAACCACGAGGATTTGAACCACAAGTCGATTATGATTCTAGTGATACTGAATCAGATCCAAACGAACAAAACTATCATGAGGACAGTACCATCATTGATCCACCTTATACCTCGGATCCTACAGACCACTCCGTCATGACCTTAACCATAGCCGATCTCACACAGCCTGATGACCCGCTACCTTTACTCCATCCTGACCTTATTGATTGGGATTTTACGGAATATGTTAACATACCTATGTTTCCAAGTGATGAAGCTATCGTAAACTTCCTTTCTTCAGAGGATGCAAATGATTGTTCCACCAGTGATTTTTGACATAGAGTTTTTGATCAGGAGAGTGTCAAGTCTCCTAGCTGCAAAAATAAAAACAAAAAAGAAAGATCTAATGGTGAAAACTAGAATCTGGTAGTATTAGATCAAACAAAAGATAAAATAAAGAGCGTATCAAATGGTGAAAACCTCTTTGAGGCGCCAGATGATGGGACTTTTGACACTCTCCCGAAGCATTATCATGAGTGATCGCCTATTCTGATTGAACCTACAAATGCTGTCGATCTTAAAACTTCTGACAAACCAAGAATTTTACAGTTGGCCACATCTATGATAGAGAAAGAAATAATAGAGTTTATGAAATTCCTGAAAGAAAATCAAGTCAACTTTGCATGGTCTTACGCCGACAAGCCTGGTCTTGATCCTGATCTTATTATGCATCATTTATCTATCAAACCAGGTGTCAAACCGGTAAAGAAAAAACTCAGAAAGATGCACCCTGATGTTGCATTGTTAGTTAAAGAAGAACTAAAAAAACTTCTTGATGTGGGCTTCATCAGACTAGTCGACTATGCAGAATGGATCTCCAATATTGTACCTGTATCCAAGCTAGATAAAACTGTCAGAATATGCACAGATTTTAGAGATCTTAATAAAGCGTGTCCTAAGGATGACTTTCCATTACCAAATATTGACACCATAGTTGATCTGACAGCTGGCCATGCCATGTATTCATTAATGGATGGTTTTTCTGGATAT
Organism: Sequoia sempervirens; assembly: GCA_007258455.2. NCBI lineage: Eukaryota > Viridiplantae > Streptophyta > Pinopsida > Cupressales > Cupressaceae > Sequoia > Sequoia sempervirens. The sequence continues at coordinate 450,139,566 of VDFB02270651.1, forward strand.
AACCAAATCAAGATTACACCTGAAGATCAAAAGAAAACAGCTTTCACGTGTCCATGGGGAACTTATTGTTGGAACGTCATGCCTTTTGGTCTGAAAAATGCTGGGGCTACCTACCAAAGAACCATGACTACAATATTTCATGACATGATGCATGTCTTCATGGAAGATTATGTGGATGATATACTGGCAAAATCATATACCCGAGAAGGACATCTTGAAGTATTGTCCAAAATATTTGCGAGATTAGAGAAATTTAAAGTTTGTCTTAACCCTAAGAAATGTGTTTTTGGGGTCAAGTCTGGAAAACTCTTGGGGTACATTGTTTCAGAAAAAGGAATTGAAGTAGATCCAGCAAAGGTTCAAGCAATCATGGAAATACCCCCGCCAAAGAACATTAGTCAGTTAAGATCACTACAAGGACGACTTCAATCTATACAGAGGTTCATCGCACAATTGGCTGACAAGAGTTTACCATTCACACATCTACTGCATAAAAATGTTCCTTTTAAGTGGGATGACAAATGTGAATTGGCTTTTCAAAAAATCAAAGAATATCTAATGACTCCACCGGTTCTCATATCACCAGATCCAGACAAACCACTCATCTTGTACATTGCTGCAACAGAGACATCTCTAGGGGCACTGCTAGCACAAGAAGACACTACCGGGAAGGAACGTGCAATCTACTACATCAGTAGAACATTAACAAGTCATGAGCTCAACTACACTTCTATTGAAAAGGCTTGTCTAGCAGTAGTCTTTGCTTCACAAAAGTTCTGACATTACATGCTGACCCATACAGTCAATTTGGTTTCGAAGATTGATCCACTAAAGTATTTGTTGAGTAAGGCATCATTGACAGGAAGGTTAGCCAAATGGGTAATGATTCTGAGTGAGTTTGATATCCATTATGTTGATGGTAAGGCAATCAAAGGACAAGTTATCGCTGATCAACTAGTTGATGCACCACTACAAGCAAGTCATCCTTTGCACATTGAATTTCTAAATGCAGATGTCTTCACTGCAGAATCTAAACAAACATGGGCCTTATACTTTGATGGTTCTTTCACGCAACATGGATCGAGAGCAGGCATACTTTTTGTCACCCCTCAAGGACACACCATTCCTCGTTCATATCGGCTAATGTTCCCATGCACCAACAACATAGTTGAATATGAGGCATTAATCACTGGACTCAAGATAGCACTGGAATGGAGAATCACAGAGTTACAGGTATATGGTGACTCACAATTGGTCATTTGTCAGATCAATAATGACTACCAAACCAAAGATGAAAAACTGCTACCTTATAAAAAGATGGTAGATGACTTTAAGAAGTATTTTGTGGACATCAAATTTACACAGATTCCAAGGCTTGACAATAAAGCAGCTGACGCTATGGCTATGATCGCATCATTGTTACAACTCCCAGAAACTCAGCATCGTTACAAATTTCTGGTGGAACAATCATTTACACCTGCATATGATACCCCTGAAAGCCAAATCATTTGTCACTTGGTAGGATCCGATTTGCCTTGGTACAGAAAAATTTATGCTTATCTCAAAGACGACATCTTACCACCCGATCTATCTCGTAACAAAAAATGCAACTTTATCCGCCAATCCGCTCGCTATACCCTCATCGCTGACACCCTTTATCGCCGTGGTCTTGATGGTACTTTACTCCGATGTCTTGAACGCGAAGAATCTGACAAAGCTTTACAAGAAGTTCATGGTGGCATCTGTGGTACTCATTCAAGTGGACTGACCTTATCCAAGAAAATGATTAGAATGGGTTACTATTGGCCTACAATGGAGAGAGAATCATTCACTTTTATGAAAACATGTTCTAAATGTCAGATCCACGGGAATCTCATTCATGCTCCTGCACAAGAACTCCAACCGTTTTCACCAACCTCGCCATTTTCTCAATGGGGATTAGATTTAGTGGGCAAGATTCATCCTTCTTCATCAAATGGGCATAAATTTATCATTACAGCAACAGAGTATTTTACTAAGTGGATTGAGGCAGTCCCTCTTACCAAAGTTACCGGCAAACAAATATCATCATTCATACTCAACTATATCATTTGTCGGTATGGCATTCCCAACTCCATTATTACAGATAATGGCCGACCGTTCAAAAATCAGGATGTTGATGAACTTTGTGAGAGATTCCATATACAACATAGATATTCAACACCTTACTATCCACAAGGGAATGGCCAAGCATAGGCCTCAAATAAAACTATATTAAAAATCTTGAAAAAGACTGTGAATGCATCAGGGAAGGATTGGCACGTTCAACTCAATCCTGCTTTATGGGCCTCCAGAACCAGTATTCGCACGCCAACAGGAGCAACACCATTCGCCCTTGTTTATGGAGCAGAAGCCATATTGCCCTTAGAAGTGGAGATTCCCTCACTCAGAGTATCATTGAAAGGCTTAACAATAGATGATGAATACAAAGTTTCCCGACTCCAAGAGCTTGAATTTCTAGATGAGAAGAGACAAAGAGCAACTGATCATTTGAAAGCTTATCAACAGATGATGTCTCGCAGTTACAACCACAAAGTAAAGCCACGTACCTTTCAAGTGGGTGATCTCGTTCTGAAAGAAAATCCACGTAATCAACAAGACAGAGAGAAGAAAGGAAAGTTCGAGCCAAATTGGCTAGGTCCTTACGTGGTCATCACAGTTTATGGTTCAGGAGCCTACAAGCTATCAACACCAGAAGGGGACCTGTTTGACGAGCCTATCAACAGCATGCATCTGAAGAAGTATTATGTCTAAGACGATCATCATCATCAGAAAAAGTCTGAAGAAATACCAAAAAATCAAAAAGTCCTCAAGAAATACCAAAAATCAAAAAGTCCCCAAGAAATACCAAAAATTAGAAAAAGTCCCAAGAAATATCAAAAAATCAAAAGTCGAAGAAATACCAAAAATCGAAAAAATCCTTAAGAAATACCAAAAATCAGAAAAAGTCCTCAAGAAATATAAAAAAAAAAAAGTCCCTAAGAAATATCAAAAAATCAAAAGTCCCCGAAAAAAAGCAGTCATAGGGTGAAAACCTGGCAAACAGGCAGTCTATTGACAAGAAAAATGCAATAAAAATAAATAGTGAAAATCTAGCAAACAGACGCTATTTGTAGCTCTCCATCTATTAGTTCATGTTCTGCACTTAACTTTTCAATCTTCATTTTCATGCATCATTTTCACCATCTTAGGGTTACACCGGCACCATTCTCTCATCATTTGCCTTGAGCGATAATGTCTTACCATGGCTTGATTATTGTACATATTCATTTCAACAAGTTGTGTTGATACCAAGGGCAAATCTCGGAACATTGGGGGCAATCAACTTTCAGATCTTCCTGAAAACAGTAAGACAATGACATCGAAGCCAATCATGCACAAAACAAAACAATCAAATTAAACCAAAACATCCAACCATTGATCCATATCACAGTAGCTTTCAGTTGCGTACCTTATCATGACTCATATCGGGATGATCTCTAAATCTGAATTAATGTTTGGAATCACAGTATTCCATTTTTGGAATAATGGTTGTTTAATTTTTGATATCATTTCTCTGGAGCACACTCAATGATGTACTGAACTAGAGTGGCAAGGAAAGAGGATGATTTTTCTTTGTCTGCTGTCTGGAGGTTAATCATTTATCGGTTGCAAATATGTCGCGAGACGTGATGCTTTTATCATTAATGACAGTTCCAAATTTGCATCAGATGGTGGTTAGTCTTTGTCTGTTTACGCAAGAAATGCTCAGGTCATCTCGGTTCAATTATACCTAGATGCTTGTGTTCACTTGCTATATCAAAAATCATGAAAGTTGTACTTAGGTCATCATTGGTGCTAATTTCCCCTCTGATGTTTGTACATACTTCCAACATTTTAAAATGCTCTATGATGATTTAAGCAGGCTCACTAAAAGGCTCAACAAAATGATCGGCTTTCTTTAGTTGCATTTCATTTTAGATCATTGTACATAGTTGCATACTGGATCTTGCATCTTGAGTTTTCGAAAGGTCAAATGGCTGTCATCTTTTGGACTATTTGTGGAGGACAATACAAACATTTGTATCATCACCATTACATTTCATCATCAGTAGCATTATCGTTTCATCATTTCAATATCAGTATCATCTCATTAGATGCATTCCACATCATTTCACATGAATTTCCTTATTGCATCCACTACCATCTCATGTTATTTGCATCTCCATTATCGTTTTCATCCATATTTTGGGTCACAATTTATTTCATCCTTATTATCATTTCATTTAACATTGTATTTATCATTACCATTTAATTATCATTTTCATATCACCCTTGCATTTTCATTTTTAGTTTCATTATTGCATCCATTATCATTCCATCATTCCATATTTCATTATCATTATCAATTTATCAGTTCATTATTATCATTTTAGCGACACATTACCATTATCTCATTCATTTCACTTTGCATTATCATTATCTTTTTATCTCAAGGTAGTTCCATATACATTTTCTTACCATTGTAATTATTTCATTTCATCCATTCGTTAGTAGTATATGGTCATCTTTTCATTATTTCATTCTCATTTATTGCATTACCATCTCATTATCACCTCATTTCATTATTCATTACATAATTATCATCCATTCTATTATTATGTTCCTTCATTGCACTTCATATCACTTATCATTTCATATCATTTACCAGTTCATTTTATTTCATATCATTTATCATTGCATTTCATTTCATACCAGTTACCATTTCATTTCATTTACCATTTCATTTCATTTCATATCATTTACTATTTCATTTTATTTCATATCATTTATCATTGCATTTCACTTCATATCATTTATCATTGCATTTCATTTCATACCAGTTACCATTTCATTTCATTTACTATTTCATTTCATTTCATATCATTTACCATTTCATTGCATTTCATTTCATATCATTTATCATTGCATTTCATTTCATACAAGTTACCATTTCACTTCATTTCATATCATACCAGTTATCATTTATCATTGCATTTCACTTCATATCATTTATCATTGCATTTCATTTCATTTCATTTACCATTTCATTTCATTTCATTTCATTTACCATTTCATTTCATTTCATATCATTTACCATTTCATTTTATTTCATATCATTTATCATTGCATTTCACTTCATATCATTTATCATTGCATTTCATTTCATACCAGTTACCATTTCATTTCATTTACCATTTCATTTCATTTCATTTCATTTACCATTTCATTTTATTTCATATCATTTATCATTGCATTTCATTTCATATCATTTATCATTGCATTTCATTTCATACCAGTTACCATTTCACTTCATTTCATATCATACCAGTTATCATTTATCATTGCATTTCATACCAGTTACCATTTCATTTCATTTCATTTCATTTCATTTACCATTTCACTTCATTTCATATCATTTACCATTTCATTTTATTTCATATCATTTATCATTGCATTTCACTTCATATCATTTATCATTGCATTTCATATCATTTATCATTGCATTTCATTTTCATATCATTTACCATTTCATTTCATTTTCATATCATTACATATCATTTTCATATCATTTATCATTTCATATCATTTATCATTTCATTTCATACCATTTATCATTTCATTCACTCATACCATTTTCCATCCCATCATAATCTAAAGCACAACATTCATATTTCATTTTTTTATCTGCACTACAAAATTTAAAAAATACACATCATAGGCAATTCATCTGCATGACATTGTTAGTACACATCATCAGATAATCATAATCATATTAAAAAATCAAAATCAAACCATCCTGCATATCATGTTAGTCATCAAATCATTTACATGCACAACAAAATCCATCACATATAGACATCAATGCATATCATATCATCACATCAAAAATAAATATCACATCATCATAAAAAAAAATCATCGCCGCTGCATATCATCACTCATCAAAAATGATACAAATGTCCAAATGTCCAATGAAACTACAATGTCCAATACATCAAACATGATAAAAAATGGCATATACATGCTCTACACTACAAAGTCTACCTGATGAAGGTCTAGCTGGTGGATGCTCCTGATGGTGCTGGTCCGGAGGGAGGTGGTCTGCCATTGGTGCCTACATCTGGATCCTGCCATGGCCCTGTCACTCCCCTGCTCTAGGTGTGTGTCCGTGATCTGCTCTAGGTCCTGCTGTGGGATCTCGAGTATGGCTCTCTGCGCTCTGGAGGGCATAGCTCCTCGTATCTGACCCTGTAATACTCCGCCTCCCTGGCCATCTCCATGCCCTCTGCAATGGCCTCTCGCAAGGATGCACTCTCCACTGTGCCCATCAATCTCTGAGCCACGCCCTCAGCCTCTACTGCCCGTCGCCTAAGTGTATCCCTCTCAGCGATCGCCTGAGCTAACTGTGGGTCCGGGGCAGGTGCCTGTACCTGTGCCTGTGCCTGTGCCTGTGCCTGAGCAAGCTGTGTTTGTAACTGCACAATAAAAGCCTGTGCCTGTGACAGCTGACTCTGTAGCTGACCCTGCTGCCCCTGCAATGTCTGCACCTAAGCCTGAAGAGTAGCTAATTGTCCCTGCTGCGAGGAAGAAGCCAGCCAGATCACTGTCCGCCTCTCGATCCCTGTCCTCGGTCGCCGCATAATCCGCACACCCCTCAGGATATCCAATCCCCTCGATGCAGGTCCTCCCATCCCCCCATCATCCCCAACATCATCATCATCACCATCTGAGCCCTCCTCCTCTCCGCTCTCCTCCTCCTCTCCCCCAACAGCTCCCTGCTCACCGCCAGCCACATCTTCCTATCCAGCCACTCCGGGCGGTGGTACTCTCACAATCGGCGCTGGCTCATCCGGACTAGTGAACCGTGGAAAGGGATGTGTGTGAAAATAGGCAGCATACTCATCAGACATCCCGACATCCACTATGTCTCGTCTGTCCACCCATGCCTCAGGTGCTAAGGCCATGTACTCTGTATAGGCGGCCTGGTACACAATGCATGGCCCCCATCCGGCCTCATCTCTGCTCCGGGCATAGTGTGCAATACCCTGCGGCATCCCCTGTGTGAATCCGAACTGCCTCTGCACCCGCAATGCCAAGAATCTCTCCAAAATAAAGGGAGTCCTCCCTATCAGATATCGCGACATACAAACATAGGGCATCTTTGCATCATCGGTTGCCCATGGCTCGCAATCTAAATACGATCGCCATATGACCGTATCGATGTCATCCAGCAGTTGTCGCCAGTAATCTACCTTGCCCAACTTGGGCTGGGTAAGGAACTCAGAATACATATAAATGTATGGCCTACCTCGTGCCCTCACTCTGGGGCATGCCGACTGTGTAACAACAAAGTGCTCCCAGGCCCAGATCTGTAACACTGTAACTCCGCAGGATAGACTGGTGGATCCCCTGTACACCACCTGGTGCAAATCATGATAAAAGTGAGCTAACATGCAGCTCCCCCACGCATACCTCCTCAGCTGTAATATCATCTGCTCGAGAATCCTGCCCCAGCCCACTGACAACCCCTTTCCCCGGCGATCCGAACAAAGGAGACCTCCAATGAAAGCACCTAAAACTGCTGGTAAGGCTGGATATCCGTGAAAGTCTGCCCATGGTACCCAGTACCCGGCTATCCTCGCATCTCCGTACACTCTCCTCAGAGCATCTGTGCCTCCAATCTCCTTGTGATCATAATACACAAGGGTGCCAACAACTGGAATGCCTAGGATCCTATATACATCCTCAGGAGTCATTGTCACCTCACCGGTCGACATGTGAAAGGTGTTGTGCTCCGAGTGCCATCTCTCTGCTAGTGCGGTCAACAATCCTCTGATGACCCTAATCGGCGGCATCGCCAATAAGGGTCTCAAGCCGCAAACATCAATCACTGCTCTATCAACAGGGGTCAACTCGGGGATCCTATCCCATCCTGCTGAATGTCGCTCCCTGATCTGGAGGTTTTTGAAAACCTCCTATTTTTCATCACGCAAATCATCAATTAGAATCATATCAACATTCAAACCAAATCAAAATCAGATTCATATCTACCAGTGACCTATATCAGTGAACTATATCAGACCCATATCAGACTCATATCAATGCATCAAATCAATGACCCATATCACACAATCAGCCCTATCACCCAAATCAAATTTATCAAGCTGGATATCATATCACATCTATCCTATCATCAATTACTATTTGTTTTCTATCACAGGAAGCAAATTTATCAGAAGTCATATCCATTCAATCTACTCCTTGTTTTCTATCCTAGGAAGCAAGGTTATTAGATCAATCATTCGATTTTCCTATCATCCCTACCCATATCAACATGAGGACATGACAATTTACCTATCTATTGACTAAAGAAGCAATACAAAATCATCATTTTTATCACAACAGTCATTCGGGCTATTTACTGGATGCGCCATTCTTTTTATGGAATGCGCGTTTTCCCATATGCGGCATAGTTTTTACCATATGCGCTAAAACAATCACTGTATGCGCATTTTCTCGTATGCGCCACTTTATTGACCATATGCGCCGCTGTTTTTGCTGGATGTGCGCTTTCCCGTATGTGCGTCTGTTTTCCCTATATGCGCTCTAGCCCTAAAATTTTTCAACTTGCCCTATATGCGTGCTAGTTTCTACGGGATGCGCTAAACTGGTTTTTCTGCGGAAATTAAAAATTAAATCATATGCGCGTTTGTTTATACTATATGCGCGCCTATTTTTTTTGAAAGCGCCTAAACTTTCCTAGATGCGTGCAAAACGTAAAATCTTAAACTTAAACAGCGGAAAATTGAAATTTTTTGATTCAAAACGAAAAATTCGAAAGCACAGAGGGTTAGATCGACTCACTGGAGGTCCGTACGCTGCTGGCCTCTGATATCGGCGCGATCTCTCGAATCTATGACGATGATACGGAATCTCCATCTCGCAATGTCGCTTTCAGAGCTATAGTTTCACCACAGTCAAAAGTGCAAATGACTTGTCTCTTTCAACCTTTTTACCTTTTAAAGGTCAACTAAGGGTAAAATGTGACTTTGAACATTTATTTTCTTGTCGTGAGCTAAACCACTTCATCTCTCCTCCATGATTTACCTCCCGAGGGGGCATCATCAGCAGCAACATCGAAAATATATCAGGGGCAAAATCTTATTTTTCTTTGAAGCAATGTGTTTTACACATCACTTCAAAGAGGGGCAAAATGTATATGTCTAAAAATGGTCATGATTAAGCTTGTTAATTAATTAAATATGATTTATTTAATTAATTCCTCTAATATCATCTACATATAAATAAATTTAATTATTTATTTATATCGTTCATTTTCTAAATTCTTCTATCTTAAATTAAATAAATAATTTTATTTAATTACTAACATTTCTACCCTCCGCTTAATTAAATTAAATAAATTATTATAATTTATTTATATTTAATTATCATTTGGTTCTAAAGTTTAAATATTTTTAAATATTTGAATAATGGAATATTCTCCATCCCATATCCGAATTTTAAAATATTAAATTATTTTATTTAATATTTTCCTTTAATTTCATTTCTAAATCATAATTAAATATGATTTATTTAATTATGTGAATTTCTATTTTCATCTCCATTCTTAAATTAAATAAATTTAATTTATTTAATTTTCTAAATTCATTATTAACTCACCTTCCCAAAATTCTAACTCATGCTAACTCGCCCTTCTAAATTCGTATCTTATCTTTCGAAATGGAAGTTTTCCTTCGAAACTCAATGACGACATTCGAAGAGAAGGAAACCTTCCATTCTTCTTTCCACTTTCGAAAATCTCCCGCCGTCCGTTCGAAACAAGCTTAATCCGGACCGTCAATCGATTTAGCCAATCAAATCTGTTCGAAAACTCTATAAAAGCCCGAGCAAATCCAAGCTTTGGTTAATCATCCACAATCATCCATAACCAACCCCACATGCACTTACATATGCATACTCATGTTCATGCAATCAGCGTTATGCATTCACATCATCTTCAGCATCACATTCCCACTTTCATGTTAGCATAGATTTGCATTTTTGCATGTTATGCATTTTAAATCTCATTCTTCATACTGTCATTTTGTTGAGCTCTACCTGCTGATCTGAGAGCCATTTGAAGCAACAAAACGGTGAAGATAGAGGAGGATAAAACGATTTCAAAAGGCTGTTACGGTTTGCATTTATTTTCTTTCTTTCAGCTTTTCGATTTAATGTTTTATTAACATGTGTTGATTTTGATTTTAATTTGATCCAATTTTCTCACACACAGTACTTTATATGTTTCTTATGTTTTTGGAATGAGTTTACTAATGTATTGATACCTTGGAGGTATGGATGGTTGGATGTATTAGCATGTGTTGTGGATGCTATTTTTGATTGTGTGGGTTTTTCAGTTGACAACAGCTTGGTTAGAGCCTTTGTTATCACTTGGATTTGATGTGCTCATGGATTGGTGAATCTTCACCTTGGATTTTTCCTTTTCTTCCATAGGTGGCACGTTGGAGGATGAGAGGAGTTATTGCTTGAGATGGTGGTCACTTTGTTCTTATTTCAGGTATCTTGATGGAGCACGAGAGCATGTTACAAATTCATGTGGTTTCATGTATGGCTATGATGATGTATTTCATCTATTGATCCCTTATACAATGTATACAAAAAGTGGGAGAATGTTGGGATATGGTGTTGTACACCATTGCATAAATTGATTTATTATAATGTTGTAACTAAATAATTATTTAGTTGTGATGCACCTTGGTGGTGTGGATAATCACACTAGGTATTTATTTGGGGTCCACTTGATGTTGTATTTTAACAATGTATTATTATTTAATGTGTGGGAGACATGTGATAATAATTTAATATTGGGGAAATATTAAATAAAGTGATGTCTTAGTACCCAATATTAAATAAGGGGTTAGTGGTTTTGTGGTACATGATTTTACCTTACCACTAGTTGTATTTTGTGTGAGCTTGTGTCTATAAAAAAAAACACATGCATAGTATTTTAGGTTGGTTGAGTGGTTTGTCTATCATTATTTAGGCTTCTTGTGGAGTACATTTGTGAAGCATGGAATGGGATGTGTGGATTCATGCTTGGACACATGGGAATGCATTAGAGGGTTTAATGCTTCAGAGGTTTTCATTATAACTCTTGTATTGGTTTATTGTTGAATAATATGATGGAGTATGGATGCTTTTGGAAGCTAGGTTTTTCCCAGGGTATATCTTGTGTTATCTTGTGGCTTGTCTATTTGATATATGCATTTGGAAAACTTGTATGCATGTTTATCTCTCATGGGTTATGTAGGAAATAATTTAAGATTGTGGGTTAAATGCAATATTTCCTAAAAAATATCTTACGGAGGACGAAATGAAGATTAAAAAGATTGAAGAAGTTGATCCTAGTCAAAACCAAAGAAGAGATAATTCTTATTTCCCTTGCAACCAGAACAATGGTGAACAAAGAGGAAGAGGAAGACCTAGATGAGGCCTTGTGAGAGGAGGCTTTAGAGGAACCTATTTCCAATGAGGAGAAGAGGGACATCAAGCATACAAGTGTCCACAACATCAAGGAAGGACAAATAGGAGATCTGAAGGCAATGCATGAGTTGAACATGTAGATGAGGAAGTTGAATATGAGCATTCTAAAGATGTAGAAAGAGGAGAGATTGGTCATTAGGAGAGCACTGTTGAATGAAGAAAATGAACTAATACAAAGGAAGAGTTTGTTTCACACAAGGTGCAAAGTTGGAGGTAAATTTTGTGATGTTTTCATTGATAATGGTAGCACATATAATCTCATTTTAGAAGATGTGGTTAACAAGTTTCAGTTGGAAAGGAAGAGGCACCCACATTTGTATCAAATTATATGGTTGGAAAAAGACCATAGAGGTTTTGTCAATGAACAATGTTTAGTGAAGTTCAATATTGGGAATTACCATGATGAGGTACTGTGTGACATCATGCCTATGTATGCATATCATTTACTACTAGGGAGACCATGGTAGTTTGATTGATATGCTGCCCATGATGGCCATGCTAACACATATTCGTTGAAAAAGGATGGAGTTCATAATAAGTAGATGGTAGGAAATCTTTAGATGGTATGAAGCACACACATGTGTGCTTTGCGTTGATTCCTAGAGTCAACAAAGAAGAATATGTACTAGTAGAAGTTTCAAATATGCTAGGAGAATTCTAGGACACTTAGATAATGTACTTGAAGGTTAGTCACTAGATGGATTTAATACTTGGAACCAACTTTCCAAATAAGTCAACCCATAGAATGATTCCTACAGAGAATGAGAAACTAAACATATAGGTCCATGAGTTGTTGAGGAAAGGATTGATCTAAGAGAGCCCCAATCCATATGTAGTACCTATAATGGTAGCACCAAAGAAGGATGGAGAGTGGATGATGTGTACATACTCTTGAGACATTAACAAGATTACAATCAAGTACAAATTTCCCTTGTCGAGGATGGATGACATTATGGATTGCTTGAGTGGAGGAAAGCACTTCAAGAAGATTGACTTGAAGAGTGGATATCATTACATCTGGATTGAAGAGGGAGATGAATGAAATAAAACCTTCAAAACCAAGGAGGGATTGTATGAGTGGTTATTCATGCCATTTGAGCTAACCAATGTGTCGAGCACATTCATGTGGCTCTTGATTAAGGTATTAAAAGAATTGGGTAAATTTGTCATTATTTATTTGAATTACATTTTAATTTTTAGTAAGACATTGGAGGAGCACTTGTTGCATATCCGTAGAGTTTTTAAGAAGCTAAGGGAAGATAAATTGTTGATTTACCTGAAGAAATGTAGTTTCATAAAGGAGTTGATATATCTAGGATTTTTAGTCTCAGCTAAGGGTTTTAAGATGGACCCCGAGAAAGTATAGTTTATTATTGAGTGGCCTACACCAAGGAGTGTTATAGAGGTAAGATCATTTCATGGTTTAGCAAGTTTTTATAGAAAAATTATGAAAATTTTTAGTAGTATTTGTGCAGTCCTAATAGAGACACTGAAAGGGGACAAAAAAGAGTTTAAATGGACTATAGGAGTAGGTAAGATTTTTGATTTGTTAAAGAAGAAATTCATAGAGCAACTTGTTTTGGTGCTTCCAAATTTCAATAAGGTGTTTTAGGTATATTATGATGCCAATGGTAGTGCCATAGGAGGTATTTTGAGTCAATATGGTAAGCCTGTTGACTATTTTAGTGAGAAATTGAATGATTTCAAGAGAAAATATTTCATCTATGATTAGGAGTTTTATGCAATAGTTCAAGTTTTGAAAAAATGGAGACACTATTTTTTTCCAAAAGAATTTATTTTATATATAGATCATCAGGCCTTATAGTGCCTTATTATTCAGGGGAAGTTGAACCAAATGCATTTAAAATGGGTTGAGTTTTTGCAAAGTTAGTTTTGTTTTGAAACACAAAAGTAGGAAGTCAAAAAAAGTTGCAGATGCCTTGAGTAGAAGCTAAATTTTATTGATAGAGATGAAGATAGAAGTTGTTGGGTTCAATGAACTCAAGACTTTGTATCCTTAAGATCTAGAATTTGTAGAGGCCTATAAGGCTTGTTTGGAACCTATTTCTTTGGATAAGACAAGATGGTTGGATTTCATAATACAAGATGGTATGTTGTTCAGAGGAAGCCAGTTGAGCATTCCATGAAGTTCTATGAGAGATAACTTGATTAAGGATAATCATAGTGGAGGATTGGCATGGCACTTTGGTCAAGATAAGACCATTTTTCTTAAAAATGAGTTATTATTGGTCACAGTTGTACCAAGATGTGAAGAAGTTTGTGTAGAGTTGTAGAGTATGCTAGATGGCTAAAGGGGTAAGTCAAAATGTTGGGCTATATAAGCTGTTACCTGTACCAAAAATGCCATGAAAATATATTAGTATGGAATTCATTCTTGGTTTATTGAGGACACATAAAGGACATGACTCAATATTCATGGTGGTGGATAAATTTTCAAAGATGACACATTTCATTCTATGTCATAAGACCAGTGATGCTATTCTGTCAATATCATATCCTTAAGATGATTTTTTAGTACAAGGCTAAGGTAGATCAAAAGAAGAGATTTAAGGAATTCTAGGTTGGAGATGAAGTCATTGTTCACTTGAGGAAAGAAAGGTTCCCAATGGTAACACATAACAAATATAAAATGAAGAAATTTGGACCATGCAAGATTCTGAAGAAGTATGATTCAAGAAATACCTGTGAGGTAGAGTTGTTGAGTGGGATAAACATCTACTATGTTCAACATTGTTGATTTAACAAAATATCATGAAGGAGATATGGAGGATGGACCAATAAAGAATAGTGGAATATTTTGGAACCTACTTCAAAAGAGAAGATATAAGACATCTTGGATAGTAATGTGGGTAGAAGTACATGAAAAAAACAATATACAAAATACTTGACTAATTGGAAAGGAAGACCTATTGAAGATTCATCATGGCTAAGGAAGAGTTTGACCATATTATTTTTCCTCATAACACCTGAGATGCAAAAATATCACTTCTCAAATTACCCCTGGTGTTTGATGCAAGAGCATCTAGGGTGTAAGAGCAATCTTGCATCCTAAAACAATGTTTTTTTTTAATTTCTATTATGTTTGGTGAATAATTTTTAATAAGGGCTAAAAATGACAAGGTTACTATTTTTATTAAGTTGGAAGGGCTAAACTAATAGGGTTATTATTTTTAGTAAGTTGAAATTTGTGCATGTATAGACATGAAATATTACACAGAGCTAAAAAATGGTGAAATGATACCAATGGTGAAGAAATCACTTCAATACCATTTGTCATTTGTGAGATATTAACGCTTTTGTCTTCAAAATCCATTTAAAAATATTAAAAATCAATTTTGAGGTACCTAGATATTTCGAATGGGCTTGAAAAATGGCCAAAAATCCTCAAGTCCCTAAAGGAATCTTTGATAGACCTTTGGTTTTTTGAGAGATTTCCAATGGTGAAAACAATTTATCAATCTAATGTTCGAGTCAAAATTTATGGCTCCTAGAAGTTGGACTAAAATTTAGGAATTTTCTTAGGCCCAAAAAAGGGACAACTAGACTTTTTTGGTGCCAAAATGGAAGTAACAGTTTATTGACAAGTGGAAAAAAAATTGGATGAAGAGATAAATGAATTTCGTACTTTTTAGCATAAAATGGAGGTTGGGGTTTCAATGGCCATTATTTCCATTCACAGACTTGCATGTCTAATTTTTTTCATGTATTTGCAACCCTTATTTCAATAATAGTAGTCTTGTGACCAGATAGTTGTATTGCATTTGATTGCATGTATGTAGATGATTTCATGAAAGTATAATAAAGTTGCATCTTTTTTGTTCTTGAATTTTGTTGTCTATGTAAGGTTGTGATTGAGGGAGAGTCTCCCTTCACCATTTCTTGTTTGTGTTCAATGGTATATACTATGCTGAGCTCAATCACACATTCAATGTAGTATAATTACTCCCATTGTCAAATATATAAGAGAAGAATTGGGTAGTAGCACTCCGACAATCATGTTTATTTCCTCCTCTCATCACTTCTAATGTGTTCACTTTTTGACTTCTAAATTCAATCATTCTTTCTTAGAGCATGTATAAAAAATGAATAATAAATTTAGTAGATATTTTAACTCATTTTTTTCTCATCATTTGGGCACAACCTTTCCAGTTCTTTTTCTCGTGTTTCGTGCTTACTCTAGCTTATGTTCTATTTTATGCTTTTGACCCTTGTCTTCTTGTATTATTCCTTGTTCTCCCAAGTCATCCTATCTCCTTTATATAATTTAGTATGTAAATTTTCTCAATGTACTCTAACCTTTAGAAATAATATCGTAACTTGATAATTTAAACAATAAGGGATTATTTGCTATGTATCAAATTATGTTGTTTTATTAAGATTCAATTGTGGTGCTTTTAAGTCAAACTCATTGGTCATATTTCATGAGTAGTGTTTCACACTAACCAATCTCTCGTGAGAATGAATAGTTTACTTAGAACTCATTACATATAGGTGATGCTCACAATGTAACTTAAAATCATTTAAAAGGCCAACTATAACTATGAATTTACATTGCTCCTCCAACGATTTTCCCTCCTAAGGATCACTAGATGCAATTAGTGCTAATGAATATGATTCGGTGAGTTTGGTTAAAAAATTATGGACTTGAATCTTGATAAAACATCATAATTTGAATTATAAATGAATACAAATCAAGAAAAAGAGAATATCCTAAGGGGAAATATTTATATATATATATTATACTTTCCAGTTCTCTTTCTCGTGTTTTGTGCTTACTCTAGCTTTTGTTCTATTTTATGCTTTTGACCCTTGTTGTCTTCTTGTATTATTCCTTGTTCTCCCAAGTCACCCTATCTCCTTTTGGATATATTATCTTTTAATTCAATTTTTTCCACCACTTATTTACCTTCACATAGGTGTTTTACCTTTTCATGTTCCACTTACCTCTTATAATAACCTTAATACCTTTTGCAAAATTTATTAACTAGATCATACCTCCTAAGTTTAATTCAAAATAATATCTTTTTGGACTTTAGATTATGCATCTAGAAGCTTATCTTGAACCATAATCAAAACCCTTATGTATCCCCCTTTACCCTTAATTTTTCATAGAAAATTAAACCTCCTTGATCATAGGGACCAATTCTTAGTGGTGGGTGTTTACTAATTTACTTCTCTTTTACACTAATTAGAGTATAAACCTTTTTTTTATAAATATTTTACCAATGTTTTATGCTATGTGGATTCATTCTTGGATGTCCACAAGGGATTGACTATGGAATATTTCCCTTCAACAATTCTTGTTTGCAAAATTTTCCACAATTTTTTGACTTGTAGGTGAAATACAAGAAAATATGTGAAAATCCTAAGGAATTTCAAAATGAAAAGTAGTTGGAAGTGATGAGAAACATTAGTGTCAAATTTGGAAGCATTCTAAGATATTAGAGCATGTCCACACCTAGACTAGGTTTTATAGTAGGTTGTTAGGGTAGGACTACATTGAGTGGCCTTGTCCTAAGATCTATTTTAAATAAAGTTAGGTTTTTTAATCTTTGACAACTCCTACTATTTATTTTTAGTGTGCATGTGTCAAAATATCAAGTTTTTCTCTCTAATTGCTTATTTTTGTCTTATCTATAATGTATTTTGTCTTGAAATTAACCTATTTTATTGCTTTACTTCACTTTTTTGTAATCTCTAGGACAATTTTCCATATAAATAATTGACCAATAGATTGTTATAAATCATCCTTGAAAATTTTAGAAGTTTTTGAGGTACAAGGATAAGTAGACCTCCGGAAAGATTTTCTCCTTTATATTTGATTTTATTAACTAATGTTGGTGAAACACAAGGGTATGAAGAAGCTATGTAGGTGGATACCAAAGAACATTGAGAGCGAGGAATGAAAGAAGAAATGGATTCCTTGCTACAAAATCAGATGGGATTTAATCAAACTACTTGCAAGTAAAAGAGCTTTACTAAATAAATAGGTTTACAGGCTGAAAGGGGAAAGAAAATATTTAAGGTCAAACTAATGGTAAAAGGTTTTGTATAAAATAAAGGTATTTATTTTGATGATTTTTTTTCTCCAATAGTAAAAATGACCTTTATTAGAACTATTTTAAGTATTGTGGTTGTAGAATATTTCCATCTTGAACAACTAGATGTGAAAACAATGTTTCTCCATGAATATTTGGAAGAATAAATATATATGCAACAACCACAAGGATATGAAGTCAGAGGTAAGGAGAATTTAGTGTGCAAATTAAAAAAGAGTTTGTATGGCTTCAAGAAAGCACATCGAAAATGGTATTTAAAATTTGATAGTTTTATGGTTGGACAAGGTTATCGTTCGTGTCATTCTGACCATTGTGTTTATTTTAAGATGTCACATAATGGTAGTTAAATTATCCTATTATTATATGTTGATAATATGCTTGTTGCAGGGTCTAATATGGAGCATATTAATGAGCTGAAATAGAAGTTATCAAATTATTTTTCTATGAAGGATTGGGTGTGTGATAGGGCGAATTTATGTGCTAGAATACGAGCAACAAACAAGAGAATGCAAATAACACTAAAAAAAACCTACACCTCAAAATTAGCCTAGTTGGATTCAACACAGAATAAAGACAACAAATGGAACTTTTTACCTTGTCTCGAATTGATCCTTTGGTTGGCCCTTCGATCTTTGGTGTTGTATGCTCCTTGGATGACACAAGATGCAAGCTAGATGATGATATGATAATGGATGAAAGTGGATGCAAGTGTAAAAATGGCTAAGTATGGATTCTAGAATTTTTTTGCAAGATTTTGGCTACAATGCATGATCTCTTCTCAAATGAGAGAAAAGAGGGGGGATTTATAGAGAATTTGGAATTCTCTAGGGAAATGGACGGTCAATATTGAGCCACCAAGATCAAGATGTAGGGCTATGGTGAGTTGAGAACTCACAAGCCCTCACATCTTGACATGTGGCATGTGATATGGCTTAAAAAGGGTGATGTGTTCATGAGGTGGAAAGAGAGTACATGACATAGAGGTGGTACATAGTACCTTGGGATTGGGCAAGATCTCCTCATAAAGGACCGCCATGTGGGTGAGAGGACATGGAATTAAAAATTCCTCAAATATTCTCATGGGGATGAGAGAAGGAATTTAAAATTCCTTTAAATGCATTGTGGGGATTAAATGTGAATTAAAAATTCACATAGGGAAAGGGGTGCCTTCTCCAAAAGGAAAAATCATTTAATAGGGCTGACTTAGGACACATGACATGGAGTGATTAAGGTTGTGCAAGTACTTGATTAGACTAATTAATGAAGATTAGAAGAGGGTTAGATTTCACATGTGACTTTATGTGACAAGTCAAAGATCACATGGGGAAGAGAAAAATGAATTTAATATTCCTTGGAAGGATAAAAAGAATTAAAAATTTCTTGAGAGGTTGATTAGGCTAGTTAGTGAAGGATTAGAGGAGGGTTAGGCGGCTAAGAGAGATTAGAGGCCAACTTGCAAAAGTTGGAGGATGTGACACATCCTAATCAAGGATTAGGCATGTGCACATCCTAATGATGAGATTAGAAGATGGATTATAGGATTAGATAAAAATGATGGAGGATGTACATGAAGGGAATTAAATAAATGGCATATTTATTTAATTCAATTGATGAAAAGGAGGATTAAAGAGATAAGGTATTTATTTATTAATTAAATACCTTAGGGATTTGCAGAATTAAGGATATTAATTAAATAATAGCGATATTACTTAATTAATGCAAATAAGGGGATGCTTAGATGAAAGGGGATAAATTTGGATAAATCAAGTGTCCAAATTTAGGTGTCTACAGGGTGTAGCCAAAAAAATCCTTGGTATGAGGATTTCGTGGGATAGGGCAAACAAAAAATTAACTCTACCTCAAAGTGAATATGTAGAAAGGGTGTTGAAACAATTTAATATTGAAAATTCCAAAGTTATTAGCACACATTTTCCTAGTCATTTTAAAACTAAGGAGATGCGTCCAAAGACACAAGAGGAGGAAGATATAATGTTTAATATTTCATATTCTTTAGCTATTGGTAGTTTAATGTACGTCATGGTATGCACAAGGCTAGATATTGGACATGCTATTGGATTTGTGAGCAAGCATATGAGCAATCTAGGAATGGAACATTAGAATGCTATGAAATAGATTCTCAGGTATTTGAGAGTGAAAACTACCAAAAATTTATGTTTTGGAGGATCAAACACTAATTTACAAGGTTATGTTGACTTTGATTTGGTGGTTGACATAGATACCAAGTGTAATACTATAGGTTATGTTTTTATTGTAGGTGGGACAACCGTTACTTGAATTTCAAGGCTGCAAAAATTTATTGGTTTGTCAACTACAAAGGTGGAATATGTAGTTACAACTGAAGCTATCAAAGAGATGATTTGATTGTAATATTTCTTAGAGGAATTAGGCAAGTAGCATGCTGATAATTTTTTGTATAGAGAAGCCAAGTTCCATTCATCTTGCTAAGAATTATGTACTTTATTTAGAAACAAAACACATAACTGTGGTACCACTTCATCCGGTTTGTGTTGGAGGATGGTTAGTTGAAGTTGGAGAATATTCATAAAAGTGAAAATCCAATAGATATGTTTACAAAGACAATAACATGGGAGAATTTGATTTTTTCTTCGACTTCCATTGGTCTTCAAGATTAAAATTGGTGGAAGTAAGGAACAACTATGTCCTTTGATTTGGTGGTTGACATAGATACCAGACATAGTACTATAGGTTATTTGTTTATTGTAGGTGGGACAACAGTTAGTTGAATTTCAAGGCTGCAAAAAGTTATTGCTTTGTCAACTACAAAGGTGGAATATGTAGTTGCAACTGAAGCAATCAAAGAGATGATTTTATTGTAATATTTCTTAGAGGAATTAGGTAAGTGGCATGTTGATAATTTTTTATATACGAAAGCCAAAGTTCCATTCATATTGCCAAGAATTATGCACTTCATTCATAAAAAAAACACAACTACGGTACCAGTTCATTTGGTTTGTGTTGGAGGATGGTTAGTTGAAGTTGGAGAATATTCATACTGTAGACATCCAAATTTGGACACTTAATTTATCCAAATTTACCACTTTTCATCTAAACATCCTTTTATCCAAGTTAATTAAGTAATATTACTATTATTTAATTAATATCCTTAATACTGCCAAATCCCTAAGGTATTTAATTAATAATTAAATATCTTACCCTCCTTAATCCCCTTTTCATCAAATGAATTAAATAAATATTACATTTATTTAATTCCTCACATGTCATTTTTATCTAATCCTAATCCATCTCCTAATCTCTTCATTAAGAATGTGCACATGCCTAATCCTTGATTAGGATGTGTCACATCCTCCAACTTTTGCAAGTTGGCTTCTAATCCTCATTAACCCCTAATTATCTTCTAATTACTGATTAGTTGCCCATTAGTACCTTGGTCAACTCTCCCCATCCCCCAAGGAATTTTTAATTCCTTTTTATTCATCCAAGGCTCCTCTCTTCCCAATGTGAATTTTTAATTCACTTTTATTCCTCCTAGAATTCCCTTTTCCCATGCATCTTCTAGAATCTTTGACTTGTCACATCAAGTCACATGTGACAAACTCCCATCTTTTGGAGACCCTCTCTTATCCACTAGATTCTCCCAAGCATGTGAATTTTTAATTCACATTTATTCCTCCAAGGAATCTTCTCATCTCCCAATGTACTTCCAAGGTACATGTCCTTCCTCCACATCATGTACTCTCCTTCCACATCACCTACACATCATCCTACCTTTATCCACTTCACATTTCACATGTTAAAATGTGAGGGCTTGTGAGTCCTCAACTCACCTTAGCCCTTCATCTTGGCCTTGTTGGATAAATCTCAACCATTGAATTCTCTAGAGAATTCAAATTCTCCAATAAATACCCCCTCCTCTAAGGCATTTTGGGGAACACTTAGTCATTTTGCAACTAAATGCTGCCATTTTGTGCACTCATCTAGCCATCAATTTCATCCATTTGCATCTACATTCAATCATACAATAAATCTTGCATTTAGTCATTTCAAGAGCCATCAAGGAGCATACAAACCAAATCAAAATCAAGGGCCAACCAAGGAGTTTCAGCTACAAGAGGGAAACATATCTATTTAGCATCATTTTACACTTTTCCTCTTTGCATTTAAAAATTTCTTAGGCTAATTTTGAGGTGTTTCTTTATGTTTTTTCATTGCATTTTAGTTGCTTAGAATAGGTTAAACATTTTGATATCACATTTATGGCACGCCCGGTGGGACCCACAAGCGGATCCCTCAATTTCATGTTTGTTGTTGTTGAGTTGTTTGTAGGAATATGTCGCAGAAGGGCTACTGTGCCCTTGATTTTCTGAAGAAGGGTGATTGTGTCGCTGATTTTTTGCAAAAGGGCGACTGTGCCCCTGATTTTCTGTAGAAGGGCGACTACGCCCCTGATTTTCTGCAGAAGGGCGATTGCACCCTTGATTTTCTGTAGAAGGGTGACTATGCCCCATGATTTACTGTAGAAGGGTGACTACACCCCCTTGGCTAAAATTTTTGTGCTAACACTTTTTTGCAGAAGGGCGACTACGCCCCCTTGGCTAAAATTTCTGTGCTAACACTTTTTCTGCAGAAAGGCCGACTATGCCCCCTTGGCTAAAATTTCTGTGCTAACACTTTTCTGCAGAAGGGCGACTACACCCCCTTAGTTAAAATTTTTTTGCTAACAATTTACTGCAGAAGGGCAACTGCGCCCCTGTTTTACCATAGAAGGGCGATCGCGCCCCTGATTTTTCTGTAGAAGGGTGACTGTGCCCTTGATTTACCACAGAAGGGCGACTGTGCCCCTGATTTTCTGCAGAAGGGTGACTATGCCCCTGATTTTCTGCAGAAGGGCGACTGCACCCCTTGATTTTCTGCAGAAGGGCAACTGCGCCCCTGATTTTCCATAGAAGGGCGACTACGCCCTCTTGTCACTACAAAGCAACACATTTTGGAAGGTAAAATTGTCATTTTAGCTTCAATTTTTTCTGTTTTCAGGTACTAACACTCTAACACTGTTTCTTGCAAAGATATTAGTGTTTTTGGTAACTTTTTGTAGCATATTCTTGTGAAATTGATGAAGAAAGCGAGATAAGACAATTAACATTTGCTTGAGGGGCTATCCATTTGCTGAAATTTTTAAAGCTATCCTTGCTCTTTTCATTAATATGAGAATATAGTTTAATTGGGGGAAGTAATATTCATTGCTTGTTGTGTTTATCCTTTTGTGTTGCCCAAAGGGGGCATTAATCTATTTTCACTTTCCTCTTGCACTTCGTGTGAGCTTGGGGAGTAGTTGGAGACAGTTAATGCTTTTTTTATAGTGGGACCTGCTTGGGGATTTCATCACCCCAAGGGACGATTCCAACCATGCATACTGGTGGGGTATACAAAGGGGGAGAGCAAAAGTTGTACCCCAATCCAGTCACGTCGTAATTGGCAGAGAGTTGAAACTAGGGTGATACCTAGATAGACGTGAAGAGTTGGTCTGAGCCCTTTAGTATCTCGCTGGGGTTCCTGACTCACGCTTGTGACGGGCTGGTGTTCATGGTTGTGCCTCACGTACCGAGAGTATATCGAGGACTCCCTAGACACCTTGTGCATCCTAGATTAAGACCACATTGGCCATACCCTTAACACTAATCATATGATTGTATTTGCTTCCAAGTGTTTTCTTGTGAGAAACCAGTAAACTTTTTGACAAATTGGCCTTATTATTTTTATTTTAAAGTCCTTTCCATAGTTATTTTCATCAAACCAAGTCTCTGATTTACCACAGAAGGGTGACTGTACCCCTGTTTTACCACAGAAGGGCGATTGTGCCCTTGATTTTCCACAGAAGGGTGACTGTGCCCATGTTTTACCGTAGAAGGGTGACTGTGCCTTTGTTTTACCGCAGAAGGGTGACTACGCCCCTAATTTTCTACAAAAGGGTGACTGCGCCCCTATTTTACCGCAGAAGGGCAACTGCGCCCTCCTGGTCACTGTAGAGGGGCGAATTTTCCCTCCTAAGCAACCAAAATTGCCTCGTTTAGCTTCGTTTAGCCTCTAAACTATCATTTAATCATTCCAAACCTCTGTATCATCATCCCAAGCCTCCGTTTTATCATTCTAAACCTCTGAAAACCTCCATTTGATCATTTTAAACCCCCATTTTTACCATTCCAAACCTTCATCTAACTATTCCAAACATCTATTTGACCAAGTAGTCTTTCATCCCTTTCAAATCCTCCGTTTACTCGTTTCAAGTACTCTTTCATCCATTCCAAGCATCCATCTCCTCATTTTGAGAGTTCACCCTTTCCAATCAATTGTTTACTCGTTTCGAGCTTTTAATCGTTCATCCATTCCAAACAATCATTTACCAATTTCGAGTGCTTGTTCATCCACTTCTATCATTCATTTTCCCAATCCAATCATCTATTTCCTCAATCTATTCATCTATCACCCCATTCCAATCGCCCATCTCTTATAGCTTGTTTACCCAGTTAAAGAGTCCACAAAGCAGTAGGGTGAATTTGCCCCATAGTGGGGTGAATCTGTCCCTCTGAGAGGGCATAGTCACCCCAAAACCCCTGAAAAGGGTGAATCTGCCCCTCTAAGAGGGCATAGTCGCCCCAAAACCCCTAAAAAGGGTGAATTCACCCGCTCTGAGAGGGCATAGTCACCCTAGAACCCCTGAAAGGGCGAATCTGCCCCTTTGAGAGGGCATAGTTGCCCCAGAACCCCTGAAAAGGGTGAATCTGCCCCTCTGAGAGGCCATAGTCACCCTAGAACCCCTGAAAAGGGCAAATCCACCCCTCTGAGAGGGCATAGTCACCCCAGATCCCCTGAAAAGGGCGAATCTGCCCCTCTAAGAGGGCATAGTCACCCCAGAACCCCTGAAAAGGGTGAATCCGCCCCTCTGACAGGGCATAGTCACCCCAGAACCCCTGAAAAGGGTGAATCTGCTCCTTTGAGAGGGCATAGTCAACCCATAACCCCTAAAGGGGGCATAGTCGCCCCTCTGCAAAAATTTGGCAAACAAACATATCCAGTTCCCAAATCCGACTCGTGAAACCAATCCCATCATATATTTCAATCCAATCCTAATTTTGAGCACTCGTTCACTTGTTCTTAGCACTCATTCATCTATTTCGAATCTTCCTCCCCTCATTCTGAGAGTCATTCATCTATTCTAAGCACCTATTTTCTCGTCATCAACACTTTTCCAAAAATCATCATTTCATCACCAAAATCACATAAGTGCCACTTAGAACATCATTAGAGTCCATATCCAACATCAAATCATCCATCCCAATCATCTAGACTTCATTTTGAGAATTTTGATTTTTGTGTCGAAACTTCCATCTTAACCCTCAAAATCGCAATTTAGTGTTTTTAAATCAGTTTTTGAAAAATCGTTTTCATTAATAACTCGAAATGCATGTCTCAAATTTGGGATGTTAGTTGGCAATTCATCCTATCTTGGTTTTGGGTATTTTTTGGGAAAAAATTGAACTCTCAAAAGTATGTCTGTGAGCTTTCCTAAAATGCAAAATTTGACAATTTTTGAAAATTGCCAAATTTGGAAAAATCTGATTATCAGCACCTTACATTCTTTAAACCCCAGAACTTGGTGTAGAATCAATCCCATCACATCCTCCAATAATTCGAGGCTTCAATTCAATCCTAATCTAAGCTTCAACCCAATCCCAATCCGAGCTTAACAAGAACCCTAATATGAGCTTTAGTCATTTCAACCTTTCATTCATCCATTCTGAACAGTTGTTCTCCCTTTTCAATCATTCGTTTACTTGTTTTGAGTAAACAATCATATATTTTGAACCTTCATTTATCACCTCAAACTCTGGTTTGGCAATTTCGATCATCCATTTACTCGTTCTGAGTAAACATTTATCCATTTCACACCTCCTTTCATCATTCCAAACTCCCGATCTGCCGTTTCGATCATTCGTTTACTCATTCCAAGTAAACCTTCATCCATTTCACACCTCCTTTCATCATTCCAAACTCTCGTTTCATCGTTCTGATCATTCATTTACTTGTTCCGAGTAAACATTCATCCATTTCACACCTCATTTCATCATTCCAAACTCCGGTTCAGTCGTTCCGATCATTCGTTTACTCGTTCCGAGTAAACATTCATCCATTTCAAACCTCATTTCATCATTCCAAACTCCCGTGCAGTCGTTCCGATCATTTTTTTACTCATTCCGAGTAAACATTCATCCATTTCAAGCCTCCTTTGATCATTTCAAACTCTCATTCTATCATTCCAATCATCCATTTACTCGTTCTGAGTAAACATTCATCCGTTTCACACCTCTTATCATTTCAAACTTTCATTTAGTCATTCCAATCATCTGTTTCCTCGATCCGAGTAAACACTCATATATTTTGAACCTTCATCTATCATCTCAAACTCTAGTTTGGCGATTCCGATCATCCGTTTACTCATTCTGAGTAAACCTTCATCCATTTCAAACCTCATTTCATCATTCCAAACTCCTGTTCAATTGTTCTGATCATTTTTTTACTCATTCTGAGTAAACATTCATCCATTTCAAACCTCACTTCATCATTCCAAACTCTCATTCTATCATTCCGATCATCTGTTTAGTTCATCCATTTCACACATCCTTTTATCATTCTGAACTCTCGTTCTACAATCCCGATCAATCATCTACTCATTCTGAGTAATCTATCATTCATTATGAGCTTTCATCTTAGTCATTCATCTATTCTTAATAGTCATTTACTCATTCCAAGTAATCGTTCATCTATCCCGATCAATTGTTTACTCATTTTGAGTATTTGTTCATCCATTTCTCCAATCAAATCATCATTTCCCCATCCAAATCCCCTGAACTTCATCTCAAGTTATTCTCCAAATTGACCTAAGTGTCTGATCTGATCATCCTCATCAACATCTGCTTAGGATTTTCATCCATCCTAAGTTAATCATCATTGTTGGCCCAATCAATTCACCTTCAATCTCAAGGTGGATTTGGTGCTACAATCATTCACTCATCCTTTAATCCGATCAATCAGTATCCTACGTCACTTAGGGTAATCTCTGAATGGGGTTTCACAGTCCCTTTCATCATCCTATCTGATCCCTCAATCTATCTTATCAATAATCATCGATCGATCTTTTCCAATCCAATCCAATCGCATCCCTATGCAATCACCGAAGAAGATTCGGTGTCGTAATCATCCTTTGATAATCAAATCCGATCATTAGAATCAATCCCATCACTTCATCCAATCATCCTAATCTGAGCTTTAGTCCAATCCTGATCTGAGCTTGACCTAAATCCTAATTTGAGCTTTAGTCTGTTCCCATCCAAAATCTTTTATCCATCCTCTTTATCCTTTCACCATCATGAATCCTTATCGTCTATCAATAGTGGTAAAGGGAAACCCTAATTACATTGACAACGATAATGAAAGTCTTGTCGATCAAGAAGAATGTGACATAGATCCCCTTGACACTATCATTGCTAGTAAGCTTTCTCCACCCACTTTCCAAAATCCAATCACCCCTTCAATTTATCTTGTTATGTCTTCATCCATGCCTAATCATGTTGCTTACGCTACCTTTGAAAAGGGATATCCATCATATCCTTCATCTACATCTTCCTCTTATCCTAGTCTGCCATCACAATACTCCTATGCTAATCCCCCACCCACATCCTCCTATCTCAATCCTTCATCCGCATATACCCACTACCCTAATCTTCCATACCAATCTACTCACCCTAATCCTAATATAACATTCACACCTTCCTATCCTAATCCAACACCCAGACCAACCTATCTCAATCCGCCACCTCAATCTTCCCATCCTAATCCAACACCCATACCAACCTATCTCAATCCGCCACCTCAATCTTCCCATCCTAATCCACCATCCCAATATCCTTATTACAATCCACCACCCACATCCTCATTTTCTAATTCACCATTCCAATACCCATATCTTAACCCTTCATCTAATCTTAGTCCCCCATCTATTCCCATTCCTGCATCCAATCCCATTCCCCCATCTAATCCTAGTCCACCAATCCCTAGTCCTAATCCCCCGGAAATCCCTAATCCTTCATCCACTCCTACCATGCCATCTCAGCCTAGAGTATTCAAGTTTCTCACTCCAAAAGTTCTCCAAGGACTCATGACAAAGGAGACATCTCCCACTCGACACCTTGAAGTTGTGGAATCATGTCATCCCAACCCATCATCCACGATCATTAGTGAAGAGACCCTTCTCCACCCAACACCCATCATTGATGGTACCACCCCTAGCACCACTCAAACCATCAAAACCATCACATCCTCTGAATCCACTGAGACCCCATCTCCTACCATCACATCCTTTGAATTCGTTGAGCCCCCATCTCCTACTGACACATCTATCAAACCCATTGAACACCCACTTCCTATTGTGAGAGTCGTCGAACCCATTAATGACACCCAAATCAAATCCACTAAAATCCATTCCCATGAATGTTTTGAATCCTCCATCCCTCCATCTCCCCAACTTGAAGAGTCTCTCCAACACATTTTCATCTTGCCATCCACACAAGATGAGTCATGCCAAGAGCCTGATCCAAAGCAAGCCAACATATCCCCTTCTCTAGATCAAGATCCTACCATCCCATCTAGGCCACCTCAAGATCATAGTCCCCCATCCCTTCCATCTCATGATCCCCTTGTCATTCAAGCTTCCACCGCTCCATCTCCATCTCCATTGCATGATCCCGCTACCACAAATCCAGATCCTATCATATCCCTTGATCCCTCTCCCAATACCACCCATCCTGTTGCTATCCCATCATCTCCCTCTCATGATCCCCCATCATCGCCTAAAACTGCTATCCCCACACCGCTTGCATATCCCCTTGGTGCTCTCACATTCTTCCATGGTGGCCTCCTTGCAAAAGAAAAACACAGTGTATTTACCACCCATCATCCTCCACCTAATAATGGACTCGCATCATGTTTTCAGAATAACACAAATCCTATCATGGATCGCATGCTCAAGAAAATGAACTATCAAGAAAAAGGTCTAGGCCTTCATGAGCAAGGTATTTTGGAGCCCATCCAAGTCAAAGAACAAATCTGCATGCAAGGTCTTGGACCTATTTCCCAAGACTCACAATCTAAAGATGTTGGTACAACCTCTAGACGTCCTCAACAAGCCTCTTCCAAAATAAATATAGGCTCTTTTCATCGCTCCACCAAATCATATGCTGCCATCCCTCCTCCTCTATTGTATCGCCTCAAAACAACTTTCCATATTCCTCCTTCATCTGCTCCATCCATTTTGGGTCCTTACATCCCTCCATCTACCATGCCATGTTTCCTCCAGGTCCTACGTCTATTCTTGCCCCTATATCCTAAAATCACCTCCTCCATCTCGTCCTATCCATCCTTTCATCCATTCACCACCTATCCATCTCATCCATCATAAACATCCCTCTCACATGTCCCATAATCAGGATCAACAAAGGCACATACCTAAACATCCTCCATCTACACATAATCCCCATACTCCTACCTCCATCACTCCACATCATCCATCTCCTCACACCCATCCCATTGCTACTAAACACACTTTGGCTGTTAAAGAAAACATGCATAAATCCAAACATCCACATGAATCTAAGGCTCCCCATGTCCCCTCCAAAATACATGGTGAAGAGAAGAAAAATCTAAATCTAAATCTAAATCAAATCTGTAGGCCACAAAGGCCCACCAAAGCAAAGATCAAAACCATGTGGATCCCAAAGAAAAAATATGCAATGCAATCAAATGAAAAATCTATAAGAACATCGAAAGTTGCTAATCCAAAACCTGAATATACACTTTCATCTCCTAAGTCTGTTTTGGGTCCTTATGTTCCAAAGTTCACCACCCCATCCTCCATTATCCACACATTCTCCATCCATTAATCTATTATCTTTTCACATCCACCACACATGTGCAATGTTGGTCCTAAACACATATCCCCATCACATATCCACCCCATCATTCCATCCATACCCTTTGCAGCATCCCATCCGATCCCATGTATCTCCGTCTCAAATCCTCTAATTCATCCTCTTGCATAATCCATTTATCCTAATAAGGTTGTACTAACATCCAACAGTCACTTCAAACATGGGCTCTTAATACCTCCTATGGAACTTGATGCTTGAGTCCTTCATCCATATCCTTATCGCATGTCTTCTAAATCCCTTTATCAACATCCCTATCCTTATCCATTTTCATCGCCTTGCTATCTACAAATCTAAAAAAGTAAAAAAAAATCCAAAAAATTCAAAAAAATAAAATAGTAAAGAGAAATAATTCATCCAATGGTGAAAACTTGGCAAACAAGCGCCTTGGATAAATACCATGATGAAAACCTGGCAAACAGGCATCATGCGTAAATCCCCATCTGCACTTGGGGGCAACTTCCTGATATGCATTCCCTCCATCCGCTATGCTTCTAGCTATGCACCCATCTTCCTGTTATCCATCCTCTTCATAAATCCCCTCCATCCCATCTATCTTCTGCATCCTACCATCATATCCCATTTATCTCCCATCCCTCCATCCTTCTTCTGATCTTGATCAAAACAGGGGCACCTATTTATACATGCTTTGGACACCTTTTGGTATACATTCCCTTCATCCATGCTCTATCATATTCCTTAGTCACCCATCCTATCCTCATCTAGTTATCTCCTTTATCTTCCCATCCACTCGTCTTCCATCCCTCATGCATCCTCATATATGACATATCTAGAGTGGGGGCATTTGCTTCCTTTGTGACATAGTCCTTGGAGACATCATCTATCATGGCATCCCTTCATCTCCCTATCCATCTATCACAACATCCCTTCCATCTCCCCATCCTTATCTTCCTATCTATCTATCCTAGCATCCCTTTCATCTCCCAATCCTTATATTCCTATCCATCCAAAAAATCCTTCCCATCCCCCATCCCTATATCTCTATCCATTCTTCCATTGTTATCCTCATCCTATCTCATCCCATCTCACAATCCCTTATCATTGGTATCTAGCTATAGGCCTCCCTCCATGCAACCCAATGCCATTTATCTAATCGTCATCCCTCCTGCTTCTCTTGCACATCTTTCCAATCCCCTATCACTTTTCATCACTTATCTATCTATCATATCATCCTCCCAAGTCATTTTAATGATTTGGATAACTATCCCATCCCTGAGCTTTATGTGATCATCATCATCCTATCCAATCCAACTGGTCTATCCTATCTCATCATATCAGTGTCATCTTTTTATCCACTCATCCTATCCTCATCCTCCACTCATCCTATCATCATCTTTTATCCATCATTTATCTTTGGTCTTTTGTCAAACTATGTTGCCCCTACGCTTTCACATAGGCAAGGTTGATCACTTGATCCACCCCCGGGGCTCCTCTATCATCTCACATCAGTCTTTCTGCTTTTTCCATCTGCTCCTCTATCATCTCACATCGGTCTTTCTGCTTTGTCCATCTGCTCCTCTATCATCTAGTATCAATATTTCTGCTTTTTCCATCTGCTCTTTTATCATCTATCATCGATCGCCATTGTCCACTTTTCTTCTTTTCTCCATCCTATCTTTATCATCCATCAAAGTCTTCATCTTGGTCAGTCATCAGCCTTTTATCGAACTACGAGGGCTCTACGCTTTCACGTAGGCAAGGCTAATATTTGATCAGCCCTCGAGCCCCTAGGTCTTTAGGGTGTGTCAATCTCATGTCTTGTCTTCCTTGTGTCGTGTCATCAAGCTATGCCCTTATCTAGCCAGTTCTTCACAAATGAGATCCACTTGTATCATGAGATCCAATCGATTTTGAGCATCCCGCATCATAACGATCTTTTAGTTTAGTATCCATCATCTTTGGTCTCAATAGGATGCATCCTTCCTAACAGACCTCATCAATCCCATCCATCCCCTTGATCCTATGGCAAAGGACATTTGAAATTGATTGTGATTTTTTGATACTTTTGGATTTTGTTTATCATTTGAGCTCCCTATCATCACTTGTCAAGGCCACCATGATCCATCATATTATGGTGTGTTTTGATTGGTCAACATAGGGGCATATCTTGATCTTTTTATGTCTATTTTTTGTCTTCTTGGTTGTCCCATGTAGTACCCACCAAGATCCCTGAGGGCTTGTGTTATGCTAGGGTATCCTTTTGTGCTTGTGGTTATCTCAATACCTAGCTCAACCAAGGTCTTCGTGATTTTGGGGTGTTGGGATAGCCTTCTTGTCTGTTGTGTGTGTTTTATGCATTCGACACGAATCAGCCTTGGTTCTTCATACCTTGGCAACTTGGTGTCTTATGCTATAGCAAAAATCAGTGCTCCGAAGAAGGCAAATTGCATTAGGATTTCATTTCATTTTCCATTCTATCATCTTGCATGCATCCCCCATCCTCTCATCTATCAAAATCTGCCTATCCATTCCTCCTTCATCCTCATCTCACATCTCTATCCAATCCCCGTCCATTCCATTTAGCACAAATCATCTAATCATATCCTTGGTCTTGTTCCCAGTCTTGTTACAAGCCTTGATCCAATCATCCTCATCCTCATCATCATCATCATCTAGATGTATTCTTCCATATCCCTTTAGTGTTGTTTTGGGATGTATCCTTCCCTCGTCAACAACACTTTCATCATCCTCATTGAGAGGTATTCTTCCCTATCCTTTAGTGGTGTTTTGGGATGTATCCTTCCCTCATCAATACCACTCATTGGGATGTATCCTTCCTTATCCTCATGTTGTTTTGGGATCTCTCATTCCCTCATTGACAACACTTCATCCATCATCCGCCCCTTTTGGCTTGTACCTTGACTGGGGCAACATCATATTTGTCCTCAAATCTATTTGTGCTTCATCCATTTCTAATCACTTATCCTCCTACCTTGTCCATCACTTTGCATCATCTTCTTGATCTCCCCTTGCATCATCTCATCCATTTCAAGAGCACACCCATGTTCTCTTAAACCCGCATGTCCTCTCAAGGGGGCATCATCAAACCCTACTCTTCATCTTCACCCCCATCATCTTTCTTCTTAGTCATCCCTTTAATGACTGGGGTATCCTTCCCAATCTAACCATCTTCTTCTGGGTTCTATGTTTTAATATTCTTTGAAATGGTGCTACTTCGTAACACCATCTCAAAGAGGGGCAAAATGTAGACATTCAAATTTGGACACTTAATTTATCCAAATTTACCACTTTTCATCTAAACATCCTTTTATCCAAGTTAATTAAGTAATATTACTATTATTTAATTAATATCCTTAATTCTGCCAAATCTCTAAGGTATTTGATTAAATACCTTACCCTCCTTAATCCCCTTTTCATCAAATGAATTAAATAAATATTACCTCACATGTCATTTTTATCTAATCCTAATCCATCTCCTAATCTCTTCATTAAGAATGTGCACATGCCTAATCCTTGATTAGGATGTGTCACATCCTCCAACTTTTGCAAGTTGGCTTCTAATCCTCATTAAACCCTAATTATCTTCTAATTACTGATTAGTTAAGCATAATTAGTACCTTGGTCAACTCTCCCCATCCCCCAAAGAATTTTTAATTCATTTTTATTCATCCAAGGCTCCTCTCTTCCTAATGTGAATTTTTAATTCATTTTTATTCCTCCTAGAATTCCCTTTTCCCATGCATCTTCTAGAATCTTTGACTTATCACATCAAGTCACACGTGACAAACTCCCACCCTTTTGGAGACCCTCTCTCATCCACTAGATTCTCCCAAGCATGTGAATTTTTAATTCACATTTATTCCTCCAAGGAATCTTCTCATCTCCCAATGTACTTCCAAGGTACATGTCCTTCCTCCACATCATGTACTCTCCTTCCACATCACCTACACATCATCCTACCTTTATCCACTTCACATTCCACATGTCAAAATGTGAGGGCTTGTGAGTCCTCAACTCACCTTATCCCTTCATCTTGGCCTTGTTGGATAAATCTCAACCATTGAATTCTCTAGAGAATTCAAATTCTCCAATAAATACCCCCTCCTCTAAGGCATTTTGGGGAACACTTAGTCATTTTGCAACTAAATGCTGCCATTTTGTGCACTCATCTAGCCATCAATTTCATCCATTTTCATCTACATTCAAGCATACAGTAAATATTGCATTTAGTCATTTCAAGAGCCATCAAGGAGCATACAAACCAAATCAAAATCAAGGGCCAACCAAGGAGTTTCAACTGCAAGAGGGAGGTATATCTATTTAGCATCATTTTACACTTTTCCTCTTTGCATTTACAAATTTCTTAGGCTAATTTTGAGGTGTTTCTTTATGTTTTTCCATTGCATTTTAGTTGCTTAGAATAGGTTAAACATTTTGATATCACACATACAAGTGAAAATCTAGAAGATATGTTTACAAAGGCAATAACATGGGAGAAGTTGATTTCATCTTCAACTTCCATTGGTCTTTAAGATTAAAATTGGTGGAAGTAAGGAACAACTATGTCCAAGCACGTCAATCCAGTGGGAGCTATAGGGATAGTAGTGTTATAGGATCAATCTCCAAGTGGGAGATAGTTTGGTGTGGATTCTAATCAGTATCCAATGGGATATCATTAGTTTGTGGAGCTTGATCATACTCTAATGTTAAATTTTAGCCACTTTAGCAATTGTAGTTTCCCCCCAAAATAATTAATGGAGGAGTGTAGGGGGCGAAGCCCCTCCTCCAGGGTGTGAGTTTGAGGGCGGTGCCCCCAAAGCAAAAATTGTCCATTTTATTAAAGGAATTTTGTAAATAACTTGATTGAAATTAGTTCGTAAATAATCGAAAAGAGATAGTTTCTTTTTGAGGTTTGAATGCATGGGAAGATGTTAGTTACAATAATTAGTGTTAATTAATTTTTTTTAACAAATCATGGTTCTGAATAGTTCATTGTGTTGGAGTAACACACAACAATGCATTGGGGAAATAGCATAGTTTATAAATGAGCACATAGCAATATGCATGCACAAGAAGAGTGTAGTCATTTTTATGTGTACATGTAGCTATGATATTGCTACAGGTTAATGTAATTTGTTTTTGTTCCAGTGAATTAATAAATTTGGACTGCTATTTGTGGCCATATCTCACTTTGGGTGAACCATGTTGAATTCTTTTATCTTTGTGAATTTATTCTATTCTTTACATTTGTTATCTGCATTGATTAATTGTTTAATTAATTGCTCCATCATGCTTGAAATTCCCAACAAATAGGACTAGGATACAACATCTTACATAAGATTTTTGAGCTTATAATATAGTAAAAATTGGTTTAGTGACTCCTTGAGAGGCCTTGATTCAATATCTCGTGGTTGTACTAAAATATAGATGCATACATTTCATTTCATTTTTCTATCCTCTTCCCTAGTCCAATTTGTGTTTATGTTTCCACTTGGTTGATTCTTTCATATTTTTGTTGTGCTATCAAACCGATATCTTGTGATTTCCTATTAGTGAAGATTATCAAGATGGTCTTAGGAAACACTAATTTGCATCTATTTGCACATGGTCACACTAAAACAACCTTATACTACCCATTATTAATACCATTCAAAGTTCATCATTTATGATCTTTCATTTTATAAAATTGATAGACATATATTTCATCTATTTTATATGTGGTTAGCTTTCTAATTACATGTAAAATTTCTTAGTATTCTTCCTTTTGATTTGAATAAGTTCAAGTAGTATCTAGTGTTTGTTAATTTAAACTTCTTGATTTTCTTCAAATATAGTACTCATTGCATGCACTTCATTGTTCTTTGCATTAGCGATAAAATCATTTTCTTATCATTTGATGGTAGGCATAATTCATGCCCTCTCCTTGCTCTTCCCAAAGACTAAGACCTTACTCTAAAAATAATCCCTAGTCACTATCATTTCTTAAACCCATTAATGGTTTTAATCAACATCATCCTTCACTTAGATATTGAAAATATTGTCCATTTCTTCCTTCATTTACCAATAAGATCAACTTTACCTTCAAAATAAAATTGAAATTGTCTCTCAAATACAAAAAGTTGACCTTCAAAATTAAATTAAAATTCTCTCAAATATAAAAATTTGGGAATGCCATTATCCTAGATGTTTTTGATTGATTAAGCAGGGAAAGGGCCTTGATCCTAGATGTTTCCTCACTTCCATTTGATTTTATTGACTCCATATGAAACCTTATCCTAAATAATAAATTGGGTTAGAAAAGTTTCAAAATTTGTCATGTTGTGCATTTGCATGCTCCCTCATCCAACATGTTTTGACCTCTCAAAACTATGACATATAATGTTGTTTCCTCTATCATTTGATCATCCATTGATCCCATCCCATCTAGTGTTCCATTCACCACTATTTAACCTCTTCCCCAACATAATATACCACCTTTTACTTTCTTATTGATTGCTTCTTTCTTTATATGAACTCCTACTCCTACACCTACATATCACCCTACACACATCCCTTCATACACTCCTATGTTGATTGTTTCTCCCTTATCCTCTACTTCTACACCACCATATCTGTCTCATAATTTCTATACTTTGCCTCCTAATTAGTATGTACCACACCAAATTTCCCCCCTCTCCTTGTCTACTTTACCCCAAAAAATTCTACCTTTTTCTTCACCTTTCCAAGTTCCATCTTATCACTCATGTCACCAAGTTTCTCCACATAACCCGCTACCATATATCCTTTATTCAATCACTTGGACCCTATCATGTCACATGTTGTACATCAACTTTAACAAGTGCATTGAAAATTAGTTGTCTTACCTACCAACCTAAGAGAAACCACAATACAATTACATCACGATGCCTTATCTTATTATATTCTCACACATCCATTTACACTCAACTTTAAAGGACTCTACCTCCCTCTTTATGATAGAAAGGGAAACCTAACAACACATATAATAACATCCTATTATTTATATCTAAATTTTGTATACAATGATCAAATCTTATGTAAACTATTTTAATATAGTCACTTAAATATTACGCTCTTGAGTGGTTATATTTAATGATTCATGGGTACATCCACATGTTTGATACAATCATAAAAGTTTTAATCAACCATTTCCAAATTCAAGTTTACCTTGAAGAAATATTTATTGATCTCATACTTTACAAACAAGGCCCATAAGAAAAAAATAGTTACTTCATCTTATTCTTTCAATCCATATTAACAAAGATTTACTATCATCTCCCAAATGTGGAGATTCAAAAAGTATTCATGGATAATCTCACTCCATTTATCCTAAAAAAGTTAATATTCAAAAATATAATTCTTTGCAAACTTATGTGGTACCCTTAGGAATTTTGAAACAAATATGGATAAAATAAAACCCTTAATAAAAGCACCAAAAAATACTTTTTGACCAATAAGTTTACAAAGATATAAGAAACTATCAACAACAATAATAGCAACAAGGATGTAGTTAACATAGTCACCACAACCTCTCCATTGCTAACAATCACCACTTCTCCTTCTCCTTACCATCTTCTACCAATCAAATTTCCCTCAAACCATATCTATTTAGGTGATTCTTAACACTAATATATTTCTATCGAGCTATTATAATTTGCAAGCCCCTTTCATCTACCTCCAATTCTTCCTCTTGATATTTCACTTCTTTTATATAAAAACTATAATCCTAATGCTTTTTGTTAGTATCATGGTGTTCCTAGTCATGACACCAAAAGATACATGACTCTCAAACATAAAGTGCAAGATTTGATTGATGATATAATTATCTAGTTATAGGAGCAAATGATAAGAGTAACCCTTTTGTCACTCCTCCCAATCAAAATCTAAAAATACACATGAACACATTCCCTAATTATTCAAATAATGTTGAGCTAATTGATATTACATTCTCCTCTCTTGAACACTAGCTAGATTCTCTATTAAGGGACCAAAATGTGTATTCAACAAATTCAACTCTATGGTTAGCATAGTTGATATAATTTATTTTAATAAAGACCCTCCTTTTGAAACCACCATTGAGATACCCATCATTACATTTACACAAGAAATTCTTAACAATAACCATCAAGGGCCTTTATACATTAGTGATATTGCTTATAGTAATTCTTGTGAATATATTATGATTGACCCAAAATATTCTTTATTTTTTTAGTAAAGCTGTCTCAATCTTGATTCTAATGTTGAGTGTATGAAGAATTTAATTTTTAGATTATGAAACACAATATCCTCAGTTTCTAGGTATAGACTTTGGTCTTGGGAAAAATGTTTTTTAAGGTTGCTTGGAATCACTTTTAAGGATGCCTATTGTGTAAATATTTTTAATATCTACAATTAAAAAAGGCCCCAATGACCTCGTGAATCAAAATTTATGGATTTGAAAAGTTTGCTTGGTTTCATTATAAACATAAAAACATATAGGACATAGAAAATAGTTCTAAGAGGGAGTTACACTTATTGAACAACTTATGATGTTTGGTATGACACATCATAAGGAATCTTTGAGTGGAGAGAAAGAAGCCAAAATATAAAACCCAAGTTGGTAAGTGAATTATGATGTTTTTATAATTAGCAGAATGCATATGCTATTTTTAGCTTGTGAATTCATCTTGGATTTGGGTGTTGATTTTCTAGCTAGGTATTTGGGTGCCATATTTTTGGTAATTTTACCTCATGATTTTACAGTAATTACTATTTGATGGTTTTTTGTACTACTTATATTTATAGGATTCTTGTGAAGGAGGTAAGGATAGCATGATTTTTTAGGTATTTTTATGCTCTCACAAGTACTCCAAATATTTGGTTGGTGATACTCCTATAAATGCCTACTTTGCAAGTGTACTATAATTTTGTTTAGAATATTGGATAATACATTTCTTCTTTAGCGTGTGGGTATTTTCTCTCAAAAGGGGTTTCTTTGTATACACCTATGTTGTGGTATGATTTTATTTACGTTTTATATGTATGTAACCTTTTTAAAATTTTAAAGATCTTAAAATTTACACAATACTATCCTCTAAGATTAGGAAGTCTTTTTGCATACCTTACTTTCTTTCAAAATTGTCATAGAAGAATACCTCTACAACATAAGCACCCATCAAAATACTTATCTATATGTGGGCATAGCATTAAAAACTATAATGGAATGCATATAGATATTCTAAGAAGTATCATCATAACTCTTTGAATTGGCTTAAGGACCATACAAATCTTAGCATGTATTAGAATGTATCTATGTTCTTCTCAGGAGGCCTTAGGTATATGATTTCAAATCTATACCTTTTGTATTGCGCCAATATGTCAAGTTTGTGCACAAAGACTCTATCATCATTATTCCCTAATCAACATTGAAACCTTAAGTAGTGTAAAAATATAAAAATCACAATGAATTACTTCATTAGAAAACCTAGACCATTTCAAACAAGTGTAAATATTCAATATATGGGGAATATACACAATATGTAAACCAAAATCTTAAATTAAATCAAGACAATTTGCATGGTCCTCAATTTAGGGTTCTTGGGTTACATTTAATATTACCTTCATCTAGTTATGAAATAAACAATAACATATTACAACCTTGGAAAAATAGATGTAACCTCTATCCTACAAACAAAAAATGTTTTCTAACATTCACATTCATCTCATTCCCAACATGATCCACAATCCTTCTCTAAGTTCCTACCAAAATACCTATTATACATAGACCAATCTCTCTTGCTCCATCCAATGAAAAGCACAAGAAAATATTTACTCTACATATTCAACCTTCCTTTTCATAACTCCAATATGTTAGAAATAGGTGTACCATTCACCTTGCAAGTCCTAAGTCTTATAAATCATAATTTAATTATGTAGATGATAAATAATGTATGTGTTACAAGAGAAAAAGATATTAGACTAATTAATAATTTAATCTAGACTCAATCCTTCTCCCATACTACATTTAGAACATAAATCAACAAAGATGTTGTGCTTCGCTAACATCCTCAAAGGAGAGCCAAGTTGCCTAGGATTTGTTCCTTTGTTGTAAAGATGAAAGATTGATAAGTGTGTGATTTAATTAACCTAAGAGCTCACAAACCCTAATCTAGTTAAACAAATAATTGTAGTCATATATCATAGTTCAGATAATGAACACAGATTTGAGAAGGGCTAATAAAGGGGAACATGTCAGTAGAAACTAGAGAAAGATGTTGAGAATACTAGAGCTTTGCACCAGCATCTGAGCAATAATACAAGATTTTCTAAACAGATGCTCATAAACCAAAAGAGGATCTGGGATGGCGATGAAGAGAGGAACCTGTGCAAACCTTATATGACCTAAATTCCTGGGATGTCACACTTTCCTTTTGTAACAACAATCTGAGACTTGCAAAATGAAAGGGAAATATGATTGTGCTATATAGGGGATTTGATGTAGGAGCAACCAGGTGCACATGCAATCCACATCGACCAAAAAAAAATCTAATTTGTTTTCTTCAGTTTTAGTTTGGTTTTCTCTCTTCGTTCAGTGTCTAAACCTCTTAAATTTTACACTTTAACAAGATGATGACGGTTGCCTCATGAAATGATGGATAGAAAATATTTTAAGAAAATGCAATTGGCTGATGTAAATCCAATCTCCTTTAACTCTTGCCAGCATCCTCACGGTCTGAATGTGATGGAAGAGCATGGACATCCATCAATTGTAATTTTGACTGCCTGGTAGAAACGTATGTAAAGTGTGAAAGCATAGACTGAGTACATGAATTGTTTTCCCGAATGTCACATGAAATGTCGACTGCAAGATTAAAAGGAACTTTTACGGACGTTGTATTTGCAACTGCCTTGGTCAACACACATGCAATGTGGAAGCATCGATTAACACATGACCCGTCTTGGAATCTAATTTAAAATATTGAAATTCATTTTTCTTTTTCTTTTGGTGCCTCTTCACCTTCAAGAAATTAGCAAGGAGAAGAATAAAATGGGATTCGTGGAAGGTAGAGGCGGCGTCGTTGCTTTTTGAAGGGCATTTTGTTTAGGAACAAAGGGCACGGAGAAGATGTAGAGTCGTGGTAGGAAGAAAAAGACACAAATTTCAACTTTACGCTGACAAGTTTGGGAGAATATAAGGTTCCAAGGGCTACGAAGGGATGAGAGAGTTAGCACAGGAGAAGAGAGGATGGGCAATTGAGCAAATGAAGATGAAAAGACACATCATTAAAAGTCTTCATAAACAATTCAAATGCAGAAAAAAGAAGAGGGGTCGATGCTTTGCATAAAGAAGGTTCGATAGGAATGTGAGGGGGTGTTGAAGGTTTTTTGTTTATGTTTAAAATTCAGCTTTAAAATAAGAGTGAAGGGTGGCGAATAGAAGGGAGAGCTCGCACAGTAGAGAGAAAGAAAGAACACTCAATGTGGAAGACTTGAGAGAGGGATACACATAGAATAAAGGTGAAATCCACCCATCAGTCATGCCATCTGATATGGCTCAATTCAAATTTGAAATGTAGATAACGTATAGGTCGCACCACGTTCTTAGTTTAATGATGCAGCATAAAAAATGCCATAGGAAGACTGCGGGTGTAGTGGCTAGGCAATAGCTTGAATGTGCATATAGAATAGAAGAGAGATGGTGTGGGTGAGTGATTACCCTGGCACACAGGTAAGCATATGTAATCAAACAAGTAGAAAAGAAGTTGTGTGGGAGAGAGTGGATAAGATTTGGAGTTGCAGATGTAAATAGAGAAAGAGGCATGGATTACTAACTAAAAATTGACTAAGAGCAAGTAATTGGCAGAGAGGTGAATTGGAGAGTGCCTGTTTGGTGGAGGTTGTTGTTCCTAAACAAAGGAGATGCAAATTGAATGTGTCAGAGAGGCCATGAGAAGGATACGCAATTAAAAATTGAATTTGTTGCAATCTTTACTCTATTGTTGGATTTGAGAAAAGGTTTGCCTATGATTTGTTTTGTGATTTAATTATGGTTGAGAGAGGGGAGTAGAACCCTCTTGTGTCAATTGGTATCAAAGGAGGTAATTCTGAGCACAAAGAGGATCCAGCAAGACCTGTAAGTGGAAGTGTGAATAGATCACTAACCATGAGGCAGTTTGAACCTAGAGGAAAGTGTGAGAAGTGGTTATGAAGAGCTTGAGAGGGTTGTTGCAGGTAGAGTCCTGAGCAGTGGAGAGATTGAAGCTACAAAGGAATTTGTTTTGCAGATTGAGTGTGATCGCAGATTGCATGAGGTGAGATTGCAACAAGAAAGTTGGGTTGGGTCATGAGAAGACCCGTGTGAATATTATTTTGGGAGCAATATTGGGAGAAAGTAGAGGACACAATGTTTGAGAAGATTGAATAGATGGTTTGTGAAGAAATGGGAAAGAACAAGGCATGAATAGAGAAGCTAGAAAATAATATTGGCAAAGGTGAGAGTAAAGTGGTAAAGAGAAGTGATAAGAAGAGCGAGGATAGTAGCCTGAGATGGAAAGAAGAAGATGTAGCCCCTACCGAAGAAGTTGCAGTAGAGACATGCCATGAGGAAGGCATGGAGAAAGAAGAAGAAAAGATTGAAGTGAACAATGAAGAGGATGTAGTGAATGACAAAGATTATTTGTTTTCACTAATGTTGGAGATTGAGGAATAATGGATGTCAAGTTCGTTGTTGCAGCGAAAGGAGATGAAGAAAAAGTTGCAGCTAACGAGGATGTGAAGAAGTCGTAGTGAAATTTGATGATGTAGCTACAAGTAAACATGAGGTAAACCAACTTTGTGATGTTATTTCATTTTCAAATATGGTAGTAGAAGAGATGGATAGAGAGCAAGAGCATGTTATATATGTTGCGTAGTTGTTTGTACAAATGGTAGAAGATGTTGCAAGCTATTTTTAGTGGAGGTGGATGGTTAGAGGTGGGTTGGAACCCACAAAGGAGGAGAAAAGAGTGGAGTATTTGGCGAAGGAGGTCGGGCTTTGGTAGGAATGATTCCATGAGGGGGAAAAGGAGGAAGATGCAGTGGGGTGCTACCATAATAGTGTGTCTCACTTTTGGGACGTGTTGATTTTTTCCTGAAATCACTGTTTTTAGAAAAACTAATGATTTAAGTCTTGAGAGGCTCCATATAAAGGGTTTTAGTTGAAGAGTGATTTATAAGACCCCCTTAGATCAAACCCCCTTCGATAGAATCCCTCTAGTATTAAATCATACCCACAATGGAGTTTCCTTCGCACCTATCAAAATGTTGGAAAAAAAAACAAATTTTCTTTATATTTTGAGGGATTAAATAATTTCATTTAAAAATTATATTTTGCAAGATTGTAGCACTTGAAACGAGCTTTCCAACAAGTATAGTTTTGATATATTTTCATTTTATCATGTATTTAATTTTCATTTTTTTACTAAACATATTTTTTTCTCCAAACATCAAGCTTTTTGTTGTTCAGAGGTGGAAAAATAGTAAACCATTTTTAAAAAATTAAAAAAATACCCTTTCCCTAGGTATTGATGTCCTTGTTTTTCCCAAAAAAGAAAAATTGGATTTCACTTTATACAAAACAAGTTATGTTGTACAACACACACGTATGTCCAAATTATAGTTACAGTGACTTCAAAAATTATTTTTAAAAAAAATATGCAACAAAAAATTATGAAAAAATATCCTTTCCCTAGATATTGATGTTGAGAATCTACATTTCAAAAATTAGAATTTAATCCTTTATAGAAAAAAAGTTATGTTGTACAACACAAATGT
Organism: Sequoia sempervirens; assembly: GCA_007258455.2. Lineage (NCBI taxonomy): Eukaryota > Viridiplantae > Streptophyta > Pinopsida > Cupressales > Cupressaceae > Sequoia > Sequoia sempervirens. The sequence goes on from VDFB02270651.1 coordinate 450,183,100, forward strand.
TACTTTTTGAAAATGTTGTTTTGTTTTTAAACTAGTTATTAAAGGGGATGTTGAAATATTCATGATTTATTTCAAAAAATTGAAAATAAATATATTTAGAATCTACACACAAATTGTCAAAAATCATAGTTCACATCATCTTCAAATTCTTAACGGCTTAGTTGCTATAGGTCTCGGAAGATGAAGATTCAATTAAAAATATTGATGCAAATGTCCATCTTGGGAAAAAAGTGAGACACAGTATTGTGATTTCACTCAGTGTTGTTGGAAGGAGGTGGTGGTGTGTGTTCTAGCATGATGCTGGAAAAAGTGAAAGAAAGATTGATCTTGAGCACTTGGAGAGTGAAACAGTTCGCTACAGGTTGATGACAACCTGGAAGAGTACTGCAACAACTCAACTCCACCATTGTGAGCCTATGGTCACAATCTTTCTACTTGACGTGTCTGATGTAGGAGCACCCAAGCACACACATGATCCACATTGACCAAAAAATATTTCTAATTTTTTTTCTTCAGTTTTGGTTTGGTTTTCTCTCTTCAGTTAGTGCCTACACCTCTTAAATTTTACACTTTAACGAGATGACAATAGAAATGTTGTCGCATGAAATGATGATAGAAAATATTTTACAAAAATGCAATTGGCTAGTGTAAGCTAATCTCCTCTAACTCTTTCCAGCATCCTCACAGTCTGAATGTGATGGAAGAGCATGGACATGACCATCAATTGTAATTTTGACTACCTAGTAGACACATATGTAAAGTGTGAAAGCATAGATCGAGTACATGAACTATTTTCCTGAATGTCACATGAAATGTTGACTACAAGATTAAAAGGAATTTTGTTGGATGTATTTGCAAATTCCTTGGTCGACACACATGCAATTTGGAAGCATCGATTAGCACATGACCCATCTTGGACTCTAATATAAAATATTAAAATTCATTTTTGTTCTTTTGGTGCCTCTTCACTTTTGGTGCCTCTTCACCTTCAAGAAATCAATAAGGAGAAGAATAAAATGAGATTTGTAGAAGATAGAGGAGGTTTCATTGATTTTTGAAGGGAATTTTATTTAGGAACAAAGGGCACAAAGAAGATGTAGAATCGCAGTAGGAAGAAAAAGACAAAAAATTCAACTCTATGCCGACCGATTTGGGAAAGGATAAGGTGCCAAGGGCTACGAAGGGATGGGATATGTAGCATGAGAGAAGAGAGGCTGCACAATTGAGAAAATGAAGATGAAAAGGCACATCATTAAAAGTCTTCATAAATAATTAAAATGCAGAAAAGAGAAGAGGGGTTGATGCCTTGCATAAAGAAGGTTTGATATGAATGCGAGGGGGTGCTAGATATTTCTTATTTATGTTTAGAATGCAGCTTTAAAATAAGAGTGAAGGGTAGCGAATGGAGGGGAGAGCTCACATAGTTGAGAGAAAGAAAGAACACTTAGTGTAGAAGACTTGAGAGGGGAATACACATAGAATAAACGTGAAATCCACCCATGAGTCATGCCATTTGATATGGTTGAGTCAAATTTGAAATGCAGATAACATATAAGCCGTGTCATGTTCTTAGTTTAATGATGCAACATAAAAAAATTCCAAAGGAAGACTGCATGTGTAGTGGCTAGGCAATAGCCTGAATGTGCATATAGAATAGAAGAGAGAGGGTGTGGGTGAGTGATAACCCTGGTACATAGGTAAATGTGTGTATATGTAATCAAACAAGTAGAAAAGAAGTCGTGTGGGAGAGAGTGGATAAGATTTGGAGTTGCAGATGTAAACAAAGAAAGAGGTACGAATTACTGACCAAAATTTGACTAAATGCAATAAATTGGCAGAGAGGCGAATTGGAGAGTGCCTGTTTGGTGGAGGTTCTTGTTCCTAAACAGAGGAGACACAAATTGAAAAATGAATTAAGTTAATAAAATTCATTTTTTTGCAATCTTTACTTTATTGTTGGATTCAAGCAGAGGTTTTCCTATGATTTTTTTTATGATCTAATTGTGGTTGAGAGAGGGGAGTAGTCCCACTTGCGTCGGGATTGCCTCAGTCAAAACTAGTGTTGGCATTCCCACCTCCACAACAACAATGATGATGATGATAATGAGTGTGTGCTCTCAAGGGAGTAGAGGAAAAACAAATGATGAGATTGAAAAAATGAAATAGCATGAAATAAAGTTACCATAAGTGTGAAGCCCTTGTTAGAGTGATGTCATAACACAAGTCTCCATAAGGAGTTGATGAAAAAGGAATAAGTGTCCTTGAAAACCTACAAGGGTTAGTGTGCATATAATAAGAATTTTTCACAAGTATAGAGTTTCAAGATTATAGAGAAGGATACAAAGCTTGTTGATATATAGATACTTATGTCAATGTGTATAAAATGAGAGAAAGAGGGTTGTTTATATATGCATCCCAAGTACTTTTTGGAGGGTGAGGCCGACAAGGTGCATCACACAATGTAATGAGGTTGACATTCCAAGTTTAAAATTTTAGAGAAAATGGGTAGGATGCTAGTGTCCTAGTGAAGTTTTTCCTTGAAAGGACCATTAACAAGGGACTAAATCAAGTTTCTTAATTAAGCCCCAAAGTGAGTACATCATAAACACACTTTAAACCTATAGACACTTAAAATTGTCTTAATCAATATCACACATTTGATTTGATTACTAACACCATTTTCATCCCGATTCAACCATTCTCAGCTATTTAATTAAAATTTCGCTTGCTCCTCTGTATGTGCTTGCTTCCAAAGGATTTGGCTATCTCTTGGCCAACGCGGTTTCTCAACAACGTGTCAAAGGAATTTCGTTGCCTAACTCTCAGGCTCAACTGGTTAATGGCCATTTCGTTGATGATTCTTTCCTCACTCTTCTGGAGGAAGAAGATAATATCAAGGCGGCTTTGGATTGTCTTAACACTTTTTTCCTAGTGTCTAGTTCCACCATTTAGTGGCACAAAACTTTGTGCTATAGATAGTCTATATTGCCCACTCCTCCTGGCTTCTGCAGTATGGTTCGAAGCAGATTGGGCAAGGGGAAATCTTTCGGTTCCTTGGCATTCCCTTTGCCTTCCAGGCTTCTCCAACTAGGTTATGGCAAGCCGTTCTTTCTAGAATAGAGCAAAACCTTGCATACTGGATTACCAAACCCCTTTCTTTGGCAAGGAAATTTTAGATGTGCTCCAAAATTCTTACGGCCACCTATGTTTATTATTCTTCTTGTTGGGCCCCTTCAAAAGTTGCCTATGGAAAACTTGAAAAGTTTCTTTGGTATTTCCTTTGGGCCTCTATGGAGTCCCTTAGAGGGTTTCACCATGTTTCTTGGGATTTTTTCCGCCTTCCCAGAGACTCTGGAGGACTTGGGCTGCTCTCCACTCAACAACAAGGGGCTTCCTTGTGTGTGAAATGGATAATTCATGCCCTTACTGGGGATGAAGCCTGGAAAATTCTTCTCAGACATTGCATTCGGTTAGGATTTCCTATTCATAGACCCACCTGGAAGGGGATTGGCTTTCAAACCCTTATGGTCATGAAGGAACCGGTTCAAATTGTGGGAAATTTTTTGGCCAAGAACATTTGGAGAGCCTGGGAGGTGGTTAAGCCTTGGCTCCACTGGTCTGGCTCTAGTTTCTGTGATGGGCTTTCGTTCAATCAATAGAATGTTTGGTGGTCACCTCTTTTTGCTAGCAATGGTCAGCCTCTATCTAAGTCGCCTTGGCTTAAGGCACTTAGGTTCCATAAGAAAGGTATTCAAACTTTACAACAAGTGTTTCATAGACCCACAATGCGCATCATGTCGTGGGAAGATTTTTGAGCCCTTTACAGGCTTCAAAACTAGGACCGTGCTACTTATGATAGTCTAGCGAATGCTATTCCTGTAAAAATGCTTCATAAGGTGGGAATTCGTGGGTCCAAGCCCTGATGGAAGGACTGGAAGTGGTACCCAGACACCCCTTTAGAAATTACAAGCCTAGGCTTGGTTATAGGTGGCTTTCATCACAATTTCCTATGATTGAAATTCTAAACCAGAGGTGGCTTCTTCAATCTCCCGCTCATGTCTCGCAAAAAAATATTCTCTGCCACTTGGTTTACAAGTGTTGAGTCGAAACTTGCCCACTTTGCTTGGTGTATTCTTTTCCAAGGATTTCTTGTGGATGCTTGGCTTGCTCACCTAGCGGTCTAGGACCCTCGTTGCCCTCTCTATGGACAAGCAGTCCTTTAAGCATCTCTTCTAGTTTTGTACAAGAGCCTGTAGTTTTGGACTTGGATTCATGACTTCTTTCAACCCTTTAGACTAGAGCCTTTTTCCTAGCATATGATTTTGCTGGGAGACTCGCCTAGAATTTATGCTAAATATACCCAACTTTGGCACACTTTCAAGGTGGAAATCCTCTTCAATATCTGGAAAGATAGAAATACCTACATATTGTTGGGTGAAAATTATGTAATCAGCTTTTCGATAGATTACACAACTAGGACTTCAGCCACAACTATGTGAGATGTGAATCTCTCCTCTTAGAAAGGGGAGGTGCCCTTCTTACTGTTGATAGAAGCGATAGTAAAACAAACAAGTAATTACAAAATGTACACAATACTTACAAAGTGGAGGGGGTGTGTTACATTCATCCTTCTCTCTTTTTTCAGAGAAGATGTTTACAATGCTTCATTGTTGGAAGTTCTTAATTCACAATAACTCTAAACTAACAACGAGCAGTAATGCCAATACCTCTATCTTGTCAAAGCAAAGCATAGAGGTACCAGAAGTATTTAACAATAAACAAATAAAGTAAAAGGGAAAGCTCACGAAGGCACAAAGTCATTCCGTAGCTTTTTCAATGGTGGATATGTGAAAAGAGTGTTGTTTGTTACATTAGAAGCACAAAGTCTTCTTAGACGTAGCAATTCCTTGAACAACATGAACAATTACAAGCACAAAGTCTTGTAGATCATCCAACCAAATTATCAAAGAGCATGAAAAATTACAAGCACAAAGTCTTGTAGATCATTCAACAATAGTTAACCAAAACACAAACATAAATCTAAGTAAAAGATGTAACACAAAGTTTACATGAATTGCTTAGAGTCTTTCAGATATCACTTACTAATTACCACCAAAAGAGATCAATTCATAAGATTATTGAATCCAACACAAAGTCTGGTTTGCAATCTTCTTCTTTATTGATCTGATTTTGTTCGCAAAGTATGAACACAAAGTTTCACAATTTTGATTCAAAAAGGGCAGCACTTTGTTGCAAAATACTAAAAGATAAATTTACAATAGAAATCCATCACATTATATAGAAAGAGGGATGAGAAAAAATAGGAATCTAATTGAGGAAATCAAGGAAAGTTAGGTGAGCGATTTTAGGAGATCTCACCTAACTTTGACCAAAGTCAAAGTGTAATTTGTTTTCAAAAAATTACATCTCGAACTTGGTGCAATTACATTTTACAAAAAGACATTTAAGATGTCAGGAAATATTTATAAGATGCATAAAGGGATGCACTGGAAATGTCTAACACTGGAGATCAGGAAGCTCCTTCATGTTTCCTTGCTTTGGGCGTGGAAGTCTTCGTATTTCTTCCTGGTCTCCTGCACGAACTTCTCATCCGGACCAACGGTGTAATCCACAATGGTGTGAATTCTCTTGATCGATCTCATGGCAAATGAGTGAACCTTCTTGCACCTATCAAGATGCATTTTTAGGTTATCCAATGTGAGCCTTGTATCACAAATGACATTCAATGAGGTTTTTGAAAAGTCTGAACTGTCAATCAATTTTGTGATGGCTTCCTTGAAGATCTGAGATATTTCTATGGCCGACAGGAAGATACGATTCTCCTGAAGAAGTTGACCTGGTAACTCCTTCATACCTTTTTCAAGAATAACACGATGTCTTTCGACATCTTCCTGCACTTGGTGGAGATCTTCTGTAAGAGATTGAATTAGTTGAATTCGATGTTTCAAGGATTCTCTTACCTCCATGAACTTTTCTTTGTTAGGAATTACCCCGACTTCCACCAGTTTACTGAGCTTTACCTACTTCATCTGTGACCACAATAGCAGGCATTTTCCATATCTCTGCGCTCCTCAGAAAGTACACTTTTTTCTATATCAAGCTCTGTGGTGAGCTTGGCCAACAAGGTAGTTTTCTCATCCGCAACAATTATGATCTGAGATCCATGCTCTATGATCTTCTCAACGAAATCATACAACACTCTGCCTTTGGAGGCGAACTTCTTAGCTTTCTTGACGGCTGGATCTTCAACACTTACCACTGTCAGCGGTTGTGCATTAGTTGGAGATCCTGCAAGTCTCTTTACAACAGTGGCATAATGCTCTACCCTCTACTTGTACATATTACGAGCTTGCTCCATTTTATCTAGTCTTCCAGCCAAGATATCCAATGTCACTTCACATCAGCCTTTGCACTTTCATTGGTAACCTTGCCAAGCTGGACTTTTTTCGCTGTGTAGTCTTCCATATTGACATCACCTTCTTTGTGCGGTGGTATGCCAATCTTTGCATACTTATGGTCAGACTTGTCAACGTTCAGCCTTGAGTATACTTTTTCCTTTTTCTTCCCTTTAGCTTTTGGAGGGACTATCTCTTCAAGGTCGAGCTCCTCTGGAGAGATCATTTGCTTCTTCCTCTTCGACACTTGAGATATCATCCAAGGGGGAAGAAAGGAGGCGTGATCTTCTGGATTCACTATCAACTCAGTTGTCATCGTCACTTCTGAAGTTATCGTCACATCTGAAGTTACCATGGGTATTGTGACAATAGGAGAAGTGTTTATCATCATTCCTCCTGTAGATTGCACATTGAGCTGATCACGCATTGACTCATTCATGAAACGATTGAATTCATTTTCAGAAGTGATATCATACATTGGTGAAGACAGGCTAGGAATGGATGATGGTAGTATATCAAACATATGTATGCTTGTGACTGAGGGAGTATCAAGCGGGGTTGATGTTGTAGGAATAGTGGATACCTCAACTGCAGGAATACATGTGGTAGGAATGGGTGACAAGGGAATAGGAGGTGGAGGAATTCTTGAACTTGGAGGGGTATGAGGAACACTGGAAATAATAGGCAATGACATTCTAGGAATTTCCTCAACTACATTCTCAGGAAGAGAAGCAGTTCTTTCTTGATCATGCCTGGGTTCTTGTTGATCACCCTCTTGTCTCTCTAATTCTGGTTCACCTTCAAAATCACCTTCAGATTCTTCTTCAGAATCTTCTTCAGACTCTTGCCCGCTTTCAGAAACTTCTTCTGCATCAGAGTCTGCTTCTGCTAAGTCTTCATCTTTAGCAGATTGATCACTTGAAGTTCCTTCTTCATCAGAATCTATTTCCTCTAGAATAGACTTTTTACCTTTAGAGCGAGATGGATCGGATTCCGTGGTTTGTTTCTGGGATGGACTGGGTATCTTTCTTGCCAATAGTAAACTTGATCCTGAGACCCCTTCGTGAAGAAGTGGGAACATCCACTAATTTATTTTTCATTTGGAGTTCTTGCTGTTGGCGAGCTTCTGCTTCAGATTCTTCTCCTTCCGAATTTGTCCTAAAACTTTTCATTTCATAACCATGCTTACGTAACCATTCTGCAGTGTTGGCTAGGATTGGTTTTAATCTTTCTCTCATGCCAGTAATTTCTTTCCTAGACCATTGAATTGCAGGCAAAGGCCTTTTAGAAATCTCTTGTTCATCATAGAGAGCATTCATGATATCGCTAGGATTTGTAAAATCCTCTGGTAGGTCAGCAATATCAAGGTCTCTGATTTGCTGAACAGTCAACCTACAATAATCCATTTTGCGAATGGCTTCTTCATCTCTACAATCAGCCCAGATGTCTTCAAAATGGTACTTATGATGATGACCCTTTTGCAATTTCTTTCTGACATCTCGGTAATCAAAATCAAACCTATACCTGTAGGTCTTGATTGTCATGATCTGCATTTCAACATAAATAGACTTGGCTTTTTGTACAGTTGGGATAACATATCTACCAATTGTCAGTGGGAACTTGAATCCACGCTTGTGATTACTTCTTCATTCTTTTTGCACTAAAATCAGTTGTCTGCATGTCTCCATGAGAACCCACATATCTGAAGGATAACGTGGCAACATGTAAGGATAGCGAGTGTAGCACCCTACTCTCAAATAAGTAAACGTTGGGAATTGAAGAAATAGGCATCCAAATTTACTTACCACCTTATAAGCCTCATTAGATACCCTCCTCCTTTTGAGAGCTAGATCAAAATTGAAAAGAAAAGGTGCGAAGAAAGCATATGTGACCCGCCTGAAGTGATGAAAGCTTTCCTTCAGTTCCAGTTGATAGAAAAATCTGTACACAGGTACCATCATTCGATTCCCTTTTGTAGATAGACTTGAGAATTGTCTCATTACAACTGCTGCGTACACCAGGTAAGAAGTCATATAGAATTTCAATGTGGAAGGAGCATTGATCAGCTGCTCATGTATTGCATCACTGATTTGTTTGCCCCAGTCAATGTGCACCTTTTGTCTTCTTATAATCCTGATGTATTCATACATCCAATCATGAAAAGTGGATGATTCTGGCAAGCCTTTTACTCTGCTTAAAAATGTGATCATATCTTTGATGTCATCCTTGAAATCACTTCGCAGGAGCCCCTTTGGCTATCTGGAAACAGATTGTCTAGGCTTCTTCAACCATTGGGTATTTATTAGGTTTTTAGCTTTGTTGGGATCAGTGTCAAAGACTTCTTGTGCTTTTTATATAGAGATATCAATGTATTTTTCCATTTGAGGAACCTTAAACACAGTGTCAAAGAAATCAGGGTCGAGTCTTAAAAGCTCGTGCCCCGAAGAATCGATCGCACTTCTACTTTCCTTGATGTAGTGAGATGCCACTTGAAGGAGAAATTTCGTATTGTGTGCAGTTGTAGGGAACATAGCTACCAAATGTAGGTTATTGTGTACAATTGCTCTCATTGGGTCAGGAACAGGCTTCATCTTTGTTTGCTTTGCAAAATCAACCAAGTCTTGATGACCAACTTCTGTGTCTTTTATTTCTTCCACCTTGGAGATCACTATAGTTGGCGGATACACACCTTGATATTTATACTTCATTTTTCCTTTCACTTTTTTTGAAGATGGAGGTTTACTGGCAGTCATCAAGAACAACTGAAACTTCGATCACTCAACCTTGAAGGTCTTTGAAAAGAGACTACAAAGTGTCAGCCAGAACAAACATTAGTCATTAGATAGCATGGGAATGTGTGAAATGAGCAACAATGATGGGCAAGCGTGGAATAGATGACAAGGAATGCAAAACGATGCACAAAATGGAAGGAGCGAGGTTTAGGAATGAATTGGGCAAGATTGAAACATTTCAGGGAAAAAATTGTGAAAAGTGTAAGGGTGCACTTTTTTAGCGCCCTTACATTTTGGGGAATTCTGACTTTGATGCAGGGGCGCTGAAAAAGTGCTCTTCTGCATTTTTCAGTGTTAGAAAGTATTTCAAAATGTAAGGGCACACTTTTTTAGTGCCATGACATTTTCTTCAGAAGGAATTTTATGTAAAACTTTAAACATCATTAGGTTTCAAATGGAAAAAAGGCAATGTGTAAAGATGTTTGAAAACAACGCTTGGAGTCTTGGAGGCACGAAATGCTTGAAGTTGATATTTGGTGAACTGCATTGGATTGCATTTCACTTTCTTTCTATCATCATTTTACAAGTGAACAAAAACCAAGCTACATTGCTCACAAAACGTGAGTTTCCTTCATGAAGAGTATAGAAACATCAAGAGGGATAATGCGAAGAGAAGTAGAAAATGTGGGAATAGAGTGAAAGGAAAAGAAAAATGTTTAAAGAGGAATAACACGCTAAGACAAATGATGGTGTTACAAAATGTGATTAGGACAAGAGAGACCAAAACGAGCACATGAATGTAAGACTCAAAAGACAATGGCGAAATAAAAACGTGTGGGAAAAGGAAAAACGTGAGAAGGAAACAAAGATTAGTAAAAATGCATATGCAAAACCTAAAACATGTAAAAAATAATGAAGGAAAAAGGAAATAAAGTAAGGAGAACGACTCACCAAGAAGAAGCACGGAATGAGTTAAGAGGAATTCCGAAAATCTCCAAAAAACGTGTTATGCAGCTTGAGAGAATTTCGCCCAGCAAGAAGGAATATAGTTGAAGATCATGAATAATGAAAAAGGAACAATAAAACACTTTTAAGTGAAAGAAAGATATGAAAAACCTAACTCAAGTCGAGCAATAAATTTAGGCACGAAAAGTGGCACGATGAGCGAAAACTGCAAACACATGAAGAAACACGCCAAGCCCATAAAAAGACTAAGTGTTGATAAAAAGTCTAATAGCGTACTTTTTTAGTGCCATTACATTTTTAAGATATCACCTTCATGCAGGGGCGCTGAAAAACAGTGCCCCTGCACTTTTTATACTTAGCCAATTTTTGGCTTGTGAGCAGGAGAGTACTTTTTCAGTGCAACTTCATTTTTCACAATTAACTAAGAACGAACAGTGAGACTTTGTGAAGGGGCTCGTTTTGAAGGTATTCACAAGGAGAACATAGGGGGATGCTCAAATTGACTATTCGAGGCTTTGGAACGTATTTTGAGGTGGCTTGAAAATCACCTCATAATGCGTGCTTGAACTTCATGAATCCTAGGAAACAGACAAGTTTCATAGGGGGTTATCCATGGAACGAGCATTGCTAGATTCTGTGATAACAAATATTTGCTAAAACACAAATGGATAAAAATGTTTCTTTGTATTCTAAAGCTATTATTTGTTCCAATGTGCTCTTACAAATTTAGGTTTAGGCAAATAAAGTTGCACTTGAGGTGGCTCACCTGTACGTACTTTTGGATCATTGGGGCAATGCCCCGTGTATTTTTGCTTGGTTTCCCACTTAGCCCACCTCCTCTTGCGCTCGGTCACCCTCTCGGGGCTGGTGGCGGAGTGGCTCTACTCGCCCCCACTCTCGGCCTCCTCTTCGGCGTGGTTCTCACCCTCCTCGACAGAGCCACTCTCCTCCTTTGCGGGTTGGCTAGGGGTGGCGCTATGAGGAGTGGGGATGGCGGTTCCAGGTGGCCCTTTGGTGAAACTCCTACTTCTGGCTCTAGTTGGCCAAAATATGGTAAAACAATTTTGTGGCTTATGCTTGCAATCTCGCCCCAATGTGAGGATAATGATAAAGAGAAAGAAAAAGATGTTGATGATGGTTGGGGTCCTCCTCCTAACGTCACTCCAGACCCCATTGATGTATGGGGGAAGCACTTGGATGACAAAGACCCTCCTGGCTCTGTTGGCCGCGCGATGACCTTTTTATTTTATAATTGTTATGATTATGGACTTCTGGGCTTGGCCCATGTGACTCTGGGTTTTTAATTTTTTGGGCTTTTCCCATATGACTCTCGGAGTGTGTCTTCTTACCACCCACCCTTTTTTTTTGAATATGTAACTTTATCTTTATATTTATATAGATAGATGCCTATTCATAAAAAAAAAAGGTTCATTATTTCTTCTATTAATTAGATAATCAACATTATTAGATTAATTCACCTCTTTCATACTAATTTTCATCCTATTTGATTAAATTATGTGAATTATTTAATTAAATCCTGTACATCCTCTCATTTGATTAAATAATATAAATTATTTAATGAAATGTCCTTAATTCCTCTTTTTAGTTAAAAGAGCTAATTATTTAATTAAAATCCTAAATTCTCTCATCTTGCATAATTAAATAAAATCTTAATTATTTAATTGACTAATATCTTCTAATTCCTCCAACTTCTCCCACTTGCAAGAGAATATTCCTCCAATTCAAATTCAAACATTTCCCTCCAACATGGAAATATCTTGCACATTCCTCCTAATTTTAAGTCTTTGTGTTTGTTGACATCAATTGCAACCCTTGATTAACTTTATCAATACATGTTATCTTTCAATATTGATCCTTCATTTGATCATTGATCCATGTCATTTCCTTTCATCCATTTCTATCTCTTGATTAACCAAATTGATCATAGGCATTGATTCACCTAAAAATCCTATAAATAGCCTCTATTTTATGATTAATTCATGCACAAATCTTGATAGTAATTACACTATAGCCATTTTTTAGAGAATTTATCCATTTTGCATCCATTTCATCTATTTCTCTATTAAAGAATCATTTCAAGCTTGCTTCAACAATGATATTAGGAAATGGTTGATCATTGCACATCAATTCAACACTAATCCCCTAATGAGATCAGGTTTGCAAGTGTTTAATTAGGTTTCATTTATCAATTTCTTGCAATTTCATGTTTAATGGCTTCCTAATTAGATTTTCAAAGATTTCATTTGGAATGTGAGTTAATTAGTTTAGTTGATTAATTCGATTGTTTATTTCAATTGTATTTAGTCTAAATAGTATACCAACATTTATTCTTTCCACTGAGGCACAACGGGGCATTAGAATTTTTAAATTTTTTTGATCTAAGTAGCAATGTTGATATGAGAAGCATCAATTCTTTGAACCAATGTAGCATGTACCTCACTTCAAAGAGGGAAAAAATGTAGACACTTAAATTTGTCTTGATCAATATCACACATTTTATTTGATTACTAACACCATTTTCACCCTAATTCAACCATTCTAGGCTATTTAATTAAATAATCTTGATTGTTTAATTAAATTCATTATTTTCTTCTATTAATAAAATAATCAACACTATTGGATTAATTCACCTCTTTCATATTAATTTTCATCCTATTTGATTAAATAATATGAATTATTTAATTAAATGTCATTAATTCCTTTTTTAGTTAAATGAGCTAATTGTTTAATTAAAATCCTAAATCTCTCATCTTGCACAATTAAATATAATCTTAATCATTTAATTGACTAATATCTTCTAATTCCTCCAACTACTCCCACTTGCAAGAGAATATTTTCAGGAATATTCCTCCAATTCATATTCAAACATTTCCCTCCCACAAGGAAATATCTTGCACATTCCTCCTAGTTTTAAGGCTTTGTGTTTATTGAGATCAATCGCAACCCTTGATTAAATTTATCAATCCATGTGATCTTTCAATCTTGATCCTTCATTTGATCATTGATCCATGTCATTTCCTCTCATCCATTTCTATCCCTTGATTAACCAAATTGATCCTAGCCATTGATTCATCTAAAAATACTATAAATAGCCTCCATTTTATGAGTAATTCATCCACAAAGCTTGAGAGTAATTACACTATAGCCATTTTTAGAGCCATCTTTGAGAGCATTTATCCAATTTTCCTCCATTTCATCTATTTCTCCATTAAAACATCATTTCAAGCTTGCTTCAACAATGGGATTAGAAAAGGGTCGATAATTCCACATCAATTCAACACCAATCCCCCAATGGGATCAGGTTTGCAAGTGCTTAATTAGGTTCATTTATCAATTTCTTGCAATTTCATGTTTAATGGCTTCCTAATTAGATTTTCAAAGATTTAATTTGGAATGTGAGTTAATTAGTCTAATTGATGGATTTGATTGTTCATTTTAGTTGTATTTAGCCTAAATAGCTTACCAACATTTATTCCTTTTGCTAGGGCATAATTTTTTTTTAAATTTTCTGATCTGAACAACAATGTTGATATGAGAAGCATCAATTCTTTGAACCAATGTAGCAGGTACCTCACTTCAAAGAGGGTCAAAATGTAGACACTTAAATTTGTCTTGATCAATATCACCCATTTGATTCAATTACTAACACCATTTTCATCCTGATTCGACCATTCTCAACTATTTAATTAAATAATTCTGATTGTTTAATTAAATTCATTATTTTCTTCTATTAACCAGATAATCAATATTATTGGATTAATTCGCCTCTTTCATACTAATTTTCATCCTATTTGATTAAATAATGAATTATTTAATTAAATCCCCTAAGTCCTCTCTTTTGATTAAATAATTTGAATTATTTAATTAAATGTCATTAATTCCTCTTTTAGTTTTATGAGCTAATTTTTTAATTAAAATCCTAAATTCTCTAATCTTGCACAATTAAATATAATATTAATTATTTAATTGACTAATATCTTCTAATTCCTCCTACTTCTCCCACTTGTAAGAGAATATTCTTATGAATATTCCTCCAATTCAAATTCAAACATTTCCCTCCCACATGGAAATATCTTGCACATTCCTCCTAATTTTAAGGCTTTGGGTTTGTTGATATCAATTGCAACCCTTGATTAACTTTATCAATCCATGTGATCCTTCAATCTTGACCCCTCATTTGATCATTGATCCATGTCATTTCCTCTCATCCATTTCTATCCCTTGATTAACCAAATTGATCCTAGCCATTGATTCATCTAAAAATCCTATAAATAACCTCCATTTTATGAGTAATTCATTGACAAAACTTGAGAGTAATTACACTATAGCCATTTTTGAGAGAATTTATCCATTTTGCATCCATTTCTCCATTAAAGCATCATTTCAAGCTTGCTTCAACAATGGGATTAGGAAATGTCTGATCATTCCACATCAATTTAGCACTAATCCCCCAATGGGATCAGGTTTGCAATTGTTTAATTAGGTTTCATTTATTAATTGCTTGCAATTTCATGTTTAATGGTTTCCTAATTAGCATTTCAAAATTTTCATTGGGAATGTGAGTTAATTAGTCTAATTGATTGTTTTGATTGTTTATTTCAGTTGTATTTAGCCTAAATACTATTCGTGTTCACAAAACCAAGTGCTAAACTTAGCGTGAAATTGTAGGTGGCAACAATTTACGACACTACAATATGATCCACAAATATTTTGGAGAGGAGAAAATGAGATGCTCATATGTGGGTGGGGACATTATTTTTTGTATGAATTGGGTGTCTTACCTAGCTAGTTAATTTGTTAGGTCCTATTTACAATAGTTTACTTAGAGCGTTATCACTTTATATCTCAAGTCATAAGATTAAGACACATGCCATTATATTATGTTCTCCTATGTCTCACCTCGGCCTATACAATCTATGGAGATACCCACCCAAGATGTAGAGGCCTAATGGAAAGCATAAAGAACTTAGAAGATCAATTAAAAAAATTTATATATTCTTCTCAAATAATGCACATAGAATATGAAAAATATGTGAGAAACCATTAAATGATTGTGAGGGCCCATACTCAACCTAGTAGAACATGAGCCTTGACATATCTACCTCTTCAAGATCTATCTCCATATGAATAAAGTTTTCATGTGACATATAATTCATCTTGTACTCCCTTCCCACCATGTCCTTCTCCATAACTAACACCATTTCAAAAAATCTAAGGAAGAAGAGGAAATTTTAAATATGCACTAATAAAATCTGATTAGCTAGGGTAAATTTTGATCCCAAAATCTATCGATGTTCAAGGAGAGTGATCTTGTGACCTTTGGACCACACTTTGGGAGTTGTATGGAGACTCGAATTAATCTTTGTTCTTAAGTATCTTGTTGTAGATTATTTTGTTCCACTTGATGTGTTTCAACCATATGATCATAAAATAATTACAATGCTTGTTGAATGGTAAGATCTTGAATGTCATGATGAAATAAACTTACAAATTATCTTTCTCTTCCTATAAATAATTCTATTAAGAATTCAATTTCTATGGATCTTAATAAAAATTTAGAGGGTTCATCTTCTTCATATAGGAGTCAACATCTTGAGGCTAAATACTCTAATAATCTAACAATGAGAGATTCATTTGACATTCACACTCAAGCATATTGTATGGACACATAATTCAAGGATGGTAATTAAATGAAATGCATATATCTCAACTCCATCTGCTATTACTTCTGATGAGACTACTATTAATGCTACATGTATGAATTTTGATGATTTAGTACAACATGATATTCATTGTCTTCTAGATACTACTTGGTACAAGTACTTGACAATTTTTTTTATGTTTTCTTTGTGAGTCCTATCTTGTATACTTGGAGGGCACTATTGAGGATACTCATCTCCTCTTTGATGTTATCTCTTATGGAGTTGCATCATCTTATTCAAATATTGTGAGATAAAATTATAACCCTCCTTTTATTTCTCCACTTGATCACTTTTTATAGTTTGGCATTGTCTTGGAGTCCTTGAGCATCATTTAGAGGAGGCATCTTTTCCTTTGGATTATGTTCTACATCCATTTCTAGAAGTTTCTAGATTGTCACCTTCATCATTGTGGCCTAGAACACTTGACTTGTTGGTGGCACATTCCAACACCAACAAGGTAACACCTACAAAAAGTTTAGAGAATTCAAAAATCTTGATCTTTCTTCCCTCATACTTCTTTATGTAACAACCCTCAAGTTGTACCTCAAAAATTTCACCCATTTTTTTGTTAAAAAATTATCCACTTATTAAGTTATTATGTGTCCTTTTAGTTGTATACTTGAAGTAATGATATATCCATACATTATAGGAATTGGTGATTTAATTTTTTATATTTATAGGATTTCCAATGATTACATCATACAATCTTATGGGTGTTCACTCTTGTTTCAACATAGGAATTTAAATTGAAATGTTTGTTCTTTGGTTTTTGAAGGCTTAATTTCCCTTAAATATTGTTTTTTATAGTTTGAATCCTATTGTAATTAAAAATTTGTCTTTCTATAGTGAGAGCTTGTAATTTATTTATTTTTTCTCAAAAATATCTTTAATACTTCATTCATCTTTTCAAGATTAAGCATGTCCACCTTTGCTACATCTTTTTGTTTAGTTCTAATAAGATACTTTTTAGTTTGTCTCCTTTCATATTTTTGGTATATTAGAAAATATTTTAATAGTTTTACAAATTATCCCGATATTGTTGTAATGTTAAAGAACTTTACTTAAGGTTATGAAATTATGGCATCCTCTCATCAAGGAATAGTTTTGGAAACAACGTTTTGCATATATCATTCCGATGAAATATTTTCCTTAGTATAATCATTTTATTCTTTTATATTGGTCCACCAAATTACAACTTCTTCATTTATTTGATAAGACCCCCATAAGGCTTAACTGATTATGTGTAACCCCTTAATTCAAAGTACTTTTCCTTTTATGTTAACCAAATTTTCAGCTCCTCCTAATTATTTCACATCAAATTTTGGAGGGGTGATCCTTTCAAATCCTTTGATAATTCCCTAATTTCTAAGTCCTAATTAGGCACGACAATATTCATCCTTCTTTCTAGAATAATTTCCTCTTTAATAAGGTTTTCAAATTTTGTTCCCCCATGTTTTCTATGTTGGATTGCCTTGTTCTACAATCATTTACTATTTATTCCAAAAAACTAATCTTATCTCTTTGTTGAGTTAACAAATTGATCATTACACTAATTCTACCACCATTATTATTTTTAGGTTCTTTCTATTATTTAATGAGATCCTTTCTTTATTTCTTATTTTCTAGCATGAGATGCTCTAGCCTTTGTCATGTATTATGTCATGAAACCATATGTTTCTAATCAATACTTGATAATGCTTAATTATGATTTATCCAAATTTATCATTAGTGATTAAAAAATTTCATAATCATTTCCAATTAAGACAAGTCATATTGATCTCAAGGCCTAGCTTCCAAACCTGGCTTTGATACCACATGTAACAACCCTCAAATTGTACATAAAAAATTACTAGTTTTTTGTTAAAAAAAATTATCCACTTATTAATTTCTTAGGTGTTATTCCAATTGTATAGTTTAGGTTATAATCTATTCATATATGATATGTATCCATCCTTATAGGAAATAAATCCATCCAAACATGATAAAACATTAAAAATGTATCCATTTATTAAATTATTACATGTGTTTATTTAACTGTATACTTAGGTAATCATCTATCCATATGAGACAACAATCCATCCAAATGGGTTAATCATCTATCCATACAAGATAACCATCTATCTAAATGGGATAGATTTTCTTTTGCCAAATCTTTACTCATTGGGACTACTTGGATCCTAAGTCTCTTATTGAAGACTACACTCCCCTAATGGAAGTGCATAGAAGTTTTCATCTTTATGAGTATATAAAATAAAAAGGTTTGATTCTCACCAAAAAACAATTGGCTTAAAGCCTCAAGGAGTTAAGAAAATCCATTTGGTATTCTTCTGAGTATATAATGAATTTATTTTATCTTTAAATTTAGTTTAAGATTTACTTATGTATTTTTAGTGTGTTTCTTTCTTAAGTGGTTCATTTAGTTACTTGTATTTATTAATTGTTAAGCACGGATTGGTTTATCCCCTAACCCTACCCTGAAAACCTGAGTACTAGTAACATTCTTTATTATTCAAACTACCTACATTACCCCTTTCAAACAAAATCAAAGTGTAATATATGTAGTTATGTTTTTTACTCTAGATGTGAATTGTTAAATGTAGGTACATATCCCTCTCGAGGTCCCTTTTCCCTAGATAGTTCCTCCATGATTTCTACCCACGAAGGGAAGTATTAACTTATTAACTAGTTTAGTCTCATTGACTAGTACTTGTTTACTATTATATTCTAATCCTAGTCCTAATAGAGTACTTAGTCATCTTGAATAAGGTTTATACATTTAATCAAATAACGTTTCTTTCAACATTTTATTATAAGTGAATAAAATAATTTAAAAAATGTATTCCCCATGAGTAAAATACCTTTAAATTTTCTATGAAAATAATATATAAAATAATAATTTATTTATCTTTGTTAATGTTAGAATAACATTAGTTATCCAAGGAAGATTTTTTGTTCTTCTAATTGAATATCTAGATGATTCCTTATTAATCCTCAGTGATTTATAAGGATGATGTCACAAATTTCCTTATTGCAACTATATTAGGTTATAGATGTAGTAGTTCAAAACTTGTAAACATGAACTAGAAACACCATAAATACTGAACATTGTGAATAATTCAATTTCAACTTTGTTTAATATTCACTATGTATTAGAAAATTAATGCTAATTTCTTTACACAATAAGATAAATTTAAAAAAAAATAAAAAATTAAGACTTTAAAGACTATTAAAAGTAAAATACTAAATCTAGAATTACATGTAAAATTTAAAAGCTTTAAAGTAAAATTAAGACTTAAAAAACTACTAAAATATTTTAAATTTAAGAAATCACTTATTTACCTAAAAAGTTTAAAAGTTAATTTATAAACACTAAAATTTATATGATACTAAAATTTTAATAATTAATTTATACTTCAATTTTTTATTTTTAATAAAAATTTAATTTAAAACATTCAAAACTAATTATATTGCATGGATAATTTTTTATTTTTATTTTTAAATATCAATTACATGATAAAAATTAAATAATAAATTAACTAATATTTATAAAATTACATATTCATAATATAAGACTAATAACTAAAGAGCAAGGCATCATGTTTGAAGGAGTTGTGGCACTATGTGACACGAGGAGTATATTTAGGTAAAAGGTGTAGCAGATGGAAATATTGGTGAAAGGTGTCAAAATGGTAGGCAATCTATTATGGAAACTGTTCCAAATAGACAACAATTCTTGGGTTTCAACCCTCTCAACCCTTTGGCGACTGGCGAGAAGAAGGATATTATTCCTTCTCTCTCTCAAAAACTCATTGCCTCTGCCCAGATGTTTCCCAATCCCTATTAAAATATGAAAATATATGTAGCCTATAAGAATAATGAAAATCCTTTCCATAAATGTAGCACTTTTTGCAAGGATAAGATCATTTTAAAAAACCTTAACTCTTCTCCCAAGATATTGGTGTGCGATCTCTAGTTGTTGAAGATGCTTAGGAACTTGTCACCAATTTGACTCCTATTTCTTCCTCCCCTGCTTGGAAAAAATAATTTTACCTTGGTTGAATTTGAAGTGGTTTTGGAGGGGAACCCATCGATTTCCATATTTTAGATGCTTATGTTAATGTTGCTTCTACTAATGTGGGAGATCGATCCCTTTGTTGGAATATAACACTCCAACATAATTAACAAAATAAACATGTGTTAATAGAATATTATAGAGGTGTCCAAGTTGTTATTTGTTAAGTTTAGTGTGTTGTCTTTGGTCCAGTTTGGTTAACACCTATGGTCAACTGCCAAAATATTTTTCTATTTTATAGGAAGATTGATGCATCTTCTTCTCCTATAAATATGTAATCCCTATTTATTAATAATGAGCAGTGAGTGTTTATTTTCTATTCCAAATTCTAATTTGATATCAAATCTTATGGGAGGTCTTGTTGGTGTGAGTTTGTGTGTCAAGATTGATGCTATGTGTTATGGAGGATTATGAAAAAAATCTTTACGTTTTGTAACCTATTGCAATCATAAAAGTTGAGGGAATGTTAGCCATTGTTGAAGAACCATTAGATGTTAGTGATGATGACTTCATTGAAGATGAAGTAGTTGTTCTATTTTGAAGATGACAACACTTTGAAGATTATGAAGGATGTAGTAGAGGATAGATTGATGCTCAATAGTCTGAAATTCTTGTGGATCGAATAAGCTATACCTCATTGGGGTTATGAGACATACACGTGAGGATTGGTGTCCAATAGTTCAGGGGAGATCCAAAATCTGGAAGTTCAATACCATACCTTTACAAGGGTGATGAGACACTTCATGTGCAAATGGAGTTCAATGATGTTGGGAATTTGGATGATAGTTAGATGACTATACCTACAGTTGCGGAGCTACTTGAAGAATTCTCACTAGTCTTAGATTTTTTTTCAAAGATCAACTTCTGCATAATGTATTTCCTTTTATTTTTATGTTATTCGTTATTTTGATCTTGTAGCATTAAGAGGAGGTGTTGGAATATAACACTCCAACATCATTAACAAAATAAACATGTGTCAATAGGGGTAAGTGCAAAAAGTTGTGATACAAAAATGATCCTTAAGATGCCACTTTTTTTCTAAAATCAGCAAAGTTTGATGTTCAATGAGAAAATGAAGATAGTTACGCTCAAAATTTGAAGATGTCATAAGAACAAGAGTTGTACTGCTCTGAATCTAGGGTGATCCCACAATAGTGGTTTACAATTTTTGGCCAAACTATACACTGAAATTATTAATTTTAACTAAATCTTCACATTCGGGCAGCTATAGCGGCTAAACTGTGAAGAATTTGAACATAATGCAAACTAGAGTCTCATCACATTTTTTCTGTAGATTCTAAAAATATTTTTTTCAAAATTTTTGGAATCAATTTACACTTCTTTTTCCATCTCCCATGAAAACTAGTTTTTTTCAAAAAACAACATTTTTAAAAAGTGACGCACGTATAACGCATAACTTTTTTTCCATGAAGGATAAAATTCTAATTCTTTCGAATTTAGATTTATAACTCTGATATCTAGTGCTTCCACTTGGTTAGACAATTTTTTATTGAATATTTTTTCTTTAATCAAGTTTCAAAGTCAAACCAATTGCATTTCATACATAGTGAGACCGTATAATGCATAACTTTTTTTGTATATATCGAAATTCATTTTTTTTTGTTGGATCAAGGACTTCAATATCTGGTGCACTCATATTTTTCAATTTTTTTTGATAATCTGCTATTTTTCCACGTGTATAACATAGACCTTCATTTTCGATGAAAAACCTATGTTTACTAAAACTAAAAAAACAAATACAAAATAAAACCAAAACATGTTAAGATTATATTCGTTGGATAGCTTGTTCCGAGAACTACCTGATTCCAGTTGGGTTTTTGAAGATTCATCCATTTTCATCATCAACCCAAGCTCCGAAGTGCCAAAATTCAGGGTTCTTTTGTGTCTCAGAGGAGGGATGAGGAATAAGGGGGGTTTGAATGAACCCCTAGGGGTTCGCTCGAACCAGGGTTCATTCGAAACCCCCTTTTATAAGGGTTTTTGTTGGAATTTTTGGCGGTAAAACATTAAAAGGGTTTTCCCGAACCCAGGTTCTAGCGAACCCCTAATGGGTTCGGTCGAACCAGTATGTTCATACAAACTCCTAAAATCAATATTTTTTCCATGCATTCATTTTCTGTGAGTTTTCCTTCCTGACTTCAATTGTAAACCACTATTGTGGCTTCACCCTCTACTTTCTAAACTACTATTTTTTTAAAATAGTGAATATTAAGGGTTTGAAAAAGGGGGAGCACATAAAGTGGTCCTATTTTTATAAAAAAAACAACCTAGCATCTATTGTGCTCCCCCTAAAATGCTACCTTTTTTTTAGAATTTCAAAAACCAATTTGGTGAGAAATTAGCTAACACCATGTAGTTTATGCCAATTTTTTTGGATAATTTTTTAATGAATAAATGATATTTTACTAATTTTGGAAGTGGACACATCCTAAAAAGCATAAATTTGAGCATGCTCCCCCTATTTTTTTTGAAAACTAATCAAAAATTATTATTTTTCAATATGTGTAGAATGAAGTCTAGTTTCTAGAAATGTAATTTGTTTCAAAATTTGATGAATGAGTAAAAAACTATACCCAAACTAGCACATGTTGGTTTTTTATAAAAAAATAGAGACACTAACAAAAAATTTAAAGATGAAAACCTTAACATAATAAAAACATTAAAAAAATCATATGTTTAGATAGTTAAGAGAACCTAATGTCATTGTGGTATTTTTTATAAATTTACATTGAAACACATGCAAACCTGATGGAGAGCACGACTAAAAATGTGTGAAATTTTGTTACCATTTCAAAAAGTCATGTCCTTGGCATGAAATGGTCGTCCAACCCTTTGCGTTGGTATTCCCAATGCAATCCATTTGGCGAGCACCAAATTTGGTGCTTGCCAAATGTGAATGATGAGTTTTTAGAATGCATTTTGTTGAACTCTTTGGTTTTTTCTTTGTCTTTTTCTTTGTCTTTGTCTTCTAGCAAAACTATATACATGTAAAAAACATTTAAGTATAAGTGGAAATTTACTTTCTTATACTTTAAGTTATATTTAATGTATATAATGTCAAGATGTTTGATAGTGGTTTCAGATCTCTTGGAGTTATAATACAAATTCTAGTTTTTGGAAGATCTTATAATTTTTCAGTAAAATTTCAATAATCAACATGTCAAATTTTAGTAATTAGGAGGTCAATTTATAGTAATCAATAAGTTGTATAATATTTCTCTCTCTATCTCATTCATTGTTCATCTCTTATGCTTTAGACCTCTCTCTCAATATCTACATCCCTTTATCTAGCTCTCTCTCTCTCTCTCTCTCTCTCTCTCTCTTCCTTCCACTCACCTTCGCTCTCTACTTATCTCTATATAACCTATCCCTCTATACCTCTTTATCTCTCCCTCCCTCCCTCCCTCCTTCCCTCTCTCAATCTCTCCACCTTCCTCCTTACCTCTCTTCTTCTCTCTCTATCACTTGTCTCTCTCACTCCTCCATCCTTCCATCTCTCTCTCTCTACTCTCTCTATCTCACCTCTCTCTCCCTACCTATCCCTCCTCCCTCCTCTCTCTCTCTCTATCTCACCTCTCTCTCACCTATCTCTGCCTCCCTCTCTCCTTTCCTCTTTCCTTCTCTCTACCTCCCCCTCCCTCTCTCTACCTAACTCTCTCTCTCTCCATCCCTACCTCTCCCTCCATCTCTAATTTCCTCTCCACTTCTCTCTACTCTCTATCTCACCCCCCCTCTATCTCTCTCCCCTTCCCTCTCTATTTCTCTCTATCTCTCCTCTCCTCCCTCCCTCCCTCCTTCCATCTCTAATTTTATCTATCTCTACCCCTCTCTCTCCTACTACATTAAGACATGATTTGGTGAACCTCTCTATCCCAATCCATGGATTTTGTTTTGACACAGGCATGGAGGATATTGGTAAAGGCTGCAAATTTAAATTTACATCTTCCACTGGTATTGATATAGGTCGAGAATGCTGGAAGAGACTACGGAAGGTGGCTTTACATTTTCATGCAAGGAATTCCATGAGAGCACCTTACTTTGAGGAATTCTATCAAATAGTTTGCATACCTTGTCGGTAATTCCAAATTTCATATACAAATCTATTGAGCAACTACAATTATAACTACTAAAAAAATCATCTTCCATTATGTCCAAATGTATGTTCATATTGAAGTGGAAATACAACAACGGTATGACTAAGTAGTTTATGCCTAAGCATTGGTCCAATGTGAAGATATTCCACCACTAACACCAACCCGTAGGCAAGAATCACGACCACCTCGAGTCAAGCTAAACGTTATATGCAAAGTTGAATATGAGTATGATAGCTACATGCTATAGCTGGATACATATTTTCAGTTGTTGACTTATTATATAATTATATTATATTTAATTTTTTAATTGATACTAAATATTATTTAAAATTTATTACATATTATATAATACCATTAAATAAGTATTATTTATTATATAATTATATATTATATTTAAAATAGTAATCAAGTATCATTTAAATTTTACTTAATAATACATAAAAAATTATAGATTAATTTAATATTATTTTAAGATGATAGAAATAATATTTATTTTAGTTTAAGTTAAATTTTTAAATAATGCATAAATATAATAGAACAAATAGATTAAATTAAACTTAATATGGTTGTTGCATGGAAAAATAAATATAATGTTAATCCATTTTAAAATGTGATTATCAATACACAAAAGTCATTACAAGGGTGTGAGGTTCCATGGACCTTAGGACGACTTAGCCTCAAAATGTATCAACATTCAAGAACATATAATCAAAATAGTATCTACATAGTCATAAGGTTGTATGTCAAACTAGAGCAAAGAAAGAATGGGTATAAGGAAAATAATGGCATAGTTTAATTTAAGACTCCCAAAAATGAGAAAAAAATGTAAACAAGAAAAGTTAGAAAAAAGATATAGTGGGTCAATCACAAGGGAGTCTTGAACCAACAAAAAAATTATAACTTAGTACATATTCAATGAAAAATGACATGCCCTATGGAATTTCCAAGTGGCCTCCTCCCTTGGCCCTCTCTCCTATAGAAATTCCACCTTTCCAATTAGTACAATCATGAATGACATGTCAAATATTGTAGTTGTAAATGTTGGTGTAGAAATAGAGGCTCTAAAAAAGGATATGCCATCTACTACAACATAATGGAAGGAGATTTTTTTAGATGTTATACATGCAATTTTAACTATTAATCTCTCTTCTCTTGATATATATTTCCTTTTATCTCTCTCATCTCTCTATCTCCTCCTTCCCTCTTTGTATATCTCTCTCTCAATTTCTCTTTGTTCTTTAAGTCTCACTCTATTTTTTCATCTTATCTTCTTACACCCCTCTCTCTCTCTCTCTTGCTCTTCCCCCCTCTATCTCTACCTCTTTCTATCCCTATCTCTCCCTCTCTCTCTATTGTAAACATAACATTTGTCTTTTGGTAATGGAGCTTGATTATCTTCCTCATTCAGAGGTTTTATTCCAGTCATGTTTAGATCCCTATAAAAGGATGCATAGTTGATTTGAAGCTATCACTTCTCCATTGAGACCTTTGTTGCACATAAAACATCATTTGCTAAATGACCTACCAATTAAACTCATGTACTACAAAATGTTTACGAAAAATAAGCCATTTTTTCCTAATTGACCTTCAACACCTCTTCATTGTACCCATCGCACACCAAACCTGTGCGATTGTTGTGCCACTTAACCACACCTTCCTATACTCTCAACTGAATGCTCAGCTAAGCACTCTACTTTTCTACATAACTTTTTGACAACAATTACATGGGATCAAAAGTGGTCCATTGTAGCATGCACTGTTATGATTCACAAGCAGTAGGGATGATTCGGCCTAAAAATATGCTTTGATAGGGTTTTGAAATAGTTTTCCTTTAAATACCCATTTTTTTCATCTGCATCAATGATAGTGTGACATAATATGTGTAGAATATTAAAAAACATAGTAAGTCTGAAAGCTTTATTAGTGGATTGTCAATCTTTGAAATAATATTTTATATAATATAAATTATATTATTATTATATGCTATATTTTTTATGATGTAAATTCATTTAAAATAATAACATTATAGTTATATTTATATATTATATTTATTAAAAATTATTAAATTTAAATATAATATAATATAATTATATTTATTATTATATATAATGTAAATTACGAAATCCATTTTCAAAATAATATCATAATAATTTTTATTATTATATATTCTATAATTTATAATATATTTCATACATAGTATACATTAAAAATATTATATATTATGTTTATATTTAATTAATATTATCTATGAAAAATATATTCTATATAATAATAAATACAATTTAAATATTTTTTAATAACTTTAATGTGATTTTAAATAATACACAAAATTCTATGATGTAAATTCATTTAAAATAATAATATTATAGTTTTTTTTATATTTAATAAAGTATATTAAATAGAACATAATCTAGAATAATAAATATAGTTCATATATTAATTTTATATATAAGGGACATAACTAATTATTAAGTATATAATATATTTAATATACATAAAATATGATACTCAATTAAAAAATAAATCATGTAGACGACCCACTAATTACCATGTTTGATTGCAATGTAATAGATTTTTAATTTTCCTAAATTTTATGTATTTTTTAAAAATAAATTGTATATAAAATCATCCTCACATACTAAAAAGTTAAAGTGCAGTGACATCTCTTTCTATTATGCTTTGATAGATTTCAATCAAACAAAGTTGTCAAGGTGAAAAAGGCCTTTTGTGATCTGTTAAAAAGATCGACAATAAAGAATGACCATCTTCATCTCCATCTCTCTCTCTCTCTCTCTCTTCCTCCTCCCTACCTATATCCATCTCTCTCCATATAGCAGAAAGAAAGCATATATATATATATATATGTATATATATATATATATATATATATATATATATATATATATATATATATATATATCCTCACACTCTCTCTCTCTCTCTCTCTCTCTCTCTCTCTCTCTCTCTCTATTTGTCCCTCCCATTCTATCTCTTTATCTCCCCCTCTCTCTCCATTACTTGTCTCTATCACCTTCGTTATCTATCTCTCTTTCCTCCTCTATCTCTATCCCCCCATCTCATTATCTCTATATCTCTCTTATTCACTCTCTCTCTTATTATCTCTCTCTCTATATCCCTCTCTACCTATCTCTATATATCACTTCCTATATCTTTATCTTACTATATCTCCATCTCTCCCTCTCTCATTATCTATCACTTTCTATCTCTATTTCTCCCTTTCCCTCTTCCTCCTTTCATCTCTCCCTATCTATAGATTTATCTCTCTTATTTACTATATCTCATTATCTCTCTATATATATATATGTGTGTGTGTGTGTGTGTGTGTATTCCTCTCTCTACCTCTCTATCTCTCTATATTCCTCTCTACCTCTCTTTGTATATTATTTCTTATATATTATCTTTCTATCTCTCCATCTCCCCCTCTCTCATTGTGTCTTTATTTCTATCTATCCATCTCCACCTCTCACATTGTGTCTTTATTTCTATCTATATTTCTCCCTCTCTCCATCTCTCCCTCTCACTCCCTCTTTTTATATTCCTATACTTCAACTCTCTCCTCTCTCTATTTCTCTTGCTCCTTCCTCTATTTAATTAAATTTCCAACTCCCCCTCTTTATTTCTCTCTATCTCACCTCTCTCTCCCTCCTTCCCTCCCTCCCCCCTCTCTCTCATCCCTCTATGTCTTTCTAACCATATCATTAATTACATCTATCTCCTCCATCTATCTATCTCTTTCCCTAGCCCTATCTATCTCTCTACATCTCTCTTTATCTATATATCTCCCTCTCCCTTTCCCTCCTCTCTCTCTCTATATTGAGCTATCTCTCCCTCTTTCCATCCTCATATTCTCTCTACCTATCTCTTTCCCTCCCTCCCCTCTTGTCTCTTCCTCCACCTATCTCTCTCCCCCCTCTACCTATCTCTCTCCCTCTCCCCCTTTAACTACCTCTCTCTCCCTTTTTCTCCCTCCCTCACTCTATTCCCCCCCTCTATCTCTCCACATCTCTCCCTCCCTCCCTCCCTATTCCCCTATCTATCTCTCTATCTCTACCTCTCTCTACCTTTCTCTTCCCATATATCTCTATCTATCCCTCTTTCTCTTTCCCTCTCTCTATCTCACTCTGTTTCTCTCTCCATCTCTCAATATCTCCCTCAGTCCATCTCTAGCTATCACTTTATCTATCTCTTTTTCTCTCTATTCCTATCCCCATCTCTCTATATCTCCTTATATCTCTATATCTCTATCACTCCATTTCACCATTTATGTTTCTACCTATCTTTCCCTCTCCCTATTCCTTTATATCTCTCTCTTCCTCTCGATCTCTCACTCTCTATCTATAGACATATTTATCTCTTCCATATCTATATATCCCTCTCTCCTCTCTCTCATTATCTCTCCCTCTCCTTGTCTCCATATCCCTTCCCATCTCCATCTCCATCTTTATCTTTCTCTCTATTTATATCCCATCTCTCCCTCTCTCTCTCTCTCTCTCTCATTATCTCTCCCTCTCCTTGTCTCCATATCCCTTCCCATCTCCATCTCCATCTTTATCTTTCTCTCTATTTATATCCCATCTCTCTCTCTCTCATCCCCCCTCTATCTCTCCCTCTTTCTATGCCTCTCTCCCTCTCTGTCCCTTTCTCCCTATTGCAAAAAAAATATGAGCCTTTTGGTAGTGGAGCCTACTTATCTTCTTGATTTAGAGGTAATTTTTTGGTCATGTTTGAATCCTTGTAATTGGATGCATAGTTGATTTGAAGCTATCACTTCTCCATTGAGACCTTTTTTGCACAAACATTTTTTTCTAAATGGGCTACCGACTAACCTTATGTATTGCAAAAATGTATGCAAGCAATAGATCAAAAAATCTCTTAATTGACTAGCGATAGTAGATTTCCACAGTCCATGTAGATTATTGCATAAAATTTATGGATTAGATTGTGTTTGAATTTTTGCATCAGTTTTGAATCACACTCTATGATTCATCATCATGATAAGAGAGTATAAGGATTATATTGTGTTTGAATTTTTATCCTTATGCTCTTTTATCCTGATGATGAATCACGAAGTGTGATTCAAAATGCTGATGCAAAAATTCAGACACAATCTAATCTAAATATTTTATGCAATAATTCCTAATTGACCTTCTAGATCTCTTCAGTGTACCCATTAGAAATTTATAGCTAATTTATATTTAATAAATAAATATGTATTTTATATTTTTAGCACACCATGTTTGTGGACATGTTGCAATCATTGCAATTCATGTGGTTATATTTATTTTAGTGATGTTATGAAATAGTTTGTGTGCATTGTATATGCTTTTAAATTTTACAAACAAGTTCACCATGACAATTGTAACCAGGACAACTAGAAAAATCTATTTTGATTATAGTATGATAAATCTCCATACTCTGTTCTAAAAATCCAATTCTACCAAAGAATAATTACAAAAGAAATATAGATATTGACTTCACACCTATCCAAAACCCTCTTATCAAAAACAAAACTATTTTTCCACCATTTACAAGAACTATGTTGCATTGAAGCTCTTATTTTGTGATAGCTTATCTCTTTCATAAAATAAAGGAAAGCTATACAAAAACCATAAGGAGCTCCATCACACAAGCTTAGAATACCATGTTATATAAAAACAAGAAAACCATCCATATGTTTTCCTCCCCTCCCAAAGAGACAACAAACCTCAATAAGCTCTTCCTCTTTTTTTTTTTATATTGAAACAAATCAAGAAAAATTACAAATAAATGGGCAACCAATAGGCTGCCAAATAAATAAAATCAATTATTGTATCTCTAGCAGTACAATACAACCCATAATGGGCTTGATGAGAGAAGAGAAAACCCCCACCATACAAATCAAAAACATTACAAAATATTTTTAACATGCATCCATCCATGTGCATGCTTTCCCTCACAAAGAAACAAGAAACATTGATAAGCTCTTCTTATTTTTTATATTAAAATAAAGCAAGAAAAAATAAAAATAAATGGGCAATCAATACGCTACCAAATAAATACTAGCAATCACACCTTGGTGTGCAATGGGTACGCCGAAGAGGTGTGGAAAGTCAACCAGGGAAAATTTTTAGTCTATTTTTGGTATACATTTGTGTAGTACATGGGGTTAATTAGTAGCCCATTTAGCAAGTTATGTTTGTAAAATAAAGGTCTCAATGGAGAAATGGTGTTTACATCCACTTATAGGGATCCAAACATAATTGAAATAAAACCTCTAAATAAAGAAGATAATTAGGCTCCATTACCCATAAGTGCATGTTATGTTTGCAATAAGGAGAGGGGGAGATATAGGGATAGACAAAGGGAGAGATAAAATAAGGAAGAGCAAGAGAGAGGGAGGGGGTAAGGAGATATAGATAGAGAAAAGATGGAAGAGCGAAGAGAGATATAAATAAAGAGGAGGATAGAGATAAAAATGGAGATAGAAATGGAGAAGGAGAAGGATATGTAGAGAACATGGAGAGATACAAATAGAGAGAAGAGAGGGATATATATAGATATATAAGAGATAAATACATAGAGAGGGAGAAATTGGGAGAGATAGAAAGATAAAGATAGAGATAGGAAGTAATATATAGTGAGAAGTATAGAGAGGGAGAGATATATGGATAGAGAGATAGATAGATAATGAGAGAGAGAGAGAGAGAGATGAATATATAGTGAGAGAGAAAGGAGACAAATAGATAGAGAGATAGAAAGAGATAGAGGGATAGATAAAGATAGAGAGAGATAGAGAGGGAAAAATAGAGATATAAAGATATAGAGGGAGAGGGAGAGATAGAGATAGAGAGATATGGAGGGAAGAGGGAGAGGGAGATATAGATAGATATGGAGGAAGAGGGAGAGGGAGAGATAGAGATATATAGATGGTGAGATAGACTAATAGACAAAGAGATATGAGAAGATATAGAGAGAGATAGAGAGACAAACAAATAGTGAAAAGTATAGATAGACAAATAGAGATGGAGAGGGAGAGAGAGGAGAGAGAAAGAGTGAGATACAGTGATATATAAGAAGATAAAGAGAGATAAAGATATTGTAAGACCCCGCCTCGTAGGTACTTAACACAACCCTAATTTGTTATATGCTTTTCTTGAATTGATGGTTAGATATATTATGAATGCTAAATAAGGTGATCTTTGGTGATATTCTTGCATTTAATTTTGACATTTTGTTTATTGTCACTACCATGAAGGTGGAATGCACTTGTATACCATGGAAAGAAAATTGAAATTTTAAATGGATTATTATATAGCTAAAGTGCAAAATATTTAGTTAACAGATTTATGTGATATCAAATTGTTACTTATGATTGTGTTGGTATTGTGCAGGAAGGTAACAGTGCTAGCATGGGAAGGGTGAAGCGTCAAAAGAAAATCAAAAGATTTTTCTTGAGGGAAAGGAAGAGTGCTAGTATGAGAAGGGAGGACCAATGGGTAAATAAAAAATGCATCTTCTTGTGGTTATGAACATGACCCCCTCCTTTCAAAACTTAGGAAGAAATAAAGTTATTATGTTGAGGTGGCGAGGGTTGAATTAAAGGGATAATTTTTTTTTGGGGTTGTGAGGGTATTTATTATTTTTCATGTGATATGTAAGTTGGAGTTAAGGTTAGAAACCATTATCCAAGTTTGATTTTCGGATGGGTCCTTAAATTGGCATTTAAAGAGGGTTGTTGGTCAATTTCCTTGGTTGAGATGCATAAATAAACCCCTAGGGTCTATACCATAATAGTAGGGGTCAAGTGGGCATATAATAGTGACCCAAGGACAT
This sequence comes from Sequoia sempervirens, assembly GCA_007258455.2. Taxonomy (NCBI): domain Eukaryota; kingdom Viridiplantae; phylum Streptophyta; class Pinopsida; order Cupressales; family Cupressaceae; genus Sequoia; species Sequoia sempervirens. The sequence goes on from VDFB02270651.1 coordinate 450,214,957, forward strand.
GATTTGACCCCTGAAAAGTCTTCATAATGGGAAGTGACGAGTTTTGATGAGAGGATGTGATGGAAGGATGGAGGGGTTATCCAAGTGCATGTTTCCTCTTTAATAAGGAAAAGATTCTCATTGATGGAGGTAGGCACACTTCACACCTCCCCACCCAAAAGTTGCAAGTTGAAACTTCTACAGGTATATTTTGGAGAGGAAGAATGAGTGGGGTGTTACCCACTTCTCCTCTTGGAGAACCTTTTGGGAGATGGTAGGAAGAAGGAGAAGAAGAGAGGAGTCCACCTCTTTGGGAAAGTAGTGATGTATTAGCTTGGAGATGAAAGATGGAATAAAGAATTCAATACCTTCGCTTAACATAAAAGAGATAAGTTCTTCCTATTTTTCATTTGCTTGTTTATTGTAAGAAGATGATAGTGTATGGATCATGGTTGAAAATGAAATAGAAATTAGTAGAGAATTTAGATGCATGAAATTTGTGCTATGCTAGTTTATCTTTTTGTAAAAATGAGAAAAAACTCCATTTATCATCATGCAGCTGAAAGAAATACTTGGTTGTGGGTATGGCTAGAGTCCATGGGGTTCCATGATGCCATTAAGGTAGGGTGGTGAGCAAGCTTTGATCAATTGTGTCATTCATTGTATTTCTTAAAAAAAATTGTGATATGAAAAGTTAAGGAAATTGTATTTGGTTAAAGAAAAAAAATGAAAGCCCTCTATAAATATGTATTAAGAAGATATGTTTCAAAAAAGAGAGTTACTTTTCTTTTAGTTGTTTATGAAAATAATTATGGTTTGAATTTTTAGAGATTCTTAGAAATAAGTGTTGTATTACATTTTCTTTTGTATTGTTTAAACAAGGTGAAAAAAAAACAAGAAAAAAATAAGTATTTCTCCTAACTTTTTAAGTTAGAAATGCTTGGGATGATAGAAATCTTCATGTATGTGACAAAATATTTACTTAATTTATACATTATAACAAAAAAAATGATATATGCTACTCAAGAGAAAAAAAAAGAGATGAATACAAATTGATGAGCATTTAAAAGGGATTGTATTTTCCCTCTGTTTATTTCTTAACACTTAAAATGATAGTATTTAAAGATACGGGATATATTATTTAAAATTTTAAAAGTGAGCAATTGGTACAAAATACATTATTTATAATTTGTAAATTCAGGCATTGGATATAACCAATGTATTTGTCACGGATTAAATAAATAAATCACAATCTTATTGTTTTAAGAGCACAGGAGGATGTAAGAAAACATAGAGGTATGGAGTGTTAGAGAATTGTTTTGATACCCCAAGCGAATTATGAGCTCACCATCTGAGAGATATGCTTTTTACAAACTTGCAAATCTGTAATTAATGGTTGTATTTCCCTAGAAATCTCCTCCCTCTACAATGCTTTTTTTATGGGTTTGTTAAAGAAAATATTCTACAACAAATGGATCAAATCAAACTAAAATAAAACCCAGCAGTATAGTAGAAAAAAGGGTATCAATTAGGGTCTAGTATTAATATTTTTTCTCCTGCTTTTATCTTTCGGTATTCTCTCAAAACAAAAGAACTGTGCAACACAATTTAGACTGCCCCACATTGCAGCCTATGCAACTTATAAACAAATGCTTAAATAAATTATTAATAGCACACAACAATAGATAAATAAGAGAGAAAATGTTATATGCAATATTTTTAGGTCTGTATCTCCAATAATGCAGATAAAACAGGTTGATATATGTTTGCGTCAACTCAATCGTTGTGATTAACAGGAAGATTTGAGCGACCTTCGGCGGAAGAGCTTTCTGGAAACGTGAAGGAGTGACAAACCCTAAACTTTGAATTTCCTGCATTTTTTCCTTCTGAGGGTGGCGCATGAATCCCTCAACGGATTCCATTGAGGCCGTTGCGGCTAAAAATCAAATGAGATTGAAGTCTGTGGCAAGGTAAGTGGGGATTGCCAAAAAATCACTGGATTCTTCCACAGTGCTTGATAATATGGAGGAGAATACGGGTATGGAGGGGGAAAGAATACAAATGGGACTGTTGCTATAAATGATTCGCCCAATTTAGAGAACGAGGATTTTTCCCAAGACTGCTGTAAACAAGGAAAAGAGTCCAGGATTTTTGAGTGATGAACAAGGTAAAACCCTAGAGTTTCAATTACCTGATGAAGTTATAGAACTCATTGCTGAAAATAAAAGTAGAACTATCATTTTATATTTTCTGAGAGGAATCCCCACATAACCAGAATTTTACAAATGGGAAAAAAATTAACTGGGAAAATAGGGGTTGGGAGATTGAAACAATAAGGGGTTTAGGCAAGGGGTATGTCTTTGTTTCATTTAAATTTGTAGAGCATGCTCAGGTTGTGTTACAATACGAAAGATGGGTGATCTATGGACAGATTTTCTACCTTCAAGCCTGGACTTTTGACTTTCACCTTGAAGGACCTTCTCGCTTCCGTTACCCTATGTGGTTGGAATTGTCATTTTTAAACTTAGTTTTCACACATTTTCTTAAGGACATTGTGGCCCAATTAGGCAAAGTAATTTAGTGCAAACAGAGTTCTAACAAGTTTTCTAGCCTGAGAGTTCACCTGCGAGTTTGTGTAGAAGTGGATTTGAATAAGCCTCTGCCAGAAACTATTAAGTTATATGGCCCCGATTTTGAAATAGATCAGCTAGTAGTTTATTTGAATAAGCCCAATGCTTGTTTTTTATGCCGGCAAGAGGGCCATTTGATCCGAGATTACCTCATCAGGAAAAATAGGTCCTCTTCATCTCCTGCACAAGTTTCCCCAGCCAAAGTTGCTTCCAATCCTATTTTGCAACCCAAGCCAATTGTCAAAACCAAGCTTCCTTCTTCTCGTCAAATGAACAATAACATTCCATCTTCTACTTTCCATTCTTCTTCTAAACCTACTACTGCTCTCCATTCTTCTTCTACACCCCTAGTAATGGCCAATGCTTCTTATAAAGATGTTATTATGAATGATGAATGGAAAATTGTTCAGAAATGAAAGGAACCTTCTTCACCCTCCTCAACCTCTCATCCCCATCTTAATGAACCTGTTGGTCGTACTTCTCCCGAGCTGTTGAGATCTCCTACCCAATCTTTGTCTCCTCATAAGTTGAGGCAAAGGTCTAGATCTCCTTCTAGTGGTTCCATTGAAAAATGAATCAATGATCAAGAAGTTCCCATCTCTAATCATTATGGAGTTTTTCCACAAGTGGAAGATGATTCTCTTGATGTTTTGCAATGAGGTTTAGAATTCTATCTTGGAATGTGAGAGGGCTTTTTTACCCTCATCAAAAATTTAAATTCAAGGATATTCTTAAAAAATGGAAACTTGATGTGTTGTTGCTACATGAAGTTAAAATTGGTAATGGGCATTTAAATATGTCTCTTTTCAATCTTTGGAAAGATGTTTTTTTCATTCATACCTCGCACAAGGAGGGAAGTGGTGGGGTTTTTCTAGGATTGTCTCCTTCAATATCCAAACATTTCATTGACAAAGGTGAGGACCCAATTCATAACTGTGTTTGGGCCCTCACATTTATCAATGGCCAACCACTTTGTTTTTGTTCTATTTATGCTCCTAACAACCCAAGAGAAATAATTGATCTCTGGGAATGGATGTCTCAGAACCTTCCTATTGCTATTGGGTGTTGGGAGGTGATTTTAATATGGTGGAACACCATGAGGATCACAGTTGGTTTAACTATTTTAAGCTCAACTAGGAAGAATTTGAGAAATGGATTTATTGGAGAAATGTGCTTGGAGTTGTTGATCCTATCCATAACAAATTTTCTTGTCATGCCAATAATTGGTACACTTGGTCTAATTGTAGACCGAGTAATGATAGGAAGTTGAGAAGATTGGATTGCTTTTATTTATCTCACAATTTTTTGTTAGACAAGTTACATCAAGAGTTTTCGGTGCTAGTGGATTATTCTACAACCTTATCTGACCTTTTTCCAATCATTTGTTCATTCTCTACTTCTGAAAATGTTGATGTTGAGTCTTCTTCTCAACTCCATTTTAAGCTTAATATTTGAATGTGTTTCCTCCTTAGTTGGGATTTGAAACACTATACCTAAACCTGCGAAAGGAGAGTCATGGGTGAGCTGGTGGATTTCTGCTATATCACATGTGTTGAGTTTCTTCGTTCATTCAGAAGGAGAATGGCCTAGAAACATAAATGTAGTGAAAAATCTCTCAAAAGGCAGTTAAAACTGGCTAGAGTTAAACTTAATCTTGATCCCCTTAATGAAACTATTGAGAAACATATTGTTGTTACTGAAGCTCAGCTGTGAAAACTTAACCATTACAGAGGATAGGGTGCCAAAATTAGAGCCAGAAATAATTGGATCAAGGAAGGAACAAGGGATCAAAGTATTTCTTCAATTATCTTAACTATAAGCATAAAAAAAGAGAATATTGAAGGCATAAGGGATGAAAGTGGGATTCATACTAACCAGGAAGAAATTATTAATCTATTTCATAACTTCTATGAAAGGTTGAACTTAGAGAATATACTAATTGGATTGATATTTAGCATGCATTGGAGGATAGCGTCCAAGAATTTATTCCAAATATGATTGATCTAGGTTACAAAAAATATTTGGATCAAGTCTTCTCTTTGGAAGAAATTGAACGTGCTTTGTTCTCTATGAAACCAAATAAAAGTCCTGGTTTTGATGGCCTTCCTGCTAAATTTTATCAAACTATGTGGAAGCATATCAAGGATGATTTATATATGCTATATTTGGAAGCTTTTCAAAATGGTTCCTTAGGTCCTATCATTAATCAAGGTATCATTAAACTTATTCCTAAGGGGAAGAATGAGGATACTATTGGGTGATCCCACAATAGTGGTTTACAAATTTTGGCCAAACTGGACACTGAAATAGTTTTTTTAACTAAATCTTCACTTTCGGGCACCTATAGCGGCTAAACCGTGAGGAATTTGAAGATAATGCAAACTAGAGTTTTGTGACATTTTTTCAATAGATTCTAAATATATTTTTTTCAAAAATTTTGGAATCAGAATGCACTTCTTTTTCCATCTCCCTCGAAAACTAGTTTTTTTCAGAAAACAACAATTTTAAAAAGTGACGCTCACCATATAACGCATAACTTTTTTTCCATGAAGGATAAAATTATAATTCTTTCGAATTTAGATTTGTAACTTAGATATCTAGTGCTTCCACTTGGTTAGATAGTTTTTTATTGAATTTTTTCCTTAATCAAGTTTTGAAGTCAAACCAATTTAATTCAGCACATAGCGCCATATAATGCATAACTTTTTGTATGTATCAATTTTATTTTTTGTTGGATCAAGGACTTCAATATCTAGTGCACTCATATTTTTCAATTTTTTTTGATAATTCTATTTTTCCACATGCGTGGAACAGAGCTTGATTTTTAGTGAAAACCTATGTTTAATAAAACTAAAAAAAAAATACATAATAAAACCAAAACATATTAAAATTATAGTCAGGATAGCTCTCGAGGACTACCTGATTTCAGTTGGGTTTGTGAAGTCTCCTCCATTTTCATCCTCAACCTGAGCTTCAAAGCATAAAAATTTGGACTTTCAAAGTGCCTAAGGGGGAGAATGAGGGAAAAGGGGGGTTCGAGTGAACCCCCTTTCCTTTTGCATTTTCTTTGTTTTTTTTGGGCGGGAAATGTGGGGCCAATATTTAATGGGTTCACTTGAACCTACAAGTTCGTTTGAACCCCTAAAACTAATTTTTTTACATGGGGTCATTTTTTTCCAGTTTTCCTTCATCACTCGAATTGTAAACCACTTTTGTGGGTTTAACCTATTGTTGGTTGGTGTCCAATCATGTTATTAAACACTTCCTACAAAATTATTATGAAGGATTTAGCAATCAAAGTTAAACCCATTGTGCAAATGATTGTGAGAGCTGAGCAAACATGGTTCTTAAAAGGAAGATATATCCTTGACAACCTTATATTGGCTTGGGAGACTATGGAATGGGTGCAACAGTCAGGCCAAAATTCCTTGATAATCAAGCTTGATTTTTTTATTTATTCAAGGGGTAAACGCTTTTGACCGGAGCTATGAACTGGATACAACCATTCAACAATAACACCCCAACGAGGTTTGAACCTTGGTGGCAGGAACAACAATGCCACCTATAAACCATCACACCATGCCAATACCAGCATAATCAAGCTTGATTTTGATAAAGCTTATGATAGATTAATTCATTGGAGCTTCATCCTTAAAATTTTTCAATGGTTGGGTTTTGGTCCTAAAGTTCAAAAGCATGTTCAAATGTTGTTCCAAGATGCTAATGCTCATTTGATTGTTAATAAGAATATGCCAGTTTCCTTTGGTTTGCAGCGTTCCATAAGGTAGGGATGTCCTCTTTCTCCCTTTTTATATGTTCTTACAACAGATGCCTTGGGTTATTTTCTGCATAAAGTTCATCAAATGAAACGTATCAAAGGGATTTCTATTCCTCAAAACAAAGTGGTTATGAACTCCCACTTTGTTAATGTTAGCATGTTATTCCTACATAATTCTGAAGAGGAGGTGAACAACACTTTGGAAATTGTTAAATTGAACTGTGAGGTATCCGGCTCTCTTATAGCTCATAATAAAACTGAGTTTTTAATGACTCGGCCCTTTCCTAGGCCTCAATGGATACCAAATGAATGGAGACAGATTAAACATGATGAGATAACTAGGTATTTGGGTATCCCCTTTAGTTTGGGAGTTTCTCTTTCTGAGATGTGGGCTTGGTTCTTAAATAGAATTAAGTGTAAGTTGTTCAATTTTGGCAATAAATTTTTATCTTTGGCAGGCAAGATCCAAGTGGCTAATAAGATTCCCATTGCTTCCCATGTGTACACTACTCTTCTTGTTGGATTCCATCCAAATGAGGTTATGAAGAGCTCAATAGAATAATCCGTAGATTTTTGTGGTCCAAATGGGATGGTAATGGTGGTCTTATTGCTTCTTCATGGTCTCATTGTATTCATCCAAAGCACAAAGGAGGACTAGGGCTTATTGATCCTCAAACCCAAGGGTTTTTCCTTGTTGCAAAATGGATTATTAGGGATGCTAGTGGAGATGAACCATGGAAGATCTTGGTCCATCAATGAATTATAGAAGTTTCTATTAGGAGGAAATGGCAAGATGTTTGTTGGCTTGATAAAATGCTTTTTCCTTCTTTTTTTAAATTCAGAGCTTTTGTTCCCCTCCAGTCTATTTGGAAAGCTTGGCAAAAAGTTAGCGAATTTTTAGATTGGAATGGATCTTTCTTGCAGACTGGATTTAGTTTTGTTTCAATGTCAATTTGGTGGAATAAAATAATCTCTTATCATGATTTTCCATTGGTTGTTTGTTTCCCAAGGGAAGCCTATTATTTGTTTAAAAAGGAAGTTGGACAATTTAAAGATCTCTGGGACTTTGATCTACTTGACTGGGCTCCTTGGAACAAAATTAAGGAGTGGTATAGGCTAAATTCTTGTTATGAAGAGTTCATCATTTTTATTAAATCCCTTGTGCCAGTGGATCTTACTATGAAATTATGTACTTCAAGGGACTGCTATTTTTTTTAGAGATTGGAAATGGTTATCATACAACCATTTCAATCATTTTCCTTTAAAAAATATATATCTAAAGATGATTCCTAGCTGGAATATTGCTAATCATTTGAATCCAAAGTGGAAATGCATGTTTAGCTCTACCAATTGGTTTAAATTAAGTGCTCAAATACGGTGTTCCAAAGCATATTTTGACTCGCAAATGTTGGTCTGGAAGATACTACACTACAAGCTACTTGTGGGGGATAGGTTGAAGTGTATTATGGTCCAACCAGCAAGCTGTCCTTTTTGTAACAGTGTGGAAAACTTGAAACACATTTTTTGGGATTGTATATATGTTAAAAGGCTATGGTTTAATATTTCCCAAAATTTCTCGACTATTTTTAATCATGATTTGACTTGGAAAGAAGTTGTCTTCGGTTTTGGTATGTAAAAGGATGTTATTGTTGATTCTATCTAGCATGTTGTTTTGAAGAATATATGGAAAAATAGATGTGCTGCAATGTTTTCTAGTAACTATTATCAGGTGGTTGGTACTCTATGGCTTTACTCTGACATATGTCTCTAGGTGGTTGTTCTTTTTTCGTAAATCTGGGTTATATGTAAGAAGAATGAGAGGGCCAAACAACAACAACAGTAGATCAAAGACCAAATTGTGAAGTTTCAGTTGGACAATGAAGTTGATCATTATAAAATGCTATTCAACTCTTGTAATATGTCTCTTGTATGTAATGGCCGATTTTTTGTACAACCTTTGTAACATTGTGTTGTTCCTAGTTTATTGATGTGTGATCCCATAATAGTGGTTTACAATTTTTGGCCAAACTGGACACTGAAATTATTATTTTTAACTAAATCTTCACATTCGGGCACCTATAGCGGCTAAACTGTGAATAATTTGAAGATGGTGCAAACTAGAGTCTCATCAAATTTTGTCTGTAGATTCTAAAAATATTTTTTTCAAAATTTTTGTAATCAAATTGCACTTCTTTCTCCATCTCCCACGAAAATAGATTTTTTCATAAAACAACATTTTTAAAAAGTGACACACCGATAATGCATAACTTTTTTCCATGAAGGATAAAATTCTAATTCTTTCAAATTTAGATTTGTAACTCTGATATCTAGTGCTTCCACTTGGTTAGATAGTTTTTATTGAATATTTTTTCCTTAATCAAGTTTCAAAGTCAAACAATTACAATTCGCATTAAGGCTGTATAACGATAACTTTTTTGTATATGTCAAAATTTTATTTTTTTTTTGTTGGATCAAGGACTTCAATATCTGTGCACTCATATTTTTCAAATTTTTTGATAATCTTCTATTTTTCCACATGTGAAGAACAAAGAAATTCATTTTCGATGAAAAACCTATGTTTAATAAAACTTAAAAAACAAATACATAACAAAACCAAAACATATTAAAATTATATTCATTGGATAGCTTGTTATGAGGAATACCATAATCATTTGAAATAAATTTTAAATGAATTCATTTGATCCCCCAAAATCTAAATCAAAAGTGATTTTTTATCAGCATTTTGATAGGTGTAAAGGAGACGCATTTATAGGTATGGTTTAAAACTAGCGAGGTTCTATCCAAGGGGGTTTGATCTTAGGTGATTTGATCAAACCCTCTTCAATTGGAATCCTTAAAATGGAACTTTTTAAGGCTTACATTATTATATTTTCTAAAAATATGTGATTTCAGCTAAAATTCGTTCCTCTCAGGAATTGTAAACTACTATTATGACAGCACCCTGATGTACAATTTTTGTATAGGTTGATGTTCTCTGCTACTCCAGGTAGCTTATTCTTGTAATTTATTTTTCTTTGATCAATACACACAAAAAAAAGGTTGATAATATGAAATCTTAATCATAAAATCATGTCATGTCACCTGCCTATGATGAAAATTTAACATAGTAACGTGTACAACACAATATGCTTGTGGTATGCATTAATTCTCTATCTGTGCAGATTTGATGGGAATGGGTACCCCATGTCCTGGAAATTGTAAGGTCTTGCTAACTACCATCAAACCCACTAAGAGCAACCTAACTTATGTCAGATCATTTAAACCACCTCCAACCTTGTAACAAAGTGTGTTGTCCACAGTATAAATGTCAACTTGCAACTTACGAGGGAATCCTCCGTTTGTACCAACATTTAATGCTAAGTGTGATCCTTATGCGGTATTTAAAAGAAAATAGGACTTGAGTTACTCAAGACACCTATCCCTACAAGACCACTATTATCATGGTTGGTTAGATGTAGAAGCCACCATCATATTTTATTGTCATTTCAATAAGAAGTAATTATTCTAATCTTACTCTTTGCAATTTCAAAATCAAACCTTCATATCTCCTGCGGTGAAGTATATTTTGTGCATTCTGTTGTGAGATTATGTGACTCAGTTAATATGGTAGTAAAGAAAAATAAATAAATTTAATGTGCATTTTTGTGTGTAAATCAAATAACTAATAGTAATATCTACCTTAAAATTTAAGGAAAGCAACTTATTTAATAGAGATTGAAAAATAATTTAATGCCAAATACTTGTGAAATGGTTGCAATATATATAAAAAAGGCTAAAAATTAGCGTGAAGGATAGGAACTGATTAAGCTTTTAATTTTTTATTTATTCATTAAAAAAAAGACTAACTTTAGTAGCCTACATGTCCCTACTTTCCTTACCTCACATATAGATTAAAAAGGAAAAATAAATAAAAAGTAACTTTTAAGATTAGAAAGATAGGGGAGAGGGACCTATGGTAGGGAAATGACCAATAGTAGGGATAAAAGTAGATATATATGGGCCCCACAGTGGAGCATTTAATATCCACTTGCAAAACACTTTTTTCCATAAAGTAGATAATCTGACAAATCTTGTGATGCCACATCAACCAAACATGTTCAAGGGACTCAGTGCCCTACTATGGGCCCCTATATGATTTTACAAAAAGCATGCTGATGTGGCATCATATTTGATGATGTGACCCTAAAAATAATTTTTTTAGATAGATGAGTTGGCAAGTAAACTACTGTACAAAATTGAGACTCTTTTGAAATCATATGTTATGAAATTCAAAAAGCCAAAAGTAGGCTGCCCTACTATGGGCACCTCTCCCCTAGTATGGAATCATTCAAGATAATATGGGATCTTTCCATTTATTAGTTTAAAAAAATGTATATTTCTTTTTTTTTAAGTTAAACAATTATGATTTTTTTTAATTTAAAATTGGAAAGTTAGACTATTTTATTAACTTGGGTTTTTTTTTTTTAAGTGAGAGTTTTAAAGCTAATAATATTAAATTGTGATTTACTTATTTTTATAAAAAAAAAAGAAATTAAGTTTTAAAAGTGATACATATTAATCATTACTAATTATGAATTTTAGTTAATGATGTTATAAAGTAATAATATAAAATTAATAATAATAATAATAATTACGTGTTAATTAATTTTATTTAAATGATTATAATGCATAGATAGTAATATATATTGGAGAGGCTTGGGCAATTATTTACAATGATAAGTTTTATTCATGTCACATAGATCACTAATAAGTGGTATTTGAATTCCAAGAGTAATATTATTAGTTATGGCAGTAACCGTATGAATGTTTTGTTCAAGGTTAAAATCAATAAGACAAAATGTGAGTGTAATGGCTAACATTAATCATCCATAATATCAATGTTTTCAATACATAGCAGAAGAAAGGAGAAAATAAATTGATGATAATAACATAGTTAAATTATATCTAGAAGATAGTAAGGATAATACTACCATGAGCAATACCTAGACATGACTAGATTAATAGTAATTACATTTTAGATTAATTGAGAAAAAAAGCTTCTATAATTATTCCCTTGTCACACAATCAATTATTCCCTTGATACTAATGGGATGATTGATCATTTTGGCATTTATTTTATTGAGTGGTGAGAATAATGCTATAGGCATTACAAGTAATAATAGTTGTATTAATGCTAGGGTGTTTTAACCAATTAATGTTGATATTAGATGGTCCAATGAAACCTTAATATTCTAATTTCAGATCATTATTTTCAAATCTCTTGGTGTCTCATATAATCTAGGCTATTCTAATCTCAAACCCCTAGCGATATAGGGGGCATGCGATAGACTCCATGCACATGTTGTTCCCTCTTCTTATCTCCCATTGGGGAATGTGATGACAAGGGCATTGCATTAGCAACGTCTCCAAATACGTTGGGAATTATTTACCTTGTTGATCATGGTAGGTTGTCCCCTAGCAGTAACATTTGTATTTTTTAAAAAATAAAAATTTGCTGTATTTTCTAGTGAAAATTGTTAGAAAAAAAAGATCTGATTGCAAACCAAAATAGACCTTCCACAGAAGAGGAAAATGAAAAAGCAGAAGCTTTGCATAAAAACATGCAATTTGATATATTTGAAAAGAACAATAATTACAAGAGATAATTTGCTATAAAAGCAAAGATGCCTAAACCTAATCTTATCTTGAGCAACAAGATAGCTCGATAAGATAAAGATAAGATTCTATAATTTAGGAATTAAATAAATCCTAAGTAAACTTATGCAAGCATAATTAAATATTAATTACACTAAAACCCCCCCATAAGTGCAACTTAGGGAGAAGCAGATTATTATGCAAATATGAGTCCCGACAACAAGGCCTGATTAGGCACTCATGTACAAATGTAAAGAGAGAGAAAACGCAGTGGGAAAAACCCCCCCTTCAGAGAGATGAACTGCTGCAAAGAAGCACTGGAAGAACTTTGATGAAGCAACACTGGAACCCCAAATCCGGCAAGCAAGGAAAGATAGTTCTGTTTGCAAAATACCAATCAGAATTACAAATGCAACAGCAGACCCGATGCCAAGGAACACTAGAAACTCACATACTAGATCAACTCTGGAATCTGTAAGCAACAGTAGATGAAAAGATGAATGGACCCATAATGATGACAAATCTGGAAGTTGTGTCTCACGAAGCCAATGCCAAACTTAAACTAAAACTGCCCATAGGACGAGTACCATCAAGATTCTGGAACATTAACCATAAAAACATGGCCTTCAAATGAGAAAGATCTGAACTAATGCTGATCAAGAACTATAAAATCCCAATGTGAAGTGTGAACCGAAGCAAACCAACAATGTGTCTAGCGAAGCAAGAAAGAAGCTAGAAGGAGACAACAGGAAACCAGAAAAACTCATGCAAGTTGTCACCAATCATGAAAGATGGATGCAAGAACCCCCCTTAATGGAACTTTATATCAGTTCGTTATTACAATACCCAATGATTGCATAAGGAGATAATGCAAAACTACAGAAACATGAGAGAAAATGTAAACCTAGCACATGAAACAAAAATGAATGCATGCATAAAATAAGGTAAACATATTCTGTAAATGACCTCAGATCTGCATAAAGGCCGAAACCAGCTTTCTGACGCTGCAAAAATCGTGAAAAATGGATAAGCGAGTGAAAAGATATGCGTCTCGGAGTGAAAATGGCAACAACTGACTTCTGAGACTGAAAAAAGCATCAAAAAAGAAAAACCATAAAATATCACTAGCACCAATGCATAGAGCTCGGAAATAGCTTTCCGACTATATCTCGTTTGCCAAAAAATGTTGCCGTATGTGAAAGTTATGCTTGTTTCCATGAAAGTGCTCAAAAATTGTCCGATTCGGCCACCAGAAGCCGTCAGGGGCTAAAAAAATAGGGCCCCTGGTTGGGCCGACCAAGGGCTGAAGTGCAGGGAGCTCCGGCGGAGCCCCTGGTCACCCATGTGACCGGGGCTAGGGCTTAACATCCTGGCGGAGGGTTGAGCACGGGGGTTTGGACCCCGATATGACCGCGGGCTGGGAGCTTTAAGCCCTCGAAGGCTGGCGCATGGGTGGTGGCGCTGCAAAGGGGTGGCGCCGCCAGCCTGAGCGGCACTCCGATGGCCACCGGGCGGCGGGTGAGCGGCTCAATTTTTTTTAACTACATGCACCGGTTTAAGGCATTTTTTCCCAAAAAAAAAAAATTCCAATTTTGGTGCCTCGAAAACTGTGCTTGGGGGCTGTACAACCCCTGGGCAAAAATTTTTTGCCTCTCTAGACGACTGTGTCCAAATCGGACAATTTTTATATGAAAATGGGGGTTTGTGTGTGCTGCGAATCCAACGGCAAGGTCCGTTTGGGCCCAAAGTGCTCCAAAAATTAGGCGACCCTCGGATCTATCAGAAAAATCATCGAGCTTGAAACCCTCACAGATCTGGCAAATGATGATGAAAATGAATAAAATGAAAGTCATTTCTGACTTTTTCCAGCGCTCTGAATCTAATGGAAAACCCTGATCTGATCCAAGATGTTGTATAATGATGCTCAAGGATTGAAACCCTCGAGGGACTTCGAACGAGCTTTGCAATGAAATCCTCCAAAAAAGCTGAGAAGGGGTTGCGAATCGAGGCTCTGATACCATGTTAGAAAACCAAGATCTGATTGCAAACCAAAATAGACCTTCCACAGAAGAGGAAAACGAAAAAGCAGAAGCTTTGCATAAAAACATGCAATTTGATATATTCGAAAAGACCAATAATTACAAGAGATAATTTGCTATAAAAGCAAAGATGCCTAAACCTAATCTTATCTTGAGCAACAAGATAGCTCGATAAGATAAAGATAAGATCCTATAATTTAGGAATTAAATAAATCCTAAGTAAACTTATGCAAGCGTAATTAAATATTAATTACACTAAAATTTTTTTTGGGCATGACAGATATATGGGAAGATAAATGGAGAGAAAGGTAGAGATAAAGAGATAGATATGGGATAGGGAGGGAGAGATGGGCAGAGGTATAGAGGGGGAAGATAGAGAGAGAGAGAAAGGAGAGAGAAGGGGGGAGAGGAGAGATAGGTAGAGGAGGGCGAGAGAGAAGAGAAGGGAGAGAGGGAGGGGGAGAAAGAAAAAAGAGATGAGAGAGAAGTAGAGACATAAAAAGAGGGAGTAATGAGGGGAAAGATAGGGATAGAAATAAGTAGAGATAGAGAGATAGATATAGAGAGAGTAGGAGAGATGGAGTGAATAAGAGGATAATGAGATAGGTATATATAGGGAAAAATGGGAAGATAGAGATAAAGGAGGCAAGAGTGAGAGATAAAGGAGGTGATATAGATAAGCAATAGAGGGAGGGGAGGGAGAGATATAGAGATAAAGAAGGGGGAGAGATAGAGAGATAAAGATAGTGATAGGGAGAGAGAAACACAAAGTATGTGCGAGTGAAAGAGATATAGAGATAAAGATAGAGGTTTTAAAGGTGAATTATCATATACTTAATCAAATGGCATGTTACCTTGAGCATAACCCCCCACGGACACATGCTATCTTTGGATTGTTGGCACAAAATGACTAATCAATAGTTAGTTTCTCTCTTGCTCTCATTGTCTCACTCTATAACTTTAAATTTAGATTTTATGTTTGAAATTGATTTTGTTATATAAATTAAAATAAAAAATTTAACTATAATTATTCTAAAATAATTAAAATTTTAATAATAAAAATAATTATAAATCAAATTAACTCTAATAACTTTTAAATATTATTTATAATTTAATAATAAACATAAATAATTAAAATAAATTTCAAACTTAAATCTAAATTAAAAATTAGAACATAAAACTAAAAATGATTTGATTAATGTTAATGAAATAGAAAAAAATAAATTCAAAATCAATAAAAAAATTCAAATATTTCAATTATTTAAAATTTAATAATAAGATTAATTTTAATTTTAATTTTATTTATTTATTTTTTAATAAATTTAAAATATAAATATAAACCTTAAAAATAATATATATATTTTTAAAATAATCCAAAACCTTTTCAACAATTATCTAATCTTTTAATATTTAAAAAAAATCATTTAACATAATAATATTTTACAATTTTGAGTCGGATAGAATAGTGGAAAGCAAGGCTGGAATTAATATAATTAAATTAAAGACATCAACTAGGGGAGAGAGGCCTATAGTGGAGTGGGGTTACTTTTCTGCGAGAATGTGCATGCTCGGGAAAACGCCGCGTGGAAAATAAAACAGAAACAATAAAATCGGCGAATAATATCAACGGCTCCAATCGTCTTGTAGAGTTTGCAGGAAAAGTATTACGAAATCAACGGCTAAAACCGATCAACTGGCTGAAACCCATTCAACCTGCTTGTCTTCTTTTTCCAACAGATACAGCCATTGATAGACAAATGAAACTCTAGAACTTCAAATAAAGAAACACCTTCGACATAAAAATCAGTGATATTATCTCCAACAATACAATACAATCCATAATGAATTTGATGAGAGAAGAGAAAGCCCTCACCATACAAATCAGAAACATTACAAAATAGTTTTTAGCATGCATTGTAACCGTTTAAAACACAAAATATGTCGCTGGAACATTTGTAACTTCATCTTATCCAAATTATTGCTGATATTCACCTTTTTCTTTGAGAACCTTGTAACTTTTGGCCGCCCAAGAACAGTTACAGCCCTGTGTGGTTGTCACTTCCTTGTTCCTCAAAGAGAGGCACAATGTAATAAGCAATGACCATTGAACACTGGGCCCAAGATTGGGACTCGTACGAAATGTCTTTCAGCAAATCTTATCCGCGAAAAAGAAGATGAAATTGATCCTGCACCTTGCCTATGTGTGAGTGCAATAATGGTCCCAATACTTCTCAAAACTGCACCATACGTGCATGGTATGGCCTCGGTTGCGTCCAGACATTTTTTCTATCTTAGGTTATAGCTAGATTTATGAGTTTTGATATATTTTAGATGCAATCATCTGGTCTATTTTGAGTTAGGATGCATTGAGTATTAATGTTTTAGTGAAGTTTGAAGTTTAGGATAGAATGAGTTTTAGATATCACGAGGGTTTTGATATTTTTTTTAAGATTTAATGGGAATTCAAATGAGTTAAGATTTCGGTGAATGAAGATAAATTATAAAAATCATATATCTTGTAAGATTTGACATGAATCCAAACACGAGTCAAGATCTAGGTGAATAAAGATAAGTTACAAAAGCTACAAACAAACAAAAAAATAATGTAAAATGTAAATAATAGTTATTCTAATGTTAAAGATGAAAAGATACAATACAAAAGATTGCTTACAAATATATCGGCCTCTTTGGATCTATGGATCAAGGAGAGGTCATAACTTCAACTCACAATCACTTCCAATGAGGGGGTGAGTTAATTCAATCTAACAAAGTGGTCAAGAGTTGAATCACTAATCAATAGATTAATTGACTCAATTTGACTAAGATAGAGGTGGCCTTGATGAATAAAAATGACACTTAACCACCATTAATCAAAGATTGGTGAGGAAATGGTTGCACATATGTACCTAAAATTAAAGTGAAGACATGTCATTATTAGTTACTTATGTGAGAATAAATGAATATTTCTAATATCCTAAGTAAACTTATTAATAGGTGTAATATTTCACCAACAAAAGGAAATCTTGGGTTGATTTCTTGCATTCATAGGAAGCAGTGTGCAATGAGCACCCTATCTAGAGCAATCTATAAATGCGTGTACTTCAAATCACTCATGACTAGATATTGACACTTTGATCTTAGAGAGACAATCTTTAATTTGGATTAGATTTGTTTGGATTAGATTGTTGAGACAATCTTTAATTTGTGTACTTAGATTTTACAACATGACAATGACAAATATTATAGTTTATTACAATGGCTCAAATCTAATTTATTTACTCTTTCTTACCCTTTTAACTATTTTCCTTGAGCTTGTCATTCACTACATTGCATCATCCTTATTTTTTGTGTCAAGTATTTGTTTTTCTCATCAATTTGTTTATTGGATTTATTGTCTATTTTTAGGGATCATTCCCTTTGAAGTGTATTTTTATTGTTAAACGTGTCTTCAAAACATTGATTAAGAAAATTGCTTGTTTGTGACAAAGGGTTAAATATGACATAAGTGTTATATACTATTTATGTGACATAATGTATTGAGTGGAACTTGTCTTGTTGAAAATACACCTACCCATCAAATGTGACAATAATAAGAATTTTTAAATAGGTTAGATTGAATAGAATCCATGTAGATAAATAAAGGTGGATGAGAGTGATCTCAGTCACAGTGGTAGCATAATCATATTAGTACACAAAAAATATCTTGAAAAATTGGAAGATATGTATTATGGTATTTGATCTCCCATTGATGTTGTTGATGTATGATATCATGTATTTGAGAGTCATATCTCATTTCGAATCATTTTTTTAAAGGTGTTTAAACAAACATTTTCACTTTCTATTTGTTGATTCTAAATTACTACAATAGTGAAAGAACACCCTTTCCTTTTGAAGTGATGGATGCCAGTGCAAAGACAATGTTGAAATTGATTGAAGAAGATAGGGATTCCCTTGCTAAGAAAGTAGAGATGTATTACAAGAAAGACCTAAACTCATCATCCTACTTGAATTTTTTATACAAAAAATGCTTACTAATAGAGTTTTATGACCTCCTAATAGGCAATCTCAAAAAATATATGTAATCTTCTATAAAAAAAAAAGGTAAATGATAATTTTCTTCCAAGTTATCAAGATCAATAGAAGACTAAGACTTGAAAATAAATTTTATTTGGCAAGGTGAAGAGGGCAAGTTCAAATTTATATCGGTGGCTTGCATTAAAACTATCTACCCATATGTCAAGAAGGCTTTAAAAACACATGACATTAAATCTTTTTAGTAGGACTTATCTTAGCATTTATTTGGAGATTAGGAAAGATCAAAAGTGTCACTTGCATCAATACTTATTGATACAAAAAATAAAACTCCAAATTAATATCTATCAAGAAGAAAGGACCCATCCCCTATCAAGTATAAGTCAAAATATTAAAATTGGAATGTATATTTGAACCAACACTTGAGTTAGAACCCTCATCTACCCTATTACTACTCTAAAATTGGAACTTTATTTTTTTCAATTATACTATTATAGATAAGTTTAAAAAAAGAAACTGCTATAAATTAAAAAGGAGGAATTTCCATCAAAACTTAGCAACATCCAATTTTACCCCAATTATAATCTAAGAAATAAAGATGCTAAAGCAAACCAACCTTCCTCTTTTATAAGCCTTAGAATATATTTTTGTCTCATCTCATAGACCTGTTTTATTTACCATCATGGATGACATTTCTATCTAATAACCATGGTATATCAAGAAATAAATGGAAATAATTCATTACTACTACACCATGCAATGCCATATCATCATATGAATTAACCTTAAATGAAATTAAACATGATTTTTTGGTTGGTAAAATGTGATCTTAGGGGTCACTACCACCTACTTTGATATTAAAAAATAAATATGTATGTGATAACAACCCAAGATCATCATTAGAGTTACAATACAACAACTGGGAGGGGAGACACCTTTGAGGGTAAACCCACAATAGTGAGTCCAAAACTTGGGACATGATATTTCTCAATTTGAATGGAGGTGAAAAGTAAAAAACACCTTTGTTCTAAGGTATTTCTTCAAATGAAGGTACCTTCATTTGAAGGTGAGTCAAAAATTACCTTAGTTCGAAGGTTTTTTTAATATTTTTGGTGGGAATGACATACCTTTGAACAATGTTCCTTGAATACCTTCAAACAAAGGCCCTAAAAGTGACCTTTCCACCTTAAGCCTCGGATTTTCCTCAAAATTTAATGTTTTCAACCAAGTGGGTTTGGACTAGAAAATGGAATAAACATGAAAATATCATTTACAAGATTGTGGCACTCGAAATAAGTTTTCCAATAAGTATAATTTTAAATATATTTAGTTTGATATTATATTTATTTTCTATTTCCTAGTGAACCCAGGTTTTTCAGTAACCGTCAACATCTTCGTTCCACGCACATGGAAAAATATTAAAATAGATTAAAAAATATCTATACACTAGCTATCGATGTTCTTAGTTCAACAAAAAAATAAGAAGCTAATTCAAATGCATACAAAAAAATTGTGTTATTGAAGTAGCCTATGTCTAAATTATAGTTAATCTCACTTCAAAAAGTTAAAAAAAGTTTGCAACAAAAAAATATGAAAATATATATGTGCACTAGATATTGGTGTTACAAATCTATATTTAAAAATTTATAATTCTACCCTTTCTACAAATAAAGTTATTCTTTAGTGAAGTAACATCAATTTTTTAAAATATTGTTAACTATAAAAAATAATTTATTAAAATTTACTTAATAGACTCACAAATAAGTTATTGTTAAAGAGGTGAAGATCTTGTTCTTATAACCTTGATAGAATATCCTTGGCAAGATGACTTCTTGAATAGTTAATTCCAATTTGAGCAAAAATTATCTTCATCCAAATTATTCTCTAGGAAAAATTATGCATTTCTCTCATTTGACACTTCCCATATAAGTATCAAGGAAATCACCACCCATAAATAGGGGAAGACTAAATTCCTTTGTATGTTGGGTGAGATGATTTGAAAATTACCAAAATATCCTTTGGTAGTGCTCCAACCTAGCCCCTTACACATAGCCATTGCCATTGCCTGGTTGTGAAAGGTAAAGTGACTAGTAAGTGGTTAACCATTTCTTCTACTTTCCCACACAAGCCTCATTTGGAGGGACTTGTGAAACCAAGCTTCAATTTTTTCAATAGTTAAAATTTTCTTTTGAAAGGTGTTCAATGCAAAATTTCTCTTTAGGTAGATAATATTTGTGCCATTAGAGTCACATTGGCCATTCTCTCACAAGTGGGAAGGTGTTACATTGTTATTCTAGGGAGAAACTATAACTTTTCTCTGTCCCTCTCTCCATTCTTTCTTGGCACATATTTCCTTTATATCTTATTTCACTGGACTTAAATGATTGAATTCTCTTCTTTCATATAATCATTTGACGTAAAGCTTAAACTCATCTACACACATTTAGCATGCTTCCATAACAATCATTTGGTCATGGCCTCCAAGTGAATCTATTTCATGGTTGTTGAGCCATATCATTTTATACTTAGCCCCTGTGCCACTCTTTTTAGAATCACCTATCAATAGAGCAACACTAGTCTAAATGATTTATTTTATTCATGATTCCAACTATCTAGAATATAAAAAAATTTAAATTTTATTTCTTTAGGTATGCAATAGAAGGGAAAAGATAATGTGAGGGGTCAAATGTTGAGAATAATCTTGTAAGATAACCTAAGGAAAGTGATAGAACTCTAATGGGTAATTACATGGAAAGGGGGGTCAAAGGAGGTCCAACATGATCATTTTTCCTGAAATCAATAAAAAATAAATTTTAATAAATAATTTGAAATGCCTATACTAAAAATTAGCGTGTGATGATAAGTTTAATACTTATTTAAAACACATATAAATATGATTTAATTTACATTAAAAAATTTATGTGTCAATTGCCTCAACTTAAAAAATGGTTTCACTACTTGTATGAGGACTACATGGAGTATAATATAGTTTAATTTCAAAATGGAGGCTTTTAATAATCCTTATCAACCTTAACTACCAAAAGCAAGATAAATTGAGGCAAGATAGTCTTTCTTGCCACCTCCAATTTTAAAAATGTTAGGCTGATCTCAATCATGTTTGAGAGGGTAGTGAAATTCATCTTCAAACCTCATATTTCTAACACTAAAATTCAATGGAAGGTCATATTTTACCTCTGGCCCTCTCTCTATCCATTGCCATATTTGCATACCAAATCACAGTCCCCTCCAATCATTCTAAATTCCTTTAGCTAGTGTTTGATGAAAGTGGGATGTTTTGTTTCTCATCTCTATTTACATATTGTCATTTTTTTCAAATGTGGGTCATAGAACATAGAATATAAGAAGTATGTTTGTACTCTTAGATTGTATTTGAATATTTAATGACAAAAATTAAATTTTTAAAAGACATTGTGTTAAATATTTTACAAAACAATTAGGTTTTATGATTGAATTTTTTTGTTAATCCACAACACATTAACATATCAATTATTTTCATAAAATGTTAATGTTGAATGCATTCAATCTTCTTTATTTTTCTTCCTAAGGTAGAATAAATTCACTCTTTCATTTCCTTCCCAAAACAAAATGCTAATGTAATTTATTTTGCTAAACTTGTTCAAGTGGAAGCCCAATTTCACATCTTTCCTATAATTTAGACTTGGAGTAAGTTGTCTATTCTTAAACCTTAGTTGAATTGCATGAAACACAACCAATAAATTTAGACTACAATACATTTAGGGAGACCACATGAAACTTGTGTGCAAGATGTTGGTTCTTGTAGCGTCGTAAATTGTCACCCTTGACAATTTCACACTATGTTTTGCTCCTCCCTAAATTATTGAACCTAATTGACCCTCTAATCTCCTAAATTGTGCATTCTATAGCATGCTTTTATCATTTTCTTAGAAATTACAAGCATTGAACAAATGCATTCATTAAATGTCTTGTCCCTGACACCTTATTTCATGGAAAATAAGGCTAGAATAGGGATGCCATTAGGCGTATGAGTCTCCCTATTTTGTGAGGATCCAAATTTGAATATGTTGGTTTCGGTATTTTAACATTTGAAATTTAAGTTGCAAATATTAGCTATTGAGATTTAATTTTTGAGAAATTAGAATAAATGCCTATAAATACCTAGTTATTACATCATTTGAAATCTATCTAGCATTAACAAGCAAGAGGTAAACATCAAGAGCATTAAGAGCGATTCAAGAGTAGCATTTTAGAGATTCATTGTAGCAAATCAAGATCCAAGCATCATGTCAAATCTTATGTGAGTTTATATGTTTTTATGTTATCATTGTTTTGTGAAGGCTAACCTTTGTTGTAGGTCTCCAAACAATTCAAGCAAGCAAGGTCCAAGACCTTGAAGTGATGTGCATGACTTCAGTCCTTTAAGGGAATCATTGAAGGGTGGTGAGATGCAGCACTTTGTTGATTCATCATTCCTTCCTATAATTTATCCTTTTATCATTGACATTGCCATTGTGGAAGTGGAAACACTAACACAGGGTTTGATTGAGGCAAGCCCTTAAATAATACAACATTTCCTCTCTTTTTGAATGTGCAAATTTTAGGTTTCAAGGAGATTGAAGATCATTCATCCATTGTTGCATTCAAAGCCCTATATCTTGTCAATCATGGAAACTCACCTACAAAATTATCCGATAGTGATTTGATAAGTCTGCAAGCAGAAACATGAATCTTAGATCTGACATCAGAAGATTGCAAAAGTAGAGGACACCCCTATAAGGACCTAGATGCCCTTGGGTGACTTTATCCTAATATTCTGACCAGCACCCAACTTTCAAGACAAGTACACAACACTTTGTCCTTCCCATATCTACTTGTAAATATTTGTTTCAGTCTATTAATTGTTGGTATCTTGCAATTTTCATATTAGGGCACATAGTCTAATTAGGTTAATCAAGGAAAATCAATTCTAATTCATTGCAAGAACCTAAAAGATGTATATCTAAGTCTGATTGGCTCACCTCCGTTGTTGAACGTCAATCTAATCACCTTGTTGATCTCCATCTTAATGAAACACTAGAAAAACACCTCACAACCAACCAAAATTTGAATCTTAGGTTTACACTTTAGACATAGGGTTCTATATTTCTTTGTTTCAGTTCTATTTAAGGGCTTTTTTGTAACTATTTAGATTACTTATTTCATTTTACTCTCCAAGAATTTTTTTTTAAATGTTTTTGATGAGATGGAGCATATAATTTTGGCTTTAAATCATGTAATGAGAGCTTTTGAACTACACAAGCCATATTCTTTAATGTGCCTTAAATTCATACCAAAATTATAAATATTTGACTGCAAATGTAAAATTGTGTATCTTTTTTTAAAAAAGATAGCTTTTGTAGATATTTTTGTTTCATGTTTTACTCTTCAAAAGCTACAATTATGAACAAAATATATGTTACTCTAATGAGTTGTTATAATATGATTACTCTTTTGTTTACATAGTTGTAATTTGTGTATTATTAGTTTTCAACATATCATATCATTTATCTTATTTCAATTCTGTAATGTTGCTTTGTATTATTATTGTTTATTATATATTTAATTTTATTTTATTATTAATATAAAAAAATAGCTATATATCTTAAATATGTGTGAAAATTTTTAGTTAGTAGTTATTATTTTGAAATCTAATTGTTCATTTGTTAATCCTAGTGATATCATACTCTATCTTTATGGATTTTAGAGCTAAGGATATTGATGCAAGAAAGGTGGTTGATACTCAATATCCAACTCAATTTGATCAAATACAAATAAGGAAACAACCTTCAAAACACAATTCTCTCAAATTGTCCCTAGACAACACCAATAGACTTCTAGCCTTCAAACCACAACTTTTGATGAAAACTATTGAAGGAGGTCGTACAAAGGCCAACTAAACATCAATTAAGCATTGAAACAGACCCAAACACATTATCCCAATAGATCACCAAGGGTTTCTTTGCAACAATATGGAGTTTCTTTAAACTGCCATGTTCTAAGAGTACTAAATTAGACCAAAATAACGAAGGAGG
The DNA here is from genome assembly GCA_007258455.2 of Sequoia sempervirens. Lineage (NCBI taxonomy): Eukaryota > Viridiplantae > Streptophyta > Pinopsida > Cupressales > Cupressaceae > Sequoia > Sequoia sempervirens. The sequence continues at coordinate 450,239,141 of VDFB02270651.1, forward strand.
TACCTTTCAAACACCTTATTTTCACCAAATCTCCACAAACAGTCAATAATCATGTGTCAAACACCAAATTCCAACATTTCTTCATATGCTCAAGGCTTCTAAATCACTACACCATAAAACCCTCATTTCACATACAAACTCCTAGGGTTTATTGGAAGTCACACTGCCCGAGTTTCTCAGACACAACTACTACATCAAAAACCTTTCATATACTCTATACATGATCACTAATCCATCAAATGGACAACTCCACTGATTTTTTGAAACACTACCTTGACACCACTATTTCACATGAAAAAAATGCATTATCTGACCCTAGGGTATCATTCCAGACCAAACAACTTGCTTCCCTTCATTCCTAAAACATATGAATGCCTACTCTAACACAAACCATTTCATTCCACTGATAAACAGATTAGAACAGTAGGTGGAATGGTTGATACATCATTTGAATTACTATCAAACCCTTAACACTGTGATAGCAGGCTGCTTCAAGAAAATGTTGAAAATCTCCTACAATATTCTGAGTTGGACTCTCAAAATGAGTCCAAATAGAAGGTAAGTCATGTAGCTTCAGAACACAAAAGGGTTTTGAGCATCTAGAACCTGTACGGGTCCATACAGAAGGAACAAAGTTCAGAATTACAGAAGAAACTCGTAGAAAACGTTGTGTTTTAATGGAATTGATTTTAATATAAAACTTCAATGACTTGCTCGAGCCTCCTTGAGGCCTTTAAATACATTTTCAATTCAAAAGCCAATGGTCTAACTCCCTCAATTTTCTTTTAAAACACTAATCCCTTCTTATTCCCTTAAAACTGCATTTTTAACAACTTTTATTGACAATTTTATTTGCACTTTTGCAATTTCTGACTCCAAAGTATAAATGACTCAAAAATCAGCTTATTACAAAGAGAATGGTCTCACAAGACCTTTTCTTAGCATAGATAAACTAAAGACACCCTACACTGCCCCTTGACACTTCCCATCAACCTTCAGGAGATCACATTTTGCCAATAAGGTGTAGGTGCTCATACACTAGATATATTATCGAAAAATGTTTTTGTTTTAACTTTTTGTAATGTTCAATATGATGTTATCGTTTCATTTTAAATATTTTAAACAAGTTATGAAAAGCAAAACCAATCATATTGTTCATTAGCAATGCCTCTAGTTCATTTTTATGGGTCAAATCATTATGATTAAACTATTACATCTATAACCTAATATATTTGCAAACATATATAATTTTGTCCCTTTAAATCATCAAAAAGTATTAAGGACATCCTATTATTTCAATTAAATCCAAGCGAACGGAAAATATTTCTCAGATATAAAAATTAATGATTGAAAAGTACCAAGTAAATTATCACTATAGGATTTCAACAAAAAGTATTACTTAATTAGGAGCATGCATTTAAAATAAATTGTTAATAATTTTAGTTTAAATGATAAATAACTTTTCAAATCAATGCTTTCCTTAGTGGGTGTAGTTGAAGATGAACAACCTAAAGAAAAGGATCCCTAGAAAGAATTGTGTGCCCTCTTTATAGCTCACATCAAAACTTAATTGAAACTAGAACTACATATATTACACTTTGATTCTAAGGATATGGGTATGTAGGAAATCTAAATAAATAAAGGAGGTTGTCAATGCTCAGGTTTTGTGAATCATAGTTGGTATTTCCCTTAAAACTAGATAAACCAACTCCCACTAACCTTTTTAAAGAAATGAAAAGATAAAGTCAAGATTCACTATATACTCAAAAGAGTTCCAATTAAACTTTTTGCATCCTCAAGGCTTTATGCCAAATCCTAAGGTGGGGGTGAGAACTTGATCTTAATAAGTCTTGATAAATGATGACCTTAGTGCCTTTCCAATATGGAAGAGTATATAGTGAATCTTGAAAGATTCAACACATAGATTGTCCTGATGAGTCAAAGTCTCTAGCAAAAGAAAAATTATCTTTTCTGTATGGATAGATGAATACGTGTCATGTATAGATAAATGAATTCATGTCTCTTATGGATAGACAAATGTCTGCCCAATATGGATAGATGAATTAATGATTATCATTATTTGAGTATATAGATGAATGAACATATAAAAAATGGTACAATTTATTGGATTGTTATACTTGGTGATTGTAAGGCATTTCAAATAGATTCAGAAGAGGTATGCTCTTGTGTTTTATACAACAAAATATGTATTTTTTATTGTTATTCATTTACCTACTTTTTTTTAACAACCATTAAGGAGTAATATGTATATGATTGTTATTATAGGACCTTACATTCTCACACTACTTGCAATGATCAAAATTCTTGATGTTGACAAATTTATAACTAACTTATATTTAATTAATATATATGATTTTGCATTTTTGACATATCATGTTTGTGGGTATATGTTGCAATCATTTCAATGCATGTCTCTTAAGGATAGACAAATGTCTACCCAATATGGATAGATGAATTAATGATTATCATTATTTGAGTATATAGATGAAAGAACATATTAAAAAAATGGTACAATTTATTGGATTGTTATAGTTGGTGATTGAAAGGCATTTCAAATAGATTTAGGGTAGGTATGCTCATGTTTATTATACAACAAAACATGTATCTTTTTGTTATGAAGATTTATATTTTAATATATGTATCAATCATATTTCAGATCTTATTATATTTATTAAATGTTTGTGTTAGAAGTGACACTTTTTCTTGTTTTCCTAGCCTAATTTACCTACTTTGTTTTTTATGACCATTAAGAGGTAATATGCATGATTGTTATTGTAGGAACTTACATTCTCACACTACTTACAATGAGCAAAATTCTTGATATTGACAAATTTATAACAAATTTATATTTAATTAATATATGTGATTTTGCATTTTTGACAGATCATGTTTGTGAATATGTTGCAATCATTGCAATTAATGTAGTTACATTTCTTTCAATGATTTCATGAAATAGTTCATATGCAGTGTATATGCTTTTACATTTTAACTAGAACTAAATTTTATGTGACAATTGTAACCAGAACAACTAAAAAAATCTAAATTTGATATGATAAATGTCCCTGGCCTCTTCCAAAACTCCA